>CM052701.1:89257160-89293263 GCA_028551405.1 Uromys caudimaculatus
ACCTCGATGGCCATCAGGGAGAGAGGAGAGGCCCTTGGGCCTGAGGATGTTAGAGGCCCCAGTAAAGGGGAATGTCAAGGTGGGAATATGGGGATGGGTGGGCGGGTGGGTGGGAGGTGGAATTCCCTCCTAGAGGCGGGTTGGGGAGGGGATGGGGGTTTCCAAAGAGGAGACCCAGAAAAGGGGAAACATTGGAAACCTAAATAAAGTATCAAAAATAAAAAAAAATTTAAAAAAAAAGGAAAAAAAAAAAAAAAGAACTCTGCTAAGGTGTAATAACCAGGCAATAAGAAACTATAATATATTTCTGAAATTAAAAATAAATAGATTTGTATTGATTGCTGTAAGGCTTGTTACTGTAGTTTTCTTAACATTTATATCCTAGCCATTGGTTTGTAAATTTTATATTTTAATATTATGTAGAAAAATATTTTGAAATAATTTTAAGTTGCAGAATTGAATGTGAAGAATTATACTATGAATAAAAAAATCAAGATTTAAAAAAAAAGAGCAGTATTGCTAATGTTTAGGCAGAAGTATTCTTAGACAAATAGTACTGGGAAACAGAAAACTTAAACAATTTGGAAAATTCAAATTATATAAAATTATTGAGAGTGTATCTTAAATTTTATGTGTAGTTCATTTATTTCCCCAAATATCAGCATTTTTATTTGGAATATGTCTTTTAAAAAATGATGAGGAAAATATGTTGGTATTATAGAATATTATGGAAATTTAATAAAAATATGTAGTTTCTAAATATAATTAACAAGAATAGATTCCTGACTGTGTGGTGTGCCAAATAATAGATTACTATCATCCCACTGTATTTACCTACCATCAGACTTCCTGATGTATCCTGGGCTGTAGAACAAATAGTTTTGATTTCTTTGTCAAGCCAGCCAATATAAAGTCCTTTTTACACCAATAAAACACAGGACAATTAATTTTCCATAGGAATCAAGAAAATTTGTGGAATGCTGGCTTTAGATGTTTGGTGCAGGGACCATCTAAGAACTTGATTTTCTAGAAATCAAATTAAGAATTTAAAAACTGAATCCTGAAATGAAGATGAAGATACATGAAACAATCTTTTCATACTCAAATTATGTGCCAAGGAGCAACAGATCACTAGATAACTCCACAAACCTTTTACAGGGACCTCTGCATTCATAACTATCATTCTCAAAATCCATAGCCTGTGCTTTTATTAGTAAAGCAGATGGTTCTCTTCTCTGACAATCGCATCAGTGGTCCACCACTGACTGCCAGCTAGAGTTTCATTCCTCAGTATGGAAGATGGAAGTTGGCCTAAGATTCTCTAGTCTTTCCCTTTCACTCCTTCACACTTTTACCCTCAAGGCATACCAAGATGCTTGCTACTTCCTGTGATATAAGGTGTTTCCTTACCTGCATTATTTCTTCCTTTGACTGGACTCTTCTTCACGTTATATTTCTGATTTCTTTTCTTTTTCTTTTTTCTTTTCTTTTCTTCTTTTTTTTTTTTTACCATTTTAAATGTTTTATTATAAAAATGACAAATGTTCAGGAGATAGATATTTTAGAGCTAATAATATGATACAAAATAATATGTATAGAAATATTACATAGAATTCCATATATATATAAAATCTTCAATTTATATGTATTGGTGAAATATTAAAAAACATTTTAAAAATTAAATCTTCACGACCACTACTTAAGACAAGTTAGAACAAAGGCTGCCTGATGATTTGAATCAAAGTATATCTTCTTCTTCTTCTTCTTCTTCTTCTTCTTCTTCTTCTTCTTCTTCTTCTTCTTCTTCTTCTTCTTCTTCTTCTTCTCCTCCTCCTCCTCCTCCTCCTCCTCTTCCTCCTCCTCCTCCTCCTCCTCCTCCTCCTCCTCCTCCTCCTTCCTATTATTAAATACATCTTGCATCATTTCTAATAAGTGATTCTTCTCTGATGAACTTATAGTTGCTGCCTAAGTTTTGGTAACAATTTCCTCTATGTATCTTCATTCTGAACTACCTTTGTTATATATACATACATATATATATATATATATATAAATTACTCTACTGGAGTATATTGAAATAGCTTTTAGAAAATATCTTTTTGAGGAAGGAGGGTGCGTGTTAATATCATTTTCCTGACAACTGGTCCACCATTTGTCAAGTTGACAGGGAAGTTAAACCAAGATACTTTCAAAGGCATGTATGATGCCCGCATACCCCATTTTTGAAGTACATTGTTTCCTGACTATATGGTGAAGAAGTTGGATCATGCAGAGCATTTATCTTTAAGCTGAAATTTCTTTGTAAGATCTTGAGGTCAGAGACTCAGGGAAAAGTAGACTGACTTCTAGGTTAGTGGTTAAGTGTAACCTACCTTGAGAAGACAGGAAGAATGTCCTGTGCAATAGTTGGAGGAACAACATTTGGAGCTTGAAAGTCCCTTCACATTCCGGGAATCTCTGATTGTATTTGTAGCAATTCATTACTTCAAGGTCAAAAAACAGACATCCATGAGCTTTATAATGGAGTACTGTGTGTATTCAAAATAGAGGCAATGTTCTATATTAGTAGAACACCTGGGAGTAAATTCAGACTTCCATAAATTTAGGAGTTTTATAATTAATAGTAACTGTGGAGATCATCATTAGAAAAATGTTGCTCATGGAACAAGTGCAAGACAAGAAAGTGAAGGTAAAATGCAGAATGATGGTGAGGAATAGAGAGAGACAGGGAAGCAAGGTCAATATTGAGAGAAACCAGGCCTCAAATCCATGGATGGTGTAGAAAGCAACCCTGGGTTAAACTCTTGCTTTTCTAGTTTCCAAAAAGGGTTTAAGCTCTCTTCAGCAGGGTTGGTAACTTGTGTCTGAAAAGTCTGTAGAGCCATTGGAAATATTTGGAATGTAGTTTGTGCTCAGCAAATGGCTACCTCCATAAAATCTCACCAACTTGGCCGCCCAAATGTGAACAAGGAAGATACCAACAGACATGCCTGTGCTATTTGGGTGTTTTTCAGAAAGTCCATGCCTATCTCTATACTACTGCCATTTTTAAAATTCTGAGTGTTTTCCATTTTTTTTTTGAGAGTTTTAAAATATAATTATATTTCTCCCTTCCTTTTTCTATATCTAAGCCATCTCATATGCTCCCCTAACACTCCTTCAATTCATGGCCTCTTTTGTTACTAGTTGTTATTGAATGCTTATATGTATGTACATACATATGCATTCCTAAATATAATCTGGCCATCTGTATAATGTTACCAAATGTGTATGTTTTCAAGGCTGACAATTTGGTATTAGATAACCAATTTACACTCTTCCCATGGAAAACCAACTCTTCTGTTCCCAGAATTTTTTAGTTGCCTGTAACATTTTGTGTAAGGCTGAGGTCTTGTGGGTTTTTCCTATGCACATTGGCATGTCTATTGGTGTTGTCTTTGTTTATTCAGTTTTATCTATGCTTTCCTATAGCAGTATCAGAATTTCAAAACTTGTGTGAAAGTATTTGATCCATTTTGAGTATACTTTTTGGGCAGAATGAGAGGTGTGGATCTAGTTTAAGTTTTTCTACAGATATAGGGTTTTAAAAACACCATTTGTCTCTCCTTTAGTGTGTATTTTTGACATTTTGTCAAAGTGAAGCAGACTATCCAAATGTAGGTTTATTTCTGTATCCCCTATTCTAATTCTATTTTACTTATGCAAGTGTGTGTGTGTGTGTGTGTGTGTGTGTGTGTGTGTGTGTGTGTGTGAATGCCATACAGACAGATTTTGTTACTGTGGCTCTGAAGTATAATTTGAGATCAGATATTATGACACTTCTGTACTACTTTCTTTGTTTGGGACTTTGCTTTGGCTATTCAAGGAATTTTGTGCTTCAGTTTTAGCACTGGAAGCATTGTGTTGAATGTTGGACATGGAAAATGGCATTGGCCAGCTGAAATCGAGACTGGAATTTAAATTCAGAGCTTAATAAAACTCATGTAGACATATAGTTTGTTAACTATAACATGCAATTAGAGAGCAATTAGTCATGATGAATTGATAGAAAAATAAGATGATAATTCAGGAGATGAATTTAGCAAGGGTAGGTTGTGACATGGATTTGGAGTGAGGGAAATATTCAAGTACAAGTGAAGAGGAAATCTGAAGCTAAAAGGAGATATTTTTGAAGCAGGATTAGATGTAAGGCTACAAATACATTGGTTTATATTGCCTCTCCCAGTTAATAACTCATTTTTGCTTTAGAAAGATAACTGTGGTAGTGACCTACTTGTATACATTTGGGTACTTACATAGGACCTATTATGCATCCTACTGACAGTCAAGTGCTGGGAGTATAGCTCAGTGGCAGTGTGTTTAGCTGGCATGCTCAAAGCCCTAGGTTTGATTCCCATGTCTCTCACCTCCAAATGAAGAAAATCAGTGACTGCTGCTAGTCAAAGGCTGTGTGCGTCACGACCATCGCTAATGCTCTGTAATTCTTAATGCCTGGAGAAGCCAATAGGTTAGCATTCAGGAACTTTCCATTTTTCAACACTCATTTATTTCTTGATGGGAGTCATTGACTCACAGGCATTACTGGAACTTTAAGACAAATTTGAAGAAGGAGGAGGAGGAGGAGGAGGAGGAGGAGGAGGAGGAGGAGGAGGAGGAGGAGGAGGAGGAGAAACATTGATTGAATTTAGAGTTATTTTGAAACCAAGCTTAAAATACAGAGTGGAGCTGATGGAGTGAGTGATGAGTCAGTACTGAAGCTAAGTTGATGAGTGAGGATGGACTTTACAGTTGGGAAACTAAGCAGCAGTACCATGTAGCTGCTTCTGAAGAATTTTCCACAGACTGAAGAACTACAAATAAGAATACTTCGGGCGTGTTTGAGGAGTGATGAAAGCCTGACTCACATGGTTTCAACTGTCACAGATTATGGCTTATTTCCCTCATTTCCAGTATAAGGGTGAAAGTTTCTTCAACTCTTCAGGGTAATGTGTGCTCCCAATTACATGCTGTTGCTTGGTTCTTTGGCCTTAGAAAACTTTTAACCTTTACTCTTAAGCCTGCTTGCTGAGTGTATCTATTCATCCGCAGGAGCCTGTCCAACCATCTCTGTTTTAGTTCTCTCACTCAAAGGGAATTTTACATTGAGGAGGCTCCCTTGTGTAATGTCTCCTGAACTACCCAATATTCAAAATTTATTTCCTTATATAGTAGATTTATGTATGGCTTGATTCCACACTGAGCAGTGGGTGTTTGGCTCTGAGAACCTATTTTGAATGGTTTCCTTTGTTGTTGTTGATGCTTTCACAGGATGCCATACTGTTTGAATGAAGCACACTGCTTGGCAGCTTCAGTGGCTCTCAGAACCTGGGGGAGTGCTAACTGAAGGCAAACTTTAACTGACCCGTTCCTACTCTTCTCCTTTGCAGTGGACACAACTGACTTGCCACCTAGCCAACTGGGGGGAATAAAGCTTTTCTTGACCCAAACCGACCTCTTTTACTTGTTGAGGAAAGTACACATTTGCTTTAAACCTTAGGTCTGAAACACAGTTGAAGAGAATCTGTTGAAATTGTTTGTCAGATAAAATCCAACTCTCCCAAAGTAAACAACATTTTTAGTAAAACTGAGGACCACTTACAAAGTCATTCTCAAATGTACTGTCAATTTTAATATCAGGCTGGTCGGTGGTGGCGCACGCCTTTAATCCCAGCACTTGGGAGGCAGAGGCAGGTGGATTTCTGAGTTTGAGGCCAGCCTGGTCTACAGAGTTAGTTCCAGGACAGTCAAAACTACACAGAGAAACCCTGTCTCGAAAAAATGAAAAAAAATTTTTTTTTAAATATCAGTATGCATTGAATGTGCTTTCTTTGAAACTGAACTATGGCCTTCATAGTCTATACGAGGCCTCTAAGAGGTGATTACATGAGAACTCTGTCTCCTTCATGAAATAATGCTCTTTGAAAGGAAGCATTTGGGGCAGAGATTAGATAACTTGTTTTCTGTCAACCAAGGTCACAGCAGAAATCCGCTTCCATCACCAGGTGGAGGCACCTTAATTTTCTTCTTACCTTCTAGAACTGTGAGAAAATAAATTTTTGATCTTTACACATTACCTCACCTCAGGCCTTCTGTTATAGTAACACAGACTGGACCAAGGGTCTATTGTACATTGTCCTTGTTCTCAGGTACACAAGGTTTAAAGAAGTATGAAAACTGATTGAAACACATTGTGCATCAGAAAATGTCTTGAAACAGTATAAGTAATTGATACAAATCTGTTCTTAGGGACCTACAGTTACACATATGAGGTAAATGTCATTTTTGTATAATTTAATTAGATTTTCTTCTGATATAGTCAGGAGGATTAGACATTCTGCTCCCTTCTTCCTTCAGTGCATCTTGGAGTCTTGATGGATAAGTTCTTGCATGCATAATTACATAGATTGTCATGGACACAGATTGTGGTGCTGTGAGGAAGCGAAGACATGTTACAGGCATGTGAAACTCAGATGGGATGTTGGGAGAGGCACCTGCCTGTACAGGTGTCAAGGCAGTTAAAATCAGAGCAATAAGCAGGGCAAAACGTTTTAAGCTACGGAGTCAGTGTGGATGGAGAAGGAAGGAGAGCTGGGCAATGCTCAGGGGAAGCAATAGCTTGGAAGTAAAAAGGAAGAATTTTAGAGATCAGTTTGGAGACAGGGCGCAGAAAGGCGGGGGCCTGACTGGGCAGATGTTAATGTCACTGTATGATGTCATCACCCTGCACCCACTTGGACGAATATGAAAGTTTCATAATGTAATGGGAGCAATGTGCTTTTTTCCACTTTTGCTGGGATGAATGTGACCTTTTCCTTGTTAGTTAGAGGCATTTATCTGCCTTATGCAGGGGTGGGACTGACATCTCAAAGACAAACGCCAAGCAAAGGAGCAGCTCACTTTGATACCCTCATGGAGCTGTTGAATCCCTTGAAAACTAACCCTACAACCCTGGCCCTGTTCATACCTGAAAAATCTCCCCAAGTTCTGAAGGCTCTACTTAGTATTCAAGATAAGGGCATTTAGACTTGAATATCCTCAAGTGTTTTTGCTACTCTTTGTTTAATAATGGATGATGGACACACTGGACCTAAGACTTGTTTTATTGCAAAGGGTGTAGAAAGGCATCCCACTTCTTACCTGATGAGGTTTTGAATGGGGGATTCAGATGAAAGGTGACCTATTCAAGTGGGCACAGTATTTAGACCTTGAACATGTTTGGTTGGAAGTAAAAACCCAAAGTAAGGGGATTTCACTGTGATTTAGGGAGTTACATATCACAGAAGAAAATTTATAGTACAGAATGATTGGTCCCAAACCTTTTGCAAGGGCCTGTGTAGATATAAGGCTCAGGTAGCCCTATTAGTCTGGTGGGGACTTAAAGACTCAGTTGATATAGGGAAAGTCTATTCTAGTGTTCCCACTGCAAGGGACCAGGGATTCTATAGAGGTTCCAATGGAATAATTGCTTCATCATAGATGTGATTTACATTTCTGTAAATTAAAGAATTGCTTCTATATGAGATAGATGAATGACAAAGATTGCCAAGGACCAGTGAAGCTTAGAGAGGGTAACTAAGCATTGAGTGACTTTGATTTCCACATTGAGTCAAATAAGTTTAGTAGCCACAGACTTTAGCTTTGGACATTTGTATGGAGCCAAGTGATCAGATAGACAAGAGGCCTTGTTGCAAATATCAGAGATTACAGAGAAGAGCAAACACCTGCAGGTGTGATTTTGAGGCCACCAGCATCCTGCCTCCTCCAAATCACAGAAATCCACATCCTTAAACTCTGTGCCACCTGGATGAAAGACAGCATACAGAAGAAATCTTAAAGAATGCTCTTTGACATGAAATACCTCAACTTTTAGATGCACATGGCATAAGATGAAGAGTAGCATCGATGACCATGTCATCCACGTTCACTTCGTAAATAACTATTGAGCATATTTATATGCCATGCTTAGGAAGAACAAGTAGTAATCCTGGCCTTCTTGGAGCCAGGATTCTTTAGTAAGGTTAGCTCCAAATTGACGCTCTAAGGAGACAAGTGGCCCAGTGTGAACAAATACAGATGCTGCAGTTTGTTTTTTCCCACTTGAATAGTGTATATTTTTGATCCATAGACTGTTCTGGTGGTACATATGATTTAGTTATGGTTAAGAGATGCTAAAAGTGACTGTAGAACTTACTTGTCGTTGGGCATTGTATTTAAGTTACTTGATGGTTTATCTCAGAGGCTGTAAGAGAATCATGGAGTATCACAGCAGGAATGAATCTCAGAGGAGGGGTAGCCCAACCCCTTTGACTCAAGAAGAAACTGACAACACAGGATATTGCAAAGACAACTGCTGCCACGTCTAGGGTTTATATACAGGCTCCTTGACATTAGGCCAAGATTCTTTCTAATAAAATGGAGCTTCCGCTCAAATCTTGGCAAAAAATATTTATTGGTTAGTATCAATGATTATCACAGGGATCCACAGAAGGGTTTCCTGGGCTAGCTCTTAAAAAGTATTGGGAATATGAGGGGCAGTGTCTTAATATTTAAGAAGAGTCAGGGGTTAGGGTTCTAGAGTTCTCTAGAAAAGGTAGAATGTAGACTAGAAAGAACTCTGACAGGAAGCAGAGTATTTACTCACTACATAGTAGGAGTAAAAACTACAACAAAAATAAACGTGTGTGGTTCAGGAAAGAAACACCAGGGCGTAAAGTCCAGATTATTAATCTGTTGTGAAATCTGTAGCAAGAAATTAATTTTTTAAAATGACTTAAAACATGGAAGCTGTGGAAATCTATCCGGAAAGCATGGGTCAGATCTGTGTTCTTTGTTGATTATTCCACTCATTCCCTGAGGTGAGTTCTACTCTGTGGGGAAGGAGCAGAGACCCGGTTAGCCCATCAGGAAGAAGTGGCCCTTTGCTATTTCTCTCATGGTGTAATTGACCATGGGATAGTCTGCATGATGTAAAGTTTGTAGATACGACTAAGTAAAAGCTATGCTAGTGTTAGCATGTAATTCCTATTTTCCTTTTCTGTTTTAGGGGTTTGTTCAAGATCTAGGTGATTTTCCAGGGGAGTACCTCATGCACATCTCACCTTTCATGTTTGATATATCAAGCAAAATGAAAGGTTGGAAATGACTTAGCTGAAGCCCTCATACCTTTAACCTTGGTAAAAAGTGGGATAACAAAAGTTAAAGGTGCAGAGTTCTTTAAGCAATCATATGCATACATTGACACAAGCTAAAATGCCATTTATCCTTTCTTTCCATTTCTGTTTCCCTCTGTTACTTAACACTTTCTGAAATATGTAACTTGTGATGCTATATTTCATTAAAATCTGTTTGAAGCAATAACAGCACACACTTCTTCCCAGACTGACATGACTTGACACTTATGCAGATAAATTTGCATTTAAATTTTCAGATAAATTCATTTTCCATGGCTTGGGTAGCTGAGTGTCCAGTGGCCTTCTAACTTTGCATGTCTGGGACTTCAGCATCACAGACAGAGAACAAACTGTTTCCCTGGTTTCCATAGTGCTTAAGAGAAAATACCATGATGCTCTCAGGGTGCTTCTGGCTGGAAATATCACAAAGGTGGATCCATGTGTTTCACTACACACAAAAGAGAGATAGTTAAGATAGATGTTTCAGCCAAGTGCTTTAACACATCCTCCCTGGTCACCGACTGTGACTACCTCTAATAGTGCCAAGTCAAGTTGGGCTCATGCATGAGTACACCTCTGTATGCACATATATATGAAGTGTGTGAGTATGTACGTAGCATATATAAGAATATGTGGTATGTGCATATGTCTCTGTATACATGTATATGCATGAATTTACAGTTTAAAATGCTAAGCAAAACAAGCTGCATTTAATTTACCACCTTAGGAAAAACAAATGCCATTTCTGCCCTCAGCCCTATTAAAAATCTTTTTTTTTTAATTTTCTTATATTTTTTGGTTAAAAGTCCAGTTTTTAATTTCCCCTAAATCCCCAAAAATCCTTTTGGCATATATTATAAAGCAAGTGTTTTTTTCTGTTGACTTTTCTGTATCAGAAATAGTTATTATATTCCACGTTAAATTCTATTGTCTTCAGAATATAATTCTGAATCCATAATTAGTTCACAAATTCCTATCTTTTCATTGTAATCAAATAATTTGTAAGCCCCTTTCCAATAATTCATCTGTCTATGCTGTCGGAACTTTCTCTTATTATTTTTTAATGCGTTAATTTCAAATATTGTCCCCCTTCCCAGTCTCCCCTCCTAACACCCCCTGTTCCATACCCCTCTCTTTTGTCTCTAAGAGGGTGTCCCCTCAACCCACCCACCCACCCACTCCTACCTCACCACTCTAGAATCTCCCTATGCTGGGGCATCAAAACTCCACAGGACCAAGGGCCTTCCCTCCCATTGATGTCAGATAAGTCAATCCTCTGCTACATATGCAGCTGGAGACATGGGTCCCTCCATGTGTATTCTTTGATGGGTGGTTAGTCCCTGGGAGCTCTGGGGTATCGAGTTAGTTGATATTGTGGGGATGCAATCCACTTCAGCTTCTTCAGTCCTTCCCCTAACTCTTCCATTGGGGTCCCCATGTTCAGTCCGATGGATGGCTGTGAGTATCTGCATCTGTATTAGTCAGGTGCTGGCAGAGTCTCTCAGGGGACAGACATACCAGGCTCCTGTTAGCAAGCACTTCTTGGCATTAGCAATAGTGTCAGTGTTTGGTGTCTGGAGAAGGGATGGATCCCTAGGTGGGGTGGTCTCTGGATGGCCTTTCCTTCAGTCTCTGCTCCAACCCAGATACAGAAAATGTGGCACACATACACAATGGAGTACTACTCAGTTATTAAAAAATGACTTCATGAAATTTTCAGGCAAAGGATGGAACTAGAAAATATTATCTTGAGTGAGGTAATCCAGAAACAAAAGAACACACATGGTATGCACTCACTGTTAAGTGGATATTAGCCTAAAAGCTCAGAATACCCATGATACAACTTGCAGACCACATGAAGCTTAACAAGAAGGAAGACCAAAGTGTGGATGCTTCAATCCTACTTAGATGGAGGAACAAAATAATCATGGGAGGTAGAGGGAGGGAGGGACCTGGGAAGGAAAAAGGAAGGGGAGGGAAAAAGGGGGGGCATGATTGGGTATGGGAAAAGACCGGAGAGAAGTCCAGAGGGCCAGGAGAATGAATAGAAATATGTAGCAGTAGGGGGTGGGGAACTGGGGGTAGCCACTAGAAAGTCCCAGATGCCAGGGAAGCAAGACTTTCCCAGGACCCAGCAGAGATGACATTAGCAGAAATACCCAACAAAGGGGAGATAGAACCTGTAGATAGGAACGGCCCCCAGTTGAGGGATGGGGCCACCCACCAATCTTAAAAATTTTAACCAAGAAAGGAAATGCAGGGTCAAAAAATGGAGCAGAGACTGAAGGAAAGGCCTATTAAAAATCTAGGGATCCATCCAATCTGTAGACACCAAATCCAGACACTGTTACTGATGCCAAGAAGGGCTTGCTGACAGGAGCCTGGGTTGTCTGTCCCCTGAGAGACTCTGCCAGCACCTGACCAATACAGATGCAGATACTCACAGCCAACCATCAGAATGAGCACAGGGACCCCAATGGAGAAGTTAGAGAAAAGACTGAAGGAGCTAAAGGGGTGTTCAACTTCATAGGAAGAACAGCAATATCAACCAACCAGACCCCCCCAGAGCTCCCAGGGACTAAACCACCCACCAAAGAGTACACATGGAGGGACCCATGGCTCCAGCTGCATATGTAGCAGAGGATGGCCTTATCTGGCATCAATGGGAGGGGAGGCCCTTGGTCCTGTGGAGACTAGATGCCCCAGCATAGGGGAATGCCAGGGCAGTGAGGTGGGAGTGGAGGTGGGTGGGTGGGGCATCCTCATAGAAGCAGGGGGGATGGGGAGATGGGATAGGGTTTTTGTGGAGGGGAAACCGGGAAAGGGGATAACATTTGAAATGTAAATAAATAAAATAACCAATAAAAGAAATCTTAATAAATTATATTCAGCCTATTTTTTTTGTACCACAGCTTTTACTATTTTGTGTAGATGGTTGGGTTAATAAAAGTGATATATTTGTGTAATTTACTCAACAATGAGTGCTTTTCATCTTATTGGATGCTATATTAAAATTGAATGCTAGAAAAGGCAACTTCTTTTTGCCAGATAAAATTTAAATAATTTTTGAAAGGAATAAATGAAAGCATCTGATATATATATGTGTGTGTGTGTGTGTGTGTGTGTGTGTGTGTGTGTGTGCGCGTGCTTTGGGACCCATTGAGATGATTCAGCTGTTAGAGATGCATGCATGCTGCCTAGCCTGATGACCTGAATTCAATACCCAAGACATACTTTGTAGGAACAGAGAATCAGTTACTGTAATTTATTCTCTGACTTCCATATGTGTTCTTGGCCATGAATGTACACACACACACACACACACACACACACACACACACACACACACTGTATAAATTAAAAATAGCATTTTTTCTTTGTTTTAAGAGAATGTTTAGTTCATGGGCATATTCTCATTGCTTTCTTTGAGATGAAGATTGGGCTCAGATATGGTTAACAGAAATGTAAGTCTGTCCTGACTACTTTAATAACTTAAATTTTTTTAAAAAAAGTAAATTGAATACTATTAAAGTTGCATTGGCTTTTGTGTGATCAGTGTGAACAGCCTTTTAAGTTCTTCAGCTGATAACAGAGTCTTGAATTTGAGGTCAACAGTGACATGGATTTAGAAGAAACTCGGCTAAATGTTAATTGCCACTGTGTTGAGTTGTTTTCATTATGGTCGTGAAAAAAAATCTCATATTATTTTAAAAGGTTCATTTTCTATTTGTATGCATGTGGGTGGCATGCACGCGTACATGGCTGCATATACGTATGTGCCCAGTGTGTGAGTGTCTGTAGAGACCAGGCTAGAGCACTGGGTTCCCAGAAACTAGAGTTCCAGATCGCTGTGTGTACTGGTAAGCAACTCCCCTAGAAGAGCAGGAAGTTCTTTTAACTGCTGAGCCACGACACACAACTCACTTCTATTGGAAAGGTAGATGGACTTAATAGATATAATAGATACAAACCATTACTGTAGAGACAGAATGCCACTACAAATGCAAAAGTCTCTCCAGGAAAACATCAAAAAATGTGTTATTATTTATGTACTTTCCTATGTGACAAAGAAAGCCAAGACATATGGTTATAATAGAGCATGCATTGAAGAGGTCTGCCTGTGGGTTTGAGTTTGAATGATCTCCATACTTAATTTATTGCTATGTAAAAAGTCATGTGAGTTCACAATTATGTGCTTTTGCTAAGGATAGACACACTGATTTTAATGTTTCTCTATAAATATATGTGCATGAATATATTATGAATATATAATTATCTAGCATCAATGAGAGCAGAGGCCCTTGGTCCTGTGAAGGCTCAATGCTCCACCATAGGGGGATGCTAGGGTGGTGAGGTAGGAGTGGGTGGGTGGGTGGGTGGAACACCCTAGTAGAGGCAGTGGGGAGAGTGGATGGGATAGGGGGCTTGCAGAGGGGAACTGGGAAAAGGAACATTTGAAATGTAAACAAATAAAATAAACAAAGAAAATTATTATCTTTTCATGTAGAGTTGTATAGGCACTGTAATTTCTATGACAGTTTGTTTGCAGGAAGAAAATAAGCACAGAAATCTCAACAAGCAATGACACTGGAGTCCAGACAGGCAAGACATTTGCCCCAGAGTAACTGCAAGACAGAAACTGATTGCACACATTTATTTTATTTTTGGTCCAGTGCTTTCTCAGCCTGATTTTTATTTCCTGGTGTGGATTAGAACTTCTTGATAAAATCAGCAGTTCTTATAAATCTCTTCTTTCTTTGGTGACAGAAAGAAAAAGGTGGCCTTGTTTCTCTGAAGTGTTTGCAAATGACTGCAAATAGTTCCCTACCTTTGAGACCTTTGATTTGGCTGTTATGGATCATTCAACCAAAACCAGGTCTACTCCCTACCTTTCTCTTTACGGCATGCACTTTTAAAACATTTTAATCGTGCTCTTAGATGGCTCATTTAATTACATACTAAACCTTGGTCCTGGAATTTAATGACTTTGTTATGGGCCACCAGGAGCTTAAATAATAATTTAGAAAAGTCTTCAAAATGAATTACCTTGAAGAACTAGGATTTTTTGCTCTCTGAAACTTGGGCTACTATTCTCAGAGTGAACGCCTCAGGTTCCAATGAAATAATACTCATAAATTTGTTCATAATTTTCTTTTCTACTTGTTTGTCTTCTCTGTTATTGTTATAAAATTAAAAAATCTCACATACTATAAAATATTTTGCACCCAGGCAATTTGGGTTTATTTATTTATCTATTTATTTGCGTGCACATGTGTTTGTGTCTTGCTCTCTTTTGGGTAGTGTCATTTTCATAGTTGCAAAGCCGCATTTCCGGACAGAAGCGTCTGGGTACATTTTCCCTAACACACTTGAGCAATGCTTGTTTTGCTAACTTCTGGGCTCTGGCCAACACACAGGGACTTCTATCAGTTGAAATGGCTTCTTCAACCTCTGCCTGAGTGTAGATTATTAGGTTGTGAGTGTCCAAGACGATGTCTCGTCCCCACTCTTCATCCAGTGTGGACTAAAGGAACATTGTAAACTAATTATAATCTCTTGAAGCAAAGCCAGCTGTGGAACTTCTGCCCATCTTTCTTCAGTAATTCATACACAGTTCTTATTTTAACAGGACCGGCTTGTAGAAGGCACTCACTTGGGACGGCTTAGCCAGCTGTACAACTTTTATTTTGAAGAAAAAAAGTTGAGCCTCAGAACAGGCTGTTTTAAAGACAGGGAGGGACTTAGCCTTGCCGGCTTGACCAGCATATGGAAGGAGAACTCTCATGGCTGCTATAACTTAGGGGGAGCTCGTACCTGAATGTCGCTTGGAGTAGGAAGCTTTCTGTTTGTTTTGTTCTGTTTCGGAGGGTCCCGTGTGTTTTCCTGGCCTGTATCAACGTGACTCTTGGTGGGTTTTGCACACCCTACTCTGTGGGGGAGTGCCCCAAAGTGCCTGTCTTATGTGGCCTCTATGGACACACTGCCCAGCTGGCAGAGAACAGGGAAGTTTTCTCCCAGCACCCAAAAAGAGAAAGAGAAAACTACTTTTTCCTTCTGGGATCCTTGCAGCACAATAGCCTCCACATCCCCTCCCTGGATTTCTGGAGTGGTTTCCAGGAAGAAGTTAACCTTCATCTTTAAATGGATGAGTATGTCACAATCAGGAAGAAACATCTCCAAAGACCCATCTTTCGGTAAGTCCTGTTGCATCCCAGGTGGCTCCGGGGCTGTCAGCCACAGTGTTCTCTCTTCTTCATCTTCAACCCGAGGAATGTGTCGCTAAACAACAGCAGAGCAGCAAAGGCTGTCTGGAGTTTAACTTCGTGCACACTGAAGAAATCCTTTTGTTTTCTACCCTCTGAAGCTCGGTACATAAACTCTTATCAATTCTTCAAAATATGCTTTAAAAACATTTTAGCTATTCAAGCACATGAGTGACATAGCGCTGGAAAAACTTTTGAAACCTTGTGCAATCTCTCCCTGTTGCTCAGCGCCCCTGCACACTCTTTACTCTAATTGGAAAATACTGTGCTTGGTTCTTTGAACTGATTACACTCAAGGGCAGGGTTTCTGTGCTATAAATGCTATGTCTTTCTGAAGTAAATGTGCTCTGAG
The DNA here is from genome assembly GCA_028551405.1 of Uromys caudimaculatus. Lineage (NCBI taxonomy): Eukaryota > Metazoa > Chordata > Mammalia > Rodentia > Muridae > Uromys > Uromys caudimaculatus. Next base: position 89,272,985 of record CM052701.1, read on the forward strand.
ATAAATTTGAATTTGATAGCTGCTGTACTGGAGTGTACATTTTCTAGATCCTTTGGGAATATTAAGCAAGCAATTAGGCAGGAATAGGTCAAAGAGGAGGGCTGTAGTGTATAGAATGTGTAACCAGGAAAATATGGGCATAGTATAGCTCAGCTAAGGTTTATTTGTGTGTGTGTGTGTGTGTGTGTGTGTGTGTGTGTGTGTGTGTGTGTGTGCGCGCGCGCGCGCGCGCATGTGTGTAGGGGAGTGCTTATTCTCTGGGGCAGCACTGATTTCTAATATTTTTAGCTTGATTGTTTAGGTATCTGTTACATACTTTAGAATTCAACTTTGAGAATGAATGGTTTTTAAGTAGGTAGAAAATGAATACATCGTTTCTGCTTCTTAAGACAAAGGACTTAACTGTCAACTTTCTAGTATCTCCCCCAGAAAATATTGTAAGGATACAGAAAATAGTAAATGTTGACAATAGTAGATGCTAACTTTAAGTTGTAGCCACTAGTTGATTTAGGATTAAATCCAGAATAATAGAAATCTGTAGAATGAGCCCCATTATTACTTCACCCTGAATATGGGTGGATCTTAAAGAGTGACATTACATAAAGCCTGTGCGTTTTATGTACTAAGTAAATACTTTTACAGTTTCACTAATAGAAAAAGAATGCCTTTGTAATGCATGACACGGTTACAATGTAAATTTGTTTTAAAACATTTTGAAGGTAAATTATACTTAAATCCACGCATATGGACTTAGGTATAATTTATATCTACTTAAATATCTAGCTGTAAATACTGCAAAAGCAACTGCTATAATTATAACTGTTCAAAAATCCAAAATTATCCTCAAAATGTATATTCACCTCAGAGGTCTTCCAACCTCTATAATTAAATAACCTATATAATAATATATTAATACATTATTCTCTATTTTCTCCCAAGTTCATGGTAGTGACAGGAAATGCTCAAACTGGAATCTACTTTTTGTTCAGAAGGCAAGGTGTGTTGGACAGAGGCAGGCCCACCTGGCCATCTTTTCTGGGTACTGACCCCCTGTGGGAGTTTGGGGGATGGAAGCAGATGATTTTGTGCCAAATCCTTTATACTCCATGTAAGGTATCTGCTCAGGTGCTGTTTGCTGGTGGACTACACCCTACCTGTAGTTACAGTATTTAAATACAAAGAACTGGCTCTTTGAGAAAGTTAAGATTTTTTATGCCTTAATAATTAGAATAAAACATGCTGAATTTAGATATTTGCTTCGTGTTCCTGGTGATCTGGGTGGATCTTCCTGATTACTACCAAGAGGTTGTACATTCACTCAGTTGTTTCCAGCAAGTAAAGGAAACGGATCATGGTTAGATGTAGGGATGAGATCGACAGGCACATGGGCGCTGCCATTGCTGCTACTATGCCTGGCAATGAGGAGAGAGGGAACCATAACAGTTTAGTGTAGTTAGCCATACTTCCTTAGAGAAAGTCCAGTTGGACACCGACTTCCTCATAGCTATTTGTAGTTTTAGGCAAGCTGGCAATTGGGGCAAACTCTAGTTTTCAGTACTTTGCCCTTACCTCATGGTTCTTCTCTGGATACCTTGTCTCTTAGACATCATACGTTTCCCGAGTCTCTCGTTGGAACATTTTTCAGGCCTAGCTTTTCTTCTTAGAGACCTGTTCCAGATATTTCTTATTCTGTGTATTTCTGCCTGTTTCTACACTACTCAAGGACTTTGCTTCTGGTTATCAGTCCACTTGGTAAGGAAATCTGTTTCATATGTGCCAAGTAAGGCCACATAAATTTAACAGAACTTTCATGAATGTATTATCTTAGCTGCTTATAAATAATTCATTTAAAGTTTAGCAAGATAGGTAAGGTTTGGGGCTTTCATTCTGAAATTCCAAATTTCTTTATGTAAGATGGCTTCTCATGTATAGCGTGTGATTCTAATCCAACTGACCTGTACTTCTCTGGCAGACTTTAAGTTCATTAGAGATATTATCATGTATATGTGAGCATAGCACTCTAATGGCAATACACAACAGGAGCAAATAGTACCCTGGGGGAGACATATTAGGGATAAATTAGGCGGTTTTAAGTGATCTTAGAGGAAAGATGTAAAATTTCCTTTAAATTCATTTTTGAGACAGGATTAAAGTCAATTTTTACATCAACATAATTACTATAGATTTAAGAAAGTAAAAACTGTTCATTAAATAGGAAAAAAAGTAGATTTTGAAATAATGCACCCTGACATCCCATGGCTGGATTAAGAAGCATCTGACATAATTTAGATCCTGTTTCTAAGAATGTACAGATCTCATACAATGAGAATTCTCAAAGTATTTCTCAGAGTAAGGCTATCAAATCATTCTTACAAAGGTTATCCTTGGAATGAGAAGATATACGCACACACATCAACACACTGTGTGAACCAAAGAACAAAAGCAAAATTTCTCTAATGGCCAAGCCAGGAATTTGTATAATCTTGTTCATGAATAGTGTGTGGGTCTTTGGGATCAGTCCTGAATGTTTGAAAATAGTGTTTCCTGGATGCACGTCATGGTTCGTGAGGTGTCCTTATAACTTAAGCTTATGCAGAGAAAGACAAATCTTTACTTCTAGAGGAAATAATATAGATAGGATAACTTTTCAGGAAGGAGATAACATCACACAACAGATATTCTTGTGTTCCCAGTCAACAACACAAGTTTCTGCCCCTCAGTATTTACAAAAGAAAGTTACATGGGTCATTAAAATCCGAGATGTAAGTCAACCATTAATGAGAGAGACCTTCTACGCACATGTGACTGTAGGCCTTTAAAGTTCCCTTTATGTATCAGCGAAGGGAGTTTTCTCTGGAGTCTGATGGCTGACATTTCTAGCTCTTCCTTGTTTATCATCTTGTTGAGAGTCACCGATTTATATTTTTGTATTACAAAACTTAGCTCAAGCACATGAAAGAGCCATGTGCAACTTCAGCAAAATAATTGCTGAAAACATTCCTGCATTGTCAAATTCATATTGTTTTGTCAGCCTTTTCCAGTATCATGTGAAAAACCAACCTTAGAATCTGATACCAAGAAAACTTTCCCCTAAAAAGCTTCAACATTAAAAACTGTAAAACTACTTCTTTGAATGTCTGTGTCATGCAGAGGTTAAGTGTGGGCTTTGGCTGTAAGATCACCCCCTGGTTCACTTCACACATTTTCCCGTTAAATTTTATTGCATGTGAATTTTTCCCATTGTAATTCATCAAAGTGGATAGCTAATGCGAAGCGTAAGGATTCTTACAGGTTAAACGCTTGTGTTGTTTGTAAGCAACAACCTTTGAACCTCTTTCAGGGTTCCAAATTGAGTAAGTTATTTTTATGGGGATTTTCCATTAGGAGGACCATTTTTAAAAGTCATAAACAAAATCAAATTACACAAATAGTTCTTCATCAGCCCTAGCAATAAGAACTCTCTATTCATCTGGGATCTGAGACACTAAAGGGGGATGCTGCCGGGCCAAAGACTAATGAAAATCGGGTTGAGATCTTCCCAGCCTCCCAGCCCATAGAACATGCTGTTTCTTCTCTTTATGTGTTTTCAAAAGTTTTATTTTTACAAGTATCTGTTAACAGTGGAATTCTGAGTGTGTTTTTGGCACACATGTTCTGTTCACATAGAAATGTCGAACGCAGTAGAATGGAATGAGGAAAGCTATAAAAAGATCCTAATTTTGTTTGTTGGCCTACTGGGTAACTTCTGGGGTTTATGATTTAAAAAAATAATATTATAAAATAAGTTACATATCTATTTGAGATATCTACCATATATTTAATATGAAAAATATTTTTTGAGTATAATCATTGTTGTTTATTCCCATGGTTTAGCTCAGTGTATAAACACTGCTATCAAAGCCCACACGTAAGTAGGACCCTGTCTTTCACATTCTTATATTATATTATAAGGGAGGGACACCCGACTACATTAGTTTTTTTCTCTTGGCAAGGTGTCCAGATGAAACTCAGTTATTCTGATATTTCAGATAGGTGCATTTCATGCAGAGCTTTTAGTACAACTAAAAATAACTTGAATAAATAGTGTAAATCATAAAATCTCCCTTGAAAATTTAAAGGAATTATGATGCATTATTGGATTTTTGTTTTATAAATACTTAAGTATTTGGTATCATTTAATTAGAATCTCTTTTGAGCACCTTCCTTCCTTACCACAGAAATATATAATTTTGAGAAAATACATTGTAAAATCTTATCAGAGTATAGGAAGTCACATAGAAAAAAAACTAAGTATTAATGTCAACTGATGAAATGGTATAATATATTAAATATCCTTTTTATCCAAAATGTTTTTATAGGATATGGCTCTATGTGAATCACATATAAATTATAAACATATCATTCTGTATTTGTAAATATATTTTTTCATTTTTGCCTATAAGATATGTTTATAAATTTGTTTAGTAATAAAAGAAAGATCTGGGCATACTGATAATATGAGACTCTATCTCAAACCAGAGAGAGCAGGAGCAATAGAGAAAGCCATATGTGAACTGGTAAGGAAGACAGTCACTGAAAAGTTAGCTATCTAGCTTTCAAAAATGTAGATGCTGTTTTTTAATGTAGGTAGTAAATAAAAGAACTTTTCTTTTCCATTTAGGATTTTACTTTTTGCTTTTAAAGTAGAAAATATTACAAAACAGAGTTGTGTGTGTGTGTGTGTGTGTGTGTGTGTGTGTGTGTGTATTTGTGTGTGTATCTATGATTACCTAGACATGCTTGATGTGTGTAGAAGCCAGAGGTTGACTTAAGCTATCTTTTTTCTAAAGCTGTCTACCTTATATTTGAGACAGAGTGTCTTGATGACCCTGGAGTTCACCATTTTAACTAGACTTGGTGGCCAGTGAGCCCTTGTGGTCTACCTGTCTCCTCTCATCAGTACTGGAGTTACAAGCATAAGCCAACACCCTGACTTTCATGTGGGTTCTGGTGGTCCAAACTCAGATTTTCATACTTGTGTAGCAAGCACTTTACATCTTGAGAAGTCTCCCCAGCACCAAGAAATGAATATAAGGTTGAGAACACTGTAGAACAATGGTTCTAACCCTGTGGGTCGTGACCTGTCTAGGGGGATGAACAGCCCTTTCACAGGGGTCACCTAAGACCATCATACATATTACATATTTACATTATGATTCATAACAGTAGGAAATAGATTTATGAAGTAGCAAAGAAATAATTTTACACTGGGGGTGGTGTGTCAACAGAACATGGAGGGCTGTACTAAAGGGTCACAGCAGTGGGAAGTTTAAGAACCATGGCTGTAGATCATGATGCTACTTAACCAAGCAAATCTATTCTAAAACTGATATATGTATATGTATATATATATATATATATTCTGTAGACCAGGCTGGCCTCAAACTCAGAAATCCACCTGCCTCTGCCTCCCAAGTGCTGGGATTAAAGGCGTGTGCCACCACTGCCCGGCTAAAACTGATATATTTACTAAAAATTAATCTTCTTATTGTGCTGGTCAAGGGTGTTATGGCTGCTAGTCAGAGGTCATTGTATTTAGAGAACAAGGGATTGATACAAATTGATCTTTAACACAAATTATAAAAGTCAAAGCAAAACAAGCTCATTTGAATGCAAAACAGATAATGGTTATCATTAAATAGTCAGACATGAGTGTGCCTATTTATTTGCCTAGTGATACTGGAAGTTGCTCTAATTTTTTAAGTGGTCACTATTTATTGATAAACTGTAGTTTGTTATATATTTTAACTCATCATTGCTGTTTTCATCAGAGACCTTATTATTAATACTAAGAATTAAATATTATTCAATACTCTGTGAGGAAGTTATATGCATGCAGTACTCTAGACATCACCATGATAGGGATGACGTTCGAAATGTATGATTTAAGCCATGGAGCCAAGAACCAGGAGCAGATTGAAGCATGGGAAAGTGTCTCCTACTCAGCTGTGCACATCTTGTTTCACAGGCTAGACAGCTTGCTGATGCTTGAGGTTATTTTTGGAATTTGGTATGATTTAGAAATGGCTTTTCAAAGATCTGGAATGTTTGAAATGAGGAAAATCAAGATTATGCCCGTAGAATAATCTATTTAATGGTCTCACATAATCTGGAAATTCTTACATTTTGAGTAATTAGCCTTCTGTGGATTTTGTTTAAGTAAAAATCAGGAGCAGAAAGTCATACCAATGGATGCTTGTTAAAAGATGACCCATGGGGTCTGGAGATGGGGGATAACTTTAAAGATGTCTGCAGTATTTATAAACCAAGCCTCTTTGGTTCTGTGCCTGGACATAACATAGTTTTGACAGTTTGTTCTCATGGGAAAGCTTTAGTTTATTTATGAGTTTGATTACGGCTGCTCGGACATGAGCTCTAATTGAGGAAAATTCAACATTTCCTGAATTGGAGCTGCTGGAAGTGGGTAAATCAGAAGGAACAAATATCTCTTCTCTGTGGGTTATCTTTGCACTTTCTACCTCTGCCCTCCCAGAGCCTTACTTTTCTTATGAAGAGGCATGATTTCTTAGTTGAATTGGTGTCCATCTAGTGTTTTTGTGACTCAAGACTGGTATCTTAGGATGGTATTCTTAGAAAAGGTGTGTGTGTGTGTGTGTGTGTGTGTGTGTGTGTGTGTGTGTGTGTAGGTGTAGGTGTGCTTGTCCATGTACATGTGTGTATGTGTGTGTAGGTGTGCTTGTCTATGTACATGTGTGTGCATAGGTGTGCTTATCTGTGTACGTGTGTGTGTGAGAGAAAAAGACAGAGAGAGACAGAGAGTTTATGTGTGTGTAGGTATGCTTGTCTTGTCTGTGTGTGTGTGTGTGTGTGTGTGTGTGTGTGTGTGTGAGAGAGAGAGAGAGAGAGAGAGAGAGAGTGTTTATGTGTGTGAATGTGTGCTTGTCCTTGGTGTATATGTAGCATGTGTAGAGACCACTTCTTGACTATTTATTGATTGATTGATTGATTGATTGATTGTTGACTCTCCACATTATTGTGTGAGGTCTGGAGCTTCTTGTTTTGCAGAGTCTGGCTGGGCAGTGAGTCCCAGGTACTGCCTGCCTCAACTCCCTAGTGCTGGGCTTACAAACATGAGCCATCACCCTTGACATTTACTATAATGCGAGAATTTGAACTTGGCTTCTCATGTTCACTGAGCCATCTCCTCATTCCTAGAATAAATTTTTAAATAGATATTCACTGGTTATATATTTACTGATCAGCTGTGTATAGGCATAGAGAATTATGAGCTTTAGCATAAAATTACTTCAGCTTTAAAAAATTGCAATTTAATTTGACTATTTTCAGGACCAAAGAGTTTGGAACAAATTGATTACAAATTCACAATAATAAAAGAGTAAATCTGTGTCTGTCATTAACACAGGACAGTGACAATTTTATGAGTTCCAATTGAGGAAAGAACAGAATGTCTTATGAGGTCAACTCACTTTTAAGTTACATCATTAAAACAAAAGCTTGGATAAAAGTGGGCGTATGTGAAAATCTGGGAGCAATTGCTTATTAGAGATCTCCAATGAAGATGCCAAATGCTTATGTTCCCTCTGACAGTGAGGTTTCCGTGGTACACACTGAACCAAAGGAGTTTTGCCAATTTCTAGGCCCACAGCCCTGCACTTGCTATTTGGTTGAGCTGGCTCTGGCTGCTTGTCACCGTAAGATCGTGTGGCATTTTCAACTGCATCCTTTTTATACATTTCCTCCAAGTTCCATCCTAATTACATAAACAAGGGATTGACATTCTGAAAAACATATAAAATATATTATACAAGAGTCCTAAGGCTAGGATCAAAATTGAGTCAATTCATAATATTTCTCATAACTTTTAGGAGAACATGACTCATAAGTAAGAAAGTGCTTCCCCAAGGCTTCAAATGTAAAAACAATGCATTCAGCACAGCCTTTCAAATAAGTAAACCAGTACTTGTGTTGATCAATAACAGAAGACATTTGGTTTCTTGTTATTAAAATCATTTAAAGAGGGGCTAGAAAGATGGCTCATTGTGTAAGATCTTTTGCTGCTCTTGCAGAGGACCAGTGTTTGGTTCTCAGCACCCACATGGTAGTTCATGGCCATTCATAATTCCAGTTCCAAAGGACTTGGCACACTCTTTAACTCCTTGGCTCCTGCCTGCACGTAGTGCATGCACATATGCAGAGCCAAATCACTCATACACAGAGAATAACATAAATTAAAAAGTACTGAATGGGGGCTGGAGAGACAGCTCAGCATTGAAGAGCACTTGCTGCCAAAGAGGACTCAGGTCAATCAATAACTGCAGATGATGGTGTCACCTATTGCTGTTTGTCAATAGTCTCAAAACATAATGCTTAAGATGACTCTTATCTTGGAGTAGAGGTAAGGTAAGGGATTGAAGGGTCCCACTGATCTTCACAAGGCTGGACTTGAACTCAGTGGGGGATTTCTTGTGTACTTGTGGTCAATTGAAGAATTTGCTCAGGGTGGCTGGTAGAAGGGTCTGGGTTACATGATTTGGCTTTCTTGCATTTCATCTCTAACATCTCTCCATGGCACAGTCTGGGAAAATTCTCACCGTCATTGTAGGATGCAGACATGGAAACATATGAATCTCATTGAGTCATGTTGCCTTGCTCATTGGGGAGATGAAGTCACATAGCAAGCTCAGGGAGGAGGCCAGGATGCCAACAGACAGTACACACAAGAAAGGGCACAGAATTGGGTGAAGTAGTGAAGTATGCTTTTGCTGAAAGTGCTTCTGTTTCTCTGATTATTCTTTTCCTTAATCCACCTACAGTTTATTATCCACTGAAGGAATAATAGATCATCTAATCTTCCAGGCTGTAAAGTTGCCTTAGTGATTCCTGAGGACAGGAAAACATTATTAACAGAGCACTGAGGTCCTGGTCAGTGTTGGATGGGTAATGGGTCAGATGGGGTGCGCCTGACTCCCAGGTGACAGCATACCTGAGATTCTTAGTTAGAACATTTTAATAGAACAATTTAAAGTTTAAAGTAGTCTCACCTAATTGCCTAAACCAGTAGTTATTACCCTGGTAGCAACTACCCATGTTTTCCCAGATCCTTTGGAAAATGGATCTTTATTAAGAAACGTGCTAATAAACCTGAGGAAATTAGTTATTTTAACGGAAGCTGCAGAACTAATTATATAATTTTAGGCAATTCAATTCTAATTCTACTTATCCAGTGACCTGCAAAGTCAGTTTTGGAAGCAGCAGCAGATACACAGCTCTCTCACGTGCATTTGGTTTGTAGCTCAGTCACAGTCAGAATGTGCATTTTTCTTGGTTTAAAGTTTAGAAATTTTTTTTCAAATATGTTCTTTATATAATAGGCTTATGGTAATGATTTCTGTTTCTGAACTGTCCCAAAGATCACTGCAAAAAAGCAAATGTGTTGATAAAAGCTACAAACTTTATAACCTCTCTTTTGAATCAGTGACACACAGACTGGGTGTTTTTGCCACTGTCAAAATCGCAGCTTACAAAATAAAACAGACCCAAAAAGAGCCCCACAGTATTAGCCTCGTAGATTCAGGTTCACCAAGTCCTGGGAGAGAAAGCTTTGATGTGTTTCTAAAGCTCTCCAAGTTCATGTTAGTTCAGAGCTTGATGTGGTCTTGTTTTCTTGAATGATAGAATTAATACACTCTAGAAAAGGAAGATCTGAAAATGTGCTTAATAGCATCAGAAAATTATTGGAAACAGAAGCCCTTATTTTTCTCTTTGTCTTCAAAAAAAAAAGTCTGAGCAGAGCTGGTGACACGCACCTCCAATTCTAGTATCCAGTAGGCAAAGGCAGAACTACATGTTACACTGTGGGAGCCTGTCAGAATTAAAAAAAAAAAAATTTTAAAAATAAAATATCTGTTAGGTTAAGTACCTCTGATTATGATTTTTCCTTTTAGAAATTCTTTTGTGTGTCTCTTTATATGCACGTGTATTTGTATGTGTCTGTGTGTGTTGGTACTGGCACGTGAATCTGAACGTGAGTGTGAAGATGCCATAGCCTGTATGTAGATGTGAGAGGACAACATTGGGGGTCAGTCTTCATTGCTCACCTCATGGGTGAACAGGCTCTCTGTTGCTCTTCAGGTGCATATGCTGTCATAGAGTTTCTAGTCCTGCCCTGTCTCTATCTCCCAACTCCATAGAGGTGCTGAGTTCAGAGATAGTTAAACTACTTACTGAGTGTTCTTTGTGTGACTTACAGGGATCTCAGTTCAAGCTCTGATGCTTGTGTGACAAATGCATTCGCTGAATCATCAATTAAGTCTCTCAGCTTAAAAAAAATCTTAAATACATTTTTGTGATGTAGATCTACACAGGTTAGCAGAAATTCCAATATAATAGTTCTCAGAGTTGGTTGTGGTATCTTGAAATCACTGGAGACGTAGAAAGAAAAATCCAAATGTACAAATGTCTTAGTTACTTTTTCTGTTGCTTTGATAGAATTTCCTGGAGAAAGGGAAGAAATGGTTATTTTGGCTCACAGTTCAAGGGAATAGTCCCTCCTGGAGAGGCAGTCTTGGCTTCAGGAGCCTGTGACACCTGCAGGACGTGCATCCACAGTCAGGAAGCAAGCAGCAATGAATGCAGGATTCAAACCCAGTAAATGGTAGCACATGCTTTTAAGACTGTTGTTTCAACCTCAATAAAACTAACCAAGATAATATCTCATCAGCATGGCCAGAAGCTAATAGGGTCTAGATAATCACTCAACAGTATGCACAGTACCTTGTTTCCTTTGTGGTTCTAGACTCTGTCAAGTTGTTAATATTAATATTCCTAGCAGGTGCTGGAAGTAAAAATTTCTGGATAAGACATAGGAATCAATGTTTTCTTAAACCCTCTCCTTTTTTTTCTATGTAGTCAATTTTGATAACATTAATCCTCAAAAGAGGTACATGGGAAATGCCGTGACAAAAAAGGAAGGTGGCCCACATAAGCGTGTCCTTTGAAGAAAGAATAGGTTTCCGATAGGCAAATGGGAGGGGGAAAGGGCACCCAGGATCTGAGAGAGTGAGTAAAGGCAGGGGCTGGAAGTGTTCAAGAAAGTTTTGTAACTAGGAGACTTCCTGACTGGCCAGCATTCAGAGGTGCCAGCATCCAGAGGTGCATGAGCATCCCTGGGCGAAGGAGAGCGGCTAATCATTTGGAACAGGACAGAGAACTGATGTTGATGGCATGCATTCTATAGATGTGTGTGGCCACTTCTGTGATATGATATGAAACCTGCACTGGGCTTAGCATTTCCAGAATGTCATGTCCTTTTGTGCTGGGACACCACTGCCCTGACATACTAGGAACAAAGCACTATATTTGTTATTGCTACTTGCTGTACCCACTCCCTTTTTTAGAAAGTTTGCAGAGGACCTTATTTATATTTCGGTTAATAGTTCTCAAAATGTATTCAATTTATAGTTCTCATTAATGTCCTTAGAAGGTGGCATTAGGAAGAGACTATAGCTACCTCTACATTTCTCCCAAACATGTCTGATCCATTTTCAGAAACTCGCTCACCTTTGTGTTTCTCCTTTTACTAAGTGTTTTCTTATTTTTATTATCTGGAAGATGGCTTGACCCGACGAAATGCTTCCACAGCTAATATTTTTCCTCTCCTCTCAGAAAAACACAGTGGCCTCGCTGGAGAATAGTGACTGTTTATTATGTAACCAGGATGGGGAAAGTTTTTTCAAAGGGGAAGAAGAAATATTTTGAAAAGATTGATAAACAGTGAACAATGTCACATTATTGAAACAGCTGAGGAAAAATGAAGACGTAGCAGAGGGGTGTTCAGTGGGACTCTCCTGCACAGGTGTCACTCTGCACACAAAGCAGGCAGCCTATTTGACCCTTTTCTCTTATTTTAGCCTGAGAAGATTTTTTTCCCCAAGAATTACCTTTAAATTCATATTTAATGAAAAACAGTTTAAAATCTGCAGTTAATTCTGTTTGAGCGGGAATAGCTTAAAACTGTGTAGACTCCTATATAATATGTTTAATTAAAATTTTATATTCCTGATTTAGTATTCGTTTGCAAACAATCTTCATGCAATGTGAAGATTCCAGCTTCAAGGTGAAGAAGCAAAAGTCCAGGGGGGTGACAGAAAGCTAGAGGAAGGGACAATGACGTTGGGAGCAAATAGATAAGTGTGTTTGCAGTTACAGGCTTTGTTTTCAGAGTCGATAGTGTTTTCAGATGACGCACAGTTATATGATTCTTCACTGAGGTATGTTCTCTCTTTGTTTCTAACCAATGAAAGTGCTTGAGTTAAAACAAAACCCAAACCAAACTCTTTGCTTTTTCTGAATTATGTAATATATTTGATTTCCATGAGAGCTTTCTCTGGAAGAGATGAAGAAAAAGCCACAGTCACGTGATTTCCTGTGGTAACTGCAAATGTGGATTTTACAGGACACGTATGATGCACCTCCTAGGACCTAGAGGACACAGAGTACTGTCTCCAGATGAAGAAGGAGGAGAGGGAAAGAGATAAAGTTCAGGCTGTTGCTTAGAAAATGTTCCTAAACAGAAGAGATTTGTTGCTATCATAACCTAAACAACCCTCTCCCGAGCAGCAGAGAAGACCCTGGAGATATGGGAGGCTGTGGCTTCCTGGTTGTGTAACACAACCCTCAGTTGCATTGTGACTTCATTAATGGAAATGACTACAGTTTGGAAGAAGCCAGTCTGTTCTTCTATGTTTGTTTTGTTTCGCTTTCTGTTTATTTGTCTTAAAGAGTTTATCTTATTGTAAACGTCTTGAAATGTCATACTAAGAATGTCTAGCTGACTGAGACAGATACAGATACTTACACCCAACCTTTGGATTGAAGTGGTTGAATTAGGAAAAGGTTGGAAGAAGCTGAGGAGGAGGGTGACCCCATAGGAAGACCAGCAGTCACAACTAACCCGGACCCCTGAGAATTCTCAGACACTGAGCCACCAACTAGGCAGCATACACTAGTTGGGCCAAGGCCCATGACACTTGTACAGAAGAGGACTGCCCAGTCTGGTCTCAGTGTAAGAGACTTGAGGGTCCAGGGAGTGGAGAGGCCTGGTGTGGGAGAGGGACATCCTCTTGAAAACAGGGGAGAGGAGGAATGGGATGAGGAACTGTGGTGGGGTGGGCTGGGAAGGGGACAATGACTGGACTGTAAAAAGAGAGAGAGAGAGAGAGAGAGAGAGAGAGAGAGAGAGAGAGAGAGAGAGAGGGAGAGAGAGAGGGAGAGGGAGAGGGAGAGGGAGAGGGAGAGGGAGAGGGAGAGGGAGAGGGAGAGGGAGAGGGAGACAGAGAGAGAGAAAGAGAACTTTTCTAAAGAGAAAAATTCTCACAATGTGTTAGGCGAAATGTAGAATGCTCCTTATTTCTTCTCTTTTAAGAATCAGATATTGAGGATGGGGAGATAATTTAGTAAGTAAAAGCATTTGCTATGCAATCATGAGGACCTGGGTTCGAATCTCTACTGTCCCCTTAAAAATCTAGTAGCCACTCATACCCGTAACTTCATCAAGAAGGGACAGAGAGGTAGGGGGACTCTCCAGAATGTACCAGAGACAGGGGAAGTGGGGAGAGGGAACTTGTAGAGCCCACCTCCAGCAGAAAGACAGGGTATCAAATGAGGGAGGGGTTTGCCATCCCACAGTCAAAAACTCTGACCCATAATTGTTCCTGTCTGAAAGAACTGCAGGGACAAAAAAGGAGAAGCACCTGAGGAAAAGAAAGTCCAGTGACAGGTCCAAAGTGGGATCCAGCTTAGTCGGAGGCCCCAAGGCCTGACACTATTATGGAGGCTATAGAGCACTCACAAAAAGGGGCCTATCATGACTGCCCTCTGAGAGACCCAACAAGCATCTGAAAGAGTCAGATGCAGATATTTGCACCCAACCAATGGACAGAAGCTGCTGACCCCTGTGGTTGAATTAGGGAAAGATTGGAAGAAGCTGAGGAGGAGGGCGACCCTGTAGGAGGACCAGCAGTCTCAGCTAACCTGAACCCCTGAGATCTCTCAGACACCAACCAGGCAGCAAACACCAGCTGATATGAGGTCCCCAACACATATACAGCAGAGGACTGCTGGGTCTGGATTTAGTCAGAGAAGATGCACCTAACCCTCAAGAGACTGGAGGCCCCAGGGAGTAGGAAGGTCTGCTGGGGTGGGAGTTGGTGGATGGGGCCATCCTCGTGGAGACAGGGGTTGGGGGGGAAGCTATGGGATGTGGAACAGAGAGTGGACTGGGAGGGGAATAAAATCTGGAGTGTAAAAAGATTAAATAAAATAAAATAAGAAAAAGACCTATAGGACCTTAGAAAATGGAGCTTCATGGTTCATTATCATTTAGACCATTTGCATTATTTAAAAAGTAATAGAAATTAATATAATGAAAAGAGTAGGCTGAACTGTAGATTTTATTGTTATGTATTTGATGTATTAAATGTATTGGTATTTAAAATATAAAAAAGAAGAAGGGACAGAGATGAGGCTCTGGGAGTGCACTGGCCGACCTGCCGAGCTGAGGATTGCATTGACCTGCCCGCAGAGCTGAAATGATGAGCTTCAGTTTTGATGAGAGATCTTATCTCAAGGGTTAAAGTATAAAAAGACACCCAACCTTCGTTTCTGACCTCTACATTCACACACACAGGCACACATATGCATACGTGTATAAAACACACACACACACACACACACACACACACACACACACACACACACACACTAAAAGAACAAGGTCAAATATTTAGAAATCTTTACTAAAACTGTATATTTGCTACTTTGGAGCGGTAAAGGCGGATTGTCTTAAAATGCATTTCTTTCCTAGGGTGACACATTGTTCAATGTGCTTCCTTTAACAGCAATGATACTTTAACAACAATTAAACTTGCTACTAATTCAAAACATGGAAAATATTTCTGACCACATTCTGGAGCTAAACATCTCTAAGAAATGTCCCCTATGCTGCACCAGACAGACCAACTCTCCTCGTTTCTTTCTGTCAGTGTCTACCCAACTGAACTGGAGGTCAAGCTGCTGAGGGAATGTTTTGGTCCCCATGTACAATCTGGATAATTTCCTATGCTCCACCTTTCTTCCTAGCTCCCAGCACATTAATTCTCCTTTCCCTAGGGGCTCAGTTACCGATTTGGGTATCCTTGTACATTATGGCACACTTGGCTGGTGAAGGGCACTAGTCTACATTTAATTTCCTCGCCTTGTACTCTGATTTAAACGTACAGGGAATACTCTGATATCAGTTATGCCAGTAACTGCTTCTTCTTTTCCTTTCCTTTCTTTTGCCAGATATCAAAATATCTCATAATACTAATGATTTTGTCAATGAGCATTCTGTTTGGAGGAGCTATGCTCATATCTCTTAACTACTAGGGCATTTAATGCCCTCATTAGAAGAATGAGTCGATGCCCAAGCAGAAGTAATCTTTGGAACCCCACATGGGATGTTGCTTTGCAATTTTCCCTTAGTGAATGGGACATTTTGAAGAGGAATCTGGATTTACATATTCACAACTCATCTGAGAATAGAATTCTTAGGTGATATTTTCATAACCTACTGAGTTACTTTGAAATGTGTCTTCTAAAATGATTTCTCTTAGGTTGTTGGCTGTGTCAATTTAAAATTCAATGTGCTTTTTGTTTATTCTCATTAACTTCTTAGTCCCTAGAAAAACACATCACATCATCTCAGCTATTATCTCTGTTGAGTGATTGTTAAGTTGACACTTAAAGTTCTCAACTCATAATACATTGTATTCTATATCTTCTATATAGAATAAATATGTATATGATACTGTCTGATATGAATCCAAATTGTTATACCTAATGATTCTACAAGAGTCAATTCTAAAAAGCACATGCGCACATCCCTCATGAATCTGTTTATTGACTGGATTGTCCCTCATGAGATAGTTACCATCTACACAAACACACGCACGCATATGAACACGCATTCACAGGACAACAGGATTTTCCTGAACCTGGTGTTTATGCTAAAAGAATATGGATGGCAAAATATAATAATGAGAGTTTTGATAATTGGCAGTAAATTTTATTTATGCTAAATATGAGTAAACATGAGGATTCTAGCTGGTTATTTGTTGGGCCCTAAGGCTTAGGAAGAACAGCTAGCTGCTTTCCATCTCTGTGTTGAGAGCTATCAAAGAAAGCTAAAACATTGCTATGTATGGTCAATCCTTTTCACACTGAAATTTAATTTTTTTAATGCCTGTTTATTTCTTGTCTTCCATAACAAACCAATTGTCACATTCTTCCAATTTTGTCCTTAAAGGATTTCTTATTTCTTTCCTCTCTTCTCTGTGCATGATGGCGTCAGTCTTTAACCTGCTTCTTTACAATTTGATGGTATTTTCCAGACTAGGCTTCTAATTTCCAGTCCCATAGTTCCTTGCTTCCTGAGTTATCAGATTCACGTCTAAAGCTTTGTCCTGGCTAGATCATTCCTGTCTTCTCTAATTTGCATGCCCTTCATTTCTACCAAGTGAAAAATTCAGAGTAGCATTTGCAAGACTTTGTACTATCTCACCTGCTTCTTTTGCTGTAACTCCTAAGTAATTAACTCTTGATGACTCATTTTCTCTGGGACCTGCGTTGTTTCTTCTGCTTTGTCTGTTTCTATCCGTTTCTGTCAGTCTCCTGCCAGCACCATTCTCTGCCTTTATGAATGCATCAAGTACTAGTTCTGTACTGTCTCAGGAGAGCTTTCTTAATCATTCAGCTAAAATAAACTTTTCTTATTCTTGGACTTTAACAGCAATAGTTCTTTATTAATAGAATTCCTATGACTATTTCTTAGGAAGTTTACTCTCTAATCCATGTCTGGTTTCTCCTTAGTGTGGACTTATTAAGATATCAAGTTAGGAAAGAGCTTATACCTTTCTCATTTTCATGTTAAAGAATCATCCAATTGCAGAGCGCTCACAAGCCATCACACAGCTCAGTTAAGGAGCAGTCTAAACTTGCCCAGTCCAGACTTTCTCCACTTCAGCGAACTTCTGCACCATCAGAATGGCCATTCTGAAGCTATGGTGTTCACTTAGGGTTTTAGCTTCTCACTTATCCACCACAAATAAAATAAAGAAAAGACCATAACAGAGTAGAAACTAGAAAACTGTAGAGCACTCAATCCTCTTCCTAGATCCTCACGACTCACGGCCCTTTAGCCTGCATTCTTCCTTCTCTCACACTTAATATTACCCTCCCCTGGTCTGCTTTCCACAGTGCTCTTACAGCTGTTTACATATATACACATCTTGTGAGACTCCAAACAACTATAAGACATTAAATACATCGGTTAATCACTGATGGCTAGTTAGTTATTAGAATATAAAAACTTAGACTATCACCTAATAACCAAGCTTCAGGATTTAAAATGAGTATATATAACTTCTAAGGAAATACACATTAACTTCTACAAAGGTAAATGAAAAATAAAATATTTATACAGGTTTAATGAGAATTTGGAACAAAGTTTCTCAAGTTAGACACCACAAACTTGTAGTAAATGTATCTGTTATAGCAGGTGAGGTTCCAATGTATTGTAGGATATTAAATTAGCAGATGTGTCTGTTGTAGCAGGTGGGGTTCTGTGTATTGCAGGATATTAACATTAGCAGATGTGTCTGTTGTAGCAGGTGGGGTTCTGTGTATTGTAGGATATTAACATTAGCAGATGTGTCTGTTGTAGCAGGTGGGGTCCTGTGTATTGCAGGATATTAACATTAGCAGATGTGTCTGTTGTAGCAGGTGGCGTCCTGTGTATTGTAGGATATTAACATTAGCAGATGTGTCTGTTGGAACAGGTGGAGTCCTGTGTATTGTAGGATATTAACATTAGCAGATGTGTCTGTTGGAACAGGTGAGGTTCTGTGTATTGCAGGATATTAACATTAGCAGATGTGTCTGTTGTAGCAGGTGGGGTCCTGTGTATTGCAGGATATTAACATTAGCAGGTGTGTCTGTTGTAGCAGGTGAGGTTCTGTGTATTGTAGGATATTAACATTAGCAGATGTGTCTGTTGTAGCAGGTGGGGTTCTGTGTATTGCAGGATATTAACATTAGCAGGTGTGTCTGTTGTATCTAGGGAGGTCCTGTTGAAGCAAACAAATCTCACAGTATGTGAAAATCTTTTAAAAAATAATTTGTTTTTGTTATTATGTACATTGGTGTTTTGCCTGCATGAATATCTGTACGAGAGTGGTGAACCCCTGGTAAGAAGTTTGACAGTTGTAAACTGCCATTGTGGATGCTGAGAACTGAACCAGAGTCCTCTGGAAGAGTGGCCAGTGCTCTTAACTTCTGTGCCACCTGTCCAGAACAAGTAATCAGAATTCTAATGCATAATTTATGGATGTAAACAGAAGTATAACTTTTTAAAATTGTAGTATCTGATAAAGTGTGTGTGTGTGTGTGTGTGTGTGTGTGTGTGTGCGCGTGTGTATGAATATATATTCCACATCAGACAGAAGCACACACATCTCAGTTTTGCTAAGGAGTAATCATGGTAACTACCACTGAATGAGCATTTACAAATAAAAAATCATTTCAAAGGCATTCGTCATTTTTTTAAAGGATATCATCACTGATAAAATTCAAGCTTGCACCTGCCAACTCACCCAACTAAGAGGAAGTCCAGCCTGTCCCTAACCACCAGGGAAATAGTGTGATGGGATGAAAAGGTGCAAGGGTTTGCATACTCATTGGTGATTTTTATTGGCAAGTAAAATGAACACTATGATTAGGCGTGCACTAAGTGACTAGACCCTACTGACCCAAGCAGTGAGGGACTAGGAGATTTCCTAAATACACGAAATTTGACAAAACATCTCATAGAAAATTTAGCAGCAGTAATAACCAACAAAAAACAAGATTTCTTTTATGATCATGTGCTGCAAATTCTAAATAATTTCAGCAATAAAATACCCTTCAAATTCCTGTGTTGGTCCTACTTCTAAACAATTGTGTGTACTGTTAAATTTTACTTATTTGTCATAGGATATATGATATATTTTGGGGGAAATCCCATTATATTTATAGCTGAAACTACTTATAGTTTCTCCAAACATGAATTCTTGGCTACATGTGTGTGTTTTAAGAATCAAAGGGTAGCCAAATTTGAGATTTTTAAAAAATGTTGTGAAATTATCTGTTTCCAATATATTGTTTATAATGAGTTGGGAAACTACATTAAAATGAAAAACTTCTTAACACTGCTCAATCTTGTAAACTTATATTAAATAAAATAGACATCTATATGATTTAGGTGATGGGTTTTTGAGCATTTGTAACTATAGAGATTTGTGGAAACTCTTAAATTCAATCAAGTCAAAACAAACAAACTCAGAAGTAAAACTCCTTAAACCCAAAACTAAACCAAACCAGACAAAAAACCCAAACACATGAACAGCTTTCATAGGATTTTATAAATATCTACCAAACTTGTCTTTAAGACTTTCCTCTTCTGTTTTAGGTTTGTGGCTTCATGTGAAGAACCAATTTTCAGAGCAAAAATAATGAAAGTATTCTTCAACTGTAGTCTCAGTGATGTCAAATTAACTAGGCTATATCAAGTTCTGAATGAATATTTGAAGATTATATAGTGAAAGGAAATGCAAAATATAATCCACGGGTAGCTATGTCTGGGTGAAAACTGAAGGCTCTTTGTTTCCTGAAATCCTCCTGGATGGTTGAGGGAAAGGACTTTCTATTTCTTTGTGTGCCAGAGTTCTGCGAGCAGTTGATGACACATACTTGTATACTTGTTGAATGAAAGGACACATGAATGAATTGTAAAGAAAAGCTGACACATATTAAGTTTGGAATGGTGGCTTTACTGGAAATCTACACTTTTACCGTGAGCCTGAAAAATCTAAAAATAATTTTTTTTTTTTTTTTTTTAGGAAAAGTGGCGATTTATACTTTATTAAGAAATGATGAGAGATCTTTCCATCTTCTGAGATTTTTTTTTTCTTTTTTTTTTTTCTTTCTTTATTTTTTTTGATATTTTATTTACATTTCCGATGATTCCCCTTTTCTTTAGAAACCCCGTGTCCCCTCCCCCTCCCCGCCTCTGTGAGGGAATTCCTCCTCCCACCTACCCGCCCACCCATTCCCATATTCCCACCTTGACATTCCCCCCTACTGGTGCCCCTAGCACCCTCAGGCCCAAAGTCCTCTCCTTTCTC
>CM052701.1:89293763-89325117 GCA_028551405.1 Uromys caudimaculatus
GGGGGGGGTGTCTTAAAGTTTCTGCCAAGTCAGACCTGTTGAGATAGATCATATCTAAGGTAAAAAGATAGAAACCAAGGTGATAGTAGGTTTTGCTTAATTTAACATTCAAAAAGGTTTAATGGGGGTCAATGACATGATGCAGAGGGTAAGGACATTCACTGCTCAGACCGTGATTTCTTCTAAAGGAATCCACAGTGGAAGAAGAGAATCCTGAGGTGTCTGTCTATACTGTTCTGCCTGTACTCTAGCGCCTACACACACACACACACACACACACACACAATTAAAGACTGACAATTTAATAATGAATTTATTTGTAATTGGGAAACAATCCTGGTCTATATATGTGGAACAAAGGTAAAGCTTTAATCTATGCATATATAATGGAATGATTAATTCAAACTAGATAGCATATATATCACTTAACCAAAAGATCTTATTAAATAATGAGTTCACTAACTATCCATTCTTTCAGCAATATATTAATACAAACTGTATTCACCATGCAGTGAGATAGAAAATAGACTTTCCTTTTCCAATCTAACCAAGATATCACCCTTGAAGGGCTAGAAAAAGATATTTCATGCAGATGAAAAACAAAAGAAGGAGTAGGCATATACTTATAAAACAAAACAGATTTTAAGTAGAAAACTATTTAAAAAATAAAGTAATTATTCAATAGTGGAGGCATCAATTCATCAAGAAATTAACAATAGTTAAAAGACAGGTGTTCCCCATATCACAACAACTGAATATATGGAGCAAATATCAATGGACATGAAAGGAGGACTAGATTATAACATAATAATATTAGAAAACTTTGATATACCACTTCCAACACTGGACAGACCAACAATGTAGAAAACACTGGGCTTAGAATATGTTTTAGTGACTATTCAAAAAATTCATCATTTTAGTCAAACATGTTATGCCTAGACATGTTGAAGATCTAAGATATAAAAGCTTATGAGATCAAAACTAGTGTGTTCAGGTCTGGGCAGTGGCTCAGCTCAGCATATAATGCACTAGACTTGCAAGTGTGAGGACCAGCATTCATCAGCACCCATGTAAATGCCTCCTGAACATATCTACATGCTTGTGGTGACACTTCTCAACAGGAAGAGCCAGGAGATCCCTGGAACAAGTTGGCTAGCTAGACTAGCTAAAAAAGAGAGATCCAGGTTCAGCTGCATAAGTAGCAGAGGATGGCCATATCTGGCATCAATGGGAGGGGAGGCCCTTGGTCCCGTGAAGGCTCAATGCCCCAGCATAGGGGAATGCTAGGGTGGTAAGGTGGGAGTGGGTGGGTGGGTGAGGGAGCACCCTCATAGAATCAGGGTAAGGGGGGATGGGATAGGGGGGTTGCAGAAGGGAAACCAGGAAGGGGGCTAACGTTTGAAATGTAATTAAATATAATAACCAATAAAAAAGAATTCAAAACCCTTCAAAATAAAATAAAAAAGAAAGAAAGACTGCCTCAATAGATAAAGTGCAGAGTGATCGGAGAACACCCCCAATGTCAGCTATGGGCTTCCACCGGTTCCTGCATATGGTGTATCAGTATACATACAACACTCAGATCTCCTTCCCACATACATATACTCGCATGTGCACACACACACACACACACACACACACACACATACGCAAATTAAACAACAATAAACCCCCAACCCTAGTATATTGCTTCTCTGCAACAAGGTTTAAGTGGTGTATAAGCAGCTACTGTGTAGTGCATGGGAGTAATGAACAATAGTGACAAAAAATGTCTTATATTTTATCCCTGTATCTGCGATACACAGTCTTGCCATGTAACCCAGGCTTGCTTTAAACTTGAGATCCTTCAACCTCCAAGTGCTGGGACCACAGGCGTGTGCCATCATACCTAGCTTATATTTTAACTCTAAATCATCTTTGATGCCTCAGGGCAGGTTTCATCAGTCTCCTATTTCAGAGGTCACATAGCCAAGGTTCCTCAGCTAGACAATACAATAGGCTCCCAGCTCAAGTTGTCACCTGGCAATCGCTTGCTGTTCCCTTTCACTATACTATATAAGGCTCTCCACTCAAGAGGAGCAAAGCTGAGTCCCAGCCCTGCCTGTCTGTGACTTGGTTATGCAATAGCAATGAGTCACTTATTATCTCCCAGATTCAGTTTAGTCTTCTGTAAGAGAGAGGAGACAGGCAGGATAAGAAGGAGAAAGCCAGACCTGAACTTTTGGCTTTCTGTAGGCAAATGACATGGTTTCCTGAACAAGTAAATGTGCTAACCACAAGGGAACAGAGACAAGGAGCTGTTACAGGTTAATAGATACAGCCGGATGTTGTAGGGACAGATTGTGGGACTTTTATTTAAACCAAGCAGTGAGAAAAATCATGAAATTTGAACAGAAACTAGGTATTTGATGATAACAAGCAATTAATGGTGATTGCTGGAGCCACAAATGTTATAGGGAGAGTGCTAATGGTATGTACTGAAGGGTAAAGTGGGACAGTGATGTGATATTTGTTTTCAAATGCTATAGTAACCACGGAGAATGGCATGCCTGTATCCCTAACACTTGGGAGGCAGAGGCAAGAGTATTATGATTTTGAGGGTGGCCCAGGATGCAAAATGATTTCCAGGCCACCATGGACTACACAGTGAGTCTTTGTCTAAATTAATAAATTAAAAAAATTTGAAACCTTTGCAAAACTACAAAACTTTCTCATGCAGAGCCAGGAGAAGTGGGTGGAACACCAGTGAAAGCTAAGTAAATGAGTGGACCCATGGGGGCTCATTAAATGGAATTTTCTCCTTTATTGTATTTTTTTAAATTTCCCCAATTAAAAGGGAGAGCGCAAGAGAGAGTATTGATCATTTCACAAGTGCATATCTGTCCCCAAACTTAGAAAATTACATGCATTCAACACACACAGGTTTTTGTATGTTGATCAAAACTCCTTAAAATGGTTTTGAAAACATGAGCGAAGAAATGAGACAAATAGCATCAAGTTCATCTCATGTGTACCTTGCAGACCACACAGCATGTCATGAGCAAGATCTATTTTTACTTTTTGAATTAAAAATTTCAAATATTAAAGAACGATAGCATTTTGAAAAGCTTACCCTAAGCAATCCATGAACTCTGTTCTACACCATGCTCAGTTTCCTGTTTGCATGGATTGTCTTTGCTGCATGAACTTGTATGAACTCTCCTGTGAAAGAGAAAGAAAAGGCCCACACCCAGCAAGCCAAGAGTCTCTTTTGTTTCACTCCACTGACTTTTCTTTGAAAACAATCATCATCCCCTTAAAAATGTATTAAAATGTTTTTTCCGTTATATAATTCAAGTTCTCATTTAGCTTCTCACTCAATTATATTTGAAACAAAGAAAAAACATTGCAGAAACCATGGTGAGAAAATTTGCAATTTGTATTATATAAAATGCTTCTTATACCCTAAGACTAAGAGAACAAATTATCTTTATTTATTATAAGCGTTCAATTGAGAATTTACAAATCTACTCCCATTACATCTTGTCCAATTCTTGCTCTATCCCCTTAGCTGTTTTCCCCTTCCAATGTCATGTGTTCTGTTTTAAACTCACTGAGTCCACTTAGCTCTGCCTTCATGTATATAGGTATAGGGCCATTTACTGGAGCAATGATAGCTTCTGCAAGACCACATACCTGAAGAAAACTGACTCTTCCCCAGCAGCTAACAATTGGCCAAACTATTGGTCATTAGTTCCTCACCTAGGTATGGGAGTTTATGAATCCCTTCCCCATCCATGCTGAAATGTTTGGCTGGCTTGGTCTTGTACAGATTTTGTGCATGCAGTCACAGCCAGTGTGAGTTTATGTGTGCAACAGCCCTGTGTTGTCTGGCAAATACTGCTTTCATTCATATATTTACCACCTCTGCATCTTACAGTCTTTCTGCTCTCTCTTCAATGATGATTCTTGAACCTTGGTGGGGGGATGTTATATAGATGTCCTATTTAAAGCAGACTATTATTTTCTAAATATTAATTAGTTGTGGGTCTCTGTATTAATAGGCATGTACTACAAAATGAAGCTTCTCTGATTAAGGTTGAGAGGTACAGTGGTGTATGGGTAAAAATATAAGAATTTAACTATGCCCATTTAGCAGAATAATATTAGGCTCTACCCTATGGTCTATGACCTAGAAAATCACACAATTTCAGCCCAGTTGATGGTAGCAGATGTGAGTTCCATCTTGGCATCAGACTTTAAATCAAATTAGAAAGTAGCTGGTCACACCCACAATAGCTGCTTCGCTAGTAACCCACTGGGCATATCTGCCAGTTTAGTCATTATTGTGGTCCACAAGGTTCAAGGCTGCGTAAGACTGCTGATTACTTTTCTCCCATGGCAGCAAGGCACCAAACCTTCCACTACTACAAAAGTTAGCCAATATAGATGACACTTCCTGATTAGTACCAATTTAGAGGTAACCTAGACCCAGAAAAACAAAAGCCACATGATCTCTTTCATATGTGGATGCTAGCTCTGAATCTTTAGAAAAGTGAGTTTAAATTGGAGTACCGATAGAAGCCAGAAAACAAGGAGCCATGAGGGTATTTCAAGAGAAGTGGTATATAATGCAGACGGTGTGAAAGGGTAAATGGAATAATGGAACAGGAAGAATTAAATAGGATGGAGGATGAGAGGCAGCATAGAAGGAGTATGAAAGGGTCACCAACACCAAATACCTCCTTTGAAAAAATCCTAGGGAAAGCTATTTCTGACGAGGCTTTCTAACATATTTGCACACATTAAAGGAGTTTAAATGGCATTACACTATAACTAGATATAATGCTTCTCTCAGACATGTAGGCTATTAGATTATCTTTTTTGGAGTTGTTGGTCACTGAGATGCCAGTGACCAGACCCCTCCCCCAACCCAGACATTGTAGGTTCTTGCCACTGTTTTTGATAACCTTCCGGAACTTGATAAGACCCCATTGCTAAGGATACTGTATACTTGAGTCATGGAGCAAATTATCTCTTATCTGATTCTAGTAATAATAGAAAAAATTGAAATAAGTTATTTGACCTGGAAGAGACTTAATATCCACACTCATATTCCATATGCATTTTTGTCTTTGCCATGTGACTCCCAAATTATAGGAAACAATAAAACAAACTTGCTCATTTTTTATAACTTGCAAATGTTTGAACTATTAAATATTTTGACTCAAAGTAGCAAGTATTTTTTGCCATAGTGACCGGTGATAAAGTAGAGAAAGATGGTCCCAAACACTTGAAAACTGCTTTTATTGCTTAGGCTGTTTTGTCAAGATTTATGGCTATCTTGTCATGTAATAAAGCTCACAATGACTTAATGTGAGCTTGAGACAATGATGCTCAGTCTGTTTATTTCGGGACCACTCTGATTGTTCTAACATCTATTCTCTTAGCTCCACATTAACCATGCCTGCCAAGTTAACTAGTCAAAACAGTTCACAATTGAACATTAGTGGACACAAGAACATGAGCCGATGCAAATAAAGATGCCATAGTAACCCAAAGAGTCTCTGGGAAATGGTATACTATAAGAAGGAAAGAGAACTTTCCCAAATAAAGCTACACATAAATAGTCTGGCATATCATGCTCACAACATCTAGTAATGTGAAATGAACTTGTAATTTCTTATTCTCTATATCCTTATCATAATCATAGTAATTTGAAAACTCTATTAATACTGAACTCCTTTTTAAAGATATAGAACAATAGAATTTTAAATTAATGAGTGCAAAGTATAAGATTACTTTATGAGATTGTACTAAGAAGGTACCTAAGATTATTATTGCATAGACATGGTTGAAGGTGATTAAATCTATGTCTTAAGTTTTTTGAGAAACAATAGGCAAATGACATCTAATAGATCAATGTAACTTCAGATTTGGCTGTAACAGAAATGTCATCTCACCTCCATAAACTGTGGGAAACACACCTCTTATTCTATTTTCTTAATTGGTTTTTTACTTGTGTGAGTCAACCTCCAATCTGGAAATTGGTTACATGAATTTTAGTTATTCCATGTCTGTGACAAACTCCTTAACTCTTAAACTTTTGGAATTGTCTCTGCGGAAATTTAAAAACGTCAAAATACCATAAGACACATAAAGAATTATTAAACTTTCAAACCTGCTCTAGGAAAGTGGCTTCATGCAAGTCTACTCCTATCCTACAATCACAACTTCTTATAATTTATGTCCATCTTTCAACAGCATGTCACTAAATGTAACTGGTTTTTGCCAGATAAATGTTTCTTAGCACTTAGGAGATACATTCCTGCATCTTGCAGAAACTAGAACATTTCTCAACATCTGGCAGGGTGACAGATGTGGAGTGTGGTAAACAGGAAAGACCAGGACCACTGATTTCCATACCTATTGAATGCAAATCTCTGTGATTAGTTCTGTGCCTCTTTTCATAGTCAACATCAATCTCATGGAGGATAATGGAAAACGGTCATCAGATTTCTAATAAAATGTCTGAAAGTTTTTTTCATAGCTTCAATCCAAAGGATTCCAGGATGGTTTATCATGTTTGAAAAAGAGAAACAAAGAAGTTTAAGCATGATTAATTTTGTTACTGGAAGTCAAGACCCTGATGAAAATAAAGAAACCAGGACGAAGTGAAGAGGGAGGAGGAAATGAGCAGAGATTTGCAGCCAAAAATAGCCTACAACTCTTGAACTGCCATTTATTTTATAGTTGGCCAGTTTTTCATTTGAAAAGCTGATTGAATTTTGGTTAATATTAATCTATTTATATTGTTAAATAGACTTCCCATCATGCCAACAGAAAGTGAGCTGAAGAACAAAGTCATTCTTGAGTTTGCAAACACAGAAGGGAACAGCTAGCATGTGAATAACTCACTAGTTTAAAGGGTAGTCTATAAAAGGAAATCACACATGTTCATTGTGACCCATGCTTAGGGTGATTAGTCCTGCTCTTGTGTTTGCTATTGTGTCAGTTGTGCCCCATCCCTGTCTAATCACTGCGTGTTCTACTTCCAGCATGTTGCAGCTCGCAAGGTAAAGAATACAAAGTTATCACCGTGGACGGAAGTTACAGTGACAGAGCCTTTTAGTCAAAGTAGGAAGAACTTTTCACTGTGTTAATCTTGAGTAGTCATTAAGAGATCCCAAGATAAGAATCAATGGGAACATTGGGTCTTAAATTAGATATTGGGAAAGCTAAGAATTAAGACTTTTTGAAGTGAAATCCATGGATAATAATTGCTTAATTATATGAAATAATAACTATCTGGCTGTTTGGCTGTTATAGATTAAAAACCATGTCAATCTCATATGGTTCAACCTACTACAGCAAGTGCCTGTACTCTGAGTCACAAACACACACACACACACACACACACACACACACACAAATGTTTTAAAAATAGCATTCTATATGAAGTAAATAGCATGTGATTCTTTTAACTTTAAAATAATCTTTATGGGAAAGAACAAAATATAAAACATTTATTTGTTATTACTTAAGAGAATACTAAAGCACATATATCAAGGGGACAGAAATGAAAGCCAAAAGAAGGCTGGGCACATTTTGGTGTCAGGCTGTCCTGAAATGTCAAAGCTATGTATAAGCATTTCTTGTAAGGAGTGAGAATCCTAAAAGAAATTCCAGAGTTATGTATGAGCACTTCTGGTAAGGAGTAAGATCCCTAAAAAAAGAACTCAAGAGTAAGTTTTTGCCTAAAAAAACAACAACAGTGTGCTCTAATATAGTTGGGCAGTACTGGAAAGTCATGTTAGGTTAAGCCATGACTGATAACATTTAGGGTTCTGGAAAGGCTTGTGTTATTGATTAATAAGATTGCACCAAAGCAATATTTTTTCAAACAGATAGGAGCCTCGACTGAGCTGTCACATGGGAAGTTTCATCGAGGCAATGGTAGACCTCCAGGCATATTAATAACTGTAAGTTCTTGAGAATCAAAGCAAAGAAAGATTCACAAACCCAAAATAAAGTATTTGAATCACATCTTTTATTGGACTAAACAAAAAAATAAAGGAAGAACTAAAAGGGAAAAGATGAGACATTACCATTTCTGGAACAGGATGTAAGAGGGGTTAAAGGACCTTGCCTCATGAATCCTGTATTGAACTTGTTTATGTACACTGTCTGCCTTTCTCAACTACATCAACCCTCACAACTGGAGGTAGGTTAAGAGCGCTAGAGTTGTGTTAAAGAAGGAGGCTCCAGTAAGGGTGCTACTTGGAGCCAATCAGTTCTAGCTGTATTGATATCATTTAGGGGTTGGACTAGAGGCTTTGGCATCTGATGAGAGCCTTGCCTTCCTCTGCATGTATAAGCAATGTAAATTGGGCCATGACACATTGTGTGCATCATGGCTGATGCTGATGGAGGAGATTCTCGTCAGTCTGGAGACGCCATGCTTAGCATGGCCACATCTTTCTAAATTCATGATTTTCAAATACTCCGCAAGAAAACTCTAACAAATACCTTTGTATAGTGATAACAAATGATCTGAAAGGCACTGACATGGAAGACCTTTTCCCTTTAGCACTCAACAGTTAGATTTGATTAAGAATTCCATAAACATTTTGCTTATTTTGAAATACAAAGTGCAATATTGTTGGGAGTTGCAAAGAAAATTGTTAACAGAATTGTAGGTAGTTGATGATTTCACTGTTTCAAAACATTTAACACAAGCAGATACTCCTAATGAAAATATTGTTGGTAGAAACTTAATGGAAAAAAATTACATTTCAAGCCTAAAGTGAATGAGAACAAAGTAAAAATGTCTTCACTAATGGAAAAACTGTGGTCTCAGTAAGCTTTCATCCAAAGTCATATTATTTTATTCATTCATCGGACAGCACCCGTGATTCATCTTTATAACAAATCTGACCTAAAGGCTAGATGGAGTGCTAACCATCAGGACACAGATTGTATAATTTTAGTGCTCACGACAATGCTTTGACAATTTATCTCAGTAAAGAAGACAGAAGAAAAGTATCAGTCACAATTCAGCAACACTCTTTTCAAGGGGTCTGTCTGCTCTGGAGATGCCAAGGACAGACATCTGAAGCCACCCAGAGAGTTATCAGAACATCTGACATTAGATTTCTAATGGATTCTATGCCAGAATGAATGTTAGAACTAGCTCCTAGGGCTGAAGGGGAGGCTTTGAACGATTCCACGGAGTCTGCCTTGTGATTGGAAAGATAACTTAGGGAGGCATGGATGGGGAGGAGCAGGCCATGATAGCAGTCTAAAATGCTGTTATGTGAGATGAATATGAGATTCTTAAGTGAGAGAGCTACTGAAGATTAGATGGCACCACCCAGTTTCAAAGTAGCCCAGGCCTTTGCACTCTCTTACCCCATCCCCAGCAACAGAAGATTCTAGCTAATACCATGTACATCTGTGAAGTCACTTTTAGCTTATACTTCAGTTCAGGAAAGTATGTGTTGTGACTTTTTTCATTAAGTTCATTCCATCAGAAGGAGTTTTACAAAGCTTAGACCATGTTACAATTTTAAGACTGACAAAAATCACAAGTACTGGTGATGGGAGGCTTGTACATTTTGTTCATATCACTACTACACTCAACATCTCTGTTGCTTCCTGTTAAGACAGAGCCAACTATTCACTGATACAAAATGATGGCATTCATCGGATATATCAGATGTTTCCAAAGTTATGTGTCTATGCCCAATTCTAGAGACAATGAATCCCCACCCCCAACTGTCAAACTCATGGGCTGCCTCATGTCATCACTGTGTGAGGTCTTTAGAGCCCTGTGCTTCTAAAATCCTGTATCCAGTGTGTTCTAGAATGCCGTTCACAGTTGGATGGTCGCTAAATCTATAGAGTTCATTCTGTACATGGAGTAATTGCATGTGTCATTATTTCCTCAGTTATCCATCTGACTCCTTTTACCTCCCTCAAGTCTAAGTTCAAATTATCACTGTTCTAGTTATCAAGGTCACAGTCCTTCTTCTCTATGATTTTCCAGTACCTTCTGCTGTCTGATGCTTTCTAATGTGTCCTTCATTCATTAGGTTTTCTTTCTCCTCTGTCCTAGTATATTGGTGGTAACCAACAGCTCTCTAGTTAAACTTATGACCCACTTAACAAGGGGGAAGCTGGTCCTGGAACTGGAACCCAGCTAGTCAGTGTCAATGAAGTCATGAGTGTTGGAGGAGAATCTATAACCACTAATGTACTAAACCAGCATAACCCCTTACAACAGTCTATAAACATTTGTCCTATACCCACAGATAAGTGCAGTCTTCGCCCTTCACCATTATTTGGCTTTATAGGAATCCAGCTGAGCTGGGATATAACGCAGTGGTGAAGTGCTTGCCTGCCATGCTCCAAAGCTGGCTTTCATTCCTAGTACAAGAGTCAAAATTAAGAAATACAAAGCCTTTTAAAGAATTTGAAACAACTTAAATTGAAAAAATTTACTAACATTTCTTCACAATACATAAATGTATCTGACTAAAAATAGATATAGATTTGAGGCTGAATTGTGTGTTTGTCTGTGCATGTGTATTAAAGGAAACTTGATTGTTTGACAACTGATTCTATTTGAATATAGCTCTAGTATTTGGATCAAAGAATGCTTTTGTTAGTAAAAGCAAAGTGCATTGTTTGGAACTAAATACTGTGTATTTTTAAAATGATATTTTGATGTTTATAAATCACTTTGTATGTGTATTGATCCATACCATGACAACTGGTAAGAGAGCAGGTGTTCCAATAAGATTAGATTCTGATTTTTGATTCTGGCGCTAATTAGGAGAATCAGATCCTTGGTTTAGGCATGTGCATAATAGTGATGAAAACACATGACTAATTTATTCAGCTCCTTTCCAAGTTATTAAAGAACCAAATGATGTGATATTTATAATGTGCCAGGGAGAGGGCCAGACAAATTGTAAATTCCCCTTATTACTCTGTTGTAGATTGAGGATAAGTGGTAGTCCAATTGACAAACTCACCTTGAAGATCTGAGATGAGGTTACAGGGCCAGGACCCTTTTATTCACCATCACAGAGATATTCTGGAGCTTTCCAGGAGCTTATTTTGTAAATCAGTTGAGCTCAGTGTTAATCTGATGGCTTTCTTGAACACTGGGCACACTTGCTTTCACTGGTCCTCCTACCATAAGAGGAAAAAGTAAAATAAATATGAGAGGAAGTTATTAAGATCATGTGTGTATCTGAGTATGTATGAATGTGTAATGCTACTATTATATCTATTTTTTCATATTTTAAATAAAATTAAAACATTTCACAGTTATCAAAATATGTTGCAAACTCTGGGACTCACCTCCTTTATGTCTCTGGTTACTTCAGCTGAAGTGGGGGCAGGGAGTGATATGTTTCACTGTAAAAACTGAGTAAAAATGCGGGATTGTTCTGTCTCTGTGCTTTGATTGCAGTTGAGAGTTTTCTGAGGAAGTCTTGGCACCCTCCTCAGCAGTCTCACATCATGTTCTGTAGTTCATTTCCAAACCCAGTAAGACACAACTGGGAAGCCTGCGCTCCTTGTTGCCCTACTCTGTGAGTGATGGAAAGGATGATCGGAATTTTGAAGCTCAAGATAAAATAACTCAGAATTTTAAACCATAAAACCTGATAGTTCTACATCAGGTATAGCAGAACAGTGTGTGAATTAATGTAGTAATTTATCATTTCTCTCCCAGAAGTTTCTATGCTGTGTTTCCAGCCAGTGTCCAAGCCCATGTCTAGACTTTTTGTAATTAGAAAGCAAAGGTCTACTAAGTATGTGATCAAACACTACTCAGAGAAATGGACACTATGGTCTTGTGATGGAAGAGACAGGGGCATACAATCCCAAGTCTACATGAGTTGCTGAAAGAGCTAATTTGGATGTAAATTTAAAAAAAAAACAAAAGAATGCAAGGGTTGTGCATTTACAGATCTCATATGAGAATCTTAGAGATAGACAGAGACAAAGATGAAGAGAAAGTCAGAGAGAGAGAGAGAGAGAGAGAGAGAGAGAGAGAGATCTGTACCAAGGAATCTGTGGTCTATTGTGAGGATTCCAGAGAACTGAATAACTCAGAGCCTCAACTACATAAAATGAGGAAACCATTGTATCATCCTCAAATAACAAAGCAAACTAAACGCGCCATCACTTGGCAGTGTTAGGGTATGCCTGCCAGTCTTTGCTGGTGACCTTTGCTGTGGTGTGATCATCTAAGTTTCTTCACCAGGAAGTTTTATAAAATGGAGGAGAAAGAAGCACATGAGAAAAACTGTCAGTAACTTTTTTTAGTCACTTTTCCTGACTCTGGGAGCTTTATTCTTAGCAGCGTAAAGTAAAACAATTCCATGCTCAATTGCACTGACTTGGTCGTCATAAGCCCTCCCATTTCACTCAGATGACGTCACTAACCTTCTGATTCAGAGAAAGGACATTCCATACTGAGTGAAATGTATTAGTATAGAGGCAAACTTGGGCATCTTAAGCCTTAAGCCTGTTTTAAACAGAGAAATTGCTTATGTTAATCATTAATATGCAGGATGAAAATGTAAATATGTCATACTAAAAGCCGTTTTATGTGATAAAGTTACTTAATACAATCATTCAAATATGGAGTGAAAGGGTTTGCTGACACTGTTTATTAGAAGTTTTAACGTGCTCATTTGGGATTGGCTAAAAGAATCATTTGAATGGGCTCAGAAAGAATGTGCTTGAGTCTTTCTTCAGATGAGCCCTGCTGGCTACCAGCTTCAGAGTTCTGTTACTTTAGATTTCTTCAACTTCAGGAAGAAACTGTACCTACCTTTCCCAAAGATCTAATTATGCATATTCAAATTACAGTGATTAATTTGTTTGAGGAACACGAAGAACAGACACATGCCAGGAAGTGTAAAAGACTCTGAAAAGAAAAGAAAGTAAAAAAAAAATAAGAGGAAGGAAGATGTGGTAGGCAGGAAGAAAGAGGAAGAAAGAGGGAGGAAGGGAGAAAGAGAGAGATCAGAGGAAGAAGGGGGGAGGGAGGGAATCAGAACGAGGAGTGGTGGCAAAGTGGTTAAGAAGAGTTAAGGAAGCTGACCCCTATTTGGATGTCTTCTCATGGAATAAGAAAATAACTGGGATGGTGTTACCTCCCTTTGTCTGTTTTCTCATCTTTAGCATTAGGGTGATCTTAGCTGAAACTCCTGAGACTACTATAAGGGTCAAATAGGTTTATATGAGCAAAACACTAAGAACCATTCCTGACACTTAGTAACCCCCCAAGAAGCAGCATAATAGAAAAGTAGCCAAATGCAGAAACAACCATAATACAATGCAGTAAGCTTGCTACAAATCTAACCAAAGTGAAAGCCGGAGCTCAGATAAGACTGGGGAAAAAACACGCAGCAATGATTAGCAACCGGAGAAGGGAAGGGTCGACAGGGAAAGCAGAGTAACAGAGAAGAGAGCTTAATTCCCAGTCCGTGGGTCAGAGGGAACATCCAAAGGAAGCTATCCAGGAATGCAAACATTTTAGGAAATATGCATGTGAGCAGGCAAGCAGCTGGAAGAATCCTGGGCAGGAAAACACAAGGAGGGTTTAAGGAACAGTGGCTGGTGAGGTGAGGGAGGTAGGGAATGTGAGCTGCGAAAGGTACAGTAAGGAGGGATAGGGTAAGGCCAGCCATGGCATCCCAAGGAGCACCAGGCAGCCATGAAAGGAATTACACGGAAGATAGACATAGTTTTGCAAGGGAATAAAAAGGCAAGGACTCAAGGATAGGCAGGTAAAATCAGACTCACTCAAAGCAGAAGCACTGTGGAAGAAAGGGAAGGTGGGAGACTGCTGAGCTTAGGTCAACAGAGAACAGAACTCAACATCCTCTCACCAAGCGAGCGGCCCCACTACCCCCCTCCCTCCCTCCTCCATCTCCTTTGTCTGGTCTAGGACCCAGGCAATCCTGGACAGATTGCTTGGAAATTTTAGTTTGGATATTTTATGAAGTGCTGGTAATAACACATCTGCCTGAGACATACAATTTACTATAGAATGATCTTTGAAATGCACAACTAAGATATTTAAATTAATACTAAACCAGGAACTGAATATCATTTAAGTTATAACAGAATCAGTTAACAAAACTGATTTCTTCCAGCCTTCCTTGAAAGAAATTCAGTTACTCGGAGATCCTGGAGATAGGATGTTTTCTTATTAGATATTACTTGCTGTGTAGACTTTGAGTAAGACATTACTGAGAAGTTCCACGGGGTAATAACCTTTGTCATCTATTTAAGTATTGTTCAGTATTTCTTCAAATGCCAGTTGCTGTTTAAATGCTAAAAATATGTCAAAGGTTTCTTCAGGCATGTTCATGAGAAAGAGTATCTGTTTACAAATTTTTAAAAAATTAAACCCAAGCCCCAATCCTGACTCTTTAATTGCTTTCATATCATCTCCACTGAATTTCACAACCGGCTTCATGTGCTCTTAAAACGTCCACTGGGCCCACGTAGGGCTGTCTATGTGTGTGTCACTGTGGGTCCATCTACTGGAACATAGGTAGCAGGGTCACTTCCTGAAGCAGCAACAACAAAACAACAACAACAAAC
This sequence comes from Uromys caudimaculatus, assembly GCA_028551405.1. Taxonomy (NCBI): domain Eukaryota; kingdom Metazoa; phylum Chordata; class Mammalia; order Rodentia; family Muridae; genus Uromys; species Uromys caudimaculatus. The sequence goes on from CM052701.1 coordinate 89,308,380, forward strand.
ACTACTACGTCTACTACTGCAACACTCCATCCCCCAGAAACTATATCAACAGCTCCTCAGCTAAGGGTGGGGCTTCATGAGCCCTCTCCCGATCCATGCTGGGGTTCAGGTTGGCTTGATCTCCTGCAGTTCTTGTACATATAACCACAGTTGCTGTGAGTTCATGTCATGTCTGTAAAAACTGCTTTGCTGAGGAAAGACAGTACCTCTGTCTTTGTTTTTACAATTCTGGGCCTACCTCTATGATGGTTACAAGAGATTGCATTAGCCTAGGCTAGCCAACATCTCACTATGTCACTTAGGGATGTCCTGAATTCGTGTTTTGGCCTAAGTACTGGGATCCTAAGCATGTGCTACTACCCAGCTTCTTTTGTCATTTAGATTTAAATTATTTTGAATGAAAACCCACAGGAATCCCATACAAATATTCAAAGTTCTTGTAAGTGTTTTCAATAGGACATTATAAAATTATTCTTATGAAGATTTGTGATAGGTAGTGATATGCTGACTTATTTAGGGTCATAATGATCTTCAAGAAACAAACAAACAAAAAGACCCATGTTTTGAAACTATCAAAAACTGGGAAACAGACTTCTCAGAGCAATTTAGTCTTTTAATATTCTGTGCTGACTTTCTGCTCTTAAAAATAGGCCCACGAGTGTTGGATTTAGTGGTGGTGTGGAGTCCCGCGTCCGCACGAGGCTCGGGCCTCTCGGAGAGGTGGGACGAAGGAAGTTTGACTGCAGGACACCACCTGGGGTGGGGGAGCGCGGCCTGGAGGGTCCTGGGGACCACATGGAGCCAGCTCCATCTGGTTCTTAGGTTCTTGGGTATCCCAGCCTCCGCTGGATGCTGTGGAAGAGCTGAGAATGGAGTGGGGGCCCATGGGCTATATCTAGCCAGGCCAAGGGGGGGAAAGGCAGGGAGGAGCTCAGCTGGGTCCCACCGGGACTGAGTCTGTGACTTGATACGAGCTAGCTGGCTTGGTTTGGTGGCAGCAGACTGGGAGTGCTGGGAGGCCTTCTGTGGGAGACTAGACACGGCTCTTTAGACGAAGGTCTGTTCCATCGTTCCCCATGGAGGATCCGGATGAAGAGCTACAGTTCAAGGTCTCAGGGCGTTTATTGTCATGGCGGAGAGTGGCATGAGTGATCTGTATCCCGAACTTCAGGGCAGGCATGAGATTGAAATATCTTTGCAGGGAGGAGTGGCTGGGAAGGGGAGTGGCTAAGCCTCTAGGTGCCTCATTAACATAGGGATGTCTTGAGGCTACGTGACCACACCTCTACCTGAGGAAGGACTTAGGGTGTTGCCCTTATCACAGACCTATGGAGAGCTTCGGCCTAGTGTCAGGAGCCTGGGACCCAGGAGCATGGCAAAACGCCTACTGTCCCTTGTAGGGTTAGCCCCAACTGGGTTGCCGGGGTTAAGCCTTAGCTCAACCAGAAACCAAGCTGCCTTTCACGGTTCCACACATGAGTCTGTGTTGATCCATATAATACTATTATTTCAGCCTTCCTTATTAATTTCGTTTAAAGAGACAAATGGATTTTAGCCAAAGTATGGAAGTCAGTTTACTGTTTATAGAGTACTAGTTTCATTGATTCTCAGCTTTTTAACTAAGATGAAGTGCAGAAAGCTAGTTCTCATTGGCCTGGCCTTCCTTTATTATCAAACTACCTGCAGTCTCTCTCTTCCTCTTTCACCAACTGAATGATCAATTTACAAGAATAAATGATCACAAATTGAGCATGGAAACTAAGCAGGAGGATTGCATGTTGGGGAAAAGCCTGGGCTACACAACAAGATCCTGTCTCAAAAACAAAATAAAATAGAAAGCATCACCTATCATAAAATGATCACACCATAAAAAATCAATGAGAAATCTGTGTTTTAGTATTAATAAATTAACGATTACTAATTAGCAGTAATGTCTTTAATATATTAGGGACAAATATATATATATAAATAATAGTGTATTTCTCCAGAGCTATACAATCTTGCTTTTCTTTTCCCTGTAGTCTCTTGGTGCTATTGAAGTATTTGTTCTTATTAAAGTGTTCCCTAGTTACTATTCCAATCCATTGTTTCTGGAATTCCAGTAGCTTTACATACTACTGTATTCGTTACTTTTCTCTTTCTGTGATAAAACACTGAGGCAACTTAAAGGAGGAAGGTTGTCTTGGCTTAGGGGTCAGAGGGCTGAGAGTCCCTTACTATTGTGGTGAAATGAAGCAGAAGACAGGCATTGCTGAAAGAACTGCTGAACACTCTCTTAAACTGCAAATAGGAGCACAGAGAGCCACTGGAAATGGGGTGTGGCTTTTGAAATCTCAAAGTGGGCCTCCAGTGGCACACCCTCTCCAACAAGGCCGGACCTCCTAAACCCATCCATGGTGTGCCAGCAACAGGGACCAAATATTCAAATACTTGAGACTATGGGGGACATCTCAATCAACCATACAAATGCCTCTTGTGTTTGCATGGTTGAGTAGTTTTATAGTCAGTGTAGCTTAACTTCTCTTTCGATAATCAAAACCAATCATCACCTTTACTTGCTTGCAAATTATACAACTCTTGTGTGTTAAATATTTCTTAACTTGACCTTAACTATCTAGAATATTAGCAAGTCTTTAAAATTATTAGTAAAGTCTGTCTCTTTAAGTCTTTAACATAATAGAACTTTAAAATATTTCAAACAAACCACTTTAAGAGAGATAATGATTGGAAATAAAAATCTGAGGATTTTAAAATGTGTTTACAATTAGATTGTAACTTTGAATATCATGCTGAGGAACCCCAGTGAAATGATGTGTTGCTACAGAAACAATATCTATGCTAAAACTCTACCTTAAATTAAAAACATTAAAAAATTAACACAAGGGCTGATGAGAAGGCCCAGGGAAGCAATGGTATAGTACTTGCCATGTAAGTTTGGTGAGCTATGTACATACAATCCATGAATCTTACTAAAGGAAGAAGAGAGAAGTGACTCCAGACAGCTGTCTTTTGACCTTCACATGTGCACTATGGTGCCCATGCTTAAACATGCATATTACACATACACTTACGTAATAATATTAAGAAAGAATGTAAATTATCCTGAAATTAGTTGTGAGAAAAAGATGCTTTGGAAATTGAATCTTGATAGCAATGGCTTTTGTGTTAATGAGTACATGTAAAATTCAGAGGTATGTTGAGGTAGAACAAGTTTTACCTAGAATAGTAACCACATAAAATGTATACAGATGAGTTCCATCTATTCACAAATAAAATTGAAATATTTCTTTAAAATGGCAACCATTTGCCATAGCCTTATAAATATTTGACATTTGAACACGTATTTGAATACTTACATTCATTTTCCACTCTGCAATATAAGCAAAGGCTAACATCCAAAATTGTTTTTATTCATAAATTCGGTAGGATTCTAACTTGTAAACATCAGAACTTGTAAATGATTCAGCAATTGATGAAATTGCCATGAGTTTGATCACACATGTGCACTGCATTTATTTCCTTTTCTTGTGTTTATGGGAAGAATTGATGAATATTGGATATTAACGAGTTAAAATACAACTCCTGGGACTGGAGAAATGGCTCGTTAAGAGCATGTGCTGCTCTTATAGAAGACTGAGTTTTGTTTCCAGCACCTATGCTGGGAATCTCACAATTGCATGTAACACCAGCTCCAAGAGATTGACAACCTCTTCGGACTTCCGCAGACATGCACTCATGGGCACACCCTCTCCAACATCCCTACCCCTACCCACACATACACACGCTTAAAACAAAACCTTTAAAAAAATGTGTATTTCATTGTAAAAGTGTTGCAAAAACACACAAACAGAAATCAAACTATACAAACCATTAAATAAAATAGCTGTCTGGAACAGCAAATGTGGAATTACTTAAATTATTTACTATTTTCTATTACTATTCTATTATTATTTGCTGAATATATTTTATTCACTTAAAAAATTATAAAAATAAAAATAAAACAAAAGACCTCAACTTATTCTTATTCTTTTTCAAATTAATTTGAGTACTTATTTTTATCAAGAGAAGAGTGAAGTCAAGACTCTGTGTGTTGGCTGAGCTTGTGGCTTCTGAAGGCTTATTAACAATGTGAAATCAATCAGCTTACCTTGGTGGGTTGAAGGCACAGTCCTGGAGTCTGTATTATTAGGAAATGTTCCAATGTTGTACCCACACAGGGGCAGGTCACTTAGAAATCAAAGGAACAAGTTGGGACTAAGATTCCGGCTTTTTTGTTTTTAAGTTTTATTTTGTTCTTATTCTGTGTGTGTATCTGCATGCATGTGTGGGAGCATGATCAAGGAAGTGCCTTTGATGTCAGAAGATGGGGTACATTCCTTACGCCTGGAGACAGAGCCAGTTGTGAGCGTCCAGATGTGAGTCTAGACATGAATGCCAGAGTCAAACTGCAGTTCTCTGCAAGAGCACCAAACACTTGTAACTACTAAGCCATCTCTCTGCAACCACCACGATTCCAGTTTTCATTGTGAAATGGTGTTCAAGGTAATATTTGGTGCGAATATTTGAACATTATCTAAAGTCCCTTCACTTATAATTGCTTTGCGTTCTAAAACTGCATTAATTTTCTACGTCTCTCAGAAATCTTGGTAGGCAATTGACTCTCAATTATCAGGACTTTTCTTAAGACCAGTTCTAACAAGTGATAACTTGTTAATTTAGGATATTTCCTGTAACAATGATGCTAGTCTTAGTTTCAATCTGTTTTAAAATCTAGCCCCGTCAAATTACAAATATCTATCCTCAACCTTTAATGATTGACTGGTAGCCTAGAGATGATTTGATACAAAACCTGACTTGAAATACAGCTATTAGAGAAAACAGCTGTAATAGTTTTGTGAATAACCTAGGCTTATTGTCCTTTTACCATGATGGGGTGTTATACACTCCATAGGCTCAGAATACGTTCTTGATTTTGAAGGGACTTATGCTATAATTGTAGATGTTTACACATTGTCTTATGGTGACAATGTGTATAGTATAAAACAGGAAGAAGCAAAATCTGCAGGGTCCCACTGGTAATTAAATGTTCACAGGGGATGAAGTGACATTATCTTAATACTGCATTATGTTCTACAGAAAATCCTAAAACAAACTATCAAGATGAGTTAGCATATCAAGCAATGAAAAAATTTCTATGACATTATCAGCATGCATTTGTTATTCTACATGTCAATAGGGAGAGGCAAAATTCCAGAACGTGAATCCAGATGACAAGCAGTCAGTAAACATGCTCACATTTGCATTCCATAAGGATATCTATTTTTATAATTTGTCTTTTACACCAAAGAATTTTACAGTTTTCACATGTATATAGACTCTGTCTTAGTTAGAGAGTTTCCATTGCTTTGAAGGTACACCATGGTCACTTAAGATGACCATGGCAAATCTTAATCAGGAAAACACTGAATTGGGGCTGGCTAATCACAGGCAACACAACTGGAGAGGAGCTGAGAGTTCTACATCTGGATCTGCAGGTAGCGGGAAGAGAGAGTGACACTGGGCCTGGCTTGAGCTTCTGAAACCTCAAAGCCCCACAAAACACACACACACACACACACACACACACACACACACACACACACACACACACACACATTCTTCCAAAAAGGCCACACCTACTTCAACAAGGCCACACCTCTAATGATGTCACTCTCTATAAGTCTATGGGAGCCATTTTTATTCAAACCACCACAGGCTCTAACGTCCATAAATGTTGTAGGTCTGAGTAATTAATAACTCATTAAGTTTAGAAAACAGGGGTCTATGGAGATGGCTCAGTTATAAAGTGCTTGCCAAATAATTATGAGGACTTGAGTCAGATCTCCAGCACTCACATAAAAAAAAAAAAAAAAACAAGCTCAAGAGTTGGTGCCCATAACACCAACACTGGAGAGAAGACTGGAGGATCCCAGGGGCTTGCTGTGTGGCCAGTGTGCTGGCAGTATTGCTTCTCTCAATTGATGTACAGAATAATAAATGCATGCTGATAACCTTTTAGAAAAATCTCTTTGCTTGATATGCTAACACATTGATATTTTACTATAGGATTTTTGTAGAACATAATTGAGTATTAAGTATATAACATTCCGCCTAGGTTATATTATATATAGTTTTATAAAAATCTCTCTCTGTTAGAGGCCTCAGTAAAGGGGAATATCAAGGCGGGAAAATGGGGATGGGTGGACGGGGGGTGGGGGGTGGGGGTGGGGAGGTGGAATTCCCTCCTAGAGGCGGGTTGGGGAGGGGATGGGGGGTATACAAAGAGGAGACTCAGAAAAGGGGAAACATTGGAAATGTATATAAAGTATCAAAAATAAAAAAGGAGGAAAAAAAAAAAACATAATAAATGAAAATGTGCTGAAGTGCTAAAAAAAAAAAAAAAATCTCTCTCTCTCACTGTGTGTCTCTCTCTGACTCTCTCTCTCTCTCTCTCTCTCTCTCTCTCTCTCTCTCTCTCTCTCACACACACACACACACACACATTCAGATGTCCTATGTTAACAAGTCCTACTTTAAAGTTATCACACTGAAACTCTTGGGCCCAGCCCAAATAAAATGTACTGTTCAGGTATTCATGCCTCATGTATGCAATGCACAAGGTCAAGCTGCTGACTTTTGTAAATGATTTTAACGTCCTGGCTTTAATAGCTGAATTGGCTAATGGTGTGTCCTCCACTGTAGACAAAATGCTTTCCTGCTTAACCGAATGTAACAGCTGTGTTTTGTTTACAAAATCTTATCTAAAATAAATGCTTTCTGCCACATCTTGTGTGGACTCCTGCAGCAGCTCCTTAGACCAGCTGGCAACTGGATAGGACACCCACACAATTAAAAAGAAAATTAACATTTTTTTCTTACACAAACAAAATGGTACTTTACAGTAAATTGAATGTAACTTTACAGTAAATTGGATATGCTTTTTTTCTTGATAATTGTATTTTTTATTTTATTTCTGTTTATGTCTGTCTTTTCTTTCTCTCTCCTATTTTCTCTGAGAATTAAATGTAAAGTTAAATTACTTGGGTATCTCACTTTAATTCTACATAAGTATTTTATGAGTTCAGACTCATTGCTTGGAACAGTAATTTTATACAGTTCATTTAAATCTTTCCGGTGGGCAGAGAAGGAGTGATAGTCAAGGCGTCACTTCACACTAAGGAGCCAGAGTCAATGACTGTGACTGATTACAATGGAAAGTTGACGTCCCAAGGCTGGCTCTAAAAGCCTCCAAGGAAATGACTCATATGTGACAGACATGGGAATGATCTCCCTAAACTGAGATAGGACTTTCCTCTGACATCACCCTGTCGGGAGATTTCATCATTCAGTGTTTTCTTTAGTTCTTATACCTTGGTGTTGAATTTTCCCCCACTCAAGCTAAAGGGTCAGGTCTTAACAATATCTGCCAATGGTGGCCAAGACCTGCCAACTTCCTAAGTCATTAAAACACTCATATATCAGGCAAACAACCCTTACTATGAGGATGCATGAGGTAAGTGAGTGAGTAGATTTGGAAAGGCAATGGTGGTGAGATTCAGTGAGCGCTGTCCTAAGAGCTGGCTCAGAGGTGGCACAATCTAGTCTCTGCTTTGGTGCCTTCCAGTCATGCTCCACACCACAAATTACATAAAGAATCCAAGCAGACCACTATAAAGACCCTCTCAGAGTCTGCATGCCCATCTTGTTATGCCTTCTCAAAGGTGGCTGGGCCTCACGGTGAGTGTTCCCATTGTCCACAGCCCTATGAGGTCTGTTTTCTCCCATGCCTTACTTTGCCTTAGTTGATTCATATTCCCAGGCAGAGACAGGATTTGCTAAAATAGCTCTAAGTGGGGCAATAGTAGTTAGAATCTGTGGTTAAACTGCATCTACCCAGAGCCGGAAAGCCCTTCTGGAAGCAGACTATGTATGACCATCTCTCTTGATGTGACAGCAGCTCACTGCTTTTACATTTGGATATCTGCCCTGCCAGATCTCTGACAGACTTCAGTTCACAAGCAGGACTGTTTTCTGTCTCAGAACATGCTTGACTTCCAAGACTCCTGGAAATTTCCTGCCCCTGCCTATCTCAGCTGAGCCACCTGACCTTGACCTCTGGCTCTGGTAGGCTGTTGCTGTTTTTCAACTCTCTTTTCTGACAATGTTTCTGTTCTGTTCTCTTCTGGTCAAGCCGTGGGTTCTTCTTTCCTCCCTCATTACTATCATGCCATTTTCTCTGATAGTGTATTTTTAATATAATCTTCATCCTTATGGGATGATTTTGTATTCACAATAGTCTTTCCTTTCATTTACAAATACAAAGATCTGGAGGGTTCTATATAGAGAATATTTACATTCTCTTTTCCAACAGCATGTTGTCAGTGGCCTTTATGAACCTGGAGGTGATTTTGTGAGCCTGTAAATTGAGTAGTCACTTGGGTTAAAGGTGACTCACTTTGATTTAAAACCATGTTGTTTTCATTTTAATATTAGTCTGAATTTATTCTTGAATCCCTACTTTATAAGTGATACAACTTTCAGGGGGACATGGCATATGTACCAGGACCTTGACTCTAGGCATACCTTGCTGCACCCTCATGTGGCTCATGTCCTGCCTGTCTTCCCTGTCTCTTCTGTCCTCTGTCTGCCTTGGCTAGTAACCACTGCTACCTTTTAGTAAGTGGGGAAGACAGTCCATTGTATCCTTGGAGGAACACATGTTGGAAGAAAGGGATGTCCACATTCTCTGGGTGCTTCCAACAATAGCAGGATGGTGGGCACAGGAAGTTTCAGGCTGGGGTGTAGCAGTAACTGCCTTGGTCATGGGGTGACAGCCAGACATCCCACTTTAAAGATTGTTAGTGGTCTCTTGCTTATAATAGAGTGGGGCTGTGGGCTTGTGGGAAAGGAAGCCTCTCTGTTTCCTTTTCCATCTTTCCTTAGTCTAGCTTGTGTTCTCATGGCCAAATCAGGACTCTTTAATTATGAAATCTTGATAATTCTGCATGAGTATTCTTGTGGCTGAATGCAGAGCTGACATTGTAGGGCTGGGAAGCTGGGTGGCTCAGTGTGCTAAAGAGATTGCCCTGTAATGGTGGGAATCTGCATTCTACTCCTCAGAACCTGGGTAAGCTTGATGCATAGCCCAAGTAGCTCAATTTGTGGATCTCTCTCAGAGAGATGGGAGGTAAAGGAAAGGGAATTCAAGAAGCCCACAGGAGATACCAATGCAACAGAGAAGAGAACAATAAAGAGACCCTGTCTCAAACGTGGTGAAAGACCAAGACAAAGACGTAAGGTTGTCCTCTGATGTATGCCTTGGTACACATACACACCTGCATTCTTACACATAATACATGTACGTAGAGATGAACACACAGACACACATGCATGTACATGCTCATACAGACACATATAACTGAAACAGCATACCCAACTGAAGAGATAAAATTCATTCTAATAATTGTGATTTTTGATTTTTTCTTTATTTAAATGTAATTGTATTTTACATAAAATTGTCATAGAAGAAATAATGAAGCCTTGACATTTTCTCTTTGTCCCATTTCTTGTGAATTATGTATCAGGCCTTTCATGCAGATGTTCCTGTGAACAATCACTTCACTTCTACTTATTCTGAAGTAAAAACACAATACCTAGAAAATGAAGGCTAAACACAAGCATTTTCTATCGAGTATAATCAACAACTTTCTGTAACTTCTTTGGAATCATTTATTATAAAACATCGTCTAAAGACATAGATGCTGGTTGGTGGAAACACTACCTCCCATAGTTCTTAGAATTATTCAAGTGCCCTGAAAAAATGTAGGAACAAATTGCATCTGCCAGCAACTGAAAAACTATTTCTCAAGGATAACGATGAGTGCAGAACCAAAACACCCAAGGGGACATACAGAATAATTTCAGCCATATCAATCCAAAAAAAATAAATAAATAAAAGGCAAGGCTTGGTTTATTGAGTTTGTTTCTATGGTGTTTGAATGGTGGTTACCGTTGTACAGGGACATGAAGGAGTACAGCCAGATGACCAAATGAAAATGGAGTTCTGACAATATTCTGCTTCTCTTAGATCTGGTGACAATAATTTGTCCACTAAAAAACCCACAAAGTTGTAACTTAAGATGTGTGGGCTTTCATTATTCAAGCTACAGTTGAGTTGCAAAACGGAAAAACAGTTCAATGTTGTGAAAAAAAAGTCTTTTGAGTTTTCTCTCCATTGTAATGCAAAATCTGATTGTATTAATGTAAACTTCAGTGGATGAACTGAGTTCAATTCCTGGAACCTACAGGGGAAGAGAACCAACTCCAAAAAGTTGTGTTCTTACCTCTGTATCTGTACTGTGGCATGTGTCCATGCAAACGCACGCAGATGTAAGCACACACTAATATAAATTTTTAAAAATGAAGAGACCTTTATTTAGTTCGGGGATTTGGAGTCTGGCAATCCGGGCTTGAGGAGGTCTTCTGATTTGGTCTCTGGTGAGTGTATACGGCATTATCGTGGGAGGCAGAGAAGAGTAAGAAACTGTGTGACAAGACAGGAAACCAGAATGCAGGTGGGACAGACCAAGAGATCACGGCTAGAGACCAGAATTTGCTTTGAAGGATAGGACCTGCAGTGACCTAAGGGCACCCACTAAGCCTGTTTCTAAATGGTTCCATCACCTTTAAATCCCTACACTGGGACTACATTGTCACATTTGAGCCTAAACCACTGTGCGATGTTACTGTTCCAATGGTCTCCAGGGAAGGGGGGACCGCAACGCCAAAGCAGGGACATTTCAAGATAGTCTGTGGGGTTTCAATCAGAATCATACTTGGCAAAGTTAAAGAAATGTGTTTTTGTATTTAAACTTGAGTATACAAAGAAAATAGAGCTCTACGTATTTAGTCCAAATACTGTCATTTTCCCTGGTTGTCAGTGTTGAAGTTTTAGCCATTATTCAGGATAGTTTTCCAATATCTTTAATTGCCTTCTAGAACCTGTGAAAAATGTGAACTTTGATAAACGGGAGGGCTCCAAAGGCAATTTCTTACAAATTTAATGATTATAGACTATTTTAGCTGACTGGTATTTTCTGAATTCCCGTTACTTGTTAGATAATGTGAAAGGAAGCAGGAAACCTAAACGTCCAATGTTAGCGGCTTTCTAACTTGCCACTCTCTACCCCATCTATATTAACCATGTCTCTTCTCATGATCTCTTTAGACTAGTTCAATTTTCTTTTTATTATCTGAGTTAACTCTTTCAAACTGAATGTGATACTATCAACTCTGGATTGAACCTTTAAGCGACTCCTTATGGCTCAGGAACACGCCCCTTACTTCAATGTGGAATGTGCTTTTGATCTGGTCATAATGTGGCTTCATCTGTTCCCCTCACTACGTCTCCTCACACTTTTCCCCATTTTTCCGGAAGGCTGGCTAGTGTGGTCACAGGCCTAGGTCTGGACCTTTCATGTTTCTGCTGTCTTATTTTTGCTTGAATGGTTTAACTCCATCCCCCTCCCCCATATCCAGGGTTAATAATCCTCTCTGGTCATTTTGCAAATTTTGTTCATTTGCTGGTAATAGTTCTAGCTCAAGATACTACCATTCCTTTTAAAAATTGCACGTTACCCAACCATGGAGAAACAAAGTGAATTTCTCCTGATTCTAAAAAGATCAAGTCAATGCCTAGTCCTGTAGCTAGTTCTTAACTCTGTCACATGAATGATTTTTAGAAAAGCCTGAAACCAATGGATCCTGATGAATTTTTCCTACACATTATCTTTAATGGAGACCATCCTACCATGCTAACCAAAAGAGACTGTGTAGCTAACTATGAGCATCTTTTAAAACATTTTCTATAGTTTAGGAAGTTCTGGGATGGCATAGTTAACCATTTGAAATTCAAACCTATTTTTATTTTGTAATCATAGTGTAATAGAATATTTCCCTACACCTCCCTTCAGAGCGTTTATGTATCGCTACTTTTAAATCTGATTATGTATGTTCATGCTTGCATTATGTATTAGTGTTCAGCTCAGTGACTCGTCTATAAGTCCATTGAGCTGGAAAGGAACGCAGTTTGACAGATCGTAATCTTCTTTTTTCAGATGATTGATGTGTTCCAGAAATTTCAAGTGCCTTTCAATGTCATAAGCAGTACTAAAAATCCCACCAGCCTGGTCTCAGCCCAAAACCAACAACAAACATGACATAAAGTCTAAACGCAAATGCCTGTCACTGAGAGCTTTTCCATTCAGTCGGCTGTTCTTTTTACGCCCTGGAGGACTCCATGGCCATGTTGCTCTCTTGCCCTGAGCTGCCACAGTTAGAGGTCAGTTTGAGAGTTTTGGCAAAGAGAAACGGAAAGTGTCTTTTTCAGACAGATGCTATGTTTATCCTGCTTATTTGGGATATTTTAAAAAAATAAATTGTTCACTCGCAGAGGCATCCCTTTTCTTTGGTAAGATCCATTTTCTAATCTGCAGTGCATTGAAACATCCCTCCTGGCCTCTGCAGCAGAGGCCCTCCTGTCTAAATATGTGTGTCAGTCAAAGGTCTGCTCTGTGCACTCACATGGGTTACTTTCTATTCTCCTGAGACTGAAGTCACCATAGCAATGACATTTCACTCTACCTAGATCCCCACTGGAGATGCCTATTAATATAACGTTTATCGGGACAGATTGGTTTATTTTGGTGCCATGATAACACATTTTTAAAAACTCAAACTGTCCCACCTCCTTTGCACAGCCTTTTATGTCTTGATTCCTTCCCTTTACCCATATACAAATCTATTAAGCTCTATCTGTCTTAGTTGAGAATAGCCTAGGGCACATTTAAGACTTAGACTATGAGTTTATTGTCTTTTTAGGCAGATCGCCTGATGCTCTCACACCAGGAAAGATTTTGAGATCCAGAGATCTGGGTTAGAGTGTTGCTGGAGGTACAGATCTGGTGAATCAAGATGAATATTCTAGATTAAGGAAATGCAATAGGCAGGTTAGTAGAACCTGAAGTCAGGTGGACAGATGAGATGAGAACACTTCAATAGGGTGTACTAACCTAGAACAAGCAAGAAGAAACTTCAGTAAAGACCTAGGCCTCTTCTGTCTGGTGCTCTGAGCCCATTCACATGGGCTCTGTGAGACAAAGGTCACAGACTGTGTCTGTGTGATTGTATTAGTCAGGGGTCTCCAGAGTCACAGAACTTATGGAATGTTTCTATATATTAAGGGAATTTATTGTAATGTCTTACAGTCTGTAGTCCAAATAACCAATAATAGGCATCTGGCAAAGGGAAGTCTAAGAATCTAGTAGTTGCTCAGTCCCACGAGGCTAGTTGTCTCAGCTGGTCTTCTGTATAAGCTGGATCCTGAAAAAGTAGTTTCCAACAAATGTGCTGGCAAAGAAGACCGAGTTTTCCTTCTTCCATCATCCTTATGTAGGCCTCCAGTAGAAGGTATGCCCAGATTAAAGGTGTGTACCACCCTGCCTGGATTTGGAACTTGCTCTGTTCCAGGCTGACCTTGAACTCAGAGATCTGCTTGCCTCAGTCTCCTGGGATTAAAGGCATGTACTACCTTGCCTGGGCTTAACCTTTTCATGACCACTATGCCTCAAGATGTGCATCAAAGGTGTGTTAGCCCATCTCAAGATTCAGGTCAGAAGCCTGTGTCTTCCAGCCTCAAGATCTGGATCACAGGTATGCCCTCCATTTCTGGGTTGTAGTTCATTCCAGATATAGTCAAGTTGACAACCAGGAACAGCCATCACAATGACCATGGCTACTAACCTCATTCACTTTTCCTATGTCTTGCCCTCATCCCAGTCTGTCACGTTTCTGTCTGGCCAGTTACTGAAGATTCTTAGCAACGTCCACAGAGTGTATGAAGGCTTCTTTGTAATTTCTGTATACTTATACCTCACCACACCGGTTACTAGCATGAAGCCAATCTTTAATATGACAGAATATTTATCTTGAAGCTCTGGGATCGTAGCTAAGCACTGGAACACAAATAAAATGACAAATGTAGATTCATGCCATGATAGCATAACTGAGTTTCGTTTCAGTGACCTCCATTTTCCAGGCTTAGTTATCACTATAATTTTACTTGCATCTAGCATTATGATATTTTTTCTTAATAGTATTTATTACTTCTTTTAAGGATAACTACGTAGCGTTAACTCTATGGCCTCTGCTTACACTATTGCCCTCCTTGCATAAATATCTTTCTTTCTAGTTTCCATACCCTTCATTATGCAGCTATAACCCTGTCTTACCCCATCCGTTATCCATCTCTTTGTACCCTGCAGGGCTCCATCTATAAGTCCCCAAGACTCTGAAGGATAATCATTTTTATCCACCCTTCTCTTTTCAACTGAATAATTTCTTTGAAAACGAAGAACATGTCCTATATATTCGATCCTATAATACTATGCTTTTCCATAAAGCAATTGATACTTACCAGAGAAAGACATTCTACATGGCTACAGTGGCACTTCTAACAGGTCTGCATTCATGTTACAGTTAACAAGATTTCCACCAGGATTTCATTGAAGGCAAAGAATAGAATGTTCTTAATGGAGAGCACCAGGGAAACATAATCTTAACAAACAGAAATGAATATCAATATGCATCAATATTGAGACCAAGGACACAAATTATGCAGACATGTTGTACAAATTACCTAATCGACCATAGTAGCTAAAGACTTCAAAGTTAATTCTTTTATTTTTGGTTGTGAGCCTAGCCTTTAATGGCTGAGCCATCTCTCCAGCCCAATTCTAAGTCTTCATTTTAAAATTAGATTCACAGTTGAAAGGAGACAGATTGAATTCTTTTTAGCCATGGATATGTATATTTTGTTTCCCTTAAGATACTAAGATGAGATAGGTCTAAATATTTAACAGAGGCCTAAGCAAGACAAGAATTTAGAAATTTCTCATAAGGATTAAAATCAAATGTTTTCGAATTGGATAACTTCAGTTAGGTGAGAGGAAAAAGCGAAGCTTGGGCCTTTGATGTTTTCTTTATTGATTGCGCATGAATGCGCACAGGCATGAGCTTAATCATCAACATGTCTAGCTTTCCAAATGCTACCTCATCCTTTACTTCAAAGTACCTTCTAGAAAGAAAGAACACATACAACATCCTAGTAATCTACTTTTTAATCTAGCTTCCAATGACCAAATGAAAGAAACACACTTCAATGATGTGCCAATGAATTTGAGAGGTCCTGGGTAAAACTTTTGAGCTTATTTTCTTTTGTGTGGGTTTTAGATTCAGACAGGTTTGTGCTCAAGTCCAAACCCTGCTATTTGCTCTTTGAAAGTTTGTGGGACTGCTATGTTCTGAGTTTTCCTCACATTGCAAGAAGGAATGAAGTATCATCTGTGTAAAGATGTGTTGGTGTGTGCATGGGTGTTAGTTTATATTGTTGGAGTGATGTTTTTGTACATTATGTGAAGATGTATCTCTATCCTTCACTGCCTGCCCAAGGCACTTTCCAATTGGTTAAAATGAAAGGCCTATGGCTTGTAGCAAAAGGCAGGATAGTAAGGTGGAACATTCAGCAGCGGGAGGGACTCTGGGAAAGAGTGAGAGGCAGGAGACTCTGCACTGAGATATAGAGGAAGTCAGCCATATGAAACTAAGGAGAGAGAACTAGCCTCATGGCAGAACTTAGATTACTATAAACAGAATAACTGAGTTACAAGTTAGTTGGGAACAAATCTAACTTAAGACTTAGGCATTCGTTAATAAAAATAAGACTACGTGCCATTATTCAGAGCAAGGACAGGCATAGAAAAGCCCCAATGGTTATATTATATGTTCGTAGATAATGTCAAGAAAGTTCTAAAAGAAATAGTGTGAACTTTCTTTCCTGAAAGAGGGTTCAGGTGCTGTCCAGGTAGTCAGGAATGAGAGACTTTACTTTCTGTGTAAGGTCTTAATATCTTTAGAACACTATAACATTCCATGCACTTTCTTTGCTTTTAAAATAAACTGAGAGTAAACCAAAATGATAAAAATATGAAATAAAATTTCCAAAAGCACTCCTGAACTAGTGCAAACTAAATCTTGCCATCTCAACCTTCTGTATGACATCTTACAGCTTGACCTTCCCAATATCCACAAAGAGACTCTCGTTATAATGGAAGTTCTAGTACCTCAACCCTTTGTGCTTTATTAAAAAAAAAAAAAGTTTGGAGTTGTTTTCTTTTTAATTATTTATGATCATGAAGTAAGCTAAAGTCAGAGTTTAGGTTTCTAAGTCACAAGGTTTATTTTTCTGATGTTCTTGTTAGCAGAGCAGATATATTGGAGAAAGTTACTTCTTTTTTTTTTTTTTTGCCTGTAGACCATAATTTCTTTATTTACTCATCTGTTGACAAACATTTGTGCAGATTCGAAAACTTGACTCTTACAAACAAGACTGAAATATCAGTGGATGGGTACACATCACTGTGGTGCTTTGGTCCAGAATTGGACGATATTGTAGAGCTGCTTTTAGTTTTGTAAGGAACTCCATACTAACTTTAGGATAATATTCACACCAGCCGTATACAAGGGCTCCTTCCCTTTCTCTTCTCCCTTACCATTGCTTGTTATTTCTTTTTTTTTTTTTTTTTTTTATTTTATTTTTTTTTTCTTGATATTTTATTTACATTTCCGATGATTCCCCTTTTCT
>CM052701.1:89325617-89345692 GCA_028551405.1 Uromys caudimaculatus
AATACACATCTATGGACCCATGGTTCGGACCACATACGTGGCAGAGGATGGCCTCAATGGCCATCAGGGAGAGAGGAGAGGCCTTTGGGCCTGAGGGCGTTAGAGGCCCCAGTAAAGGGGAATGTCAAGGTGGGAATATGGGGATGGGTAGGCGGGTGGGTGGGAGGTGGAATTCCCTCATAGAGGCGGGGAGGGGGGGCGGTGGGGGTTTCGAAAGAGGAGACCTAGAAAAGGGGAAACATTGGAAATGTAAATAAAGTATCAAAAAAAGAAAGAAAGAGAGAGAGAGAGAGAGAGAGAGAGAGAGAGAGAGAGAGAGAGAAAGAAAGAAAGAAAGAAAGAAAGAAAGAAAGAAAGAAAGAAAGAAAGAAAGAAAGAAAGAAAGAAAGAAAGAAAGAAAGAAAGAAAAACTCACTGGGGCATCGAGAGAGGGCGCTGTGAGACTGATCACCTTATAAAAGAAATACTTTCCTGGCTATCACTAATTCCACTCCTCTCTGCCTTTAATCAGCAATGTTTCCTGACAAAGTTTAGGTGAACCTGCCTCCAGAAACGATTTTATGACTTCCTTTGCAGTTCCTGATTTTGCTGTTGCTCATAAGTCTGTTTACTGTGGTGTGCATGAATTTATTTCCTTTTTCTTGTTTCCATTTCTACATGAGTGCTCTCTATGTAGCCCAGGCTGGCTCAAACCCACAGCAATCATACTGGGCCAACCTCTCAGTGCTATGATCACAGGCATGTGTCACCATGCCAGGCTACATCTATTCTTTAAATTCAGGGTCATTAATATGCTATTTACATGATAACTATAATTATTCTCTCCCTCTCTCTCTCTCTCTCTCTCTCTCTCTCTCTCTTTTTTTTTTTTTTTTTTTTTTTTTTTTTTTTTTTTGGTTTTTCGAGACAGGGTTTCTCTGTATAGCCCTGGCTGTCCTGGAACTCACTCTGTAGACCAGGCTGGCCTTGAACTCAGAAATCTGCCTGTCTCTGCCTCCCAAGTGCTGGGATTAAAGGTGTGCACCACCACTGCCCGGCAGTATAATTATTCTTAAACAACCAACCGATGAATTTTGACAAGTGCACCTAGACACGGAGCCCTCAGCTGCTGCAAAGACAGAACATTTCCATCTTTTGTTGCATTGCTACCCTTTCCCACCAACTCCTCTTTGTGTCTGATGCGTTTTCTGTCCCTGTGTTCTGTTTTCCTAAAATGTCATAGAAATGGAAACATATCATCCAGAGCCATCTGGATCTGGCTTCCCTCACTGAGGAAATCTTCATGTCCTTAGATTCAGTTTTGTCATTTTGCGTATGAGGAGTTGCTCTCATTCAATGCTGGCTGCTAAGCCATTGTATTTTCCCAAACATGGACTGACACCAAGATGTATAAGGGCCAAAATAAGATGCCTTCAGACCCATGTAACCCACTGACCATTTCCCTCGAGGGAGGGGGGGAAGGGGTGGGTGGTTCATGGATGGGAGGATTGGGAAAGGGGACAACATTTAAAATGTAAATAAATAAAATAATTAATAAAAATTGCTATACATCATTCATACTGATGAGTTAGTTTATATTCATTAGAAGTTTACAAAAAGTATTTATGCATTTGCATAATTTCATTAACTAAATATCAAGTGAGGAAACAGGCATTAGTATTTAAATTTTCCAGAGGGTCAAGCTGAGATTGAAAAGAGATGGGTGATTTGCTCACCACCCCATGCTTGGTAAATCACCAGACACTGGTCTTTTGAGTTCTCAGTTCTTTGCATCCTGCTAAACTCATCACATTAAGAACAGATTCCCACTGCCAATTTTATTGTTAACAGTATTTGTTAAGTTTGCTGGAGACTTCACTTTGGGGATTTACGAGAGGCAACTTAGAGAATCAGAAATGAATAAAGTTTTTTAAATACCTTAGTCTATTTTTCTAATTACATTGCAAAAGCTTATTACATGTTATATTTTACATTCAGTAGATGTTAAATGTACCATACTTACTGAAGCATTTAAAATGTTATTATATTAATTGTGGAAAACCATAGGTAAAACGTGGATATTATCTCATTTTTGCTGTTTTTCTTAGGACTCTATTAAAAAAAAAAAAACAGTCTGCCAAAGTTCTGTTGGATTGCAGCGTTCATTAAAAACAGTGAAAGATGGCCTAAGGGTGGACATGTTTTCACTGTCCCTCCTTTGACAAGCTTGAGTTTAGGTTTAAGAGGCTTGTATTTTGGTTTCATCTTGCTTCCAAATAATAAATTTCTGGTCTGGAATTTAGACAAGTTTAGTTATGCAATGCATCTGAATACAAAAGTTCAACGTATTTCCAGGCTGGCCAGATGTTCGCTCTCTCGTGCATTTATACCTTATGACACTTGTAGTGATATGCAGCTCCAAAGTTGTTTTAAATATTTATGCTAATTTTTAAGAAAGCAGATGTTCTTTGGACATTGTTCATATGCTTAAGAAAGGAAGGTATTTTTTTTTTTGAATTTCAAATACTATTTATTTTAAAAAATGGAAGTGCTATAAAATATTTTATCTTAAATTCCACTTCTTTTTTAGGACTCCATTTCACATTAACTAGCAAAAACCTAGCCTGTTCTGGGCTGAGAGTTAGCTGCTCAGGTAAAGGGCTTGCTGTACATGTCGGACCTGGATCTAATGCCCAGAAGGTGGAAGGAGAGAAAATATTCCTGTCTCGAAAAAAAAAAAAAAAAAAAAGGAAGGAAGGTATTGCTTGAGAAAAGCCACAGTCACTAAGTGACAGCCTTGTAAATAGCATTTAATTTCGCCTCTACTATGCCACACCATGTGCATGAAAGTACCATTGGTTCACAAAGGCATTATGTCAACATCCCATTCTGGATACACAGTGGGAACCAAGTTCTGTACACGTCGCAGCACGTTGTGAGTGAAAGAGTCCTTTCTTGACCTAGCAGCATAGATGCAGACAGACAAGAGCTCTAAGGTTGCATGGAGGATAGTGACTGGAAACACAGATTGCAGAAGGAGGTGGGCTATAAATATCCAACCTAATCAAGGTTGATCATTTCTTGAGGGGACAGAAGAAAATTCATGAAATATATGCTGGTTAGAGAAGGTGCTAGTGAAGTGACATTCAGAAGCCCAAGCATACATGCCCAATGGCAGATAGTTGCAGAGAGGGGGACTTGAGTGGACTTTGGGGAGTGGAACTGGACAGGAAGGAACAAGAAGTCTAACAGAAGGAAAGAGCTGATGTGTCATCCAGGTCGGGACCTAAGAACAAGAAGATGGCCTTCCTTTCAGGTTTTGATTGATTCTTAAGCATGATGCTATGCTATGGGGGACAAATGGAGATTGTGTAGATGAATGAAAGTAAGAACGGTGCGAGACAGAGAGGAAGGACAATTGCTTACTGTTCGGTGAATGCATGCATTTGGGAATTTGCATACTAGTGCCTCTTTTATGTAAATATATATAGTAAGAGTACTTAACGCTACAGATATATCTGATTAATGCCAATGTAGGAATCAATGAACTAAGACTTCAAGGGTGTAGATATTCAAGCTATACTGTAGAGTCAAGTTGGGGTTCAAATCATTTAGCTTTCACACTCACTTTATTTCAATTCAACCAGTTTCTGAAACGTAAAAGGTGAACTCCTCTGCATTTCACAAATAACAAAGCTACCCCTCCCCTCTTTTTAGCTGACCTAATGTGTCCCTTTGAGGCAGAACACTAGGGTCAATGTGTTTCGCTAGCATGTATCTTCAGTTTTTGTAGTTTTTAGTAGAAATTATGGTTTCTCTTCCAAACACAAAATTAGAGCATAAATGATGTTTCCTACCTCCCTTGTACCCTGCTGAATGTCACTGCTGAAAGTCCCCTGCAACGGCCTGATCTAAGCTAGCATGGTTGCATGGAGAGGAGCAGTCCCTGCCACTCATCTTCTTCAATGTTCTCTGTTTCAAAAGATTAGTATTATTACATATGTAAATCTATCTAATCGAGAAAGCATTCCTATGAAGTGGTGAGGCTCTTATACAGAAAATTAAATGATGTGGTAGCAATATGCTGGTTTCCTAATCTCCATGGAGCTGTTCATCTTGATGCCCACATGACAATAACGTGAATGAAGAGAATCTCACCCAGAGATGTAAGCTGCTGCCAAATGCTTCCTTCAGTGACACAGAGACTCCAGGAGAAAACCATGTGCACGATGCTGACTCTGTGGCTTCTAAACTATGCAGCATAGTGGCCACCATTTTCTCCAGAGTCATCCAACTCCATGCAGCAGAGTACAAGACCTTCTTTCCCTCTTAGGTCACCTTTAAGAACCGTGTTCAGATCACATGGGTTTCAGTGTGTCAGCACTCTCAGTGTGGCATGCTCACTGCTCTTGTTTTCTTAGTTACTCTCCTCATGTTTATCCACACACCACACATGCTGTGAGCCGCCTTGGGGAAGAAATGTTTTCTTCTTATTCAACTGCCCCCTCTCCTTTTATCCGTTCTACCTTCGTGTCGTGAGAGGGTCAGACTGTGTCTCACTGTGTGATTTTCCTAGACTAGCAAACTTTATTTTTGTGAAATATACAAATATCTTAGTCGATGTTTCTTACCCAGGGGCAAAATGATTCTTTTGGTTTCTGTAAGGGGATCTCAAAATCAAAGAAGAATCATGTGAAACTGAAAGGAAAACTGCCAATCTTTATATAACTTTATATCTGGAAGCTGCCTATTATATCAGCACTGAGGTGGCTATAGCAAGAAGGCTGTAAGATGAAGATCATCTTGTCTCAAAACTAATAAACAAGCAAGCAAATGAATGAATAAATAAATCAACATTTTGAAGTAAAATAAAATAAATAAAATAGCCTAATCATGTTCTTCCATGTCTCTACTGGTGTTATTAAGCAAGCATCATTACCTATGACATTAATGATAAAAGTCCCCCTAATCAGGGGAACTCTAATTTCTATGATGAACCACTCTTAAATCCTAACTTGATCTCTGCTTTTCTGGGCTTAAGTTTAGCAATGAATTAAAAAAATGTTCATTTAGGGGGCTGTGCTTAGTTTTACATTTCAAATCTACTGCTATTTAGTAGAACTTGTAGCTTTATTTTCTCCTGTGCTCCTTACTTCATGACCCCAGGTAGCCAGCATGTTCTCTGAGAACTCAAAGGGAAGACAGGAATGAAAACATGGCCCAGGCTTCTTCCCTACCCTGTGAGCTGAGTCATCTGCATCTATACAGCTGTTCCTGTGCCGCCTCCAGAAGGACTTCAGCTTCTGAAGCAGCTCTCCCAGGATCACGAAAGTTCTACTTCCTCCAAGAATTGGAATGGTGGGGTAAAAAATACGATACACACTGTCCAGTTGGCACACAATGGGATCATTTTCTTGAGCATTGGACCATGATGTTCTGAAAGCTAATAAGTCTTTGCAAGAGTGTGAGCAGTTCCCATTTTTCTAGATCTTTTCTCTTTATAAGTTATATGATATGATATATGATATGATATGATATGATATGATATGATATAACATATACTATGTGAGACTTCTGCATTCTCTAGGTAGACTTAACTGCTAGGAGGCACCATAATACCTAGACAGTGATTCTAGGCCTATTGGGAGTAATAGATACCATTCCAGGGTTCTCCATCATTTCTCTTGTCAGACTTCTCTGCTTCTCATGCATTTTTCTATTTAAAGGGTTCTGGCTTCCACTTTTAATGCTTTAAGCTTTCCTTGTAGCAATAGAGTAGGCACAAAGATTTTCATTATATCTCAACATGTAGTTATGAAAATTACTATTCTTCCAAATTTTAGTACACCCACATACATATGTGTGTGTGTACATATATATAAAATCATATGTATATAACTTGTATATAAATTCTTTAGTTTATCCAACTTTTTAGTACTTTTAAAGTTCTAGGCACTATACAAAATAAGCTTCAATAATTGATAGAGAGAAGGAAAAGGTGGCTCATTTTTTACCACTGTGTGGATCTAAAATGAGAGAGAAGAGCCACCAAGATAATAGCTATTATTTTGACAGAGTAAAATTACTTTTTACATTTTAACTATATTGCCAAAATACAGTTTTTCTTTTGAATTTACAGAACAGATACATGAATCTTCATGATGAGCTCATAGTTCCTCCCCTGGAGTTGATTCTGAGAGGATTTTGGAACACGCCCTTAAGATGCCCCCGCAGCTGGGACCAGCAGTAGATCTGTGTGTTGTAGAGTTCTCTACACTCGGATAGTCACCACTCTAAACTCCAAGTAATTACTACATCTGAAAGAAGAGCTTCGTGACTAAGAGCCAAACACTGTTCTGAATGTCTTCCAGTTTTGTAGCTCAAATTTTCTAGACAATGATGTTCAACTCTGGCTTTAGAGTTTCAAGGCAAGTATCTTCAGAAGTCCAGTGTGTTGTCATTAACTTTGGAGAGCTCCGAATCATGTTGTATTTTAAATTCCTCCTTCGGTACTTGCATGCTTAGGTTTTCATGCTAAACCTGAATTGTGTCTATTGTAAACGGAGATATGAATAAGCATCAAGAGGGCTAAATTCAATATGGCATGGAAGTATCTTAAAATGGCACTGGGAACTCCGTAGGCTACATAATCACAGAGTTCAGGTTCCTGGACATAAGCAGCTCTTTCTTATTCACCCATAAGGTGGAATTTGTGTTAGTCAGGTGTGGGGAGGGGATGCAGTCCTGAGGACATGTGTGTTACTGACATGAGCACAGCCATGCTGAGAACCGTAATGCCTCAGACCCATTAGGAATGACAAGACCTTCGTTTGGTCAGGATCCCAGGGATGACAAAGCCTTCCTTGGTTTTAGCATGGATGTTGATGAATGGTTGGCCATTAGCTAAAATCAGAGTGTGCCAAAGAGGGAAGAGGGGGAAAGCTTCCTTGTGTGGTTGTTGACATGGTAAGCAAAAAAATCAACCACACCTTTTTCCTCCCACATGGCTGTAGCCTGAGACTGTCCCCTACAAAGACCTCTGATCTACACGAACTATGCACCTCCTCTTTCTTCATTGACACACAGTAGAATTCTGTAGATTATAAACAGTCTGATTTTCTAGGCTGTTGTTGGTGTGTCTCCAACCCACCTGACCCAACACTTTGAGTGTTATATGATGTTGTTGTGTAACTTGTTATTCTTTATTATGTAAAATTCACAAAAAGCTGTTTTATTTCTGATCTATCACAAATGTTATTTTAACCTTGTGAGATTTGACAAACACATTTCAAAGAAATGACTTTCCAAACATCCTTGGACCTGTAAACAAGTTAAAGCAGAGGAAAATAAGGACAGTCTGAGGAGACAAGGGAAATAGTTTTAAAGGACAAGAAACATGATCAGTTTCTCTTTTCTGTTAAGATATTTTAATGAAAAAATATATATTAAACAATACTGATTAAGGCATCTTGTGGTTTTATGAAAAGAAAAATTAAATTTCATAAATAAGCAAAACAACTCACTAACCTCCCATTTTCTTCCTCAAATAAGACATTTTTAATGGAAAGGAGATTCAATCACTAAAGTCATAAAGAGAAACTCTTTGCAAGAATTTATAAGAACTGCTAGCATAAGGAATATCTTTCTTTAAGAGATTACCAAAAAAAAAAAAAAAAGCAAAGTGACAATAACAGGCACAAAGCAAAATCAGCACAAAGAATTGCAAAGAAGCATCAGTACCCTTGCCTAGAACTTAGAACAAAAACGTCTTTACACTCTGGGGAAGAAAGAGAAAATTCTTTAAAAGTCTTTAAGTGCTTGTGCTTGTCTGATTAAAAGTCTATCTACAATGTGAGCACTGCTTAAAGTCTCTGGAGAAGTGGGTCCTACCATCACTTGGGAACAGGGCAGGGAGCCCTACCAGACAAGGCGGACAGTCCAACAAGTGTGACACCTTAGGAGTTTGCTGAGTGGTCCTCTGATGCTCCTTGCTTCTCTGGCAGTGTGATGCAGTCCTAGGAACCCTCTCAAGTGGAGCGGACTAACGTGTCCTGGATAATAAGCCAGGGTATAGCTATAAGCCCTATATTACAAGGTTACTTCCCAGCATTTTTGGATAGTAAAAGGAATTTTTAGTTACAGCATAGATTTTTCTAGTGATCCGGTAGCTCAACACAATCACCAGGGAAGACATTCCTGGTTTAAGGCACTGTAGGGGAATGAAAGACAGAGGTATAAATATCACCAGAGCTGTCTGTTGCTTACCTCAGACTGCCAATACAAAAAAAGTGCTTATCACATGTTCATGGGCTTTCTTTCATTTGACCACCATTTATAGTGTCACGAGAGAATAAAAAATTATTTTCATTTTATTTATTTGATAACAGAATAAGAAATGTAAATTTAATTTTATTTATTTTACGGGATAACACTAGAAGTTCTGTCTCAGAAATCAGAGAAAAAAATTTCTCAAACCACAATTCCTACATCGGAATCTTGGTAACATCACACTGGTCAAAGCCTACCATTTGGGAACCACGATGCTGAGCCCAGTGTGGACTTGGTGGGGACAGAATGTCATGGTTTCTGCCCCTGGGACAAGGCCCCTTGTGAGCCTCCCAGATTGTCAGTTGATGGCTGCTGTGGGCATAACAAGGCTGCTGTGGACATTATATAATAATGTACATATTTCACATTCCTCCCAGGAAAGTCTACCTTGCTAATGTTAATGACTCCATGAGAATTAGAAACAACACCAGGAGTCAAGGGTGTGGCTATGTCTCTACAAAATGGTAAACACTGGGACCTTAGAACAGCCCTTTTGGCTGTGGAAAAAAACGCTAAAAACATAAGTTTGAAAATATATAATTTCTCAACTATGCAAAAAATAAGGATGTACTATGAATTATATGAGAGGCTTCACAAATCTAAAGGAACAAAGGCAGCTGTGTTAATGAGCCAACCTGTCAGAAAGATGCACAGGCAGGCAGATTCTGAGTTCAAGGTCAGCCTGGGACACAGCAAGGTTAGGCCCAGGTGTGGTAGAAATGGTAATTTAAGGACTGGGTCCCATCTTCCTGGTTTAGCATCTGTGTGTAACAGAGGCAGGCGGATCTCTGAATTCTCTTGCAATGTTAAAAGAAAATGCTGTCTCTTAAGAATCAAAGGGCTGGGCACGAAGATTCATAGGATAATCAGCAGGAAACCTGGTGTAAATGAATTTTTTAGGATAAAAAGAGAGAACTGCTTGGAGAACTTTCTCCTCTGTCTCTCTGTCTCTCTGTCTCTCTGTCTCTGTCTCTGTCTCTCTCTCTCACACACACACACACACACAAGCAAACAAGCAGGTCATGGACAGAGAGACCTCAGAATAGCAAGCAGGACACAGGTCGTCAGCTTGGCTCCAGGACTTGCCTTGGAGTCTTTCTCTCTGAAGCTCCCGGATGCCCCTTCTCTCATAATCCCTCTCCTTGGCACCACACTAATAATCAATGTGCCTAGTTTTAGGCATATTTTAAAGTTCTACTGATAATAAAAATATGAAAATAAAACACATAAAATAATTGCAATGCATAACTTTAGGAGATTCCAAAAATTATAGTAATTTACTTGTTATAATTACCCCTATATGAAAAATGGAAGTCCTGCTATGTAATATAAAGATTTAGACTTCCTCTCTGATGCTAAGCATACCCATTTATTTGTTATTGAGGTGTTTCTTGCATGAACGTCTGTATTTTGCCCGGTGGCTACAGTAGAACAGAATCGTTACAGGTGGGTGCCTGTTTCAGCAGCATCCTTACCCCGTTCAGCACCCCCTCGTGGTACCCCTTGATATCTATTCTCCCCACCTTGACATGAGCACTTGACCCTCTCCATCCTCTCTCTACTTCATGGTTGACTACCCTCCGTGAAGAACAAGGTCAACAAAGATTACTCATTTGGGGGAGCAGGGGTGGTTCAGTCTGTGAGTAGTAAATATCTCAGTGTTTATTTTGGGCCAACTGGTTTCACAGAGGTTATCATAACACAGATTGAGGTAGGCACTCCACGTCCTGTAATTCAGAAAAGCCCAATGACTTCTTTGGGGTCAACAGAATTGTTATCGATGGAAGCCAGCTACTCTGAATTCAAGAGCAAAGTCATAAGGATCAACACAGAGTGAGAGTTACACCGAGGCAGAACCAGGGAAAGAAATTACTTCCTGAAGGAGGGAACATTAGTCATCAAAACATTAAAAATGCTCATACAAGAACTAAGATGTGGCTATTTGGGTTCAGTAGCACAAGTCAATTGAAAGCAGAAGAGATGTTTGAGATCAGATCTGGGGATGAATGCAGATCTGGTTAGGGTTAAGGAGCAGGAAAGGAGAAACAGAAAAGTCGTAAGAGAACACTATAGGATTTTGTCATAAAGAAGGGTGTAGAAAGAGGCAGAGACCCGTGTTAGGACTTCTGTGTCATTTAGAAACACAGTAACACAGATGCCAGTGTTGGGACACATCTGATCCTACTGAGTATGGCCTGGAAGCTGGGGTGTGTGGAGATGATTCTAAGTTCTAAGAACCCCATGGGATTGTAAGAGATTTAAATATATATACATATATATATATATATATATATATGTGTGTGTGTGTGTGTGTGTGTGTGTGTGTGTGTGTGTGTGTGTGTGTGAGAATATGTGCCTCTCCCCTCTACAGGGTAAATTTATAGCTTTATTTAAAAGCTTCTTAAAAATGTCCTAATAACTCAAAATAAAAAAGTTATCACTAGACAGAACCACAATAAAATAAAGCAGTAGAAATTTAACTGTGCACCCTCCCTAGAACTGTGTGCCCATGGACACAGCACTTGCCTCTGTGTGATGGTGTGATGGGATGGTCTAACTTCCTCCGTCATTTCATTCTGCTCCAGCCTGTGACCTCCCAACTCCTCAGTGAATCTACAACCCCCTTGCCCTTGGCAGATGTGACCACACCACTTTTCTTGTCTGAAACCTTTTCTGCCTCTTTGATCTTACAGTTCAGTCTTTCACCATCGTCAATTTCTACTCACAGGTCTCCTTGTCATTGGACTTCCTACCTCCTGTCTACCAGAAGATCCACGAGTAGAGTCTTACATTCCTATTCCTGGCCACTCCCTGTTCTGCATTCTATTGGTCTCCACTAGACACATTCCCCACATTCCACAACAAACCGTGGGCCTGGCCATGAGGCCTCCATGAAAGCCAAGATTAGCTCCCCACCACTACCCCCAGCCTGTACTTACTATAATGTCTGACATTCAGAGACATTCTTGAAAGGATCTTAGACTTTGATTAATTGTATCTTGGGGAAAAAATCGGAAGCATTTCTGAAATTACGAAGTTTTCACAAGGACTATGAGGCTACTCCTTTGTCTCATTCCATTGTTCCTTCCTTTCCAGTCACTTCTTGGTGTGTGTGTGTGGGGGAGGGGGGTGTTTGCTTTTTTTTTTTTCTTTTTTTTCTTTTTGGTCTGATCCTTAAATGCTATCCAGACAGTCTCTTACCTGTCCCTGACCTCAGAGCCCTGGCCTCAGATCTCTTTACCTTATAGCTGCCATGGTCACTTTGTGGCAGACTGCTTAGATAGTCTTCTCTGCCCTGCATCTTTGTCCTGCCCTCGTCAGCCCTGAACCCACTACAGTTTCACTTCCATCATAGCAGTTCTAGAAATGGGTGCCTTGAAAGGTCAGCGATGACCTCACTGCCAACCCCTGATCTGATTTTATCCTGAAACAGTAAGAGGTTTTGCTTGGCTTTTCAACTGACTTCCTGGCGTCTGTCCCATTAAACATTTGGCTCCTCTCTAGATCCTTAAACCTTTCTCCCACACTCTTCTCTGGGCCTTGTTCTTATCCCTGGGCAGCCTTGCTCTCTGGCCTCCTGGTTGTCTTCTTGCTTTATGTATATCTCCTGGGAATCTCTTCCCTCTCAGGGCTTCCCAGGGGAGTTACAGGCTAGCTCCCAGATGCTGCTCCATCTTGCCTCTCAAGTCCAGAGTCACAATCTCACTTGCTTATTTTCCACAGGGAAGAACATGAACTCTTTGAAGCTTATCTATTTATTTTGTATTCACCCTCCTTTACGGATGACCAGACAGAGCTATTGCAAGGTTCAGCGACTTTGTCAAGACCACATAATTATAAGGCAGCTGAGCATAAGCACACAGTGCTGGGTGTAACTATTGTCATCTGGAGACTTACCTTCTCTGTTTGAATCCACTAAACTACAAAAGGATCTAAAGATATATTCTCTAAGCCACAGATAGGCAATTATGATGGAGTATACACAAAAATAATTTAGACAAGCATGTGTAAATGACTAATACTTAATACATTATAGATGCCAAAAACATGTTACCTTCCATTTTCCTTACCTAGACCTTAAACCCATAGTCACTGTTTTATATATTATGTCCTGGGCAGGACCATAAGTACACGAAGGAATTTAAGAAGGGAACGGAAGGAATTTTGGAACTTTTTCATGTAATAAATGCATGAGAAAAGAGCAGTAAAAACCACTGTAAATACAAAGAAACTGTGTATGTTAGGAGTTCCACAGTTAATCTCACATTAACAAAGCTCACTTCATAATGTGCAAGTACATTTGATTTACCATCTGAATAAGAAGGCTGCATGGAATCTTTTGACAGAATAACGAAGGATTCCATCACATTCAAAGTTATAAAGTTATCAATTACTTAAAATGCTTAGTAAATAACGTGACATTTTATCTTCTATAAAAATTAGTGTCTGGAGCCTACAAGTTAGATTTTCCCCAGTATTATTACAGACTCTCAACAGGGAACTCAGGAGCAAACAGAAGCTTATCCAAGATAGCTGCATGAAACCAGGTACAGTGGCACATCCTGATAATCTCTACATTTTTGGAGGTGGAGAGAGTACATTCAAGGTCATCCTCAAGTACATAGTGAGTTCAAGGTCATCTACAGCTGCCTAGTGAGTTCAAGGCTAGCCTGGACTACATTGTTGGGAGCCATTAGAGCACAAAGCTTGGCCTCTGGCCCCATTCATTGTGTGAGAGCCTGACCTTTGCACCAAGCTGATGTCTGCACAAGCTTGGGCATTCCGAGAATCGGCTAACCACGGACGTTCAAGATAAGATCAACTACAGTAGGTTCTATTAGCAGATATTCACCCATTGTACAAACCCGGTTATTGATTTACCCCTCCCCTACCCTCCTGATCCCATTTTTTCCCTCCTTTTACTCTTTATAAGCAGCAAACTTGTTAGGAATAAAACAGACCTTGACAAACCTTGCTTGGTCTCGCTCCTTTCTTTCTCTCGCCCATTTCTATTATAGGTTAGGATCTCCCTCGAAACTGCGAATAACTAGGTCCTGTGGGTCAGGACACTACATATTTGTTTGAGTATTTTCCTTCCTTTAGTTAAGGTTTTGACTGTCTAAATTGCTTACATGTCCTAATTATCACAGATTAGAGTTTTGTCCAGTTAGACTGAATGTTATTTCTTTTTGTATAAAAAGTAAGATTATCTATTCAGTGTACTAAATATAAATATATAAAATTGATTTTTTCCTCAATAAAGTAATGTGGTGTCCCACTGAAATGGGTAAGGTCTATTTGTCACAGTGTCACACACTAGCCAAAATCGTCTTCATCAATCCCAGCCATCAGCGAGCGAGCTTCCTGTCATTTGTTATTCTAGCTAGTGTCTGGGCCTGTGTCGTATTTTATTTTTTGTATAGCTTCCTACTTGAGCCTCCTTTTTTTTATATACTCTAATATCATTTATGGAATAAGGCTGTAAACAAAGAGATGATAATAAAATGATGGGAATCTAGAGTCACTGAATTTTTTCCTCTTTCTTCCTTTAGTGAAACCAATAAATACTGAGGACACCAGAAATAGCAGCATCACCCTTGAACCTTGCCACTGTTATCTGATATTTGATAGGAAATGACTTGAGCCATCTCTGGACCTTGGGAGCCTCATTAGCAAGAGAGGTATAGTACATTCACCTTACAAGGAATTCAAGGAAGGGGCATGTAAGATGAATTTTACCACCTTATGTGAATTGGCCTGAGAAAGCCTTTCTTAGTAGATTAATACCAGAGTGTTACACTGAACAAGCTTCTTCCCTGAGTACAGTGTGATGAAACTACTTTACCCATCACAGAAGCCACTCTCATCTTGCTTCTTCTCTTAAACACATGCATTTCCTGTGATGAGAAGCATGAGAGGCATGTCTTCTCTAGCAGAGCTGCAGCAATGACAGCAGCCAATGCGTTAATAGTAACTAACCGACACCTACTGAACTGTTTGAAACCCTTCCCCCTTTTTATACTTAATAGTTATTAGTGCCTTCTTGATGAACATGAATGCTAATGGCTTATTGATGGATATATTCTGCAGACAGATAATTCCTCTGTTTCTGAAAGAATGTTCTTACTATAACCTCAAAAGCATGTGGACTTGGAACCATTGCACAGAATGTTTTTCTGCATGTGTGATGAGACTGTAGAACTCAGAGCCATAAAGAGAACATGTTGCACTGGCTGAAAAGATTGAGAAGTCTTCCAATGAATTTACTTCTCAAGGATGCATTCCTTCAGCATGCTGTACTTCATGTACTTCCCCCCCCCATGTTGCATACAAAAATTTTTAACATAGGCAAGATGCTTCTCTTTATGAATCTCAACTTAATAGAATAGTATGGCAATAAAAACTTACTCTTCAAAATTGCTTTCAAAAAGAGATATTAAATTCTAATACAATCCAGATTTAACAAAAAATTGTTTAATAATTTGAAAAGTATTTTCATCGATTATGTCATTTTTTGTTTATAAAAACATTTCATTTGAATTAACGTACAAGGAAAAACATTAAAAACATTGTTGAGCCAGCTTAAGAAATCCACTCAAGCCCTTGTCCAGCCTGGAACTCAACACAGCTCCGTGAACTCCTACAGATAGTGTGTAACCCTGAATAATCAATTCTGATGAAGCAAACTGCTGTAGTTTGGCCATAGGTCACAGTGGGAGAACAGCTTAAGAGGAAGGTTGAATTGTAACAAATGTTGTAAGTAAACAGTAAAATAAAGTTTGTGCAGTTGTACATTTATAGAATTGGAGAAAGGCGTATAAAAGGGAACAAATGACTGTATTTAAGGGCATTTATAGGAGAGAAGGTATATATTTCTGCATGCTTTCAGACAAATTACATCAAATGTAAATGTTATTATGAACAAAATTTCTCCAAACATATGCACCAGTGGCCTGAGGAATACTTGCTCTCAAAGTTGAAGTCCAACAAGCTGACGGCAGAGACCTTTAAAGTGGACCGAGCCCTGGGGAGTGAAACTCAAGGCTATTCTGGTCTCATTTAACTCTTCTTCCTCTTTGGTCATTACACTAAACTAGGGGCACCTTGTCTCATAATGTACTCACTATGTAAAATGCCTGTACTAAGATGACAGAAAATGGCAAGTCTGAAATCAGAAGCAGAATGGGAGAGTGAACGCTAGCCACTCACTGGATCTATCGTCTTCAGGTCTTCAAGTAAAGAGAAGATGGTTGTTGCCTGATACAGAGTGCTTCTACTACAAGCAATTTAATTAGCCCTCCACTGCACAGCACAATGGGTAGCTGTGACAGAGTTTTCAGAGTAAAAATAGAAAGAAGTTAACTGATATTGAATTGTTAACAATAATTTTAAAAATGATGAATATTTTGACACAAAAATGCATCAATTGCAGAGAAAACCTTCCACTTTTCTCTTTTGGAAATCCCTTAGAGCAGTTTGGCAACATGACTTCCTTGAAGTAGAAGCAGCACAAGGCTGGAAGTGGACTTTGCCTGAAGAAAGAGTGCTGTGATGTATCAAGGCTCTCCCGCTTTTTTTTTTTTTTTTTTTTTTCTGAGACAGGGTTTCTCTGTGTAGCCCTGGCTGTCCTGGAACTCACTCTGTAGACCAGGCTGGCCTCAAACTCAGAAATCCACCTGCCTCTGCCTCCCAAGTGCTGGGATTAAAGGTGTGGGCCATCACTGCCCGTCTGCTCTCCTGCCTTTTTATTCAAAAAGCCCAATAATAAATGAAGTTATAGAAGAAAATTGTGCCTTTATTGTTGTGTCAAAATATTATTGTTAAATCAGTGATAGATCCATGAAAAGTTACTAAACTTCAAAATATGACCAGCAGTTTCATTTTCATAAAAGAAGCTAGGTGGCCTATACATGTAGTCCTAGAAGAAGAAAGACTAAAGCAGAATGTTTGCCATGAGTTTGAGGCCACCCTGTGCTACACAGTTAGTGCCAGGCCAACCAGGATGACAGAGAAAAAGTGACTCAAACATGAAAATAAATAAACCACAGGAGCAAAAGGAAATAAGAACATGCTCAGCCCATACCATCTGGCAATGTCAAGTATTAAGCTTTAGAAATATATGCGTAATGAAATGTATCCACATCACAAGTTGGCGCAATCTAATTCAAAGTCTAAGGAAGAATTATCTCTTTCTTTCCATTTTATTTATTTTTCTTGGGAGAATTATTTCATTTTATATTACGTTATATCTACAAATTTAGCATAAATATTTAGAAATATCACACAAGAATTTTATTGATTATGTATTGGTTGTAGTGGGCTATCTTTTCCCTCCTTACAAACTAACAATGTAGAGTCTTGAAGCCTGGTGGCTTATGCTACAAGTTGTGGAGTCCGAGAGAAGTCAAATGTCATAGAATCCGCATCTGTAAAATGAAACATTTTTATATAAAACTTAAAGCCCTTCTAGTTCTAACTTAAATCACCATGTTCTAAAAATATTCCAAAGTACATTTAAAATAATGTTAGGAATAGCTCCTTGTATGTTGCTGGGATTATCTAGTGTTGCTGGATGTTTACTGAGCATCTAAGAAACTTGGCTCATTAATTCCAAAGCCATTGTAAAACATAACTGTCCACTCCTAGGAATACTCTGATGGTAGCTCTGGCAACTACCTCCTAATTCTTCTTCCTGAGGAGTCATCAGGATTCCATCCATGCCTAAATAACATTTCAACCTGCAGCCATGAGATACAGTTGTCTCTCAGCTGCCACTCAGAAAGAGCAGGCCCCATCCCTTGTGCAAGTGTCTGAGCAACTTCACTGAGTGAACAACTAGTAGGAAAATAGCTGTGTTTTATTGTGTGTAGGATGTGTTCTTTGGAGAAACTGCAAATTTGACAAACTGCTAGTTTCCTTCTGTACATTAACAGAATAAGCTCACATCTGCTGCTGGGAATTTTCTGCTTAATGATTATTTCACAAGTTTTAATATGCTAAATGAATTTATATGGTACCTAGTTCTTAGGTAAAGTGTACAAATAGATTGTTGAAATTGATCTATACTATATATGTTTGCATAAAACTCTTCTATAAAAGTATAAGAGAAATCTACCTTTATGCCTATCACTACATATTAATGTGTTTTATTAAGAAGGTATTAAGGACTCTAGAAAGAAGGGGAGTACATTACTTAAGAATCCTATACAGAGTGAGGTTGTTATGGTCTAAGTTTATATGTACTTTTGTTTGTCCTTATATAATTCCAAGCTACATATGAGTAAATATAATCAATTTTATAATTAAACTGAGTTGGTATAAAGTTTTATAAACAAGCAGGTTCATAGTACTCACTGACAGGTCACTTCAAAGTTCTAAACGATTAAGTTCATCACCTAGAGCACACATATTTAATTCCAGTCACTGCTTCCCATGATCCAGAGTCATTGCCGCCAAGGACACGGTCAATTCAGGTGTAGTCACATCTCAAGGTTGTTTTTGTTTGGCGTCTTGATTGGAATTGAACATAAAACAGGCACTCTAACTCATGAATATTCTCTTTAAATTAGAGTTAATAGTTATACTACAGGATTAGCTTTCTATCCTGGTCAATATAAATATTTGAATCATAGACACTCTAATCCCTTGGTATCAGCTTTGTGTCTACTACAGCCCAGACTAGACCATCACCCTGCTCTCTACTGTAGTACTCAAAATATATTGTCATGTATCCACTAAATTGGTAGCATTTATGAAATTATTGTCTTTAAGTAATAGTCTGTAAGCATATTTTGAATTATCAAGTAGATGTTAAATCTCAAAGACAAAGAATCTCTAAGTTGGAAATTACAAACTTACACTATTAAACAGCCTGAAAGATCACAAGACCTCATCCCTAACTGAGAAGCTATTTTCAATTAGTAATCACACACAAATGAAAAATTAATTTTTTCTAATGGATTATCACTGGGTATGCAAACCAGTCTTAAGGCCAGGCTCACACCCAGAAGTAGATGGCCAACACAGAATGACCTCAATGGTGTTTTCAGAAGATTTTTTTTGTTTGTTTGTTTCATAATGTTTTGGCTAATATATTATATGCCTGGTTTTGTGTTTTTAGATTTCTGTATGTGCCAGTGTGTTTGTGTGTGTGTGTGTGTGTGTGTGTGTGTGTGTGTGTGTGTGTATATCTATATGTGTCTCTTATGTTTTCCTTTGGTTCTTTGTTTTTCAAATCATTTGTTTCTTTTGTCCTGTTCAGGTTTCCTTGTTTTTATTTTAACTTCTTTTCTGTCTTTCTTTCTTTAATTTTATTTTTTTCTTTTTCTTTCTGTTTTTTTTTTTTTAAGAGTCCTCTTAAAGACTGTGGTTTTGGGTGGGTAGAATGGGGAGGATCTGAGAGGAGTTGAAGAAGGGGAAATATAATCAGAATATACAGTATAAAATCTATTTCTCTATTTTCAATTTAGAAAAGAGATATAATAAATAAATTATAACAGGAAACTGGAAGCTCATTAGAAATAATAAATATTTGGCAAAGTGTAAATGCTAATTAACCTTGTTTGATTATTATACAATGTGTACATGCATTGAGCTGTCATTTTGTACCCTAGAAATATATGTACATATATATACATATATATATGTGTATATATATGTATATATATTAACTAAAAATTATAAAAATAAAACAGTATGAATATTATGAACACTCATGTAAAGAAAGAAGTTGGAAAATTTGTATTAAACTATTTAAAAAGTGATAGAAGAGCAGGGCAGTTGTGGCGTGCGCCTTTAATCCCAGCACTTGGGAGGCAGAGGCAGGTAGAATTCTGAGTTTGAGGCCAGTCTGGTCTACAGAGTGAGTTCCAGGATAGCCAGGGCTACACAGAGAAACCCTGTCTCGGAAGAAAAAAAAGTGATAGAAGAAACCTTTTATGCTACCAAATGAAAATTCTAAATCTAGTAAGATATAACTGAGAATCCATGACTATCAAAGAAAAAAGGAATATCTTGAAAATTGGTTCAAAAAGCTTTCCAAAATGAAAACCAAAACACAGAGACAAGAAGAGACACAAAGGATGCAAAATGATA
Organism: Uromys caudimaculatus; assembly: GCA_028551405.1. Classification (NCBI taxonomy): domain Eukaryota; kingdom Metazoa; phylum Chordata; class Mammalia; order Rodentia; family Muridae; genus Uromys; species Uromys caudimaculatus. The sequence continues at coordinate 89,345,019 of CM052701.1, forward strand.
ATCTTTTATGCAATATTTAAAGTACCAGGAGAAGCAAAGGGAGCACTGTTACTGAAAGTGTTTGAGAAGATACGGGCTGCCTGGCAGGGAACTGAAGGACATCATAGTGGTAATGTATGAATTAAAAGAGAAAACTGTCTAAAACAGCAACTTCCTGTGTGAATTTAAATGCATGAAGGAGGAGAGGGAGCACAACTGGACCCAGAGATATCTGATGTCTGCATTTCTCTGGAGGACAAAGGTGAATTTCTTTGAATCACTCCCTATTTTCTGAGCTTCTTCCTGGTCTCCTCATCCTGGTTAATGATGGTGTGCTCTTCCCTTCATTAACAGTGCCTTTGCTTTGTCTTTCATTGCTCATCAGTTACCAAACCCCACATATCCCTATCTCTGAGAAGAAGCTGGAGCCATCCACTTGCTTCAAAACACTACAATGATCTTACCTCCGGTCTCCTCTCCTTCTTGTGCTAACCAGTCACCCTGGCAATTTTGCTGCTCCTTGAACATGCAGGATACTCTGTGAAGCCTGCCCACTGCCTGGAATGCTCTTCCCCAGATATCTGTGTGGCTTGTCCTCATATCTACAAGTTCCATCCTCAGCTGACTACTCTGGTTGCCATGGTTAAGGCCACCAGATACACTCATAATTTTACCCCAGCTGTCTTTTTGTTACG
>CM052701.1:89346192-89506116 GCA_028551405.1 Uromys caudimaculatus
TTTTTTTTTTTTTTTTTTTTTTTTTTTTTTTTTTTTTTTTTTTTTTTTTTAGCAAGCTTCCTTTCTCTGCAGACCCTACTGTGAGGTAGCTCAGGAGATCATCTTACCATTTGTACTAATAAAAAATGTAGTCATCAGCCCAAATCATGTTACAATACAGAAGGATGGGCTCTCATTCTGAAGTGAAATTAGGTCTTGAGCTGTTTCTCCTTTCTGTAGGCTCTGTGTGTACTTCTCCAGGATTTGCCCTCCATCACGACCTACCTCAGTTATACTGTCTGCCAGCGAATCGGTTTGCAAGCTGATTTGCCAAGCTTAATTGTTTGGGAACTCTCACCCTTTCTCTCTTAACATTATTTTTTTCCAATCCTTTGAATCCAGTTTTAACTGCTGCACTGAGTTGTTGAGCGTCTTCTCCACCGCCGTAAGCTGCTTACATCAGTCACTGTTATTTCGCTTCCCGATGTCTTTATTCCAGGAACACTGTTAGAACAGTCCTGGTATTTTCCTTCAGCTGCATTCCTGTGCATATTTTGACCTGGCTGCATATATCTACAAACTGCTTTTGTTTGACAATTCACATATTCTCTTCAAACAATGACATAAGTTTTGCTGTGGTGGTGGTTGGTTGTTTTTTGTTTTTTGTTATTGGAGATTTGTATGAACTGAACTGACTAATATTTAAATTGAATGAACTTTCTCCCTCATTGCCACTTTTTGATTAGTTTTTACCAACCACTGATAAAGGCTTCCAACTCTACTAGCTAACTCTGATTTCATCACTAGTCAGCTGGCCCGCAAGCTTTCTCCAGCCCTCTGGGTTTATAAAGTTGATCTGACAGTGGTTTGTATTATGTTGTATTGTATTTGTATTAGTATGATTTTTTTGTTGTTGTATGTTGTATTGATTTTTTTCTAGATCTTATATTTTATTATTAGAAGCAGAATGTTTTGGATTTTGGTTGGGGATAGAAATAGAAAATTGCATGCTGTTTGATTGACTGGTATTGTTGTACTACAGTTATGCCATGTCCCATGTTATTATCTGCTCTGAGGTAACAGCATCTCACTAGAAACATAGCACTGTTTTTTCTCATGACCTTAGCTCCATCCGAAGAACCACATGAAAGAGGAAGGAGAAACCAGCTCCACAGAGCCTCTTCTGACCATTACAGCAGCATTCTCTCTCTCTCTCTCTCTCTCTCTCTCTCTCTCTCTCTCTCTCTCACACACACACACACACACACACACACTCTCCAGGACCGTGACTCATGTCCACATGCACATGCAGTATAGACACACAACAACAATTGCAGCAGCAACAATAATAGTAACAAAATTTAAAGCATAACAAATACCAGGTCTTATTTATCAAATCTCCACTGTTGTGACTGTTTTAAAGTCTTTAAAATTGAACTTCAACAGATCTCACTTTTTAAACAGTCCATTCACTTGTTCTGCAGCTTTTCTCATTAATTTCTAGATTGTTTCATTTTTATTAGCTTTTATTATCTGCCCAGTTGAAAATGAAAGAGAAGGAATGCTGTCTACATAAAGATTTGATTAACTTACAGTTGAACATGAACATGTGATACACTTCAAAACTTTTTGGTGACTTCTGTTTGCATTTAATGTTCCTAATCAAATATTTATAGCAATATATTTTATTTATTATGTCAATATTTAGTATATCTTTTAGGAGGTTAGAAGTGATAATTTGCATAAACCCCATACACCCTCATTCAAGTTAAATAGAAGTAATTAGTTGTAAAATTGATTAAATGAAAATATTGGTCTTTAAAAAAATCTTCCATGCTTTTATGAATTATACATGCTGCAAGTGACATTCCTCCCTTGGTACTGCAAGCCTGCATGTAATTTGTGCTTACTTAGGCTCTAATTAGTAAATGCAGACAGTATTGTCAGTGCAACTTCCCACAGGAGAAAAGAACAAATTCTCCTGTGCAAATTACATTTCGAATTGTATTTTCAGTATGACCATCAATGCTAATATCAAATGTTCAGAAATAATGATTTTCTTTTGAGGAATTCCCTTACTATGTTTCACAATGGCTGGACTTATTTACATCCCCACCAATGTTCCAAGGGCCATTTTCTCCACACCTCCACCAATACTTGTTATCATTGGTCATTTTGATAATTGCCATTTGAACAGATGCAAAGTGGTTTCCCCTGTAATTTTAATTCACATTTCCTTTCTGGTCAGCTTGGTTGGGAGTTTACTTTTCAGTAGATTTGCTGGCTATTTGGATGTCATTTGAAAAATGCATGTTTGGGTTGGTTACCTTTGATAATCAGGTTCTTCATTTTCTTGCTACGGAGTTCCTTTTTTCTTTTGTTTTTTTCTTCCCCAGTTCCATATATATTGTGGATAGCCACCATTTCTTTTATTGAGTAGATTTTTTTCTTCACTGTACTTTTGTGTTGTTTAGAGACAATTTAGTTTGATACAATCTCATTTGTTTCTTTCCCCTCTTAAATTGCATGAGTTATTTTAAATTATGTATAAAACCCCCAAATCAACCATCAAACAAAAACTCACTCCCAAAGCAATGTTGTATTTATTTTTCCTATATTTTCAAAGTAGTCTTAAATTTTTGGGATTCTTTTGTTTGTTTTTGTTGTAGTGGAGATAGAACCAGGGCATGACAAGACAGACAGGTGCTACATACCTGGGCAACACTTCTAGACTCAGTTGTCAAGTTTGACTTTCAGTCTTCCTTTTAAACTACAAATGGTGTGAGATGAGGTCCTGTTGTCATTCCCCTGTTTGTGGGTGTCTACTTGTCCCAATGATTTTCGAGATTGCCCTTTTCATATTGAGTATTCTTGACCCCTTTGACAAAAATCAATAAGCGAATGATCAAATTTTCCACTATCTGTTCTGTTATTTTGATCAATGTCTCTATTTTTATGCCAGTATCATGATGAGACTCTACCTTTGTAAGACAGTTTGAAGTAAGGGGTATGGTGCCTCAAGCTTTGTTCATTTTGCCTGATGCTTTTGACTTTTCTGTGTTTGTTATGCTCTGTAAATTTTAAGAATTTTTAAAAAATATATTTTCGTGTAATGTGGTATTGAATTATGAAAAACATGCAGGCGGGGTGGGCTCTGGTGAAGAGAAAAGTGTTCCGATAGAGACACAGGGCTGGCTATTGAAAGTGGGAGGACACAGGGTACTAAGGCAGAGCCTGAATACCAAGAAAGCCTAAGTGATTGGCCTAGCATCACTCTGTATGTAGAAGAATGCAAGTAAGAACATAGGCTTTCTTTTTTATTATTTTATTTTTATTAGAATTTTGAGAATTTCCCGCTGTAGATTTTGATATTTACCACTCTCCCCATTGTTACCACTTCCCCCAGATTCAGCTCCTTTTCTCCCATCCTCCCACCTTTAGATCTAATTTGTATTGCTTGTACACTCTTGGATATGCGACTATTAGCTAGAGTGTAGTCCACCTATCTTTAGAGAAAACTGACTCTACCTCTCCCAGTACCTAAGAGTGCACAGGTTCTGGCGTTCTTTATTTTATTTGGAGGGGGTACTGTTTTGGGCTCCTCTTGTCACATTTATCCTTAGAAAATGTTGTTCAGGTTTAACTTAAGAGTTACCTCTACCAAAGGAACCTCAGTCTACTCTAAGGAAAATGCAAAAACTTGGAGTTAGTTGCTAATCCAAGCACAAAGCTTTATTTTAAGCCTTTGTCTTCCCAGTTTTTGAGCTTACAAAAAAGAGTTTAATAATCAAAGCCAATATTCTTGTGTGTGGAGCTGGGTTATGGGAAGGGAGAAGACAGTGGGAATTTATTTCCTACCAATGGAAATGATCAAAACAAGCAAAAACAGTGGAAACTCTGTGCAACGAGTCATAGTTTTTGTAATGCTGAGAACAGAGGAGGTTATAGTTATCTCATTCAGGGCCCAATCTCAAGCAAAACAGGCTGTGTGAGACAGTTTTCTCTAGAGGAACAAAACCAGCAGGTTGTTTAAAAATTCCAAGACTGAGCCATGCTCATGTCCCTGCAGTCAGTGGTTCAGGGGGCCCCAACCAGTGCCTGGGAATGTGTGTTCTGTGGAATACTCCTGACAGTACTGACAGTGCTTCATATTCCAGGCAATTGTGGTGAAGAATTTCCTCACTTTAAAAGCTTTGCTCACACCTTCTGCTGAAAGACTTTTTGCCCAGGCAATAGCAGATGAGTGATTTCAATTTTGGGGAACCTTGTGATTTGACCTAGAATGTGGGCAGAACAGTGAACATTGTTTTGAAGTTCTGGTTGCAAAGAGAGAAAGCCACTTCCCAGGGTTCTGTGCAGATTGGGCTCCCCTGAAGATCAGGACTCAGTCTTCTCTCTCAGAGGCTCTAGTTCCTCTGTGCCATGGCATTCTTTTTGCTTCTTCATGCTTTTGGATTTCCTTGACTCCTTAGGGGCACTGGTTAGTCTTTCATCTTTATCTGCCACTAGCGATTTCTGGATTCTTGTTATTTCCCAGTTCATACTTTGGTAATGAGAAACTGAAGGCCAGGTGTGGTGGTGCATGCCTTTAGTCTCAGCACCCAGGAGGCAGAGGCAGGTGAATCTCTAGAGTTTGAAACCAGTCTTACAATATAGCGAGTTAAGAGAGAGTAATCTATTGGTCTCTTTTGAACTTTATGTCCAGTCTACATAGAACAGTATTGATCCTCGGGGAACTGTCTGTGCTTGGATCAGTGCTAATCTTCTGCACAAACAGTGGGAGTGGAACTAAACATCATAGGTTTCTGTGATATTGCATATGGCTGTCTAAACGGCAGTCTATGGGAGAGATGCTGGACACTCCCTGGAAACAAAATGTGTGCGCAATATTGTCAGTATCTGTCCAGCACATTTAGTTCATAGAGATAGCTTCAGGGTTAATTGCGATGTAACAGTATTCTGAGAGACACAAATCTCTTCCTATATGACTCACTAATGCCATTTATATTAAAGTAAAACCATGCATAGAAATGGTGGCTCATTCTGATAGAACACTAAAATTAAATTACAAACACTTTCCAGCAGTAGAGTTTATTTAGAAAATCTCTCTTGAACATGCCCAGATGAATAGCTTTCCAACTGATTGGTACTTATCCATCGTGGACTGGTGTTATAATATTCATAAGTTTTCAGTTACTCATCATATTTTAAAATTATATTTCTCTTTTCATACCTGTATAAAATGGAATATGATCAAACATAGTCCCCATTTCCCTCTTCAGTTTCTCCATGTCCCCTCCTAACTTCATATCTAATTTGTGGTAACTCACTAGTTCCAATCAGTGCTGCCCATACGTGCTACATTTATGCTTTCTTGGTAATACATAGATGTGGATGGGACTCTGAGCACGCTATGAGTAAACACTTTGAATACTGAGTAATCAAAGTTCAGAGGTAGAGAACTCATTTAGTATATTGATTGCCAGAACTACAAAAAAGTAATAAATATACAGACCCATTAAAAAATCCAGTAAACCAATATTTTGAAAATATCATAAGAATGGATCAGATCTATAGATCTTAAGGGCTTAGATGTCCAGCTGTTGAAAATGTAAGTATGAAGCATAGGCCAGCACAAGTAACTAAAGGAAAACATCTCCAAAGTATTTATAGTTGATATTTACAAAGTTACCCACACAAGTGAAGCACTTCCAATATTAAACAGTTGAAAACAGCTTCTTACTTCATTATACAGATATTCCCTACTAAGTGAAGTTTTCAAATCATATTAAATTATGAGTCTTACTACTAAAAATAGAAATGTGTCATTTTTATATGTATGTGTATGATGTATACCTGTGACATAGTCTATGTGTGTGTGGTATATACATATAATGTGTGGGGATATGGTGTACATCTATGGAATATGTGTGTGTGTGTGTGTGTGTGTGTGTGTGTGTGTGTGTGTGTGTGTGCAAGTGGAGAGGCCGTATGAGAACAAGGGGACTTTCTCTAGTACTTTTTCTCCCTTATTTCATTGAGAAAGGGACTCTCACTGAACCCAGAGGAGGCTATTTCACCAAGGCTGGTGGTCAGCAGTGCCCAGCTCTGCCCCGTCCCCGCCATCACAGTGGTTGGGTTACAGGTGCATGCAGTCATCCCTACTTTACTATGTTGGTGCTGGGATTCAAACTCAGGTCCTGCTGCTTGGGCAGCAAGCACTCCGACTCACTGAGCCACCTCCCTACTCCTGAGGTCTGTTGTCTTTGGAACTGCAAGCATCAGCCATGCTTCTGAGAATTTGGTTCACTTCCAGTGACTCCAAAGAATATCTGGGGAAGATGAACCCATGAATATATTTGTACATCAAACCTCAGGCAGAAAATATGATTAAGAGAGAATTCAGAAAATCTCCTAAATGTCAGAATTTAAATCCCATGAATAGACAGGTAATCATTTTGTCAGAAGCTCAGCAGAGCCTCTCTGGAACCCAGTTCTGTTTTACTTGAGGATTGTCTTGCTTCTGTGCTTGTTTTATTGCAAGATGTTCACTGTGGCTTTCTAGTCACTATTTTCTACAGAACACAAGCTATGTTCTAAACTATCATTGAATTATATCTGAAGTAAACACATTCTGTTAATACTACCTTCCTGGAAGGTGTTAGCATGTTTTGTCACCTAAAAAGCTTGATAGTCACAGAGATAAATAACTACAAGACCTCAAGTGCTCAAAATTCAGAGAGCATTTGACCTGTAGACATATAATCGGAGCACACTGTGACATACCCAAACCTAGAGCTATGCAGTACAGATAGCCTCCTACAAAGAGGTAGTTAAGCACCATTAGGGAAAGCAAAATGGCTAAAGGAGGGAAGATTCCTTCTCATTTAAGGCTCACCAGTAGGGTCTCAGAGTGTTCTAGGTGCAACTATGCTAAATTTTTCTACCTAAATCTCGGAAGGCAAAGCAACATGAGGAGAAATCTCTGAATCATGTTACTTAAAGCAACATGAGAAGCTGTGCTCAAGACAAATGAGTGACTTATTATCATCCCCATATTGCAAAGTATTCCTGTACAATGACTGGCATGTTGAAAGGTTGCAAGAACAGTTAATGCCAATTTTATTACTGCTAACATTCTATTGGGAAGAAACAGAATAAAAATTTAGATCTACATCTGAAGGCACCAAGGTACAATTGCACCGTTTAAACAGATATGAGATATTAAGAGGGTCTTTGTGGTTTAGATATCTGGAGTTGAGGTGCTTTTGTCCTACTATGGGTTTGTCTTTGTTTTGGTTTGGCTATGTTTTCAGGCAGGGTCTCACATAGCATCTGAGCTTGTTATACAGCTGAGCATCACCTTGAACACTTAATCCCCTTCCCCTCTTCTTCCCACGTGCCATAACTACAGGCTTGGACCACTATGCCTCCCGTACTATAGTATAAAAATTTCATTTAAATAGAGTGCAATAAATTTGTTCTACTTTTATACTAAGACTTTTCAATGTAAAGAAGAATAATTCAGTTCAGTCAATTAAAGAAAATACTTTGCTCTCGTCTGAAAATTTAACTTTTTATTTCACATGAAAAATTATATTTCTTTTTTTTTTTCAAGACAGGGTTTCTCTGTGTAGCCCTGGCTGTCCTGGAATTCACTCTGTAGACCAGACTGGCCTCAAACTCAGAAATCTGCCTGCCTCTGCCTCCCAAGTGCTGGGATTAAAGGCGTGTGCCACCACTGCCCGGTTATATTTCTTTTTTAAAAAAAAGTCCCAAATTGCCAGAAAATGCACAGTACAGACGTTCCGTTCAGATCCTCAAGCTAATTGGAAAGAAGAAGTTACATCAAAGTTATCAGCTAAGCAGTTCCTAAGGCATAATTTGGACAATTTATTTCATAGTAGAATTGTTTTTATTTGATTTTGTTTTGAGACAGATTTTTCTCTCTGTGCAGTCTCTGCTGTCCTGGAACCCAAAGTGTAGACCATGCTGGCCTCAAACTCACAGAGACCCACCTGCCTCTGCCTCCTGAGAGCTGAGATTAAAGGATTACAGCACCACTGTGAAACTGGTTTTCAATACACTAAATCTCTTACACTATCAATATACTAAACCATCTTTTACACTATCAATACACTAAACCATCTCTTACATTATCAGTGTGAGATATTAAGGCAGAAAGTGGCGTGGAATGTCCTCAGGAAAGTAGAGACATAATGTAGTTTATCCACACCACGATTGTATATGTAGCCAAAGGAAATGAAAACCTTCTGCCAGAGAAATTCCTGCGCTCCTGTGCTCAAGGCAGAATTATTCCCAATAACCCTGACAGGGGACCAACCATGAGGTCCATGAGTCGATGAAGAAAATGTGTGCACTTGAAGCTTGAATGATTATCCAGCAATACAGAAGCAGATGCTCTTGTTGTTTGAAACAATGTAGAGAGACTTGAAAGACATCGTAATGAGTGATGTAAGCCTAACAAGGAAAGACAACGGAGATTCAGTATTGGGTAATGAAGTGCAGCTAGATGGGATAAGCTCTAACATTTTACAGCACAGTAGGTCACAACTACATGTGAACAACCAGAAGAGGGGGGTTCGGAAGTTCCCAACAAGTAAAAATGACGAATGTTTAAGAAGATGGAAATTCTAACTATCCTGACTTGAGCCTTCTACACTGTATCTATGGCATTATCACATTGTATACTAATGCACAATTGTGTATTAATTCAGAAGTATGAATATATATATATATATATATATATCAATAATATCTTAGATTTTTCTTCAGTGCTTTAGATCTGTTTCCTTAAAATTTCTTTAACATATTTAATATTAAACTAAAAAATTCATGGCTCTAGTGTTGGAAGCTGAGTTGACCATTTGTTTGTTTGTTTGTTTTGTTTGAAGCACTGAATTTTTTTCCTTTTCCATCAGTAATCATGTGCATGATTGCCTAAGCACTGATCAAAAAAGGGAATTTTGAAGATTAGCTCCTGCATAACTTTGGTCCTTTCATAGCCCCAGCATCTGTTACCACCATTGTCTTCTGTAATTTCTTTGCTGTGAATACATGTGGCGAGGATACCTCACTGTCAGTGTGCAGTTACTCCCCTTTCTTAGCAGGATGTGCTTAACATCTGGTTCTTTCATGGACTGGCTGGTTATCAGCATCCTGGCTGGCCTCTCTTCTATGTGGTTAGAATTCAGATAGGCTTCTTGAGATTACTTTGTTATTTTATTGTATCACTCTCAAGTTATTGCAAGCCATTTGTTCCACAAGCCTGTGTTAAGTCATTTCTTTCCAAAGCTAATTTATTTTAAATACCCCTAAGTAAAGAACTCATTATGACTTTTTCAGCACAATTTTTTTTCTCCTATGGGACATTGTAAAACCAAATTGCAGTAGAAAAGTCACCACAATCATTATAGAACACAAAGGAGTGTCACACCTTTGGAAACACTGCAGTCACTGGTGAGAAAAAGTCAGACTGAAATTGCTAGAGGAAAATGAGTCAAGCCTCTTAGAATGCAGAACTCTGTGAGTCTTCATAGTCAGAGTCTTGGGGTGACTCAGAGAAATGAAACAGAAGAGCTACAGGGTTATCCACAGTAAGCAGACTGAATTTGCAGAGCAGAACTGGGTATCTACACATGAACTTTGAATTATGCTATGATAATATAATATGATAAGGAACTTCTTAAATCCCTCTGCCATGCTATCCTTCTTTCTTGCTATGGTGATAAACGATCTATAATTTTACACAATACCAAGTGGGCAGTGTCTATTTGCCTCTATAAGCTTCTTGATCATTGATATTTTATCTAGTTATTTTTGAGATTTCATAAAAAATGTGTTTATTGGGTTTGCCTATTGACACTTTTTTATATTATTTTTATTTTTGGGTAAAGATAATGAATGTTCACTCACACTTATTTTCTCTCCAACTTGAATTCTGTTTCCCACCTAAAATTATAGTAGAGATAAGGCCTTTATAAAAATGAAAGTGAACAAAAAATAATTGGAGAGTGATGTTTTAATGACATTTGAAATACGGTATGTAATCAGGAAGAAAATTGGTAGCTGCCAAAGGAGCACAGCAATCACGTGGACTCCCCACCACAGGGAAACTGGGCTTATACATTTTGAGAGAAAATTCTTCTCAGCTTATAGTATTCTGTCAAAGTGTCAATCAAATGGAAAGAAAAAAACCTATTTTTAGCATTCAGAGACACAAGGAGTTATGTCCCAAGCACACTTTGTTGGAATGTACTAGAGGATGTGAGTTTTAAAGCAAGATATGGAGAACTGAGAACGGAGGAAGTTACTGAATCCGGAAACAGGTGATTTATAAAGAATGTTGTCATTAGAAGCCTCAGAGTGCACAGTGTGCTCCAAAACTGGAGGGCAACTCGGACAGACTTAGGCCAGGGGAAAAAAAACTCCAAGATGTAGCTCTCCAGAATTAAGAACAGAATTATTGATTGGTATCTGGCAGATGTGGTGGGATCTGTGGGCCTTGTCTACAGGTGTAGAGAGATGATGGTGGTAAAGCTGAAGGAGTTGATAACCAGGTGACAGCGGTAACAGAATCTAGGAATGGGGTTGAAATACCACATTATCCAGCTATGCAACGAGCTAGATTCATGAGATCATAGAGGTACAAAGACTTCTGTGGCATCATTTTATATGCATAACGTGAGAAGTCTGTAACGGGGCAGCCATGTAAATACCACACTCTAAGCTAACAAGAACACTTAGAGAGTCAAAGGACAAAGGCTGGGTTGCTTGTCCCAGTGGTATTGAGGGCTCCTACAGCAGAAGCACCAGCAGACAACCTAGGTCATTGTGATCCACTGTACAAACAGAACTCATACAGTTACTGATGTGGGGGCTCCTTACTGTTCTCCTGGTTGTCTTGTGACTCCAGGGATCAAGTTTAAGAATTAAGTTCTTGATTTTAATACTTTCTGCTTCCTAATGTTAATCCTCCCCAAATTTGCCACTCAGAAGCTGATAGCAATGACATCATTTCTACTGTTGCCAGTGTCAATATAAAACTCCTAAGAGAACTTTATGAGGAAAGAATCATCTGGAATGATCCTGAGGGATTGTGTATATAGAAGCCATAGTATGAGAGAGGCAGGGGAACTCTATAATGTTCAGCAGAAGTCGTGGTTAATTTTATTTTGAAATCCAGATAGGAGAGAGAGAGAGAGAGAGAGAGAGAGAGAGAGAGAGAGAGAGAGAGAGAGAGAGAGAGAGAGAATATGAATCCTCTAAATGAGAAGTTGTTGGCTTTTTTGGGTGTATACAACAGTCTTCACAATAAAAGGTACCCTGCTTTCGAGCTGTGTTGGATTCCTTCCTCTGCTAAGAATTGCATCTCTGGGGAAAGCGTGGGCTTTCAAGAGCTTCTTTAAAAGACTCAATTTTCTTCTTGCCTAGTGTCAAGTATAACAGAAAACCTTCTCTGCTTTGGGTACTATTATGGAAATGTTTCTGTTTATCAGGCTTTCTTATGTACTCTATTATAATTGGAAAAATTCCATGTTGATTTTCTTTCTGTAGTTTTATTTTTTGTGTGCATGTTTCTCTAAAATTCTATTTTTATATGATTTTCCTTCTCTGCTGGTGTATTTTTAAATCTTGATGGTATGTGGTTCTGCATTAATTAAATGTTCCAAGCCACTCGTTCTGTTTGTTTCCAACCCCCTCCCCGAAAATTTGGATGGTGACATCTAATCCTCCTACTTGCCAAAAAGATGGTTTCTGAAGGAGGAGGCCTGTGGGGTGTGAGTAGACCCGAGGTCACAGGGCTACAGAAAGGAAATCTGTGCTGTACTAAAAGGCATCTTTTAATTAAAGCTCATTTGCTTCTTCTGCCAGGGGAGGAACATGGAAAAGAGGAAGGAAGCTGGAACTAGCCCTGTACCTGCAGGCCTTGGTAGAAGGCTCAGCCTCAGAACTCCAAAACTATAAAGAAAGAATTCTATAATCAGCTATGCAACACATGTTGTGTTGTAGTTTTAGCTATGTTTATTCACTCTCAGACAGTCCAGGGCCCCGACTATGCAACAGTGCCACCCACTAGTGGGTCTGGGTCCTTCCTCCATCAGATATCAATCCACACACACATGTTCTGAGGCCGAACTGATCTAAGAATTCCTTGCTTGAGACTGTCTTCCCAGGTGACTGGAGGTTGCATCAGGCTGACTACCCAGGGAGTCTGCTACCACACCTCACCCTGCTCCAAATCTGGGCTGGAATTTTGCTCTCCTTGTTGTCTTTACTGTCATTCTTGTTCTTACCTTTAGTTTGTTAGTTTGTATTTTCAATTCTTTTACCATGTTAGTGAAGTTTCAGTGGTGAACAGTAATAAAGACTTCTAGACAGTAATCTACCATGACTTTTAAACCATAAATCCTTTAATGTCTATATTCTTTTTTGTTTGATTTTAAAAATGAACCACACATTTCCTGGTTCATCTTGCATCAGTGACTCTCAACAAATACCCTTTGCCAGTATCAGGCTCCCCCAGTGTGAGTCAATTTGCTTGTGGATTTCTAGCATTTCTAGATGGCCTAGAATGTCCTGGGTGGTGGCTGAGCCCAGATCTTCTGTGGGATTCCTTAACCTTTCTAACCCTGCCATAGGCTAGATACCCATCACTACAGACAATCTAGAAGACAGCTCTTGGGTCTGTATTATTCCCTTCTGTGAAGCAGTGGAAGGGTGTCAAGTAGGGGAAGGCTTCCTCAGCTTTGCCGCCTTTAGTCTTCTCAGTGAATTCACAGGTCTGCAGTAAACATCCCTGGAAAGAGTGTGTGACATGGCTCCCATGGGTTGTATTGTGAGGAGCAGGTTAAAACGGATTCACCACAGGTAGAAGAGATGGATAGTCTTTACATTTGTACAGTATTCACAGATGCATCCAGAGTTACATAATCCCTCCAATTTAGTAGCATGACACCTTAGGGATGCCCATAGACCAGAAGCATCAAGGAACAGAATGGTTATAGAAATTCAGAGAAAGAAGAAGAACAAAATAAGGAGATGGAATAATTAAGAGACTGAAAGAGGACAGGCAAAGATGGGGGAGGGGAGAGGAGGGGAGGGGGAGGGGAGGAGGAGCGGGAGAAGGAGAGGGAGAAACTCTGGAAAGTTTCCCAAAAAAGGTAGAAGAAGAGAAAAAGAAAGGGAGAAGGGGGGAAGGAAGGGGAGAAGGAAGAGGAAGGGGAGGAGAAGGATCCCTCAGAGCAATCAGCAAGCACCTTGACCCTCCGCTCCTCCCTCCATTCTACTTCCTCTGACGCTCCATGCTTCTGATTTACAGTGTAGTCTCTCTCCACAAGTCAGACTCAGAATCTAAGGCCCCCAATAGAGAGCCATAGAGACAGGAGGGACAAATGAGAGGTACTTGACAAAGGAGAGCTGAGCTGAATGCTAAATGAGTTCCCAAACGTCCAGGAGTATGACATTTAAGGTGTTAAGCTGCTCTCGAGTGCAGCTGTAATGAGTGTTCCTTATTTGTAGCCTGTCTCCTTGATTTGAGTAAATAACTCATTAGCGGGCAAAAGTTTCTGCCTTTTCATCAAGACACAGCCTCAAATACATTTATTACCTTTTAGTGTATATTTAAATCATAGTGTTTTTGAGCTGTTAACAATGACTAGGTCTAAATGATTAATTCTTTCTGTCTTAGAGTTATATGGTTGTACAGGTTTTTATTTTGTTTGTTCTGTCTCCAAGGAGAAAGAAAGAGATCTTGAAGGTCTTTCTAACTAACTCTGTACTTAAAAGGGAATTCTTCTTTTCCATGCTGGTTATTATGCAATGCCTATTTCTGTGAAACAATAAGCTAACACCCTTTGAACTAGTGATAAATACTTTACTAACTTGTCATTAGAGAAGAGTAAAAATTGGATATAATTTTAGACTTGGAATAAGCCATTTATCACAGTGGCAGGAGCTCTGTGCTCACGGGTTCCATGTCTCTTGATTCATCCACCCAAGCTTTGGAAGTAATGATGAAATACTGCATCTAAATTGGACATCCACAGGTTTTTCCTTCTGTCACTATGCACTAAAGGATACAGCATAGTATCTACTAACACAGTACTGGTGCAGGATTGTAAGCAATCATAGGAACATTTCATAGGATGCATGCAAAGACTACACCAGTCTCTGAAAGATTTGAGTAGCCATAGAGATGGGTGTCCGTAAGGGTTCCGTCCACAGTCCTCCACAAGTCGCGAGAGATGACCACACTGTCTGTCAATAGGATTCTTTTGTTCCTTTAAATGGAGACTATAATCATATCTAAATGCATTTAAGGCTCATATTATTTAAGGCTACTATAATAAAGCTAATCACATGCTGCTTTGTGTTGTGTACATTTGAGGTATAAAATATGCTATTCACACACACACACACACACACGTACACAGTGACACAATTAGGAAAAGTCAGGAAAAGGAGGGCATCCATCATCTTACATCGCTACATTTGTTAGGGCTGTGAAAGTGCCTACAGGTTATCCCTCAGCCCGGGGTCCAGTAGGACGCTCTCCCATGCAGCCTAACACTCTACAGTCGGAACCAGGGATCCAGTAGGACGCTCTCCCATGCAGCCTAACACTCTACAGTCGGAACCGGGACGCTCTCCCATGCAGCCTAACACTCTACAGTCGGAACCGGGGATCCCACTGTTTTCTCGTTGTTTCCTTCAGTGATTCACATTTTTAGGGAACCTGTAGCCCATAACTTATCAGTTATCAATACAGTGATACGTGAAGGAAAGAGTGTGGGGCGGCCTTCCATCTGAAGGTGCAGCTGCTTTGGTGAAGCATAGTGTTAATTTCCTGATCGTTGACCTTTGGAGTCCATAATTTCATTTTCTTTTTCCTTTTTTTCTTTTTTTGTTTTCGAGACAGAGTTTCTCTGTATAGCCCTGGCTGTCCTGGAACTCACTCTGTAGACCAGACTGGCCTCGAACTCAGAAATCCACCTGCCTCTGCCTCCCAAGCGCTGGGATTAAAGGCGTGCGCCACCACTGCCCAGCTCATAATTTCATTTTCTAATGGGTCCTCACTGTTGTTTTATATTGTTGTAGGCTCCAAGGCAGGCAGGACTTCCTGAAAGTGGCTCAGTAGCTTCTTGTCCTGATAGTTGTGAAGCCATCTGTCCTTCATGTGTTCTCCATACTTAATGTGAGCATTAGCACTTACTACCAAGTTTCTTTCAACTTCAACACTACTCTCTTGGTTCTCAGGAAGGACTTTTAACACAAATTCAGTTTTATCCATTTCCTCTGGAGATTTAGTAGTTTGTATCTCTCAAGACTCATTTTAATGGAGTCGTTAAACGTACTACTGCAGTGGTTTTTTTATGATTTTATTCTAATAAATTGCATTTTAACAACCTCGTTGATCATTTCAGTCATTCCTGTTGCATTTGGGCCAATATTTATCTTTCTTGTCTTTTTATTTCCTTACACAGAATTAGCTTTCATTATGGCATTTCTTTATTAGTAATTTATGTATTTACTGTACATCCCAATTGCTTTCCCTCCCTCCTCTCCTTCCAGCTGACACCCTCTCTCCTCCCATGCCTCTGCCCTCCCATTCCACACATCTTCCTTTTCTCCTCAGAGAAGGGGAAGCCTCCTCTGGACAGGCCTTCCTGGGAAAGGAGGTTACCCTAGGACTTCTCCTGTTGAGCCTAGATGAGGCAGCCCAATTAGGGGAAAGGAATCTCAGAGCAGGTAACAGAGTCAGAGACAGTCCCTGCTCCAGTTGTTGAAGGACCTGCAAGTAGACCAAGCTGCACATCTGTTACATATGGGGAGGGGGGTGGTTCCATCCCATGCATGCTCTTTGGTGGTTCAGTCTCTCCCAGGTGAGTTGATTCTGTAGGTCTTCTTGTGGTGTCATTGGAGAACTTTTCAAACAAACTTCATGCTCTCTTTCTCTCTTCCCCTTTCTCCTCTGTGCCCGATCTCCATGTGCTCTCCCATCCCAGGAGCCTCCTATCTGCTGTCCTCACCCACGCTCATGTGATTCCTCTTAGACATACTTTCTTAACACCTTATTATTGATCTTTTTTTTTTTTTTAAACCTATTCATGTGTCTGCTAAATGTGTGACTCGGTGTCAGAACAAATAAGGAGATATTTCAGTGTGTGTGTGCATGTGTGTGTGTTTAAAAGGAATAAATGAAGAATGGTTTGGTTACTAAGTGGGCAGAAATCTTCAGAGGTTTTATGAGATAGGTATTTTCCCAGATATATCTGGTAGCCTAGTAAAAACATAAAACAACATATAAGCAGTTAAAGATGACGACGATGACGATGATGATGGTGGTGGTGGTGGTGGTGATGGTGGTGATAAAAAGATTCTAATAAAAGAACTTGGATACAATTTTGCATTTGTGTGTATATTATGTTTTCAGTTTTATTCATAGATATTCTTATACTCATATACACATATGCATGTTCACTCAGTAATAAGTATTCTGTACTTATAGACAAAAGAGGTAAAAAGGAGGATCCTAATTATCCCAAAATATATATCAGTCTTTTAGTGTAGGAAATACTTTTCTTTATAAAACTTGTTCACATTTCTGATGCCCACACTTGTTGTGCATATATGACAGCCTCTTACTGTAACAGGCTACTGATGGAGTGACTCTCTGGGGACCACTCTGGCAATCTGAGTTAGGAACGCACCTACAGTAACCTTCCAGGAAGTGCTCCTCTTGTTTTGTATGAACTTTTCTTTATTCTTGAGTTCTTCATCTTGATTCATTTATTATACATTTGAATCTTCAGGATTAGGTTTAGTTGCATACATATGAAGTTCAAAGTAATTGTAGCCCTAAGTGGTCTTGAATTGATGCCCTTTCTTTTGGTTCAGACACCAAGTGCTGCAGCCAGAGATGCATGCCACCATGCCTGGCACAGGTCACTTCCACATTGCTCCTCTTGTCAGAGAAGGGTGTCTTAGGGCGGTGTAGTAGTTAGGTTTCATCTGTACGATATCAATACTTGACAGAAACAACTTAAGGAAGAAAGTTTTATCTTGCTCACTGTTTCTGAGGCTTCAACCGATCATGATAGTAAAGATACACTTGGGAAGGCAGTGCACATCATAGCCAGCCAGAAAACTTACACTCTGGTGACATTCTCTTTCCCCAAGTTCATGAGAATGTGCTATCAAGAGTCGAGTTTCACCCTCAGTGAATTCACATCTGGAAATGTCCAAATAGACTTACCTAGAGATTGGACACAATCTTCTAGGTTGCTTATAAGTCCTCCCTAGGCATGGTGAGGGAGGCTTTTCAGTTTGAAGAAAATAGCTAAGAGATACCATATAAGACAAAATAAAATTAGAATATGAAAGAGACTTCTGTATATGTTTTTTTTGTATGCATCAATGTTTTATTTTAATTCGTAAATGAAAACAAAACAGTTGATTTCAAAAGCATCTGAGAAATAGAGCTGCATCATCAATGGAAAAAGACTGTTAAAATCAGATTACTAAGTTAAATGTGAGTGGTTAGAATTTTATAGGAAATAAAACCATACTATCTATAGTTTTGTCAGTTATGGACTTTGATAGTTGTGTTATAGTTCCCAAAGAAGTCACAGAAGGGTCAAGTAGGATTACTAGAAAATACTTCTGTATATGTTTATTCCAGTACTACTCATTAGAGCCCCAAACCAAAGCAACTTCAGTGTCCCATCTCAGTGAATAAATGAGGAAGATGTGGTACATATCTATTGGAATACTATTCAGCCATCAACAATCATTATGTAAATGCACAGTTTGCAAAGTATACCCTGCAGTCAGCTACAGTCAAACAGTACTCAACAACTTTCACAAGGAGAATATATTCGTGATAAATATTTACACTGGGCCACTTCACTATCCTCTCAGTACTGCATAAAGCCTCCGTGCTAGGCTTACGCTTTCTACTGAGCTTGTTAGAGTTGTACTTCCCATAAGTTGGACTTTGTTTTGCTGTGTCATCTCTGTGTAAGTTATTTGCTATGTACAACTCACGTCGTGATGTCGGTGGGTATTTTATTACACAAAATTAATGTTGTGAAAGTGTGATAGCTCACACCTCCTTGAGAAGTTTTAACTAAGGTGTGACATTTTCTGTAGAGAAAATGTCTCTCCAGGTGGAGGAGTGTCAAGTGCCTTTTGCAAAGCTCTCAATTCGTTCTCGAATACTCTAAGGCTTGATATTGGAAATCACTAAAAGTTAAACTACGGGAAAATTAAAGTCATCCTATTTCAGCTAGTGCTCAAGTGTAGGTGTGTTCTGCTGTCGCCTCTGAACAGAGATTAAAGCGTCTGACAATTTAGGGAAACACCTAACATGTTGCTTATCTGTGTTGGGTACAGAAAGGTCATCAAAGGATCATAAACATGAAAGACAGTGGATCTGGACAAGTAGTGTGGTTCCAATCCAGCCCAGGGAAGTATTTCCATAAATGTGCACTTTACAATTTAATGCATAGAAGTTCCCCAAAGTGTCACACTCATATCCAGATCATTTGTATTATCTCACTGTGTTGAATGTCTATTGCTGTAAGATCACTATCTCCAGATTCCTAAAACATTGACCTTAATCATCTCAGAGTCTGTGTCAATCAGGATTCTAGACCTGTCTTATTTGCACTTCACACTTTGAAATTTCTCTGAGAATTGAAACTCCTGGCCTTGTGGGAAATGCCAAGAGAAAATATTTTTCAGATTTACCCTGGCTAAAAAAACTATTGTAGCAAACTAGTGTTGATGACTGTTTATCACTGGGACTAACACCAGACAGAAATGATTTAAGCGAGGAAGATTTCTCTTGGTCCCTGGGTTTTGGTATTTCAGTCCATTGCTGTAGGCCTGTGCTGAGAATGAGTGTCATGGAGGGGAGGGGTCAAGGGGACAGAGGTGTTCATCTCCTGGAATCAAGCTTCACCTTTCATCTTTCTGCCTTTGCTGCATATAGTGAACAATATAGTTAAGGTGCTGACAGAAGAGAACATGGCCAGACCTGGGGAAGCAGAAGGATCACAGATAAAATTCTAACCCTAAAAATATATTCTTAGGACTGTGTCTTGAACACGTTGTCTTGAACTTTCAGGAAAACTGGCCTTGAATATGGTTATCATAGTACATACTAATATTTGTAATATTCTTGAGATGTGAATATCATTTCTAATAATTACTTACATTAATAAGATTGGTTTTAATTATAAAAAATGAAAATATTTCTGCGTAATGCCCTAGAAATAGTTAGGTTAACTCTTTTATTTAGTTTGTGTGTTTAATAATGAGCTATTTCCAGGTTATAAACAAATCTCTCTTTCTCTCCCTCCCTTTTGGAAATAGACTAAGATGCTTAGTGAAGCAGCTGGAAAAAGGTGATGTCAACATTGTCGACCTAAAGAAGAATATCGAATATGCAGCATCGGTACTGGAAGCTGTTTACATCGATGAGACAAGGTGAGTCCACCCACTTTTGACTTCATTGCTTCTCTTCTAGTCTCTCTTTTTGACTCTTCTATATTACAAAGCAAATAAGCAATACTTAGTATGAAGCAAAAGTCAAAATCTTACTAAAATTTGAAGTTCATTTTCATGTAGCTAGTTAACTGGAATATTATTCTTTTTTAAAATTATTCTTTAGTCCAAATACTTGAATATAATAAAATAGTTAAACAGTATGTTTATTAAGCAAAAATATTTTCTTGCTTGTTCATCTTCACTGTTCTTAAACTTTTAAACATCAAAAGACTTGTGTAGGCTTAAATTGGTTTTCACTAATGTAAGAGTTTCTTCTATAATCTCAGAATACAAAATCTCTTATTAGAAAAGGGGTCCAAGACCCATGAGATAGATTCATCAGAGCCAATGTAGAGAGCTTCTGAGGGTTAACGAAGTATCTCATACCCCAAACCTAGCATTGCAGTTGGCAGTTGGCGGAGGTTTGGGTGGGGACGTTTATTTGAAGAGGGTTGTCAACACAGTACTGTGGCTCTCAGCCAAATCCCCCATCAAATCACTTGTAAATTCAAGTGATTTGACTAGCATCTCCTGGTACTCAGGAAACATTGAGGCAGGGTCCTGAATTTCCTACCAGAGAAGGTGAAAGTTACAAGAAAAAGAGAATTGCCCAAGTTCAGAGCTGAGTGAACACAGGAGCAGAGTGCACACTGCCAGAGTTCAGCTCAAAGACAAAAGGGAATTAGGGAGAGGTTTCTGGGTATACAATAGAGTCCTGATAAATGGGGGAAAGGGAGAGGCTGCACTTATTTCTCATATAGGAGTCAGGACTGTAACTACATCAGTGTAGTCATAATTTCTGACAAAATAAGGTTCAAGGTGTACTCTTGAATTAATTATCTCTGAAGGACTCATAAATCCACCTGCCTCCCCAATACTGGGATTAAAGGCATGTAACACCACTCCCGTCCTCCCAGTGTGGAGTTATTAAGAGGTGAAAAATCACAGGTTCCTTTTAACTTTCCAGTCCCTCCCTGAGTTGGTTGCTTGGTTGATTTTCATTGAGGACATATGGCATAGGTGGTCTTCCAAGGGGACAGAGCCAGGTGTGTGCTAAATGCAGAAGGTGCTCCTATAGTTTCTTCAGACTTTTGCTTTTAGGTGTATTACTTGTAGTTCACAAGTAGATTGAACTTAGCAAGTTTAGGTTCTTCAGTCTGCCTTTGACCAGACATTATATATTACATTTATTTATAAAATGTAAGAACTTTAAAATTCAACACTTCTTTGGAGGTTTGCAACATCTTGCAGCATATGTAATTTCTATTTGCCTGGATGTTCAAACTTTATTTGATTTATAATGTGCTATATTTATTCGTTCTTAGGTAATGTCCTTCCCATGGAAATTATGACTTCATGATTATTTTGCTAGCTTTGGTCTCCATGGTCCTAAAGTCATTTAAATAAATGTAATGCTTTTACATTTGAAAATTACTCTCTAATACAGGAAACAAGGTTCAGCACAATGGTAGAAATTCAACTTCTGCTGTGTTGGTTGTTCCCAGTGCAGGTTGGGGGCCGGGACAGTGAGTTATTTATTGGCTTGCATAAACTCTAGTTTATGTAGTGCTGGGTATTAAACCCAGGGCTTTGTGCATGCTAGGCAAGTGCTTCACAAAATGAACTGTAGCCCCAGAGCCCTGCTCCCGTGTTTAAATCCTTCCACGGCATCGTGTTCATTAGATTAATAATAACGCCCTAAATTTACACCATCACCTAAAGGCTACCAGCTCTCCACAATCTTATGCAATAATCAGAGTGATTACTCTCTGCATTTTACTAATGGGAGCACTGAAGCTCCCATTAACATCACAGCAGCCCTGTGAGATACAAGTTCTCTTATTACTATTTTGAGCATAAGGACAATGAATCCCAGAAACATTTACATAGCTTACTCAAGAGAGTACACAGAAGAGTGAGCAAGAGCCTCTAGCGTTCTTGATACTGGAGTTGGGTTATTAACTACAATTCACACCGTAATCTATTTAGTTACAGTTGACTCACAAGTATTTTCAAGACTGGACCAATTGCTTAATGTATAAAAGTAGTTGCTGCCCAAGCAGGAAGATTCCCCAGGATCCATGTAAGAAAGTCAGGTACAGCAGCATCTCCTGTTCCCCCAGTGTGGGTTGGGAGCGCGGGCAATGAATTTTTAGAGTTTTCTGGCAGAGGAAGTTAGAGAGCTTCAGGTTCACTGAGAGAACTCAAGGGAATCAGGTAAACAAACAAATAAACAACTAGAGAGTTAGACCTGATATCCTCTTGTACCCACCTACACACGTACACACATATACACCACAAATGCACACACACACACACACACACACACACACACCACAAGTACTTTCAGAGATTTTTATGGACTTTTTAATCACAAATTCTTAGATTCTATGGTATGCAGAGAGTATTGTTTCTCATCTTTCCCAGTTATGACCTTTTGTTAACATACTGTTGCCTTGAACTCTGCTACAGTAGGATATTATGCCCAGGGGAAAATTGAAGCTACACATTAGAGCTTTGTCTTCACTGGAAAGCCTATGGCTAAGCGCTGCCATCTGGGCAGCAGCTAGACCTAAAACTACTTCTCAAGAGTCTTCCAATTTTGTGCTGGAAACATGTACTTAAGGCATTTTAGAATAAAACCTCACAATAGAAATTGATTTCCTATATATTTTGTAAGGCCTGGAGCATGGAACTGAGGGTATTTCTGAGATGTGATTGCAGTTTGTCTTAGGAATTCTAGTAAAGTAGGTTGTGTAAAAGAAAGACTTAGGCAGCATTTAGTTGCATGTTAATTTGCATTTTAAGATCGCCTGGCTTCTGAAATTGGATCTAGAGATTCTTTCAAGAAAGTAAACTGTTCTGTGTATGTTTCCTAGAGATATTTGAAAATGGATTAGGCTGAAGAAAAGGTTATCATAAAATAGGAATTTTAGTTCACATGCTCACGCGCATACACACACACACACACATACACACACATACACACACACACACTTCTTCCTGCTAAATATGACTGCAGGGTTTAAGTTAAAGCAAATCAAAACAAAAATCTCTCTGTAAAGATTATTTTGTTTAGAAAAATAAAATTTCTGATAGAAATAGAAATACGACTTTTATGGAGATTATTATAAACCCCACAGTGGAAATGATCGTTTGTTAGGTTTTATAAAGGACATTTTCATATGAAAGTGCCAGAATTTGTGAGTCTTTCAGATGTGTCTCCAGACGCTGTTGTTTTTCAAAGTTACACATTGTAATCCATGTGATCTGAAATGAACCCACATGTCCTTACTTGGATTGTAGCAGAGCCAAGCAAAGCAGCAACCCTGGTTTCATGAATACCAGGGTAGGCAGCTGTATATTGTGTTTGCTAATATCTCAAAACTATAACTTCCTGTTTTATTTTGTTAATATGAGCCCATCCTTATGATTATCATGACTAGAATATAGTCTCTGAACTTAAGAAGAGCAGGTCATTCAAAAAAACAGGACCTTCCACTAAAAACTGAAATAAAGGTACTTAATCTAGAGTACTTAGCTTTCTCACTTATACAGATGAGGGTTGACATGAGAACTATATGTGACATAATGCCAGGCAGAGGAAAAGCTGGATTGTAACCATTATTTTTATTGTACAGGTAAAATGTGATAGACTTCGCATGCTTGGATTACAGAATATATTAAGGTACAAAATTTAAGCCTACTAAGGAAAATATCAAATAATTTCCTGAGGGCAGTTTGGAGTTTTGAAGAAAATGCAGGTAGCCATGGAATAAAAGAGATGAGAAAAATAATGGAAGGAGTGTAGCCCCTGCTAACACATCCTCTCTTGACTAGCTTTCTAAGCCTATGAGTTCATACCTTGGGAAAGGCCATACTGAACTGAGACTGCACTGATACCAGTCAGCACTTAAAAAAGTTAGACTGGTAGATACCGAGTGAGCAATGGGAGGCGAGAACCCTGAGTTCATTTGGTGCAGGGATTTACCAGTAAACTTCCTTTGACTTTGTGCCTATTGACTGGACATGGTAGGTCACCACCAGAATCCGATGGGGATTATAATAGAACAAGAAAGGTGAAGAGCAAGGTGAGCACTGAGGCAAGCCTGCTCCCAAAGGAAGACCAGGTGTCAGGGACTAAGACCCAAGATTAAACTTCAAGGAGTAGCAGCAAGTTGTAACTAGAGGGAGTAGCGTGGTAACCATTTAAAGTCTGGATTTCACACCAACCATGACTAGACTTGCACGTTTCCTAGTGAATCTGCTCTCGGCTGTAGCTCTCCCAGACCATTATTTTTTTAAGTTGATAAATATATATTTATCTTTTGGGGTTTTGGTTACATCATCCAGGATGAGTTTTTTCTACTTCCACCCATTTGTCTTCAAATTTCATTTTTAATAGCTGAATAATACTCTATATGTGTAAATGTACCACATATTCTTTATCCATTCTTCTGTTGAACATCTAGGATGTTGACAGTTCCTGGCTATTGTGGATAAAGCTGCAATGCACATGCTTGAATAAGTGTCCTTGTGGTGGGATGGAGGATCCTTTGAGTCTAAGAATGTTAGATCTGGATCTTGGGGTACATCAATTCCCAGTTTTCTGAGGAACCACCATATTGATTTCCACAGTGGCTGTACAAGTTTGTATTCCCACTAGGATTGGAGAAGTGCTCCCCTTGCTCCACATCACCACCAGCCTGAGCTGTAACTTGTGTTCTTGGTAGAAGCCATTCTGACAGGTGTAAGATGAAATCTTGGGGTTGTTTTAATTTGCATTTCCCTGATGGCTAAAGGCTCTTGAACATTTCTTTAAGTGTTTCTCAGCTACTTGAGATTTCTCTATGGAGAATGGAGAATTCTCTGATTAGAATTGTATCTCATTTTTAATAGGATTATTTGGGGTTTTGATATCTAGTTTCTTAAGATATATATATATATATATATATATATATATATATATATATATATATATATATCGCACTGGATATGCAGTTGGTGAAAATCTTTTCCTATCCTGTAGGCTGTCACTTCGTATGATGGATGGTGTCCTCTGCCTTATAAAAGCTTCTTTTTTAATAGATGATATATTTATTTATTTTTGTTGTTGTTGTTTTTTAATTTTTTTTGATACTTTATTTATATTTCAAATGTTTCTCCCTTTCCAGGTCTCCCCTTTGGAAACCCCCTATCCCCTCCCCCCTCCCTCTGCCTCTATGAGGGTATTCCCCCACGTACCCACCCACCCACCCACCCACTCCCATCTTTCCAGACCATTCTTAAGGGCGCAGCTTCTAATAAGAGGTTTTAAGGTGCAAAGCATTAAGAATGTGCTACTATACGAACATTGAATTGAGACAGAGGATATCCATTAGAGATGTGAACAGGGAAGTTCTAGCCCCAGGGTTTCTGACTGTTTTAGTCATTACTAATTAGAATTTCTTTGCTGTATGGCTATCTTCCTCCATCTTGAAGACTGTGAGACTGTCCACTGAATATTTCCTTCTTTCACCAGTCTGTCTTGTCACACTGCTTGACAGTCAGTGCTGGCTTCAACTTGTTTGTTTCTATGTAGGCCATTATTTTTGTTAAGTCCAAATAATATAGGCAGGCTCTGAAGCACGAGCTGAATCCCTTTCTCCAGGTCATGAAGCTCAAATCATCTGGAATTGCTGTAAGACCTTCCTAATGGGTACTTTCAAAACTCAGAGTGCATCACTTTTACAGAGACCCCACTGTATCCTCTCAGTGTTTATGTGTACCTTACAGAAATCAGGCCACCCTTCCATACGGAAGCCTTTCAACATGTCTTCCTACCTTGAATTCAGACTCTCAAGTCTAAAGGTTAACATAAGAGGACCATCAAGGTTAATGTTCAGTTGGACCTTCCTCTCCTAGGATTAACATCTGGGCTAGAAGAATGCAATCAAAATCCATGTATATAAAAATGACAGGGTGAGGAATCTGCACTGGTGTATCTTCATGCTCAAGGACAACCTTGTTCATGACTATTCAAAGAAGTTGTCATGCTCAATTCTGTTCTTTCAGTCTCCTGTATGTCAGAGTAGAATCTTCCCTTTAGTGCAACTAAGAGGCTTATTCAAAAGATTTTTCAATAAAACAAAGGAACAGTCTGCACAGAAGTTAAAATTAAGCCTTTGTAGAATACGTAATTTTAAAAAACCTTTTCAAATGTCAGGTTCTCTCACTTCCAACCATTAAGATTTTTAAAAACTCTTGGTTACTGCATTATATTAGCAATAGCAGTTAAGGCTGAGGATGGCAATGTGAAAGTAGTCTGTGGAGCGGGAAGTGTGGGTAAAAGTCTTTAAGGGTTAAGAAAATCACAGGATGAAGCTGACCAAAAGGAGAAGAGAAGTAGCATAGATATGGGCATAGATCAGAAGAGTGTGGACTGGGAAGGGCATGGCGCAGGGTTCCTGAGTTGGTGAATTTAATGTCTCAGGGAGAACCTGGATGAGTTGGGAAATTCCTAACCCTCTAAAGTACAGTCTCAGCCAAGGGGAAAAGGTGCCAACTACAGTATGATGCTGTGCAGAGTTAGCGAGGATGGCTTTGAAGAAATTATTTCGTTTGTGATTCCAGAGTTTGCTAGTGTGGGGGTAAAGTATAAACAGAGCAGACTTTTAATGGCGTCCCACACTTGAAGAAGTTAGCTGGAACTAACCCGTGCACAGCTAAGAGTTCCTGAATGAATGCATGAATGAATGAATGTGAGCCACACTTTTGAATCAGAAAGGCTGGTGAGAGTTTGACCCAACTGCTCACCACAGGTGGTTAAGGGGTTACAGGAGTCGTGGTTAAGGGGTTACAGGAGTCGTGGTTAAGGGGTTACAGGAGTCGTGGTTAAGGGGTTACAGGAGTCGTGGTTAAGGGGTTACAGGAGTCGTGGTCCAAGTGTGAGCAACGACTCACAGCATTGGAACCATGGTGATGTAGAGACAAAATTCTCTGTGCTCATCACCATGGCATCGACTCTGTGTATGCCTTTCCCACTTAAAAAATAAGAGAGAGAAAGAAGGGAAGTGGAGAACTGGGCTATAAACATCTTTGAGGATGTTTCAATTATGACCTGAGCTCAGCCAAGCCCACTTAAACAAAACAGTTGATTTACTAGCTCCCATTAACCAAAGAATTGCCCGCTAGTGCTGCCTATAAAATAGGTTGACTCTGGGTACAGATGATGTCAGCAGAGGCTGATCTGTTCTGCTTGTTCTGGGATGATATCTCAGCTGAGTAGTTGCAAGACATTACCAGTATTTTCAAAAACTGAACTTTCTGCAAACTATCAAATCTAGAAGGAATGTAAAGGTTTTCTTTGCCACAGGATCTAACAGCATATCCTCATGTTTGATTAGATAACAAGCTTATCTTGGAACAATCATTGTGTCCAGGGGAACTGGATACATAAGCTCATGTGTTACACATCCCAAGCGAAGGGATGCTATTTAAGTCACTTGACAACAAACTGAGAAGGAAGAGAGTGTTTCTTAAAAACCACTAATGACATGTTTTTGAGTGTGCAAAGTAAAAATAAAATAAAAAATACCTCTATTGGTTCTACAGGCAAGAGGATCTGGATGAGGGTGTGGGTAGGAGCCTGAGAATATCGGTTGGCTGGAAGTTCAGATATTGTTTAATTTTTTGGTTTCCCTCTTGCTATTGATTAGGGAAAGTGTTTTTTTCTTCTCTCCTTCCTTCTTTCTTTTCTTCCTTCTTTCTTTCTTGTTATTTCTCATCCTCAGCCATTACTTTTCTCACACAGAAGATGAATCCTCAATCTCTTTCTGCTGTGAAATTCTATGACCATTGGTCACCAGGTGTCCTTATTAACCTACCCTGGCCAGCAGGGGGGAGCAAGGCATCAGCTGATGTTTTGCTTGTAAATGTGGCCTTTGCTTTGCTCAGTTTCACTTGGAAGAAATACCAAGAAAATCTGTTCAGGTGAACTGTGTGTGCTAGAGATCCATAAATCATCAAAAACAAATGATAAGGTTTTCATGAATTCTGTTTTTATGGCATAAGCTCTAAGAGGCGTGGCTATTTGGAACGCTGGGTTTGTAGGCTGTACTCACCTCGTACACGGGTGTGAAAACCATGAGGAAAAAAAATCACACCAGTTTTGTTTAGTTTTCATATTTTCTGACCATCTGTGGTTTGTTACTTTCTATAAACCTTCAGAAACAGCCTTACTAATGTGAACGGACAAAAAATTATCACCAGTTGTCTTAGAAATGACTGATAAAACCTTCACATATTAAATAAGATTTCACAGTTATGACAGGTAAAATAAATTCTTGACTTAAAATATGCTACTTTAAACACTATCCTTTTCTAAGGGTATACATGATGGTCACTTGAATGTTATATCTAAGACAATGTATTATGCAGTTTTCAGATATAATTACATATTCTTGTATGAAATTCTCAAAAATTCTATGAGTTATACTATTAGTTTTGATGAGAAATTAATAAATTTGAAATATAAAATAATTAACTTAATTAGATTTATATTGAAATGTAATAGACCCTAAAATTTGGTCCTAAATTATCCCGTATCCTTTTCCAGGGACATTCAGCCCAAGGATCAGTCTGAGTGAATCCTACCTAATTGACTGAGATGAATGGCTAATTCCCAGTTTCCTAGCCAGAGTTTTTAATCATCAATATGTGATGTCATTCTGCCCAAAGGGAAATGCAGAAGATTGATAAGGCTGTTGGCAAAAGTTTTTTTTCCTTATGGAAGAGTGTTGTGTGAGTGTGATACTTCTTAATTTTTAAAAATGAGTGTGTGTGTGTGTGTGTGTGTGTGTGTGTGTGTGTGTGTAAGGCAGAGGCCAACACTGAGTATCTTCCTCAATTACTCTCTCACCAATTTAACTAGATTGCATGACTGGCAAGCTCCAGAGACAGTCCTGTCTTTGCATCCCCAGTGCTGGGTTTGCAGGAGCATACTACCATGCCCTGTTGGGTTGTTTTGCTATTATAGATTGTTTTTGAATTATAGATTGTTGCGAGATGCCATGTAGGTACTGGGAATCCAATCCAAGACTTCCGGAAGAGCAGCCAGTGCTCTTCACAGTTGTTATATCTCTCCATCCCCTGACTTGCTGATTTTAAAGGATTGTTTAAAAATTTTTGCTGAAGTTAACCTACATTTAGTTTTTATTTTTAATGAAAATAAAGTGTTTCCTTTGTATTTAAGCTACTTTAGCTCAGGTTTGGTGTCACTGGGAGCATCCTTCTGGCCACCTTGGTCAGCTTTGTTCTGTACCTATATTCCTAACCTGTGATCCCAGCAAGATCTCATCCTATTCTAACTATAATCCTAAGCAATAATGTCTGCTTTCTAAGATAAATTGTTATATTTAACAATTTATATCTTCTAGAAAACAAAATAATAGGTTGATTAAACTTCAAAGTATTCCAGGAAGAACAATGATAATGAGCTCATAATAAAGCCAAACAACATTGACGATTCTTGAGCAAGTATCAAGTACTGGAAATCAGACACAGGTTACTTTTCAAAATATTTAAAGAGGCCTCATTCTTTTCAATACTTTATCAGCAAGACTTTTTCCAAAATATGTGTGGCCTGTTTGCTCCCATCTTTTTCTCTCACATCTCTTTGTGCCATGGGGTTCACCAGCTGATAATTACTCTTCTGTTTGATGACTGCCAGCATCCTACTGCCATCCTCTCTTCTACTTTGGCCCCATGAGTTGAGTAAGAGATGCATTCTTATATTCTCATATACCTGACTTCTGAACTATCCCCATCTTTTTGTAGCACTCATTGTTCACTTCTGCTCAGATGAAAATTTGGCTTTTGTATTTTGTAAGCAAGCATCATACAAGTATTTCTCATCTCATCTGTGACATCATTACAAGAGATTCAAAATAAATATCTTCATAGGGGTTCTAACACCTGTCCCATGTCATTCACTGGCAGGGAAATAATAGACACATAAATATAACTATGGCTGCTGAGTTTATTCTATAGAAGAATGTAGAAGCCTCTTTGACAGAGAGATGCCCGTCATCTGGCAAGCCCTGATTGGAGATTAGCAGTTTTGTAACATTGGTGTTCCGGAAGTCACTCAGAAGGCTGGTTAAAACAGCATTCTGGGTCTACTCCAAGAATTTCTGATTCAGTAGATTCTACTCAGAGATCAGTTTCCACTTCTAGTAAATTCTCAGTCCACGAGCATTTTGCTGATCTAGGGAAACGCACTTTGAGATCTACTTGAGTAGAGGGTATCACAATGAGACTTCGGAAAAAAAATACAGAAAGACCATTAGAGACTTGTCTAAAACAAGTGTGGGGGCTCACAATTCTAACTCTAGCACTCTGTAGGTTGAGGCAGAAAGATTAATAAACTACACTACAGTTCAAAGCTAGACCAAGAAATATAACAAAACACTATTACAAAAAGAAAAATGAGGGTACATTTTGTAGAAAATTAATGTTATGAAAAGACTGTGGTCCATGAGTTATGCCCTTTATCAAGTATGAGGTAATCATGTGTTTAGAGATAGTCCCCACCCCAGGTTCCAGGATACAATAGAGATAAGGGTTATGAAGAACTAAGTCAGAGGGTTTGAGGTACCAGGAAGTCAAGGGCTGTCCTTTGATCTGTAATGCTTTGATCAGTCTCAGGTTGTGGGATTCCTCTCTGGGCTGCAACTTGACCCTTTATCTTTAACCTGTAGTTCTTAATAATCTTGAGTAGACACTGGTAGAGGGAGCACAGACTGCCTCTTGTATTATATTCCCTTGATTAGGGAAGATAATATCTCCCCCTCCTGAACTTGATGGTGAGACCCGATTGCTGATGACACCATATACTTGAATCATAAGACAGAGAAATCAAGATAGTACTTATCTGAAAGTTCCCTCCTTCTTGGCTGGGTTTCATAGTTAGAAGGTTATGTACATGTTCCCCAGGAGAAAGTGATCAACAGTCTTACTAGACTGTAAATTACAATAACCACTGGCCTCCCAGATATACTGACACACCTGTAGCATGAGTACTATGGAAATAACAACTCTCTAATTGGATCTAAGATCTCACTCCAAGAGACAGAGCTCATCCATGGAGAACCCAATACTATTATTCTACTAAATGGACATAATCTTAAACCATGTCCTATACTCTTATCTTATACCCAGATAAATGCATTTCTCAATCCTCACCAGAGAAACCTGGTTTTTTTGGAGGGGGGAATATTGTTTTGTTTGTTTGTTCTTTGCAGTAGATAGTGATTAATACAGAGACCCATAACTGTTCAATAGAGAATAACAGACTGGAGTTCTCCACTCTAAATAGTACATTTAAATCATACTCCCTCACTCCAAGACTTAAGAATCACTTCATATGAGAGAGCAGAGAGATTGTAAGAGCCAGAGGTAGTAGATGTTCACTGCAGTGGACTTCATGTGTGTAGGGCTAGTTCACATGCCTAAATTCCACATCCATGAGGGAAGTCCTAATTCTAGCTGAAAAGCAGTGAGCAATTGATGTCTGCTGAGTAACACAAAGTCAGCTTTCTTCAGGTACGTGGTCCCTGAGAGGCTCTCCATGCTGCAGTGGATAAAGGCATAAAAACAGCACTAATGAATTTGATGGGTTTGAAAATACAAAGCTGAGAGGGAATAGAAGTGATAGGGGCTAGGGGAGAAACCAGAGGCAGGGAAATGGGAATGCCAATGAAACAGAAACTCCCTTTCTATTTCCCCCTCTTCTCAACATGTGATTGTCGGTTCTACTGCATCTGTGGCTTTTCCTATCCTACTAGGTAAATTTTTAATATATATAAAAATTATTTTTGGAACTCTGCCACTGTCTTTTCACTGCCTTTCGTGTGTGTGTGTGTGTGTGTGTGTGTGTGTGTGTGTGTGTGTGTGTTTTCCTAAGTCTTCTTTGGCATTATTTATAACATACATGCTTCAAACACTCTGACATCATGGTGCAAACCTTTTTCCTATGTGTTAGTAAAAGGAAATCAGCTTAGACTAATTGGTGTAGCCAGCAGCTGGGGCTCCCCAAGACCTTACTGTGTGACAGCTGCTATTCTAATCTATACACGAAGTAGGTGATGAAGCCAGGAGCATGATTAGAAAGGCAGGTTTCTTAGCCACAGAGGATGCTTAGTAACCAAAACCTTGGTAATTAGTGGAATGCTAAGGTTTGTGCCTAATAGAATATATTTAAAGATATATTTTGAGCTAAGAATTCCTGATGGGAAGCCAAGAGTCCTCAGGAAGGCCTGGGGCAGTGTTCTGCCTCTGTTTTTCCCCATATCTATCCCAACACAGTCCAAAAATATAATCTTTATCTCAGCTCTTCAAGTAACTTGATTCCATCTGAGAGCCTTACTGGGAGATGCCTGGGGCCCTTCCTGCCTGTCCTAGGGGACCGGACCTCCCTAAGTATGGGCATCCACTTCTTTGGGTGAATACAAAGGAGCCGCCAAGTCCTCCTTAAGTCTTAATGTGGAGAAAGTCACCTCTGACTTCCACATTATCCTCAGCCAACCTCCAATAGTCAGGACTTCTGGGAGTTGAGCCAATGACGGCATGGCTGCCTTCCCCACCCAAACATCTAGTCCTGTGTTCTCTCATATATAATGGTCATGCTTGCACAGTTCACAAAAAAGGGATAATGTCTGCTTTAAACAACCACAAAACTTAAGAATTTATAAGCATTTGAACTTTTGGGAACAGAACAGAGAAAAATAAATAAATAAATAAGCTTTGACTCTATCCCGGAAGAATTTGTTTTACCGTGTTTAGAATTCAGCAGGTAGGGTAGTGATGACAGAATGGAATTTCAAATGAACCCAATTTCATCCTAGCAATGAATTTTTCACCTTTTAAAGTACCATAGCTTTTTTTTTTTTTTTTCCATCTGACATTTCTCTAGAGGAGAGTGCTCCAGATACTAGCTTTGGAAATAAATCTAAGCTTTTTTCCACCAAAAGTTTTCCAGTAAGCTAAACTCCTATAAGATTTTCTTTCATTTTTTGATTATTTGATAATTTCATACTTGCATACAATGGTCAAATCTACTCCTCCCACTTAGCTCTTGAAATTCATATAATTTCCCTACCACCACTTTTCTTTCTCAGTCAAACATTTTTAAAGACACTTTTAACTCTAAATTTCACAATATAGAGGGGATGGAGAATAGCGACTGTTGGGATTATTGACTGGATTTGAACTTTGCACTCTGAAAGGAAGCCATACATTTAAAATGAACAAGATCTCAACAGTTAAAGACCCAGACTCCAAAATCAGACACTCTGCAGCTCAGAATTTGTCATGTCCACTGACTGAGCAAATCTCTTTAGTGTCTGTGATTCTTTTATTAATCACTAAAATAGACAAAGGTAGAAATCTTCCCCAAGGTAGCCAAATTTTGGCTTTTTTTCCTGATTCAGAATATAAGCCATAGCATTGTTTTGAATCTTTACCTGTATCTATGCTATATAGTTCTGAAGTCTGAATGAAAGACTGGTATCATGTTCAAGGTTTCTTTGGTGGATAGGCAAACGGAAGAAAACATGTTAACTCATAACACAGACATTGTTAGTTTAATAGCATCAATGGGTTCCTCTGGAAACATTATATGGGACTCTAATGGGAAACACTGACTACACAAGATGCTGTATACAGTAGGCAGAGGAGATTCTCTTATCCCACCTTGCAAGTGTCCATGAATGGTACCACCTGGAGGATGTGAATTCAGCCTCACCCTTAGTACTAGATCAGAGTAGTGTTCCCCTGAACATCGACTTCTACTGCAGGGTGGCCTTTGGGAATATGTCCCTCCCTAGTGGTGACAAGTTTCTAAGACAAAACACTTTTGGAGTCTTCCCCTCTATGTTTTTCAGCTACTAGTATGCTAGACTTTTAAAAAATCATGTTCAGAATTGTTACTCTGAAGTATTTTGTGGTTTATAGGTAAGGCATAGAAAGTGAGGGCCTGAACAGTAAGTGCAGCAAGACAGACACAGCCAGGCTGGTCCAGTCTCATCACACAAGGAGCTGACAGTCTGTATCTTAACTCAACTGGTAGGAAATATTGTAAAATTGAAGTATAGGACACATAGTTTGTTCACCATATAAATAACACCAAAATATTGATTCTGTCTCACGGAGAAAAATTGTTCCCGTTCTGGACTCATTAAACATTGCGGGTGGAAGGGAAGAGTTAATTGCTTCTTGAAATAAATTCTCTATCATACAAATGGCATGGAAGAAAATGAAATATTCAAACTTGAGAAGGCAGTCTCTCCTAATCTCTCCCAGCATTTAAATTGTAATACTTAGGTTCAGTTCGTGGCCACCAACTTCCTGGAAGGGACTGTGTTTCCTTGGGTGTGACTATTTTCCAAGAGTCCCCTTCAGACAGAAATATTTTCACTGACATATAATTGTAAGAGTCAAAATCCCATGACCTCTCCTTCCGAGATTGCCCCTTCTTTATTTCCCTTTCCCTTCAAACTTTCTAGTTCAAAATATAAGCCCTTTGGGAGATGTGTCATCTTATTCGGAGAGAAATTTTGGCCTATAAATAGCTCCAAAGGATCACTTGATTGCTGATCGGATGCAAGGTCAGTTTTTCACAGTTCCCTGGTCCACTTTCTACACATAGCCTTTGGCTGAGAACTCTTTAATCTTTGCTGATGCCCAAGGGGACTGAAAACATCATGTCAGAGAGTGAAATGGTTTTCAGAGGTCAATAGTGGTAGCATGTTACACATATATGCCTGCCCTATCATTTCTTTCCTGTACAGTGCTCTTTATGAATTCCTAAGGAAAATACACCAATAGTTACCATATCATATGATAGTTCATATCATAACAGGGACTAGCATCTCTGGACCTTTATAAGCAGAGAGTTATCACAAATACTTTTCCTATACATTTTTTTTCAGATGTACAAATTTTCTCTGATGATCTTATTTAAAGCAGCATTTCCTGTCATAACTATATCATCATTCTCTTCTCCATTTAGTCTCTTTCCTTTGAAATGTAAAATCATAGGACCATGCCATCTATCTATCTATCTATCTATCTATCTATCTATCTATCTATCTATCTATCTATCTATCTTTATCTATCCATTTATTTTAAGATAGGATCTTTCTATTTGGACTCGCTTCACTTGAAACTCACTCTGTATACCAGGCAGGCCTTGAACTCACATAGACTCACCTGCTTCTGTCTCCTGAGTCCTGGAATTAAAGGTCTCCAATACTATGCCTAGAATATTTCAATTTCTCATCATTTTATAGGTTACCAATAATTTTGACATGACTAAAGAATATTGCCTTTAAACCTTTAGTTTATATAAGGATTTTCTTCATATATTAAAACCAGAACTAGGAATAATATGCTATCAGAGATCAATATTAATACAGGGCCAAGACCTTACTCTGTATCAGACTTAAAATCTACACTAGTAGGTACGCCACACTATTCATACAGGGGAGAGGAAGGGAAGTGTGTTTTAATGACTGTCCTGCAATTAGGAGAGTGGACTGGCAAGCTGGAAATGATAGGGAAATAATGCTTTAGTCTTAAATCTGAAAGTCATCCCAACTCAGAATTTTCTCTTTAAGGTAATTCCATCATTTATAAAGGCCTTCAGATGATTCAATAAGGCCTACCCACATTTTGAAGGATAATTTACTTTGTTCCATCTTCACATGAAAACAAAACAAAACAAAACAAGTGCCTTCATAGAAACATCTAGATCAGCCTTTAAACACATAACTAGACATCATATCCTCCCTTCCTCCCTTTGCCGTGTCAATCGAGTGACCAGAGACGTGTCTGCTGCTGTTTTAAGATTTGCCTGTTCTGTATACAGTATCATACGCCGCCTCCTTTATTCCTTTATTCTATACTAAATATTGACCACTCCTTTCTCTGAAATCACACACTCCTTCTCAATAACGATTTGTATGTGTTAGTTATAACTACAAACTGCC
Organism: Uromys caudimaculatus; assembly: GCA_028551405.1. Classification (NCBI taxonomy): domain Eukaryota; kingdom Metazoa; phylum Chordata; class Mammalia; order Rodentia; family Muridae; genus Uromys; species Uromys caudimaculatus. The sequence continues at coordinate 89,381,775 of CM052701.1, forward strand.
AGAGTAATACATCCCAAAGATGCTCACTATGCCTTTACACCCGTTTTGTCTTTTCTGACTATCTGTCTTGGGCAGTTTGTGAGTTTTGGATATATAACCTTTAAGTCCTCAATACCAATTAGCAGTAGAAAACCAGGCAATGGTTATCACCCACCTGACATTCTGTTTCACCCTGCTGATAAGAACAGAGAGAGGAGAATGAGAGGAACATGATGACATCACATGATTACACCACAATAGTTCCTGTTCCACCTGCCCTGCTCTGTAGATTTAGTTGATCACAGCATAAGAGTAAATAGCAATGGCATAATCTTTAAGTAATGAAAATTTCAAGACATGTAAGTATTATACTAAAATGGGCTAAACAATCTAACTTGAAATGGCCAAAAAAGTCAAAATAGATTTTTACTTAAAATTAAAATGTCAGTGGCCTACTGGTAGATCAAAGAAATTAAAACGTAAGGAAAAAAACCAACTTGAATCAATCTCAAAGTGAGTATTAATCAGTATGATGGTTCAGTTGTATGTCTTTTGTCTTGTGTGTACATGTAGTTTTGTAAACCCAGTATTTAAGTAGTGTTTATATGTGTTTCATAAATACATATGTACTTATTTAATATCATGAAAAATAAGTATCATGTGTGTGTGAGTATCGAAGGAAACAATACATAGAGGGGATCATTTAAAAGGTCATGTTGATGAAAAGAACACAAAGGTTAAAGCTAAAGTACGCCATGGATATCTGGGTTATTGATCGGGTACACTGTCGAGGAAATGGCCAGTTCAGATATCAGGACAAGCTAGTTTGTGTTCTGTAGACAAAGTAGACTGGTGCGTGTAGCTGGGTTTGCATATAGGGAAAAATCTTTCATTTACTATTTCTAGTTCAAGTCTTTAGGAAGTTCTCAGTTACAGACTCTGATAAGGCGTTCAGTCGGGGTGTTTCCTCAGAACCCTTCTCTATGGCAGCTATCACTGCTTATCACCCAGTCCATGTCACTTCCCAGAAGTTAATACACACTGTGTCCCTAACTCTGTTGATGGCCTTGGGCAGCAGTTCTGTTTTGGTTTCTTTGAGAAAAGGTCTCATTTGAAGCTGGCCCAGGTTGGCCTCAAACTTGCAATCCTCCTGCTTTAGCCTCCTAAGTGCTGGGACACTTGGGTCCTGGTCAGAAGTTCTAAACCCATGATATCTCCACCCTTATGTTAAAATTGACTCTTAACTAGCAGTGCTCCTCCTCCTTAGAGAGTCTCAGTCTCCGGAAATGAGCTCTCAGCATAACCCTTTCCATCCTTGCGCACCATGACTATGGGTCAAACCACTAAGCATTACAAGTATCTGGGAAATGAAACTGCACATGGACTGCATGTGTACAATCTTTTTTTGGTCATTCTTCCCTAAACAGCACAGTATTGCATCTATCTATCTATCTATCTATCTATCTATCTATCTATCTATCTATCTATCTATCTAGAGATTATACATTTTATTAATGTTATATAGAATAGAGAACTGACTTAAGGTATACATGAGAAAGCTCATGGGTTACAGGCAAATAACCTGATATTTTATGAATGGGACTTGAGCATGTGCTGAAATTCCCCAGAAATAATAAAAAACAACTCCAATGCATTTATCTTTATTTAAAATTATATTTATTGTTTTTTATGTGAGTATGTATGGTTTTGTGTGTGTGTGTGTGTGTGTGTGTGTGTGTGTGTGTGTGTGCATGTATAAATGCCACAATACATATATGAATGTCAGTGTAAGGACAACTTTCTCTCTTTTCATATGAATCTGGGGATTGAACTCAGGTCTTCATGGCTTTCATGGCAAGTCCTGATAAGTCATCTCACTGGCGTTGTTTCTTTATGATTTTTTAATGCTGTAAAATATTCAATGATATTGTTTAAAAGACTGCTTTAGAATTCTTAAGTTATTTAATTAATTTAGAAAAACTTACTCAAAATAGTATATATGAATGGCTTGTGGAACCCTCAAAAAATTCAAACAGCACTTACTATCTCTACTATGTAGAAAAATGAAATATAAGAGTTTTTATAGCCTCAACTCCATTTTCTTTCCATTCTACTTGCTCCCTAGAAAAATCAGTAGCATGCACTTATTTATGAATTTTCTCCTTTCCTTTTGAGTTCATCACCATTAGGGTGTCATATTAACGAGATTGACAACATAACTTAACTACTTCTAATACTTTTCATCAATATTTGGGAAGCAGCAGATGCTATCTTGTATCATTTGATGCCTCCAGCAAGTGATCAGCTCAAAAACTTAAAGAGCTTTCCAAATGTTAACTCAATTTTTAGAAACAGTTCGTGTTAAGGAATAATTAGAGAACTGTGTGCTATTAGAAAAAAAAGCAGAACAAAACAAATAAAATATTTGGATATTTGTTTCCTTGTTAGTCTTTGCTCCCACTTCCCAGTGCTTATCCTGTGTATATGTTTGTAGAAGGCTTCTGGACACTGAGGATGAGCTCGGCGACATCCAGACTGACTCGGTCCCATCGGAAGTCCGGGACTGGTTGGCTTCGACCTTTACACGGAAAATGGGGATGATGAAAAAGAAACCTGAGGAAAAACCAAAGTTTCGCAGCATTGTCCATGCTGTCCAGGCTGGTATTTTTGTGGAAAGGTAAGTAAGCAGTGTGGTTCACATCCTAAGATAGGAGAATTTGAAGGTCAGCGAGTGTGTGTAGTATATCAAAGCTCTACAGGTCCATATACACTTACGGAGGACACATGCTAGCACAAGTCTACCTAGAGCAAGCACTTTGGTCTTTTGATTATTATGCCTAAAACAGAAGACTCTTGCTTTGCTCTTTTCTTTTTAATTTCTATTACAATGACAGGAAGATTGAAATCATACCCACTTGGAAGCACACCCATGTGGATATCTGTTTGCAAATATTTCTAACATATTCATATTTTAGCAATTAATTTTATGTAAATAAATTACAATAACTCATAGAATAAATCCTATAATAGGCAGTAATCTTTATTTCAAAGTTAAGTGAATCTTTTTGTCCTAAAGAGAAAAGACTTCCCTCTCCCTTGGTTTCCATCATGAGATGAAATCTCACTTCCACTTTGGAGAACTTAGTTTTTAGCATTTGTGTTGCTGTAAGAAGATTCCTTGATACCATGGGGATCACCAGGGATTTCAGTGTTCATATATAGTAATATGGCCAAGTTTCACATGGTGTTTTCTTTTTATCTTTAAGATAAAAGGCTACTCTTCTTTTTATAAAATGAAATGTTTCAGAATTAAAACTATACAAAGGCCCATTATAAACATGTCTAACAAAACTGCAAAGCATTTATCAGGAATCCTTCAGATTAAACATAATATATTAATTATATGTAAAGTGGCAAATTCAGTAATTTTGAAACTGATAGGATTGAAGGACAGATAGTAATTATATTATTTATCAGGGCACTGTTTTTGAGACAGTGACTGGTTAGGCCAGGCTGGCTTTGAATTACCAATTCTCCTGCCCTCTGGAGAGACTTGTGTCACCCTGCTCAGCTTCAGCACCCTTTCTTTCCATGTATGTGAATTCTGGCCATTTACTTCATCTCTCAATATTTTGGAACACTATTTCCAACAAAAGGACAGTGGAAAGGATACGAGATTTTCAAAATGGAAACGAGAAAGAGAAAGTGTAACAAGAGCGCTACTGAAGATGCAGTTTAAAGATATGTTAGGACAATTGTGACAAAACTTCTAATAGCTTATTTCATGAGGATAAAACTCAGAAGATCATCCAATGAGTGATTATTCAAATTATTCGCAAGCTTCTTACTTACATCTGATTGGCTTCAATAAATGAAGACTAAGGATACTATAATTAGTGGTAGGATCCTACCTTGCCTGATGCATAGATTTATTATAACAGAAGTGCCAAGCAAGGAGACTGGGCTGAGGAGAATGTCTATAGTCACATTCCTTTTATGTGAGTGTTATTGATTTCCCATGGCATCAAATTAAAAACTAAGCAGCATTTCAGAGAGTCTCAGACGAAGCATCATGCTTGGCCTGCTGAAGAAATGTGTGTTATCTTCCTTCTTTAAAATATTGCTAACCTTGGCAAGCTGAAAACCAATGCAAACTGTGGGGATGATATAACTGAGCGTGCATCTATTTGAGACAATGTTATGAATTTGGGATTCATATATTTACCTGATGTGTTTCTATTTATTTATATGCAACATCAACCAAATCTCATTTCCAAATAGAACAATCAAAATGCACAGAAGATAACTAAGTAACAATTTAACTATTATAAATTAACATGCTTGAAGTATTTAGAAATAGCATCTTTATCTAGCAAAGTCAAATCCCATTACTGATATGTTTATTTTGAATTTTCAAAAGTAATTACCTTTAATCCTGAGAATATAAGTCTTATTGCTTCTCCTGAAAAGCATCTCTCCCAAGATTCAGCACCTTAGAAGGTCCTGGCAATTATTTGCCCAAACATTATCTTGTACAGCATTGAGAAGAAGAGTGTTTCTTTGCTTCTAAAGTTTGGAATTATATTTTGTAATTTTAGAGAAGCCTTTAAAAATAATCCATTGTAATTTCACTTGGACATTACCACTTCTTGGTTTCCAGGAAATTCCTTGGTCTTTTTCCAAGATGGATGGCAGATCACTTGTTTAACAAAGTGAAAGTCGGCTCTACAAAAATGTCCTAGAGCAGCCATGATGGTTTCCCTTTTCATTTGATGTAATTATGTTTGTTGGAATATAAAATTTACAATTTTATATTTCTATGCCTGATGATAGGGTTAGAAAAATAAGGTACTAGGCTAATAGGGAAAGTTTTTAAAAATTACTTTAAAAGAGCAATAATCTCTGTGTCTTCTCATTCCATACAATAAGTAATATTATGTTCACAGCCTATTTCTCAATCTAGGAAACTCGGTGGTGTGAGACTGGTTACTGGGCCCAGGGCGCAATGAGTTGTGTGACAGTTGGAGAATGGGTGTAGTTACAGTGACAGCTCTGCGAGCTATCTTCTGTTGGGTATTTATTAGATTGTGTCCAGCATTTACATTCTTGACTCTTCACAGAATGCTTAGGATTCTCCTTTTATAACTGAACTATTAAAGATTATTCCTAATGCCACACAGCTTCCAAGTGGCTAACTTATAATTCAAAGCATGGGTTCTCTATGCTTTTCCATCCTCCCTCGCCTCCTGTGCCAGGAAGTCACACTGCTTTAATACTACTTAATGCTTACAATGTCTGCATTAGCTTTTAGATTGATTATTTCCCTGGTCATTGCCCTTTCTTCCACCCCATCCATCTTCTTGATAATTATAGATAAAATGTGTATAGATCAAAATTGTTTGTTTTCTTCAAATCCACAACTAAGTGTCTTTATTGACAGTAATTGCTTTTTGGGACCTTTGTTGTGTGATTAGCACTTTCCTTGCTCTGCAGGATTGGAATAATTATACTTATCTCCATGGGGTAATTAATAAAAATGTCTTAATTGTAAAGAAGTTTGTTACTATACTGATCACCCACATCTAAAAGTAGTTTATGACTATTTCAAGTAAACATGGAATTGAAATAGGAAAGAGAGTAGTGGCGCGTCTGTGGTGACACGGAGAGGGGCTCATCCAGGAAAGAGCAGGATGATCAAGCACATTTTCAATTGAGCTCCCCTGAAGTATTTCAAAGAAAAGCAAATTAAATCACTTGCTTTCTACCATTATGTAAGAACCATTGGTTTTGCACAGCAATGTTTTTTCTGGATGACTCTCACAGAGCCCATGGATTCGAACATGTTCATGTTTCCACAATGATTTTTATTTTAAAAATGCAGAATATTCTCCTCTTGATTATTTCTCATATTAACAACATCTTTTATATTTAATCAAATTACAGTGTTTTCTTTATATTTTTGAGTGGGAGGGGGAATCACAGCAATATAATCTAATCATAAATATTTGAACCTTGTCTTTCCAGAAAACTGGGGAATAGTCACAAATCTTCCATATTCCCAGATAGAAGACAATTGCTGTTAACTGTGTTAGGGTCTTCTTTTCTAGACTCTACCTTCTATTTGGTTTAGCTTCCCATCAAAAGACAAACAAGTTACAAGTATATAAAGTATAGTGCTGTTCATATTATTACAGAAATGGAGAGAACATTTTCTCAGAATAAACTTTCTTAAATAATATTGGATGGCAATTTGACCAGTCTTGAGTTACTTTTGTCAATATAATCTTTTGTTATATCCTTAACCACAAAGACCTGTGTAAATTGTAATGGTGTTGTCTCCCTCTGATTAATCATTCTGAAATAGATGATGGATAGATAGATGATAGATAGATAGATAGATAGATAGATAGATAGATAGATAGATAGAAAGAAAGAAACACAGGCATGTTTATGCTATTTAACCTCTACTGTAAAGCTTTTAGTACACAAATGGATGAAAAAAGAATATTCTGCTGTCACAGATGGGGTGGCCTGTAAAAAGTGTCACTATACATAGAAAATACTGTCACCCTGTTAACTGCAGGAAATTGAGGGAAAGTTGTCAATGCGTAGAAGCTAAGATCATTTCCCAGAATCACTGTGCATGGACAACTGCTATTCCCACTGTCACTCAAAGAAACAATGATGGCTATAATTGCCACTGTCACAGTGGGGATGCAGGATGAAGAAACCAAGAGTTGCCTTTTCCTGATGTTTGAGAAAACAGCTGAAAGTGTTGATATATGCAATTATTCTGTCTTTTTTAGGATGTACAGGAAGAACTATCACATGGTTGGTTTGACATATCCTGCAGCTGTCATAGTGACACTCAAGGTGAAATAATTTCAATTATTTTTCTTTGTAAAGTGATCACATAGATTTATTTTACTTCCAGTGATGGGGAGAAAAATGAGAGCAGGTCTCTGCTATGGCCTACACATTACAAGATGAAACTTATTTTAAGCATCTGTTGAACATAAAGCAACCAAGTCTCGATTCACCATAGAGCCACATGACATCTGACTTGTGCCAAAGTCAGTACCAATCGGTACACATGAGTGTGTCAGTTTCCCTCCAAGCTTTAGTTACTTGGTTCTTGAATTACACTTTGAAATATCACTATTCCAAGAATATACATATCTTCTTATGCTTATATTATGCATTATAAATGTGTTTAAATAACAAAATATGAAGAAGAAAATTATTTAGAATCTTAAAGTCTGAGAGATTGTAAAATTGTTACAGTAACTAACAAACAAAAAACAAACTTTCCTGTCTTGTATCTGGCTTCCTGGGACTGCCCGCCCCATGTCCCAAGTGTGATTGGATTGCTGTGTGTGCTGGAAATGACTAAGAGTGAGAGTCTGCCTGAGCAAGCTGCTGGCTCACACTTCTCCATTTTACACGTGGGACATGCAGAACACAGGTGTACCTTGTTCATAGTTGTTTCTTCTGCAAGGAAATTTTGTAGGCTTTTCCTTCTTAACTCCTTCTTTTCTCTTCTCTTCTCTTCTCTTCTCTTCTCTTCTCTTCTCTTCTCTTCTCTTCTCTTCTCTTCTCTTCTCTTCTCTTTCTTCTCTTCTCTTTCCATTTTTTCCTGTTTTTTAATTTGGTTGTGAGAACTCGATTTTGTTCCTAAAAACAACCTTATGGTGGTTTCCTTATACTATCCAAGAGATTTTGGCTTACTTACTTCATTTATTTATTTATTTATTTTTGTTTGTTTGTTCGTTTTGAATATAGGATTACTATTTAAAATTTTTCAATGTTTATTTTCTTGTGTGTTTTCCTTTTGTCCCAAGTGTCCTCTCCGTATTTTACTCTGCTGATTTAAATATTATGAATTTTAAAAGACCGGTCATTTTTCATAATGTGTGTTAATATACCCATGTTTCCAAAGCTACAATAAAGACAAGCATGTAAATTTCACACCTCTTTAATATGTTAACTACTCTGTTTTGAAAGGGTTTTTTTGCTGTTCCTATTATTTCTTCAACTATGTGCAAGAAAACCATGTTGTTTGTTTATACTTAAATTATTTACTTAAAACTCAACTAAAAAATTATAGTATAAGAGCACATTTTGTAAAATGTAGTTTATTAAAACCACAGGATGTGCAAAGGTCAAAGACATATACGTCATGGAGGAGAGAGTATTGGAGTGAATGTGTTTCTGAGACTCCTCCCTGCCAGTCTGGCAGCATGGGTGCTAGCCATCTGCTGCAGGTGGCAAGTGCGAATCACAACTGTTTGTAAAGCCCGCATGAGGCATGGGGAGCCGCAATCCATTTTCCAGCCTCCAACTGGAAACCTTGTGTATGAACCAGCCTTCCTCGTTAGCTTTGGAATTTTATAAAGGATTTATAGTCCATTAAGCTTTACCAATGCTTAAGCTCCTTCTAGCAAGAACATTAGATTTTTAATTTACAAAGAGATAAAAGTGAGTGCCTAAACATCATATTGCAGCCAAATGGGAGGAATTAAACCATTGCATGCAAGTAAGCAAAGACTTAATTGGCATTTTAAGTGATTAAAAATAGTTGGCAAGATGATTCAGTGGTAAAAGGAGTTTGCTACAAGAGCCTGGTGACAAGAGTTCAATCCCTGGGACCCATGTAAAGATGGAAGGAGAGAACTTACTCCACAAAGTTGTCCTCTAGCCTCCATATGTATGGGAAAGCCTGCATGTGGCCCAACACATAAATAACAAAGCATTTCAAGTACCTTTGGAAGCTCTCGCTATTCTATTTCACAGGGTGGATTTTTACAGAGGCTCCATCAGATGTTTTCACTTAATTTCGGCATCTCACAGCATATAAAATTGGCTTCCATAGCAATGTTCACATAAAGGAAAGAGACTCTGTAGGGAAAAAAAAGGAAAGAGACTCTGAATGGTGTTGACACACATATATAATCATCGCTTTAACTGTCCACTTACTATCCAACACTAAATCTGCCCGTGTGTGTGTGTGTGTGTGTGTGTGTGTGTGTGTGTGTGTGTGTGCATGCGCGTGTTCACCAAGCCTTCTTTACTGACAGACAGGATCTTCTTCAGAAGAAAATAATGCACTCCATTAGATTTTCTTCAGCAAAACCATGTGGTGACTGTGCTGGCAGATAGTCCTCCTTCCTGCTCCCAGTGCCACTAAGAGGGGCTGTATCCCCAGTGTTGTCTGTTTCCCTATAGACCTGCCTACATCCACTATGAAGTGGCAGAATTACTAATCCTCTTATCAATCAAATGAGCCACTTTTAGTTCTCACTGTCTCTTGGAGGTCTATAAGTGAGTCAGTCTAGGTCATGTGAGGGAGACTAAGGCTCTGTTTCCCTCTGGAATTTACATTCCCCCAAACAACATGTAATATCAGTGCTTTAAGCTAAATTACTGATCCTTTATGCTGAAATGCCAAGCAAAGAAGCAAGTGGCTGGATGAGTGGAGACAAAGACCCAGACTATTTTCCCTTCTAGCCCTCAATTGACATCACCGATACACCAGTGATCCTGCCTTAAAATGGGGCCATGCTAGAAAATGATTTATGACAGGAAGTCAGAGGGAGAAAAAGATGAAGGCACCATTAGACTGTTCCCAAGTTTATTACATCAGCTTCATCACCCTGGGACTGAAGGAAAAACCTTGTTGTTGTGTGTATGATGCACGACAGCTCTACTCTCAAAGCTTGGTCACAACAGACTCCTCCAGTACAATGTAGTTTGACATGTTCAGCTGCAATGTTCCATGTTGTATGTTCAGTGATTAATATATTAAATAAGTTTCTGTGAAAAGCAGCACAATTAAATGTTCTTGCTGTCTAAAATTTTCACTCTCTTTTCTACAGGAAGTTGATAAATGGTCTTTTGACGTATTTGCCTTAAATGAAGCAAGCGGGGAGCATAGTCTGAAGTTTATGATTTATGAACTGTTTACCAGATATGATCTTATCAACCGCTTCAAGGTCAGAAACATCAACAGTGAGATGCTTAGAGGATTTGTTATGTGAAAAAGAATGACAATACAGAACACTGAGCCATTGATCTATGCCTTAAGGTTGACTTAGCAGGTAACAGGTTAGCGGTATGAGCTCACCATCTGATGAAACCACTACTCACTGACGTGTCTGTGCATCACGAGATGAGGACAGTTTATTCCAACAAGATAAAGGCACTCCTAGATTCCTCATAGAATACTATCAGGACAGAAACTATCTTGAAGAAGTTCAGTAGATTCTGTCTGTGTACTACACAAAGCATTTTCCTTTTTAAATATAATATTGAGGCATGTTCTTTCTATGTATCCCAGGGCAACTGTGAATTTGCTGTGTAGCACAGGGTCATCTCAGTCTTCTCTACTCAGCCTCAGGAGTGCTGGGATGTTGGTACCACATCTAGCTGACCGGAAGATCAGCTTTTCATAGATTAAAAAGATGGGTCTTCTAATTGATTTCGCTTAGAAGCATCTAAGCAACAGATTTGATTCCGATAGATTTCTGAGTGGATCATGGCATTGTAAAGGCTGAAAGTACTGGGAGGCTACAGAGTTTCTCCTATAGATGGAAATGCTAGGCTTTGCTGCTTATTTTTAGGCATTTTATACTTTTAAGAACTAGCCTTTATTCTTGACTGTGAAATACATAAAATGACATGTATGGTATGAGCTATTTCATTTGGGTTACAGTTCTCCAAACTGAAAGCCAAAATATCAATAATGTGATTTTTCAAGACTAATCACATTGAATTTGAAATTGCTATCCATGTTTGGCTCATTAATATTTGTTCCATTTTCAAACACTGTGCTCTTACTTCTGTAGTATAATAGTTTTGGCCAAAATGTGATCATAAATATTACTTTCCACAGATTCCTGTTTCTTGCCTAATTGCCTTTGCAGAAGCTTTAGAAGTTGGTTACAGCAAGCACAAAAATCCATATCATAATTTGGTTCATGCAGCTGATGTCACTCAAACTGTGCATTACATAATGCTTCATACAGGTATCATGGTAAGAAACCCTTTATAAATGAAGTATATTGCATGGAGACAGCACACACTGTTCTCCTGAATTCTTCTTGTCATGAACAAATATATGGACAATATCATATATATTTCTAACATACATGCAAAAATCACTGGGATTTTACAAATTAGTTATAGGTTTTTTAGAAAGTATTTGAATTCTGTGGAAGGAAACATACTTAAAGATCAATTAAAATATATTTAATATGTTCATTTTTTAAAATTTGAATGGCAGAACACTTTTGCTTGTGCTTTGTTTGTTTTTTATTGCAAATGGATTTTTTCTCACATAAAATAATTATGGTTTCCCTTCCCTTTACTCCTCCCAGTTTCAGTCATGTTATTATCTCCAAGTAGATGCACCCCTTCCTGTCCCTCATTAGAAAACAAGCAGGCTTCTAAGGGTAATGATGTGATATGATATAATATGATATGATATGATAAGATAAAACAAAACTAACCCATTGGAATAGGACAAAATGATATATACAATATAAACATATAGAAAGAAAAGAACCCAAGAAAACACAAGAAACAAACATAGACACAGGGAGACCCTTTCATTTGCACACTCATGAATTCAATAAAAACACTAAACTAAAAGCCATAACAGAAAGGGGAGGGAGGGAGGGAGAAAGGGAAGGGAAGAGAGAGAGAGAGAGAGAGAGAGAGAGAGAGAGAGAATGTGCATATAAAGCCCTGACATGGGGTTATGAGACAAAGAACCTCCAAAGATGCTGAGTACATTTTTTGTTGTCTGGGCATGCAGCATACTCTCTTGAAGAGTAGTTTGTTTCTATATTCTTTACTATGTGAATTCTTTACTCTCACAGGAATCAACCAAAAACTAAAATAAGTAAAATGATTGATGCAGTGAAAAAGTCTTAAGTCTTCAAAATATGTAAAGGATAAATACTTTCTAGCTATCCTAACTTCAGGGCTGTTTCTCTGTGCTTACAATGTTAGTCACAGACACATCCTTACAGACGGTTGGGGGAATTATGTAGGTAAACTTTTATTGGTGTTCCTTTCTGTCTTTTGCAACTGAGTAAATGAATGAATGAAGAAGTTCAACATGGAGATAGTAGGGTAACAGTAAGGGAAGATTGGGGGAGGTCTGGGAATCTCTGTGGTGTACTCCAGCTCAGGATATCAACTGGAAGGAGAAAAGAAGTACCTACTAAGTTGGGCAGTGAGGAGGATGGGCCATGAGTCACCCTCCAGTCCTGCACCTTCTTGGTTTCTCATATGCCAATCTTTAGTAATATAATATTTTTGTGAGAAATATTAAAAAATGAACAGCACGTTCCCGTGCTTGTGCTGTCAGCTCTCTGCCTTAGCAGACTGGCTGGCCATGTGCTAGCGGGCAATGTCCGGCCTGTTTTCCCACAATCTCTCCACCCAGCTTGCTGGGTTCCCACTGGTGGGTCACTACTACACCAGCCCCATGCTTCAATACCCCCACGGCCTTTCTCTCTGGAACCCAGCTGAGTCACCTCAAGAAGAAAAACACTACACAGTCTTAGCTCAGAAACAATGGTAACTCAATCTCTGGGCACAACAACTAAAATCCTAATCTTGTAAGGCTTAATAAATCTAAGTCTTCTGGAGGCCAATCCTGACAGATCTGCCATTGAAATAGGGAGACAATAGTAGCTACATCTTGTCTTCACTTCGTCCTAGTCCAAAAGGACCCTCTCTTTCCTCCTCCTCTCTTCCCCTATCCAACCCGGAAGTCCCTCCTATTCGCCCAGTGATTGGCTCCTTTATTCATTAGGGGATTGGTTCACAATAAGTCACCAGAGTATGTGACTCACTCTTTGTCCACAGCCCCTCCCAGGAAAGCAGAATTAGCATCAAAATACAAACAGCACCAGGCCCATCCACAACATAATGTCATTAATGTCTATAAGTGGCATCTATTTGAGCTAAATCCTTGGATTACAATTCTTTTCAGAGTTGGAAGCTAACCTATCAGTAATATGGTGTTCAGAACCATCCTATTCCATTGTCTACATGGGACTCATGAACTTCCCTGAAACTCTTCATTCTGCATGATAAGAGTCCCAAGAAAATTTTCAGAGGTCTTAGCGTAGAGTCTTAAAGAGCTTGTCAACCTGTAGCTGGTACATGATTCTTTAAGATGAACAAAGGCAGAAAAGTATCATCATAGTTGCATTTTTCTCATTCCGAAATTAATTCTGTAGATGACTACATACAACATCCATGTGCGAAAGTTTATCCTACAGTTCCTCACACACTGACCAAATAATTTTTCAGTCCTTGAGTTCCTTCATCTCCTAAACCTTGCAGATCCTTCAAGCCTTGGGGTCAGATCACTCTTCTGTCCTGTGTTCCATGTTATCTGTTGCTGCAAGAAATTCTTTGAAAACACAGCATCTTGATTTGCTGTTATCTCTCAAAGGCCTAAGGTTAAGAGTCCCAGCAGGGAGGCTTACATTTGAGGTCTCTCATGATTGCAGTCAACTAGCTGCAATAGCTGGAGACAGCTAAGGGCAACCCTGGCTTGTGGTCTAAGATGGTTCACACTTGTGTCTTCTTGTTGATATGGCTGCTGGTGGGAAGCTCAGACGAGTACTAAAGGGATAGTTTAAACTTTCACTACATTGTAGAAATACCCACACTATGATAAAACACTTTGAAAACTGTCTTGAAGTGTTTTCTGGACTCTTGATTTCTCTTGAATGAGTGCCTCTGTGCAGTATCTCAGTTTCCCCAAACCTTCTGGTTCAAGGAGTCTCCATTGTCACAGTTCTTTCTGAAAGGCTCTGCTTTCTCTTGCTTTAGTGTGCATGATACACGGAAACTTATAGAGGAGAAAGTGGGGAAGAGCCTCAAACACATGGATACAGGGGGAAATTTCCTGAACAGAACACCAGTGGCTTATGCTCTAAGATTAAGAATCGACAAATGGGACCTCATAAAATTGCAAAGCTTCTGTAAGGCAAAGGACACTGTCAATAGGACAAAACGGCAACCAACAGAGTGGGAAAAGATCTTTACCAATCCTTCATCTGATAGAAGGCTAATATCCAATATATACAAAGAACTCAAGAAGTTAGGCTCCAGAAAACCAAATAACCCTATCAAAAAATGGAGAACAGAGCTAAACAGAGAATTCTCAACTGAGGAAACTCGTAGGGCCGAGAAGCACCTAAAGAAATGTTCAACATCCTTAGTCATCAGGGAAATGCAAATCAAAACAACCCTGAGATTCCACCTCACACCAGTCAGAATGGCTAAAATAAAAAACTCAGATGACAGCAGATGCTGGCGAGGATGTGGAGAAGGAGGAACACTCCTCCATTGTTGGTGGGATTGCAAGCTGGTACAACCACTCTGGAAATCAGTCTGGCGGTTCCTCAGAAAATTGGGCATAGTATTACCTGAGGACACAGCCATACTACTCCTGGGCATATACCCAAAAGATTCCTCAACATGTGAGAATGTAAATAAGGACCTCTTGACCATTCTAAGTGTTGTTCTGTGGGACAAATTGCCTAAGAGTTCTCCACTTGCCTGTTGATTTCTACTGCCTCTGTCCTGACTCTAACAATGAGGTGATTATTCTTTCAAATGTTTGATATTCCCTCTTTCTTGAATTTATTGGGTTTTTAAAAAAGTTAACTAGAAAAGAACAAACTATTTCTTTAAATCACACTCTACAGTGGAGAGTGAACCGGTTAGCTCTCTGAGAAAGGGTGAAAAAACAATGCCCATTTTGCTCTAATTCAATAGCTGCTCAATTGTGAAGAAAATTGAAAAAAAATGTGCTGTCTCAGCCAAAGTTTCCTCATCCTACAAGATGTTTCAGTGCAAACACATTTTGTTGTTTTCTTTAGTTTACTGCAAGGACAGGGGACCAAATAATCACTTCTTCTTTTATCTTCCTTTATTCTGAAGTTCAAAGGTTACACTGAAAAGAAATGAGGTGTTACATTAGTGGACAATCAGAGAATTTTAAATCTACCATGTGACTTTTTCTCCATTTATTTATTTATTTATTTATTCATTCATTCATTCACTTTACATCCCAATATCATGCCCACCTCTCCTTCTAGTCCCCCCCCTCCACAGTTCCTTCTCACATTCCCCCCTTGCCTTCTCCTCTGAGAAGGGGGAGGCTCCTTCTGGGTATTACCCCACCATGGCACATCAAGTCACTGTAGGACTTGGTACATCCTCTCCCACTGACACAAGACCAAGAAGTCCAGTTAGGGCAACAGGGTCCAAAGGCAGGCAACAGATTCAGTGACAGCTCTCCCACTCCAGTTTTTGGGGGGACCTGCATGAAGACCAAGCTGCATATGTGCAGGGGCTTAGGACAGACCCATGCTCACTCTTTGGTTGGTGGTTCAGTCTATGGGAGTTCCCAAAGGTCAAGATTATTTGACTCTTTTGGTCTTCCTGTGGAGTTCCTATCCTTTTCAGGTCCTGGAATCCTTCCCTCAACTCTTCCACAAGACTCCCCAAGGTCCATATAATGTTTGGCTGTGGGTTTTTGCCTCTCTTTCCCTGCTGGCTGGAAACTCTCAGAGGACAATTATACTCCTCCGTGAAAGCATAACTATCATTAATGACACTCTCATTAATAGTGTCTGGGATTAGTTCTTGTTCATGGGATTGGTCTCACTTTGGGCCCGTCACTGTGTTGTTCATTCATTCCATCTCTGCTCCATGTTTGCCCCTGCACATCTTGTAGGCAGGACACATTTTGGGTTGAAGAATTTGTGGGTGTGTTGCTGTCCTTATCCCTCCACTGCGAGTCCTACCTGGGTACAGGAAGTGGCCACTTAAGGCTCGATATCACCTAGTGCTAGGAGTCTAAGCTAGAGTCACTCCCATAGACTCCCTGTGGCTCTCCCACATCTGGGCCTCTGGCACATCCTAGAGACAGTTCCCCCACACCAATTTCTCTCCTTTCTCCCCTGCCCCCCTACTCCTGATCTCTGTCCTCTACTTCCCTACTCATCCTCTCACCCACCATGTGCCTTTAGCCTCAGACTTACAAGGAAGATCTGTTGAGTGCATCAAACACCCTTTCCTGTTCCCTTGAAACCTGAGAACTCTGAGCCCACATGCCTGCTTCCAAGCCCAATACCAAGAAAATGAAGCCATTAGTGCAGGTCAGAGGCACTCCGGAGAAACCCACAAATGTGATTGTAACTTCCTTTCTATTAACAAAATTGGCGTAACACCTGGCTTCTGATTTTAATCATTCTTCAGCAAAATATCAGTGGGGTCACCTGTTAGTGTGACCATTATAAAATTAGTCTCCTGGCAAATCTAACTTCGTCTAAACTAAGATCCAGAAATTGTACTTAGAGCAAAAGGGAGAGTGATTTTTACTATGGCATACAATTTTTTTGCAGATGAAATGAATTCATGAATGTGTTGAGTATTTTGTCAAAATGAGATCACACTACCAATGTGACAGTTTTGGAAATGTAGATTTAACGAGCTTTCTTCCATGGTAGTAGGTGAACATTAATTTTTGTACAAATGAACATTTGGTCTTTGAAATAAAAATGAATTATGGAGATACCAGCTAAACCTGTATCAGTCTTTGTTACCCTTCAGATTTGGTACGGAAAAGACTGGGTCACTCCTTTTAGTGTTGAGTTGATTCCCTGCTATTTTGAGCTAGCCTCTTATCAGAGTGACATTTCTAGAGCACTCCAGTTCCAAACCAAGGCTGTCAGGTGACTAATGCATCTGTCACCTGCAAGGTGTTCTGAGGAGCATCATATGAAAGATATTGTGATGGAGCTTACTGTGTGTTAATGTCAGAGGGGAAGCCCGCAGTCCTGACAGTCAGCAGTGGAGAGAGGCAGGGACTTGATGTGGGCAAGGCTGCTTTCCTCCCTCCCTCTCCTTTTGTCACCTGATTAACTTGTAACCCGTGCCACAGTGACAGTGATGTGCAGAAAATCCATTTGCTAAAAAGCCATTGCTCTGTGGAGTGATGTCAAGCTACCTCCAACTGTCTCTTTGAATACAAGGTCGTTCTAGGGCCATACCCAGAGCACTTTGTACTTGGTGACTGGTGACCCTCATTCTCTCTAAGGAGCTCACTCAAAGAAAGAGAGGCAACTTGCAATCGTTCCTTTGGAATTTGCAACCCACTGCCTGGCTGGATGCCAACTCCCACACTTTGGGATGACTCTATTTTTCTCTGATCAATCTGCAGAAAATGTGGCAGGAAGCCCATGTTCTGTGGTAATGGCTTCCTTGGGAATACTGTTTGAAAGAGCGTAGGTTTAGGAGGCTGCCACCAGCTTTAAAAACATTATCTGCCACTTCTAATGTGCTAGCTCTCCATTTTGGCCTCTATTAACTCCTCACTAAAATGGAGTTACTAATACTGACCAATTCACAGGCCGGTAATGAAGAGTCATTAAGTCTCACTATAAAGCATTTTGTGCACCACCTGAAAGAAAATAACCGTTAATACAAGCAATATTATTATTAGCTTTCATAATGCAATACCTTTCTGTGTTAAATTATAGCAAACTACTGGAGTTTTTTCAAAAAAGATGATGAGAAAAGTGTCAACTCCAACACTTTAGGCTCAAATAGTTATTAATTATGTCCCTTTAGTGTGCTCTGGAGAAAAATTGCTTTTAAGACCCAAGTCAATATGATTTTCTGATCTAAAATTCTCCCCAGACTAAACATATACTTTATCACACCTATGCACATACATATACAGCAATTTAAATGTGAATATAGTCTTAGAGCTCTGTTAACGCTTACCCATTCACATGTCCAGGTGATTCAGTGCTATTTTGCTTTTGAACAATTAGAACATGGATAACTGTCTGGAACCTTGAAACTTATTGTGATCTACAGAAGGAAAAGAAATTGCAATCCTTTTTTGTCTGAATCCTGACTCTTGTCACTGCGTGACCTCTGGCACACTGATCCAGTTCCACAGGACTGGGTGTTGCTATCTGACAACATAAAGATACAAATATTTATTTACTGAGTGGAAAATAGGACAAGTATACGAATAATGGAATCTCAGGGCCCGTCTAACAATGGCTCTTGCCAGTCCTGTCTGTCACTGCTGTGTAAACTGTTAGGAGCGGTCAGTACTTTCTTCTGATGTAGCAGGACTGCCCACTGGAGAACATGTCTGCCCAAGTCCTCCTCTAGGCCACATACTGTCTACGGATTACATGAGAAACAGAATCTACATTGCTCATGGCTCATTTTTTTTCCCCTTCTCACTCCGGCCCCGCTCGCTCTGGCCCAAAGATTTATTTATTTAGTTTTTTTTTGTAAGTACACTGTAGCTCTCTTCATGCACACCAGAAGATGGCATCAGATCTCATTACGGATGGTTATGAGCCACTATGTGGTTGCTGGGATTTGAATTCACAGTCTCTGGAAGAGCAGTTGGCACTCTTAACCGCTGAGCCATCTCTCCAGTCCCTGGCTCATCTTTTTAATCTTCGATTTCTACCCATCAAGGACCAGCAGAACCCCAGTGTTGGCTCTGTTCTGTTCC
The DNA here is from genome assembly GCA_028551405.1 of Uromys caudimaculatus. Taxonomy (NCBI): domain Eukaryota; kingdom Metazoa; phylum Chordata; class Mammalia; order Rodentia; family Muridae; genus Uromys; species Uromys caudimaculatus. The sequence continues at coordinate 89,400,334 of CM052701.1, forward strand.
AGATGGGAACCATGATATGATCTGACCTTGTATGTCCTAGCTTGTCCCCAGGAATTATTTTAAAAATCTACAAGCTTAAACATTTTTTTTTTTTAGCTCTAAGGACATTCATCATCAGTTATAAATGAATCATCTGTGAAAGAGCTAGCAGTCATACCAAAATTCTACTTTTATTAATACAAAAAAGATATTTTTCAATTGAATGTAAAGATTTCTATATTCTCAAATTTTCTCATAGAAACATAATCAATAAGACCACCACACAGTAATAATTATGTGGAGTTTGTAGAGAAACTTCTTTTTGTGGGAGGCAGAGATTAACTCAGAAAAAACAGAAAATATTTGAAATCAATTTTGGCAGCTAGAAAGATAATAATTTTAAATGATTATGAGCTAGTGTATGATTAAATTCCATCTCTAAATTTACTTTGCAGCTTTATACTTGATATTATTATAGTAGGTACTGAATGATGCTTTTTTTAACCAATTAAATTTATAACTATAATCAATAAGAGATGCTTGAAGATGACCGGTGATTTCTGTTCCCTTGGAAACATGTTTCTTTAATAAACAACGGATCCCTGGGGTACCAACTTTTAAAATTTCATTTCTTCTCATTTCATGGTGTCTAGTTCCATGGACTCAGTGGGAACTCTGGAGGCTCAGTCCCAGTTTAGTTTGTAACACAGGCTATAACTGGAGTTACTTTTTTTCTTTTAATGACTCAAATGAGTGTGTACATGTACCAAGAAGCTAGTTATGCTAAGTTCTGAACATCACTGCCTACCTGCAGAACTTCCATAGTCCACGTGCCATCAGTTAGGACATGCTAGTTCTCATCACCTAGATTTAATGCTTTGCAGCATAAAGTAATGGCTGTAGTAAAGTGCATTTGCTCTAGGTTTAGCTATTGGACAAGGCTTTGATAGAAACAGCACATAAATTTACTTTAAACTTTTGAAAGCTCACAGAGAAGTATTCTTTAATTCCATTTTAACGAGAACTGTAGCTCAGAAGGTAAGCAGCTCACTTCCCCAGGGATGACAAAGGACTCACACACTGAGCTAACTATCATCCACACTCTTCCACTGTTCCCCACTACTTTTCTCTTAGGAAAACTGATGAGCTTCAACTCTACAAACAATATCTCCTGCTGTATGCCAAATTCCGTCTGAGAGAAGCACAGCTCAGTGAGCTCTGAGAGTCAGTACCCACCAGCTCGTCATTCCTGACTCACAGGTCTTCAGTGACTCCCGCCTACCTTTTATACAAAATCCAAATCCATCAGTTTTAGTGAAAGAAGAGCATGAATTGGTTTCATAGTCTTCATCCTCTTTTTAACCTCATTAATCGAACTTTCAAACATAATAGGGCTACTGCCTACTCTGTTTCAATGTAGACCACATCAATCATATTAATCATGTCAATATAATAAGTGGTATCATTTCCATTTGCTGTTTCTATGTAAAGAACCTTTGCTGTCAGCCATCTTTTTTTCCAAAATCCATTGCCATCTTCAGGCCTGTCTATCAGTGCTCGGATTGTATCAGTATCCTATGACCTCTTACAACTCAAATAAAGATCATTTGGTTTTTACTTGTGGGATGTGTGTGTGTATGTGTGTATGTGTTTGTGTGCATGTGTACGTATGTATGTATGTATATATGTGAGTATATATGTGTGTTCGGGTACATGTATGGGTATGTGTGCACATGTATGTATGTGTATGTATGTTTATGTGTATATGTGTGTGTGTGCACACATGGGCTTGCGTGTGTGCAGGTACGTGTATTTATGCATGCATGAATACATATGCATGTGTGTATATACGTATATATGTGTATGTGCATGTATGGGCATGTATGTATATGTATGTATATGTATGTATATGTGTGTGTATGTGTGTGTACATGTGCAGTAAATGGGCATGTGTGCATATCTGTGTTTTAGGTCTTTCCTATGTGTTTCAAATGTACAAGAAATGTCCAAGAGAAAATTCCATCACACTTTAGAACTTTTTTTCCTAACATAAGTCCTGTTTTCTGGTAAGACTGTCCAAAAGAATATTTGTGGATGGTGGAAAAGTTTGTGTCTTAGCTGTTCTCTGTGAAAACACTTGGCACATGTGATTAGTAATCAAGTGAAGCATGCCTAGGAAATGGGACATGAGAATTTAATGTTTTTATGTTTTATTTATTTTTAATTGTCATATGTGTTATTGTGTGTTAATTGAAGTGAGTAATGAACAATTTACTGAATTCTATAAACTATAGCAGTAGAAAAATGATATTACATCATGTAAAAGAAAGGCCAGGTATATGAAATAGATGGTCCTGAATTTGCATGAAATTATTCCTTCCTTTGTCATTACTAAGTTTCCCTGAATTGGAATATACGTGCTATACATACAAAATTTGATAAATTCTTAGAAACCATTCCACATCTGTAAAAATCTAAAAACAAAATTCAGTTTCTCTCTTGGGAAAAATAAGTCCTTTTGATTTTAAGGGGAAATTTGTTCACATCGCATCTTCTGTATGGCCTTCTACAATTATCTAAATATGCATTGGTTGTAATTTCAAAATCCAGTTAGAGTCAATCTTTCAAACGATGGAAAATGACTCCTTTTCCAAGTAACAAGGACAATCATATTTTGAATTTTAAATTTTGAACTTACAAAGTATGACACAATCATTAGTTTCATAAAGCATTCATTATTCACAATTAATGGAGTGAGAAGGGAAATTCATATGAAAGAAATAGAGCATTATTTTATACAATTGTACATTCTGAACACATTAAAGATGTCTCCATAAAAAGAAATGATAATGAAGATGTTGACTGTGACGATGTGTTTCCTTCCTTTGCCAGCACTGGCTCACGGAACTGGAAATTTTAGCAATGGTCTTTGCAGCTGCCATTCACGATTATGAGCACACAGGAACAACAAACAACTTCCATATTCAGACGAGGTAAGTGCAGTGAGGTCTTAGTGCTAACAAGTGAAAATTTAAAACTTATTTTTCTCAAAAGGACAGGGCAAAAAAATAACTATGGCCAAAGTACATGATAAAAATCAACAGAATGGGTGTCCTTGTAAAACCCATTGCAATGAGCAATGGAGAGATACCAATTAAAATGGTTTTTACACATTTTTTATCCTTAAGAGAAGTTGTTTAGAACATGTAGACTTTATTAAGAATAGGTTAAACAAATTTCTAGCAATACTTCTTAGGCTTTAACAACTTAAGTCAATCTACTGCTCTTTTTCAAAACCATACATTTTGCCTGATATATTAACAATTTAAAGAATAAAGATGTCTGTAGGATAAATTCTCTCTGCCAAGGCTTCGCCTAAGCAGTAACATAAGTCAGACCTGTATTCACTGAGGAGCATCATATAATGAATTGTCTAAGGAACTGTTTTGACATAAAAGGTACACAATTTTATTTCTTAGGAAATCAGGAGATTGAAGAAATCTCCCAGGGCAGTAGGAAGTATTTAATACAATTGAAAAATAAGATGATTTAATGATGGCTAAAATAGCAGTTACTCAAACCAAAGTACTAGAGTAGACACGGATTATAGTAGCCTCTAGGGTTCCTATAACAAATACCGCTGAGTGGGCGGCCTAAACAACATGTTATTTCTTTCTGACAGTACTGGCAGCCTGAAGTCTAAGACTAAGGTGCCAGTGGAGTGCTCTCTTCTAGGTCCTTCCCCCTGGCTTGCAAACAGCAACCTCCTTGTGTCCTCAGCTGGTCTTTTCTCTTTGCATATGTCCCCTGGTGCTCCTTTCTCTTCATATGAGGACACAATTTGTATAGGATTTGGTTCTGCCACTTACATTACCTCATTTAACCTAAATTATATCCTTAATAGATCTATATCTAAATACAGTCACACTGAGGATTAGAGATTCAACATATGAATCTGTTGTGCATGGGGTCCAGAACTCTGTCTGTAAAAGGAAGGTACCTTAAGTCCTTTTTAGTTAAATGGAGATATCAGTGCTTGAGAGGTAGAATTTAGTCCAGAGAAAATCAGGATGCAACTCACTTTCTGTATATGAAATCCTGATGCTTTGTGACTCATCAGCCAAGATTGCTTAAGAAGAAAATAGGTATAAACAAAGTTATTTAAAAGGCAATTTGCTGTGAATATTATGCTCATGAAGCAAAAACAACGTTAATAACTTCCCCACTCAGGCCTGTGACCTCCGCAGCCATGGGTTTCCAACCAGGTTTGCACTACCAAACATGAACTCCCTCTTGTGGCAGTGGGCTACAAATCCAACCAGCAAATCTTTGTTACAGATGTGCCGCGATTACACTAGTGGGCACTTCCTGTGCCGTGGTGATTACACTAGTGGGCACTTCCTGCCTGTCTGATTGGTAGTGTACTCACAGGATCTACAGCAGAGTAAGACTGTTGGTGAGAGTTCTCCATCAGCAGCACACAGAGCAGCCTCTGGCACTCCGAGGGACAGCCTTCTCATGAGGAAGCTGCAGAGCCAGTTCCACCTTAATTTCTCTAAGTCTGAGACTAGAGTATGTGATGCCTTCAACAAGATGCTCTTACCATCTAGTTCTGGCAGGAACTAACAGCGGTGATAATAAAGACCCGCCTTCTCATTCATTGCTTTAGCTGTCCAGTCTTCTCGTACTCTTCCCAACCTCCCTGTTCCACATCCTCACCGAAACCTATCCATTCCCCGATATTTCCCTTTTCACGGTGTTAAATATGTTTATTTTTGTTTATCCACTGGTTTTGTTTTGATAAACTATTTCTTAGAACAATTTTAGATTTATAGAAAACTGATCATGATGCGCAAAGTTTCTGTAGAGTCAACCTAGTCACTCTACAAGTTTTGCCCTATGATCAGAACCAACATATACAGCTTGACTTGGTATAGTGCACTAGTTAATTAATTGATATTGATATGGTATTAATTAAAGTCCTTGCTTTTTTTTAGGGCTCAGATTTTGTTTGTAATTTCTATGGGTTTTGATAAATGTCTGATGCACATCTCTGTAGCTCTCATGGTTTAAGTATCTCATCCTTTTTGCTCATTTCTCGCCCCTTTCACCACTGGGAACACTGTTCTTCTAAAGATTGGGTTAGTTTTGCACTCTCCAAAGTGTCATGTTGGAGTTAGACAGTATGTATCCTGGACTGATTTTTTTCCACTCAGCAACATGTGTGTAAGGTTTCTCCATGTTTTCTCGTGTCTTGGTAACTCTTTATTCTTGATGTCTGAATAATATTACATAGCATTGTCCCACCACAATTGCTACAGCCACCTATTAGAAGACCATTAGTCTGCTAAATTTGGCATTTATGAGTGGAGCTGCTATCAAGTAAATGTGCTGGTTTTGTGTGATTGATTCCTTTAGGTTTTTAATAAAAATATTTTAACAACTAGTATTTCAGATATTAGGAGTTTCTACATTGGTGTTGGGAGGAAAGACACAGTCTATTACAATATTAGGTATTTTAAAACTTAATGGAGACCTAAGATGACTGAAATTCAACTTATAGCTCATCCTGTTTACATCCCACAATCTATTTAAAAAAGAAACTAAAATCATTAGGACGAAGTGGCCTATGAAAATACACACAGCCAGTGCATGGCAGTGCTGAGATTGTGAAGTTGAGAAGAGGGGCAGACTCAGTCCAATGACTACCAAACTCTGCTCCCACAAGAGACACACAAAGGGTGGGTCCAAACTGTTAAAGTCACAAATAGGATGGTCAGTTGATCAACAGAAAAAGCTGACACTCATTGAAAATGTGAAGCTGTTCTGTCTAGCCCACTCCCCTAGAGGGACAGAGAATCACGGGGAAAGGAGAACTTTGCGATCTGGTTATAAAGCAGGAATGTTATTAGCTTATTCTGCAGAGTAAAGAGAACACCTTTCCTTTTACTGTAGTATGACTTCAGGGAAAATAAGACTGTTCACATCAAGGTTGCTTATTGAAGACTTTTTGTACCCACAGAATCCATAACAATGAGGATTTATATGACAGATGGGCCATTACTGAGCTGGGCTTTGTATGGGCCAACAATTGCAGGGTTTAGAGAGGGGAACAAGTGAACCATAACCAATGAGCACTTCTTGCCCTTTCTGTTCTGAATAGTGAAGACCAAAGTGGTTTTCTTCAGTGCTGCATCAGGATATCACATGGAGCTTGCTCTTTCACTAATCACCTACAGTAGGGTGAACAGACCTAACTTACTTAAGAGCTGATCTGTGGGGAAGTAAGAGATGGCGTAGGACTTAGGTAGGGGAAAGAAAGATGCCACATGGAGAAGAAAGTAATGGATGATGACGGCAAGAAAAATTAATATTTTCCTCATTTCTAGTAAGAAATAATAAAGATGACTGTGGTCTTACATTTTACTGGATTTCATATAAATTGTCTCCCAAGATCCATTATTTAATGGATTCATTCTATATGAACTTGAAAATTCTATTAAAGGAAACTTTTTCAATGTCAAAAACATGCAACAATAAAACATTTTAAATTCATGGTGCTACCTTCACATTGCCAAAGGAGAAATAAGATCAACATCACCAATAACATTAATTCTATTTTATTTTATAGTGTTCATGCTATTTGGATTTGTGGGGTTTTTGTAAAATGGAGATGCATTCACTGTATAAACAAAATAAGCAAGGCTGCATTTGAATTTCCTCAAGTTGTTATCATGCATGAAATCCTTGAAAGTGTAAATAAATGGAATTAATTTCCCCTCTGTGAACAGCAAATGACGAGCTACATGTTACCATGGATACTCCATGTTGCTTAGAGTCTTGTTCTTTTCTTAGCAGTAAAAGACCATCAAACATTGAGAGCATGCTGTATTCTCAGCAAGCTTGTTGGATTTATAAGACAAAACTGTACATATTTTGCTATGCTAAATCTGATTAAAAAACACAGCTTTGCTTGTTTTTCAGAAAGGAAGCGATACTCATTGCCACAGCATGTAATAACCCTGAAAATCCTACTGTAGCTCGGTCTGGGTGGACATGATACAAATGAGACTGTTAGAAAATCATAGTTTTTCCTATGACCTTGGCAAATTTATGGAAATACATGCTGTTCAGTTAGTATTGATTTGATTATCCCTCAAATATGAATTACATATGACCTTCCTTTGTGTTGCACTATGATTGTTAGTTAGGTGAGTTTTAAGTTGTGAGATTCTTAGAAGATATGTAAGGTTACCTGAACCTGCACAGAGTTTCATCTTTATGACAGTGCAGGACGCATAAGAATTGGTGATTATTCTAGCCAATAGGCCAATTCGCTTAGGCTGAGCTAACAAAACAAAAGGCTTGCGTTACCTGGTAGACTTGAATATACTGCTTGCAGGAGATAGATGTCAGATTTCTTTGCTGTCTTCTTTTTAAAATATTATGTCTATATAAAGCAGGCAATATGATTTTATGACACAAATAGCAAATGATTCCTAGAGCGAAGTGAATTCGTGCAGTCTTCCACATTTTCGTATTGCTATAGGGACAACATTGGTTCCTTCTTTATTTGTACTCACCTGCTCACCAGTAAACACTCAGCAACAGGTGAGTGTTAGGTTGTAACTAGAACTTTACCCATCAAAAAGCCAGAGACAGTCTATTTTGAACAACACACTTCCCTACCACAGTGTTTTAGTCAGAGTTTCATATTGCTGTAATAAAACACTATGACCAAAAACAACTTGGGAAGGAAAGGGTTTATTTCAGCTTACAAGTCTCAGGTTGCTCTTTCACTGACAGAAGTCAGTTTAGGAGCTCAAGGCAGGAACATGGAAGCAAGAACTGAACCAGAGGCCATGGAGGATTGCTGCTTACTGGCTTGCTCAGGATACTTTTTTATACAACTCAGGACCATCATCCCAGAGAAGGCACTGCCCACAAAGGGATGGGCCCTCCCAGACCAATCATTTATCAAGAAAATTTCCCACATGTTTACCTACAGGCCAATGTTATGAAGGTATTTTGTCAATTGAGAGTCCTTTCCAATTGCTCTACCTTATATCAAATTCATTTAAAACCAACCAACACACATAGCAAATATATCTAGCAAGAGGAAGGAATGCCAGAGGGACTAGGTTCTAGGGGCCATATGGTTGTGAAATGGCTACAGACTTTAATTGCTGTAGGCTACTGCTTCTTTTCACTGTGCTAACTAACTGAAGATAATGCATACAGGGGTTCTGCTTCCATTCTGTGCCTGACACTCTAGGAGGAGAGAATAAAGAAGCCAAGACTCCACTTTACAGGACTGAGAGTGCTTGCAACTGATTCATACTTGTGCCAGAGTATCAAGTCTATACAGGCAATTTGAAGTAGTTGAGAATTTAAATTATACAAAAATATAGGCAGGAGAGAATAATGCCCTTTGATGCATTCAACAGCTTAAGAGTAAAATGTCTGCTGCAAAGTTGTGTTGGAAAACAAGTTTCTCCGTTTGAATTTACAGTGAGTACATCTGCAATATTCAGGTTTAATCACAGGATTGTGTGGGAGAAAGTAATTTCCATCATCCTCTTGATCCCCTACCCAAAGTAATTTGGGGTCAAAGGAATGATGATGTGATTAAGTACTTGAAATAGGACAAAAAGAGGCTAATCATTCTCTGACTGAAAAATGATGAGCTAAATATTTTCTCTTGGATATTTAGGCTATCTCACAGATATTAGCATTATAAATGGGAAGGAAGAGGCATATAGATGTTTAAAGTATAATAATTACAGGGGAAATTAGCATCAGAACCAATTATCTCAGGCATGCAAGCCATTTTGGCTTGAAATTGAAAAGCATTTGACATTCAATACAAAATCTAAAGAAGAAATGGAGTCATGCCAAGATATGCAGAAAAGTATTTGACAGAATTCAATATTCCTTCATGGTCCAATTCAATAGGACTAGAAAGAACAGGCATTGTTTTTGACTTGAGAAAGAATATGGCCTAGAGAACGGTGCTCACTGGGTGCTGAGGGAGCAGTTAAGAGATCTTGGTCAAAGGATCTACAAATCTTACCTAGGCGAGAGGAATAAGCAAACAAGAGGGATTTTATAACAAAGGGACTGCCATTAATAGCAATGTATTACCTTCTGGGAAATGACCAAGAGTAGATATTAAATATTTTACAGAAATAGTATATGATACTTACTATATACTACATAATACTATTGTATAATATTAATCAGTCTAGCCACTGAGCAATGTATTATCTCACAAGGTCATGTTGTAGCAAATATGTGCCTTTTTTCCTTTTGAGATTTGTAAATACATTGGAAACATAAGCATCTATGAGAAAATAGGAATATTTTTATATTAAAGAAGAAACAATGTTATCTTTGTTCACTGTGGCATGGGGATGTAGCATATTTGAGAAAAACAAAACAAAACAAAACAAAACAAAACAAAACAAAAAGACAAACCAAGAACCTTAAAGCAACCCCTGCAGCTAAAGTGATACACTAGGTTGAAGGATACAAGGTCAATGGATTGTGGCATCCTGAGTCTACAGCTCTATTATCTACCAGAGTCAAACTGGTAGAATTTCTCTTTGAAAATATAATAGCATTTATGTTAGCATCCTCAAACTGAAATGGTATAAATATAACGAAATGTGTAGAAAAATCTAGAAGAGGAAAACCATTTAATTTTGGTGGAAGAATCCAGAAGGAAAGGACACCAAGAGAACACAGCTCACATATATCAATTAAGTAAAGAAGTCTCCTAGGTGCTCCCAGAGACTGAAACAGCAATCTTGGTGCCTGCATGTGTCTGTGCTAGGTCCTCTGCGTGTATGTTGTAGTGTTACCCTAGTGTTTTTGTGGAACTCCTAACAGTGGGAGTAGGGGTGTCTTTGACTCTGTTGTCTGCTCTTGGGACCCTTTTCCTCCTACTGGGTTAGTTTGCCCAGCCTTGATATGAGGGTTTGTACTTACTTAGTCTTATTGTATCTTGTTATGCTGTGTTTGGTTTATATCCCTGGGAGGTCTGCTCTTTTCTGAAAGAAAACAGACAGAGGAGCAGATGTTAAAGAGTGGGGAGCACCACTGGGAAGAGTGGGGAAGGGACAGCAATGGGAGAGGAAACTTTAGCAGGATTTATTGAAAACAAATATTTTTTTAAAAAAATAGAAAAAGATTCTGGCAGAAGAAACAAATTGAAGAGGTAAATCATGTTCATGTATAGAAAGCTTTGATTTGGTCAAAGTGTTATTCAATCCAAGTTGATATATGTAGATCCAGTGCATCCCAGTTGGACTTTTTAATGCATCTGATTTTTTTTGTTTTTGTTTTGTTTTATTTTGTTATGTTTGTTTTTGGGTTTTGTTTGTTTGTTTGGATATTTTTTAAAGTGTGTATAGAGAAAGAAGAACTCCAGAATAGATAATACAACAAGGGAATAGATTCCCCTCACTTCAAAATTTACAACTGTGAAAGTCCCTGGAAAGAACAACCCCTTGCACGCCTTTTGCAAGGCTAATTAACTGATTAGACACTTAGCAAGGTGGACAGGTTAGAATGTTGCGAGTCCAGAGCCAGATTATATTGAGACAGTTTCAGCCTCCTTCAAAGCCATTTACCAACCTCTTCTGCGTGTGATCTAACTTCTTTGTAGCCATTATTAAATCCTGTGGAATACACACACTTTCACCCCTTCTTCACAACCAAAGGGCTGAGAATATCATTAGCTGCCATTGGAGTCTGAGAGCTGCTTTTCTTTGCCCCACCTGTCTGATGCTTCTATCAATGTATTTTCAAATATCTTGAGCTTTAAATTTTCTTTGTTCTTCACTATAAAGGTACATAGAATTGCTATGATGCTAAAACTGGACTTTGGGGCTAACCCGTATACATATTCTTGAACCTTGATCACTTATGGTTGGCTCTAAAATAAACTCTTATCTTCTTTGAGGTGAGAGATGTGGTTTAGTATTGACTACAAAGCTGTAATAATTAGAAAGTGTGGTGTTGAGAAAGAATAGACAAATGGAACAGTGTAGAAAGCTCAGTAATGGACCCACAACATTTAGTCAGTTGCTTTTTAAAAAAAGATTTATTTTAGTTAATTATTTTATTTACTTTTAGTGTGTGTGTGTGTGTGTGTGTGTGTGTGTGTGTGTGTGTGTGTGTGCGTGCCATGTGTGAGCTGGTTCCAGTAAGGGCCAGAAGAGGTTAGTCAGGTCTCATGGTCCTGGAAATGCAGACAGTCTGAGCCACCAGACACTAATGCTGGGACTTCAATCTGGGTTTTCTGGAATGCTTTGTAATTGCTGAACCATCTCACCAGGCCCTGTCAAAGGAGTTAGGGCTTTGGAACAAAGAAAATCTTTTCAATAAATGGTGTTAGAAAATCTTCATAACCATCTGCAAAAACAAACAAACTAGATACAAATTGCTATGGTTTAACTGTGTATTCTAGAATTTATGGGCTGCAAATCAAATCCCCATGCAACAAGCTAGGAGAGGCGACTCCTGACTGGAAGTAGGTAGGTCATAAGAGCTCCCCCTCCATAAATGTCCTGCCATTGTAAATGGGCTCTCTGGGTGATCTCTGCATACCTCTGCCCTTCTTTCATGAGGTACCCAAACATGCAGCAAGAGGGAACTTTACAGGTGACATCACTTTCGTCTCAAATACTCCTGCCTCTAGAACTACAGGAAATCAATCTCCATCATGTACAAAATGCCCTGTTTCAGCAGCATGAAATCTGATAAGATACAAACCACACATCCTTCCAATGGCTCACCGATTTAACTATAAAACAAAAATCAAAACACTGCAAAAGACAACACAAGAGAAAATGAATATGACCCAGGGTTTAATAATGACTGAAAGTGACACCAAAGGCACAGTGCATGAAAGGAAGAGTTGAAAGCTGAACTTCGTTAAAGTTAAGAATGCTCTGCCAAAGACATTGTTAAGAAAATAAAAAAGATGGGACACAGACAGGGGACAATATATTCATGAGACATGGTTATTAAAGGACTTTTTAAAAAACGCACAAAGGGTGTTTTAAAATATAAACAAGAAAGAAGCTCAAATATATATTAGTTAGTGAAAAGGGCCAATATGGGAAATGTCTGCTGCATGCAGCAAACTCTGTGACATCTAGGGAGAGAAAACACAACAGAAGACGACCTCCAAGGGAGCCACGCTGCCGAGGCAGGCAGGATAAAGGGAAACTGAATTTTCTGCAATTCTGCTGCTTGAACCTGAAATGGTAAACCAATTAAGTCTGTTTCAAATATTAAAATATTACATAGTTTCGAAAAGTAACTTACTACTTGCATGGTTTTCAGTGTTCGATGATGGGATTTTAACCCGTGTGATGACTTAAACTTGATTATTTATTGTTGAAATCTCAAAGTCTGAAGACACTCTCATCTGAATGTTTGCTTTTAACATCCAGGTCAGACGTGGCTATTCTGTACAACGACCGCTCGGTGCTTGAGAACCACCACGTCAGTGCGGCCTACAGACTAATGCAAGAGGAGGAGATGAATATCTTGGTAAATTTATCTAAAGATGACTGGAGGTGAGTTTCAGAGGAAACACAAGGGAAATTGAACTCCTAGAACAATGGAGGATTTGTTGTTAAAGTGAGTCAAGGAAAGGAAGGCCTGAGGTCTTCCCCCTCTGGAGGAAGTGCTTGCGGGCGCTGTCCAGGCACCATCTCTGCTGCTGGATAGACAGGAACTCACTGCAGATCAACCCAACACCCACACACATGTGTAAGGCCACATGCTACACCACAAATGACTAAGGGGGCGCAATTATTCAGCCTGTAGTGGGGCTTGGGTTGATTTTGTCGCTTTTGTGGTTGGTTGTGTTTTCGTTTGTTTTTTATGTAGTCTTACATAAATTCAAGATTTTAGAATCATGCACATTCTTCTCCTTAGTATTTTGCTATAAATGGAGCTTATTGTTAAAAAGATTAAAAAAACTTTCATCTACTTTAGAAAAATTACAACTATACTAAAATGACCCAGAGTGAAGAGGAAAATACTTCATATGTCTCCCAGGAATAAAATGTGTAAAATTAACTTTCACTATCTAGCCTTCGAATTGTCTTTTTTTTTCTTTCTCATAGCTAAGTCTTGTTATTTCAGTATGGATTTACTTACTCTGTTTCTTCTTTGTGATAATATTTATGTGTCTCTTCATAAACTTTAGCCATCCTGGTTGGACTTTTTATATGATGTGCTAACAAATAGTACAATAATCACACAGACTCTAAAATTTAATAAATTCAATGCTTTCCAACTATCAACAAAACACCTATTTTCTGATACAACAACAATAAAGTTTGCCGAACATTAAAATTTGGTTATCTTGTTAAATTTTTCTGCCCTCAAGTCTTTTTAGTATTTTTATTACAAATAAAAGCATTATTCTTTTTGTAAAAATATTTCATACCTTAAGTTGTCTCTCCCTTGTGTTATATTTCACCTACTCTATTACCACAACTTAGAATTTATCAAGTATTTAAATGGAAAGCACATTTAGTACATTGTGTAGATTTCACAAAATTTTTATCTCAATTCTCTTATTTAACAAATATTGTGTCTAGTCGATATTAATGCAAATTCTGTTAAAATTTAATTGAAAAACTATAATTAAGAATAATTTTATTAGCTACCTTCAGTTCCTGTACTTCTCTGCAGACTTGGTAAATTATTTTAAGCAGGTTGCCCAGTTTTATAAATGACAGCATTAAGTCTTTGTCACATATAAAATAAGGTTGGACTGAGCACCTGCAATTGTCAAAAACAAATCCTAATATGTTGCTATTTTTAAAAATGAATCATCTTCTTTTATGTAAAATATTTGTGATGGGGATAGGGCTAAGATACAGTTTCTCTCTGTAGCCCTGGCTGTCCTAGAACTTGCTCTGTAGACCAGGCTGGCCTCACACTCAGAGATCTGCCTGCCTCTGCCTCCCAAATGCTGGGATTAAAGGCATATGCCACCACTTCCTGGCTAAAAAATATTTGATTCAAGATCATATTCAAGTCAGTGCCTTGCCTTAACTTATAACACTGGCCCCACAGTGAAAACAGAATGTAATCAACCTCTTATCTGTATATAGAAGCCTTTGCTTAGAGTGAGAATGTGTTACAGACATAGGCTCTGTGATATGACACAACAGCGTCTTGCTTAAAAGTTGAAACAGTGCCAATGGGTATGTCTATGTTACACAGGATTGAATTCCCAAAAGTATACCCTCTCACTAACATCTGGACTTCTTTGAGGTATTTGTGGTGGGTGCTGGGCACTGTAGAGAGGACCAAGGGCCAGCTTTTGAAATGGGAATTCTAGTTGAATTTTATGCCAGTCACATCTTAGCTGCATGACTGGGAAAATGATTTCTCCTCTGGAGGGAAGTATTAATAATCCTTTGCAGGTCTACCATAGGAATTAAATGTTAGTGTACTGACAAAGGAATTACTACATAGTCCTATGTCCATACATAGACTGGATAAATAATTCTGATCCTATTAAAAATAGTTTCATTTAAAAGACGTAAAAAGGAGAAAGTGCAAGACAGACCTTGAGAACTCATGCTTTTGCATGTCCCTTCCCTGGGGCATTAAGCCAAACTGTTTTGTTGGCTACATAAGTTTAGAATGTTCTCAGGTCCCACTGACTTCATGTCTTACTTCTAAAGCATTCAAAATTATATTTAGGAGCAAGGGTGATGCTCTTACCAGAGTTCATGCCAGACAAGTACAAAAACCTTGGTTTAATGTCCAGACCCATGCGAAAATTCCAAGTGGCCGAACATGCTGGCAATTGCATTCCTGTAGAAGTAGAGACAGGGAGATCCCTGGGGTTTGGTAGCTAGCCAGTCTAGCCTAATTGTCAAGCTCCACATCAGTGAAAAACCCTAATTTTTAAAAATTGTGTTCAGTACTCCTGAGTTTGACTTCTAGTCTCTGCATGGACATGCACACATGTGCATGTGCATCTATATGCATATGTACACACAGAGACACACATGCAAACATGACATATATATGTATATATATACATATATATGCCAATGATTATTTTAGGTAGAAAAAACAAGAATTAGCAATTATGAGTTGGGAAGAAACTGGCTTGTTAAGGAAATACATCTCATTTTTAAGGAGATTATGAAGTGGCATGACTTACTCAAATCATGAGTGTCAACGATTAAAATAATGTCCAACTTTTGTGAACACTATTGCATTTAAAAGGTGATGGCTCTGTGTTGATAAGTGTTAGAGAAGATAGTATGATCATATTTATAGAAATGCTCCTCTCTATGCTAAGGAAAACTCAAATGAACCCTTCTCCCTTTGATGCCTCTGCAGGGATCTTCGGAACTTAGTGATTGAAATGGTCTTAGCAACAGACATGTCAGGCCATTTCCAGCAAATTAAAAACATAAGAAACAGCTTGCAGCAGCCTGAAGGGTAGGTTAATTTCTTTTGTCATGTTGAAGTTCTGTGGGTTTGGGCTTAGAAAACACTAGGTGATTATTTTGTTCTGGTAATTTAAGCATGTCTTTGGTTTGGCAGGATTGACAGAGCCAAAACTATGTCCCTGATTCTCCATGCAGCTGACATCAGCCACCCAGCCAAAAGTTGGAAGTTGCACTACAGGTGGACCATGGCCCTAATGGAGGAGTTTTTCTTGCAGGTGCATTTTTTACTCTGTTTTGGAAACACTGACTGTGAATATTGACAAAACTTTTCTCAACAGAACTAGGGCCTCTGACTTATATTTCCATTTAGTCACAGCACATAGTTCCTAGGGTGCTTGGGAAAATTTACCAGGATTTTAGGTAAGTACATTATATAATCCAAAATGGTATTAAATGTCTTTTAAAAGGAGTAATGTCTTAGATATGAGCATGTGGCAGTCAGGAAAAAAAGCAATAGAAAAGTAGGTTAGAATTACTCTGTTACTAAGAAGTGAGTTTGAGAGTATAAATAGCTTGCACAATGAGAAGACCAAGATAGTGGGGATGGAGAAACAAATAAACTTCTTTGTGTATCTTCCTGCTCAAAATTTATTCCCATACATAACTGGAAAGGCGGCTGAGGAAAATGTAGTGGAGCAGACATCTCCTAACCAAATTAACAACTACAAGCCTGGAGGAGAGGAGACCCCTGTTCTCTGGTGTAGGCATTTCTTTACAAGTAATTTCCTGAGTCGTGTCCCTGTTCTGCCTAACATCTTTGCATTCAAAGTTGGGATACTATAATATAAATGTGATGGGAATCATTCACACTTGGCCTCAACTTCCACAAGTCAAAGGCTCAGTCTTCCAAAAGATGGGCTCCACTTCAGACTTCAGACCTGAGTGAAGCCGTAGGACATAGAAATGTTGGTTTCTGATCAGCTGGCTACAAATTCAGTTCTTATGGTACATTCTAAAGTTGGTGATTTGTTAATCTATAGAACTCAGAGATGGTACTATACTGACAATTAGAATTTTATCATAAAGGATGGAATTCAGTAATGGCCAAATGAAGCAGGTAAGACACATTAGGGCTCTACAGTCTCTAGGTGGAGTTGGAGGTGTCAACTCCTGGATGAAGAATATGAACCCAAAATTATCCCTGAACTTCTGTGTCCACAGTATTGTGAATTTTTATTACATAGGTGTGAAAAACTTAAGTATTGTGAATTGAAAAAACAGAACACTGGGCAATCTGCTGGGTGCAACTAAGCCTGTACTTAGAGGACATTTTGTAGCGTTATGGGATTTCTCTTAATTAAAAAGACCAAAAGTATAAAACCACTGCTATGATTCTGTCTTTCAAATGTAGGTAAAATTTAAGAAAATGGAACTAAAATAAGTTGATAGGAGGAGATAATAAATATAAAGGAAAAAAATCAGTGGAAGAGAAACAAAGAGAAACTAGAGTCAAAATGAATAGAGACAAAACCAGGCAGCCTGAGGAAATTACCTGCAAGATCAAAAGGAGGAAGAAATATACATAGAATATGGATGATTATTTTACAGCTTATATATGTCAAAAGGGTACAAAGGGGTGTGAACAATTTATATGAATAATATTGATAACAAATAAAATTGCCTAATTCTTTGAGAAAGATATAAATTACCAACCTAGACATAAGACAAAACTACAAGGAATAGTCATATTCTTATGTTTTAATTGAATTTCTAATACAGTTCCACATAAGAAAACCCAGGATTTGGAGCAGTGAGATGGTTCAACAGTTAGGAGTACTGAGGACCTGGGTTCAGTTCTCAGCACCCACGTGGCAACACACAATATCTGTAACTCCAGTCCCAGGGGGTCTGTTATCCTCTGCTGGCCTTCATGGGTGTCGGGCACACAAGCATTGCAAAGACTACACGCAGGCAAAGCACCCATACTCATAAAATTAATTAATTTGTAAAAAACCAGGAACACAGGATTAGATAGCTCCAATTTTTTACTTTAATTCAATTTCCATTATTTGATTCAGTTGAGAGATACCAATCTTCTTAAGAATTTTAAGACAGAAATAATAATTTTAAGACAAAATTTTCATGATAGAGGAAGAAGTAAATTAGCATTATATTGCTCATAAAACCTGACATAGATGTTTCAAATAAAGGAAATTATAACTCATATCTGTCACGAATCTAGATGGGAAACTCTTAAAATATTAGCAAGTCAAATCCATAATATTGTAAAAGAATACACAGCATGGCTTGAGCATGCGTAGTGCATATTTTTCATTATATCGAAGTACATTAAGAGAATAAAAGGGGAAAATCACATTGTCATATCAATAGATTCACAGAATGCATTTGACAAAATTCAACACTTTAGTTACACAAACTCCCAGCAAACTAATTAGGAAATGTTTCTCAGCCTAGTAAGGGTCATAGCTAATGCAATACTCCAAGGGGAAACAGAGAAATTTTATGCGAAAATCAAACTATCCACTGTTTCTGGTTTGTTTGTTTTTGTTTTTTTTGTTTGTTTGTTTGGGTTTTTTTTTTTTTTTTTTTTTTTTTTGGTTTTTTCGAGACAGGGTTTCTCTGTGTAGCCCTGGCTGTCCTGGAACTCACTCTGTAGACCAGGCTGGCCTCGAACTCAGAAATCCACCTGCCTCTGCCTCCCAAGTGCTGGGATTAAAGGCGTGCGCCACCACTGCACTGTTTCTGTTAAATGTTTCATATGAAGTCCTAATCAGCGCAAAGTACTAAGAGGAAATAGTAAATAATGTGGAAAAAATAAAGCTACAGTCAGATGCAAAAGGGCTGGCAGAACCAGCTTATGGTTTCAAGGGTTGAAGGATCAACTGTAGTTCTACACACAAGCAGGAAACAATTGGAAAATTAAGTTTAACCTTTCTGGCTATGATGACCTCCTTATGAGAACATGCCTGTCGCAGAAGATCTCCTTTATGTCTCCCCAGGAGAAGAGGAGACACAAGAACAAGTGCTTGGTGCAGAGCCCCAATTCCTACTGTATGGATCTGAAATGCCCAGGGTGCTAGCAAATCATCACAGCCTTTAGCCATGCAGAAACTCTTGTCTTGTCTGTTGTCCCCCGTCAGCCTACTGATGGGCAAACAGGGCTGACACAAAATTCTGTGTCTAGTGAAAAATAAGCATATTTTGGTTATTAAAAAATTTAAGTTTAAAACATTGTTACTTATGAGAGCATCAGACAAAATATTAAAGATTACATATAGCTAAATGCGTGCAAAAACCACATTTTTAATTTGAATTTTCCACATATCTATACAAAATTAAGTTATATATAATAAATTAGATACATAATTAAATTGTGTGTGTGTATGTGTGCATGTTTGTGTAAATGGACAGAGAGTCCAGATAGTCCATGTTTGATTTTTGCATAAAATTTCTCTGTTTCCCCTTGGAGTATTGCATTAGCTATGACCCTTACTAGGCTGAGAAACATTTCCTAATTAGTTTGCTGGGAGTTTGTGTAACTAAAGTGTTGAAATTTGTCAAATAGATAACCCAGACTGGGGAGGAGAGGGTTCTTTATATTTTACTAGTTGCAGTCATTGTCAAGGGAAGCCAGGTCAGAAACTGAAGCAGGATTGCATAGGACACTGCTTACTAGATTGTTCTCCATGTCTTGCTCAACTTACTTTTGGGGCTGGACCCTCCCACATAAGTTAATAATCACAAAATCACTCCATTGTGTTACACACAGGCCAGTCTGATGGAGACATCTCAATTGCAATTTACTCTTCCCAGGTGACCAAAACTTTTGTCTAGTTGACAAATCCTAGGCAGAACAATGAAGTAAAAGATTCACTATGACTAAGATGTAAGTTCTTTCAAAATTGATTCATATGTTTGGGATTGTGTTCCAAAAATCTTAGCCGACCTCTTTGTAGAAGCTGGAATTCTCATCCTACAATGCAAATGGAAATGCATGAATCTAAAACAGCCTTGGCAATTCTGTAAAAGACTAGAAAGCTGGAGCATCCACTGTCCCATATTACATAATTAGCATTTCATAATATAGGCATGACCAGACTGTCATTGGCATATAGACAGGAAATAGATCAATGCAATCTGATAGTGATTCCAGAAATAAGCCTACACGTGTCCTCGTGTGATTTTCTTTATAGACACCAAAGCAAATAAGTTGGGAAAGACTTTACACAATGCAAATGCAACAGTTATAAAATGGTGGGGCAGTAAGCAAATCTATTCTTTTTATGAGATTTTCTTCTTATTTACGTGTATGTGTCTATATGAATGCATGTCATATGTGTGTGGGTGCCCTTTGAGGCCAGTGGTTGACATCTGATCCCCCTACTCTTAGAATTTCTTCACCTGGCATTCTTGTTTTAGACTTTTGATTGCTTATTTTTTGCTTTTCTTTTGTGATTATGTTTCAGACAGTGTCTCACAGAGTAGCACATCCTAGCCTAGAACTCACTCTGTAGCCCGGGTTGGCTTTGAGCTTTGGGTATTCCTTCTGCTGCAGCCCCCAAGTGCTGCCATTAAAGTACATGCAGATGTTACATCTAGATGTTCCACTGGTGTTGAGCATTAGAAGATGAATATAAATATGAAACATTAGAAAAAGCAGTTAAAAGAATGTTGAAATGTTGAGAATCTTTAGGAGTAACAAAGCAGTTAAAAGAATATTGAAATGTTGAGAATCTTTAGGAGTAACAACTCTCTCTGTCTCTGTCTCTGTCTCTGTCTCTCTCTCTCTCTCTTCCACCCCTGTGTGTGTGTACACACGTGCCTGTTCACGTGCGCTCATGCATGCATGTGAGCAAATTCAAAATAAAACAAAGAGAAAATTTGGGCTGTGTTAACATCTAAGTCAATTTTGTGTTGATTCGTTTGACACGTCCACTATTTTCTGACAAATGCACAGGAGTTTTAAGCACACTAAGTTTGGAGGGCAGGGTGAAGAGCCACTCACTCTGTTCATCTGCCTCAACTCAAGCAGCTTTCTTCCTGTTTTTGGTCTGCTGAGTCAAGTTCACCCTCGATCCAGGAAGATTGTGGCCAGAGGAGAATTCACAGTCAGAGGCACAAGCTAGTCATGCTTACCAGTGCATATAGGATCTTTTCTTTGAGTGTTTAACAAATCAACACAGGAGTTTTTGAGTAGAATAAAGATATCTGGAAGATGCTCCCCATCTGTTCAACTGTGATTGACATAAAAGACAGAGGGACCAGTCAAAATGATAACCAATAGCCAAAGGTTAGATTCCTACCTCTTTTTCTCTTCTTGGACACATACTAGTTGACATAATAATAAGTTAACATAATTAATTTAAAAATAACTACTTCCATTAGTTTTTTTCATTATGAATACAATAATCGAAAATTTTTCTCTTTTCTACTCATTATTTTATGACACCTAGAAACAATCTCTCAATTTAGTAAAGATTTACATCTGTTAAACAATATTGTCATATGTCAGAGAGAAACAAATGGTTCGAGAAGTAGGTTATCGATGAGGAAAAGGCAAAGTGATGCTTTTTTTAACTCTAAACTGCATATTATCAAGAAGTCCCTCTGTGTTCTTTACTATTGTTAAAGGTCCTGTAAAGTATGACATTTTAAAGTAAAATTGGCTTCCCACATTACTAAAAATACTCAGTCAATCCATTTCAGGCAGAGCTGGGCACCAATGAAAATTACAGATACAACCTCCCAAAGCAAATGAATGTAAAGAGCTGTAGCTCAACATGTTAAAAATTGAAGCCAGTTCCAAGAGTTGCAAAAGTACTATAAACAGTAGTTACACACGTAATCCTAAATGTTTGATAAGATGCTGTCAGTAAAAATACACAGCTACATTCTCCCATAAATACAACTGGATATAGAGGTGGCATTCGTATAGCCATCAAACATGTTATCTGTTTGGGTGAGGTTGTGAGAATTTCTGAGGGTCATTTTTAGGAGTGAAGGAAGGCAGCCACATGGCAGACCTTCCTTAAGCAAGCTGTCCAGAGAGGGCTGAATAGGTGCACCATCCCACCTCCATCTCAGCTTGTCTATAGAATTAGGGCTTCCTTACTTATCACTGGGGCCTGACAGTGTCTGAATGTTAATTATTACTCTTGAGACTTACATCGAGATCTCGGTGAGAAAAGATTGCCCAGACTTCTGTGCCCTGTTGTCTTTTTGGTTGTTTCATTTATTTAGCCATAGAAATTGTTTCAGTTTTAGTGAAATTTAAAGAAAGAAAGCCTTGGATTGACACCTCGCTGATGGCTGTCAGAGCCTTTACTCTGTTTGGAAAGTGAAAAAACAATTACTAGCTCTTTGCCACAGCCATTCAAAGAAGAAAACTTGACAAGCTGCATGGGAAGTTTGAGACAGCTATGGGCGGTCAGACACTGGACACTGGACCCTCCTGGGGATTTCGATGGGGCTGCTTCTGCTGCCTCAGCACCTGTAGGCTCATTCTCAGAACAACAATGTCCAAACTAAGGACATCACCAAGAGCCACTGGGTAATTGAGTGTGGTATTTTCTCTTACCACTTTCATACGTCAATGAAAACACCAGGAAATATGTTTATTAGGTTTAATCAGTTATTGACTCTAAAAACTATTTTTGGTCTCTTAAATAGAGGACTTACAAAAGGATGTACAACTTTCAAGATAAATGAGAAGTAGTTGCTATGTAGAATGCTCACACTTTTGACCATTGATTTCATTTTAAGAAAAAGTCAGTATCTCCTGCTTGGGAGGATAAGGACCTTGTAAGGTTGGTCAAGTTTCCGCTAAGGTAGCACAGTTTCCCTTTGCATGTCTCTTCCCTCTCCATGGTGTTCTGTTCAGTTCTTTCATGGCCTGACTCAGGGCCCCTGCTGCTGACCTGATACCCATGGCCTTTATTCATTCCAAAAAATAAATAACACTTTGAAATATTTATAAGAAAATTGAATAATTAATGCATTTTAGCATCCAGTGCTTTTAGCAATAGGAATTTTATATTCTAAATTAATAGAAAGGTACAGGAAGCAGAAAAACATTAACCCTACTCCCAACTCTATCCACAGGAAGGCCAGATCTGCACGTCAGTGTCAAATGTTTAAGTCTTAAATGAAAATGTGCTAACTGCAATCTTTAAAATGGAGCTTACACAGAGCATAACATCAAGGAGAATTTTTCAACCCTAATTGATCCTTTTCAGCCTTTCAAAGAACCATATAATATAGAAATAGAGCTATTGAGTGGTATCCTGTTGGGGTGTTCTTAAGCTATAAATAGCAGATAGTTAATCAATAACATCAGCCAAATGCAAATATTATACTGTCAGTCAAAGACAATTGTATCTGTAAATACTAAATAAATGTCTGTCTTTAATATCGTTTTTCCCATCAAGGCTATCATCTGTCATTTCTATTTTAAACAATGATAGTACCATTATATTTTAATATAAACTATTAAGGATATTGTTATTCAGTAATTAACCACTGATGATATTCTTGAACTGTATTCTAAATATACAATAAAGATCATTATTTGCAGTGAGACATTTAATAAATCTTAGTCAATGAGAAGAAACAGTTTTCAAAATACTCATGCATATTTCATTTGAAAGCACAGTCCAACAGGAAATCTTGCTTTTGAAAACTTTATAAAGCAAAATCTAAACAAATGAAGAAAAGTCCATAAACTTGGTGGTCAATTAACCTCCCAATAATGCATTGAAGTGACTAATCCATAGGGACTTCAGAAAACTGAAATGTTTGTCTCTTTAGAGTCAATGGGTTGGGATACTACAAAGATATTTAGAGATACATTAGCACTAGAAAATCCCTCAGCAGAAAACTCTTCAGGATAAGTTACACAAGCTTAGACGTTAGTGATATAATAAGTGTATAGGTATTACTGCCTTACAGACTGTGGTCGTTTTAAGTCACTCTATCTAGACCGCACATTTTCTTAAATTCTCCCAACCTGATTCTAGCAATCCATCTTTCTTTCCCCAGGGAGACAAAGAAGCTGAACTGGGACTTCCATTTTCTCCACTTTGTGATCGGAAATCAACGATGGTTGCCCAGTCTCAAATAGGTAATTTTGAAGAACAGTGGCCCTGAAAAGTGGGTGGGACTTGTTGCTGTTCAAATGCACGTACTATATATACTCTTTAGAGTCTTCCAGACCAACCTCACTGTACACTCAGGATAAATTTTGGCTTCAGTATTATCTAGATAATACTGAAGGAGAATCAATCAAGTATTTTTACAAAATGAATTAACTAAAGCTGCTACTGCTGGTCATGGCTAGGTGTTTCTACGTTTATGTCTTCTCAGCCAAGGAGTTAAAGTAAAGACCATGCAAAATTTTCAGGCACAGCAAGGCAATTTAGTTTAAAGCAAAGCAATAGAAAAGGACCTGTGTTACAGCCCAGAGTCTCTTTATGTGTTCTAAAGGAAGGAGAGGTCGGGTTTTAAGGGGTATGCTTGCAGCAGTTCTCTACTCTGATTGCTAAATTAGATCACATGGTCATTCTCCAACCATGTAGCCCACTTCCTAGAATGCTTCTGATTGAATAGAAACTATTCTAGCTTTGACTATTGTTAGGGGAGTGGAACCCTATCCCATTATCCTTAGAGGGATCTAGATGTAGCAGAATGCAGGTGGATGTTAGACAAACTGTGTGGAGAGGGGTTTGTGTATGCACAGAACACACAAGAAGCTAGAAGCTGAGTCCCAGGTTACTAAACTATTCCCTGTGCTGGTCTGTCTCTGATAGTTTTCCGACAGCCAGCCTCCTCCTTAGAGAACCATGTGATGTATGAATCTGTGTCCCTTCTCCAGACTTGGGCTCTGGTGTAGCTATTACAGAGCTTTAGGACAAGGCTGCTGACTATACATTTTTCCCTTCCCAGCCAACTTCCAACAACTTTTCAGCCAATAAAACAGCATCCGGAGCTTATCACCTTTCAGAAAGTGTGGATGTTATAGACTCAGGATTTCATCTGCATGTTGGCTGAGTCCCAGTGGCTAGTGGCTCTGATACACATGCCTCTTAGTGAGAGTAGAGGTGCTGACTCATTGGACAGTCTACCTGCTCTAGAGCATTAAAAGTCTGGGTGAACAATTCATTTTACTTTGAATTCAAGTTTAATTAAGATATAAAATTATAGTAGGATTTTTGTAAAATTTGAGATGTGTCCCAAAATGTCCTTGAGAAGTGTCAAGCATACAATACTTTGGTTAAGCGTTCAATGGAGAATTTGCATGTATGTATATGTCACTTCCAGAGCCTTCTTTTCTTGCATTTAGATGTTAGTCTCTGTTCCCAGGTGGATTCAAGGAAGAAGCACTTCATAGCCCTTGGAGTCACAAGGTTTTGCAGTCCCAGAGCTTAAAAAAGTTATTTTTTTTAATCCCTTTTTACCTCACTACTAAGAGGCAAAGGCATCTCGTGGACAAGGCTCTGCTCTTTGCCGTCACTCTCCATCTTGATGAGCACTTTAAATTTGAATCATCGCTCAATGCTGACATCTCAAAGTGGTGGCATTAGTGCTGTTGCCTGGAGATTGTGTGTTCTCTCTGCTGGTTTGACAGCACACGCCCACACTTTGTGGACTAACGCTTTACATGTAGAGAATAATAAAGCGATTTGAACTAAGAGCGCACTGACAAAGCACTCTGATGCAGTAAGGAAAAAAAATAAGATAAAATAAAAGTGGCTGTCCTCCTGTGGCCTGAGGGGTGGGGACCTTTAATTAGCTGGTCTTCTTAGAGTTAGCATTTTTTTCTGGTGCATAACATTTAACAACCAAAAACCAAATGAGGACCATTCATCAGGGTAATGGCCTCTCACTGAGAAGAAAAGACATTCCTGATCATTAGAACTGGCTCAATAGTTAGGACAGTGTAAGGGGTAGAATATTAAATAGGAAAGACCACGTGCTTGAGCTAGGAAGTCTAGTCTATCAGCTCTTACTACTGAATGCATGATTATCCAAAGTAGCTGCCTCTCAAGGTTGTTTCTGTCCACAGCTTAGCCAGTTCTCTACTGAGCACTTGTTTTTCCACATGGGTCCCAGAAAGTCCTCACTGTGGCTTACCATATGGTTTAGGAAACTGTGACACTGGATCATATCTATCATTCTGTGTGTTTTGCTTTTTTAGGTTTCATTGATTTCATAGTGGAGCCAACGTTTTCTCTCCTGACAGACTCGACAGAGAAAATTGTTATTCCTCTTATAGAGGAAGCTTCAAAACCAGAGTCTTCTAACTATGGGGCAAGCAGGTATAATAGTTTGTCTTTTGCATATATAATCTTTATCTTTAAGATTTGAAAGAGCTTCTACCCAATAATTATTCTTTTCCTCAAAGGGTAGGCCTGCAGTTCTTGCAGTAATTATTAGGTAGTAGTGCCATCTAGTGTCTATATACTGTAATGCACTCCCTTTGCAACTGATCTTGGTCTGGTACAAATGAGAAGACAAAGGGAATAAGTCTGTATGGGAGGGGAGGTGGGTGAGGGAACTGGGAGGAGTGAGTAGAAGCCAAACTGAAATCAGAATACACTAGCTGAAAAAGAGTCTATTTAATTTTTTAAAAAAGAGACAAAATAAATGAAGTGTGTTGGACAGTCCCTGCCCACTCCAGGTGGGAAAGAGGATGTGAGCACTTAACACATGTTCCATCTGGGGCCATGTGACGGTTGTCCAAGCCCTGCGGTTCTGTAAACCTGTCTTGTATGATATCTTGACCTAGTTGTTTTTTGATTTCCTTGGTTGTCAATGGTAGCTCATCCACCATGATTGGGTTCCACGTTGCTGACTCTCTAAGGCGATCAAATACAAAAGGCTTCATGAGTGATGGGACCTATACCCCAGACTACTCTCTGTCAGCTGTGGACCTGAAGAGTTTCAAAAACAACTTGGTGGACATCATTCAGCAGAACAAAGAGAGGTGGAAAGAGTTGGCTGCCCAAGGTACAGTTGATAAAGATACTACCATTAAGGAGTCTAATTCCTTAATAATTTGTACTTTCTTCCACTTGATTTGCCGGTTTTTGGAATCTGATCATTCATGAGACAGTTGGTCCTGTTGCTAGCTAAGAAAAGATACTGCTGTTCATGTCCCCTGAGCTGCAGATGTGTGTGCTGATGGATAGTGGCCATGCAGATGTGCAAGAAGGGACAATAACATGATGACAAACTGTGTTCTGTCAATGTACTTTCAAGCCTGTTCTAGCACCAAGCAAGGTGACTAGCTCTTGCTGTATCTGCCCTAGTGTCTAGCATTTTAGTTAAAAATAAACTTTGGGGCTGGAAAGATAGCTCTGTAGTTAAGAGTACTTGGTGCTCTTGCTGAGAACCCAGGTTTTGTTCCAGGAATCTATGATAAGCAGTTTACCACAGCCTGTAACTCCAGCTCCAGGATCCAATGATCTCTCTTGGCCTCTGTAGATATCTGCAGGTACATGCACACACACACACACACACACACACACACACACACACACACACACACACACACACACACACACAGAGAGAGAGAGAGAGAGAGAGAGAGAGAGAGAGAGAGAGAGAGAGAGAGAGAGAGAAACACATAGTACAATAATTACAGTAAATATTTTTAAATTAATAAAAGCATTATGAATTATTGGGTATCCAGAGTAGAAACCCCTGTGTGAATTGGCTGTTAAAGGTATTGTGGCTCCATAATGAGAGGAAACTGAGTAGACAGATGTGCTTCAGTCTTCAGGAAGGCCTGAGATGCTAAACAAGAGCAGGAGTGTACCTTGAAATAGGGATGTAAAGAAAGCCTTCACTAACAAAGTGATGATGTAGATAAATAGTAGAGGAAAAGAGAAAGAGGTTAGGGAACAGCCTGGTATGGAGGATCAGACCTTTTCAGACAGATGCCTGGAATGACCACGTACCAACTAGAAGATGGAGCTTGCCTGCCACAAAAGAGACAAGCAAGCCTGTGAAAAGGGGAGAAAGTGGGCAGGTGGGAACTCTGTAAGCATGGTATGGGGAAGTGTGTTGACCAGATCATTTGTTTGGTCCCCCAAACGGAAAACCCAATGTAGGGTTATCTGTCAGACAACATGTGAGTGATTTCAACCACATTTAACAATGATTTCTCTGACTACATAGCAGGAAATATTATTTTGCTTGGGTTGCAAAAATGTCACCCAGGATCAGAAAGGAGGCAGTTATCTGCCACCTAGGAGAAAGATGAAAGTGTAGACTAAACTCCAAACTGTGAAACAGAAGAGGGAGGCTTGAACCAGTGTGCGTGCAACAGCATGAGCAAGAAGTTAGACTTAGATGTTTGAAAGGCTTTATATGCATATTGTGCTGGTTTCAGTCTGCTTAGCCTATGGAGTGGCACTACAGGAAGTGTGGACCTGTCGGAGTAGGTGGGGCCTTGTTGGAGGAAGTGTGTCACTGTGGGGGTGGGCTTTGAGAGAGCTTCTTCCTAGCTGACTGAGAGTGCCAGTCTTCTCCTGGCTGCAGTCAGATCAAGATGTAGAACTCTCACCTCCTCCTGCAACATATCTGCCTGGATTCTGGATGTTTCCTGCCTTGATGATAATGGACTGATTCTCTGAACCTGCAAGCCAGCCCCAATTAAATGTCCCTTATAGAAGTTTCCTTGGTCATGGTGTTTCTTCACAGCAATGGAAACTCTAATTAAGACACATATTTATAAAATGCATAGATGCTAAATATAATCATGATATAGAGTATACCATATATATGTGTGTGTGTGTGTGTGTGTGTGTGTGTGTTTACATCTGTGTGTGTGTGTTTACATCTGTGTGTGTGTATCATTACACAATATGACTTTAAAAATTTTAAATTCTACATTACCCTTGTATCAATTCCTATCTGTTCTCCTTCCAAACACACCCTGGATCTGATCTCCTCTTGTTCATTCTCTTGCATGCATGGAATCTATATGTATGTATATAGCATGTATACATAATTGTATGTTGTCTTTTCTATTGCTATGCTTAAACACTATGATTGAGACAACTTATAAAAGAAAGATTTGATTTGGTTTATGGTTCCAGAAGTTCCAGAAGTTGGAGTTCATAATGGTGGAGCAAAGGAACACCTGAATGCTCACATCTTTATCTGTAACCATGGACACAGAGAGGGCACTGGGAGTTGTGTGGGCTTTTGCAACTTCAAAACTCACTCCAGGGAGACATCTCTTCCAACAAGGCTACACCTCTTAACCCTTCCTAAACAGGTTCACCAACATGAGACCAAGTATATGAATGGGTCATTCTCACTTCAATCTACCACACATGGCATTAACTGTCATCATAATACTTAATATATATGCATTTATAACTATACTTATAATTC
Organism: Uromys caudimaculatus; assembly: GCA_028551405.1. NCBI lineage: Eukaryota > Metazoa > Chordata > Mammalia > Rodentia > Muridae > Uromys > Uromys caudimaculatus. The sequence continues at coordinate 89,429,181 of CM052701.1, forward strand.
TCTTGTATGAATATTTTCATAATAACAAATGAAAACATGATCTGCTACAAAAAGACATCTGCTCTAAAGTCAATGACTGTCAGTTTATATGGCCATGGTAATCTGCTATGGACCACTCCCAACCTGCAGTCCCTGAAGTGAGAACATCTGTCGTATCTGAGACAGGATGATGACATGAAGGTGATCCGGTGTCTACTGAAGCTATACGAGAATCCCAGGGGTGTCACCACCATCTCAGCACTCTGTACATCCTAGCTCATCTTCAGATCTGCAGAGCATCCCACTCCTCCTTGTCAGAGGAAAGGTGTAAATCCTTTGATTCCACTATGCGAAGCTCACTGTAATAAAGTGAGTTAGTAGTTAAAAAGTCCTTTAAAAGAACACTTTCATCCAGGAAGCCTTCTCCTAGGGAGCTGAATATAACTGTCTAGAATAGGTGTATGTAGATTTTGTTTTGATATAAGGCTTTTTTAAAAAATACAAATGCTTTCTAATATCCCAGAATGGCCAGTTTGGGTTAGATTTATCCATCTAGACTGAAGAATAGGTCCTTACTCTCAGTCCGTTATTTCTCAGTGTCTTATGTCTCTATCTTTTCTACAGTATTCAGGAGTTGACAGATGTCAGGAATATATGTTACTATTCTTGTAGTGAGGTGGGCATTTGTAAACAGCAAGAAGAGTATGTGTGAATTTTGTATCCTGCTACCTTGCTAGATATGTTTGTCAGAGGTTGGAGGAGCTTTTACGATCCTTAATGTGTAAAATCATATCAGATTCTTCCTGTCCTAATTTATCCCCTTCTCCTGTCTAATAGCTCTAGCTGAGATTATATTTAACAGGAGTGAAGAAAGTGGAAATTCTTGTCTTATTTCCGATTTTACTGGAAATATTTCAAGTTTTTCTTATTTGAACATAATGTTGGCTGGAGGCTTGCAGTGTATTACCTTTTTTGTGCTGTGACATATTTCTGTATCCTGAGGTCATCCAGGACTTTTGTCATGAAGGGTTGGTTATTGGATATACCAGAAGGCCTTTTCTGAATATAATGTGATGCTCATGCAGCTTCTGGTTTTGAGTCTATTAATGTGTTAATTATATTTAATGATTTGCACTTGTTGAAATATCCCTGCATCTCTGAGATAAAGACAGTTTGATTGTAATAGATGTTATTTTTGATGTGTTCTTGAATTTGGTTTAATTGTATTCTGTTGAGTTTTAGCATACATGTTCATCAGGGATATTTATCTATACTTTTATTTTTATATGTGTCTTTGTCTGCTTTAGGTATAAGTGTACTGCTGGGTTTATAAAGACAAACACCAACAAACAAACTAACTAAACTCTTTCCATTTCTCTTCAATGGAATAGTTTGAGAATCAGTGGCTTTAATTCTTCTTTAAGAGAGATTCTACACAAATTACCTGGCTTCATGCAAATATAATACACATTTTTCTATTTGCTGAACCCAACGAATGAATGCCAAAAGGAAAGATAAATACATGAAACGTTTCCTAATATTTCTTCTATATCTGGGTTTGTGTGCTTTCTGACCCTTTCAGGATAGTTTTTTCTGTAACTTTGCATTATGAATATGAATAATAGCAGTTCATGTACCCCCAGAAAATTGTTGGGTTAGAATGTGGGGCATAGACAAGGTGGCACTGAGGAAGAGATAGGCTGGTTAGATGCTACAATGTTGATCAGAGGTTAGTGAATCTAATCATATGACCCCAGTGACTAGACCATTTACAAGTACATTGGAAGTTTGTCAACTTTGTACCTTAGAGAACACTACACACTACACACACCCACAGATACACATGTGCGTGTATGTTTATATTTATGTGTACATATACATACATGTACTCTCATTTCTGTTCTCTTTAAGAAACCTTGAGACTTACACTCAACATTCTCTGTTTACTTCCTTTCCCCTCTGTCTCGAATGTCCTTTATCAATCAGAGTAATCTATTACTGGCCTCAATTTTAATTCATGTAGAAAAAAAAAAAAACCCTGTTTCCAACAAGCCCCTGCTACCATTAAGCAATGAATTCATGGGTAGATTATAGCAGGGTTTGGCCAATTATTGAAAGGCTCTCAATAGACTAATCCATGTATAACACTAGAACCTTTGTGAGCCAATGCTTTCTCAAAAGCCCATCTACAGTCAGTCCAGCCTTTTAGTGATTTCTTAATATCAGAATCATTCATTCATTAAACCTTATATTTTAAGGTACATGGTGGAGCCTGTCATGTGCTGGAAATATGCTCCAATTCCATAAGGGCATGCCGGAAAGCATGTCTAGCTCCGAATCCTCTATATACTATATTTTATTCTATAGGTCCCTATTTATCAGGCATTTTAAATTTAGGTTTATTTTGTGTGAATGGACATTTTGACTACATGTATGCATGTGCTCTACATGTGTTCCTAGTGTTTTTGGAGGTGAGAAGAGGGCCTTGGATCTCCTTGAACTGGAATTAACAGATAATGAAGAGCCACCAATGTGGGTGCAAGAAATTGAACCTGGGTCCTCCAGAAGAGCAACCAGTGCTCTTAAAAGCTGGATCATCACTCTAGCCCCTCATTATACATTTTGATATGGAAATTAAGCAAAGAAAATAATGAAAATGTGATAATCATATGTTAAAATAGACCTCTATAGCAACACATTATAATAATAATAAAAAAGAAGTGAATTCTCTACCTCTTTCTCAAAATATCTTACTGAAAGTCATGTTGAATCCATATAATAACATCAGTTCCCATAGCTTTGATTCATGTACAGAATTTGGGTTCTCTCTTGTTGTTTGAGTTATTAGGTATGACCAGTGGGAAAAAGCATTTTAGGATAATAATAAATAAACATGTTCTTATTCATAAATAAACATGTTCTTACTCATCTCATTTTTAAAGTGAATCTCAAACAGAATATTATTTCTTTATATAATTTTAGATTTAAATAGAGATATAATACCTTTATGTATATGAGTAATGTCTTTCATGATAAACTATCATTCAATTCTGTGAGTGTCCACTTGAGCCAAAATTGATTAAAATCACTTCTTTCAAATCATCTGAAGATCATCACCAGCAGATATGAGAGTCATGAACAGCTCTACCAGCAAAAGCAAAATATTCTGAAAATTAAGAAATATGGACTGTATTTGTTTTTATAATTTTACTATAATAGTTTATGCAAATGTGACTTATTAATAAAATTGATCATAGGGTTTTTTCATTATTTCTTCACACTTTCTCTAGATTGTTAAAATGAGTACCCTTGTTTTTCAGAACCAAAATCAATTCTACAGGAACAGTGTAAGTTTTTTCTTCAATAAGCACCTTTAGGTAAAACGTCCTATGTGCTGACAGCTCTAATTTGATCAAAAGATATTCTTGCTGGATGTCTACCTGGGCCTGAGTGAGAAAGGGAATCCCTTTTTTTGTTTCTGCAGGTTGTTGCTAAATTACCATCAGAACATAACAACTTCAAATTTCTTGATTGACCTGTCTTCTCTGGCATGGACTAGATCTTCTGGTGGCCGCTGCATCAACATCTTTATGCCTTCAAATATTGGTGCAAATAGTATTTTGTGGCACCTCCCTTTGCTGAGCTGACACAGCGCATGCCAATAAATGTTCTTTGAGCAACTTATCAGTGATTTTTGTCATGTCTTTTGTAAGGCTACTGAGACACTTTCACATCATAAGTGCATTTTCTAAAATTTCAGAAAGGAAGCACACATTTTAGAAAGTTATCCTTTATAAAAATTCTAACTTTTTTCCTTTGAAAATTCTTTAATAATCCCTACTGTTAAAATTATTCAGAAAAATTTCAAGATGAATATCACATGAGTGATGTTCATATTTATATTCTAGGAGAATGAGTGGGCAGGATGGAATGGCTTGACACACTAGGTTCTGTTTTAAATCTTGTTGCCACATAATTTAGTTTAAGATTAGTTATTTTTCCTTCAAGAAAAATTCCTTAAATATTTTAATTGTATTTTATTAATTTAATGTGTATGTGTGTCTGTATGTGTGTATGTGTGTGTGTGTGTGTGTGTGTGTGTGTGTCTGCAGATGGCAGAGCATGTTGAGATCAGAGGACAACTTGTAGGACTTGATATTCTCCTATATATTTTTAACAAGTGTTTTTCAATACTTCTTTGCCTATGACTCACTCATGGCTAACTTAATACTTAGCTGGACCAGAGTGGTAGAAGAACTGTCTTAGTTATGATTTTACTGCTGTGAACAGATACCATGACCAAGGCAACTCTTATAAGGACAACATTTCACTGGGACTTGGCTCATAGGTTCAGAGGTTCAGCGCATTATCATCAAGGCAAGAGCATGGCAGTGTCCAGACAGGCAGGGCACAGGAGATGCTGAGAGTTCAACATCTTGTTCCAAAGGGCAAACAGGAGAAGACTGGTTTCTAGGCTAGGATGAGGGTTTTAAAGCCCATGTGACACACTTCCTCCAACAAGGCCACACTTACTGCAACAATACCACACCTCCAAATAGTGCCACTCCCTGGACCAAGCATTTTCAAGCCACCACACTCCACTCACTGCTGGCCCAACAAAAATTGTTCAGACATGTGAGTCTATGGGGACTATATATAAACAAAGCATAATCAAAATATATTTAGTCCAACTTCAAAAGTCTCCATAGTCTATAGCCGTCTCGACAATGTTAAAAGTCCAAAGTTCAACATCTTTTCTGAGATTCATTGAACCACTTAACTGCAATTCCCTATAAAGTCAGAATCAAAAAGCAGATTACATACCTTAAATATCACAGGATATACACTACTGTTCCAAAATGTCATAGTGAGTAAATACTGGAAGAAACAAGACCAGAAACAAGCTGGGCACACTGTACCAGTCTGCCGGTATGAAGTCAAACAGTCCTCTGAGGGAGAAATGAGGATTATAGGAAAGACAGAAATGAAGACTCAGAGACAAAGGTTAGAAATCAGGAGGCCTGTCCAGTCAGTATTGCAGCAGCCTCAAGTTTAATTCTCTTAGGCTTTATGTACTTTACAGTATTATGGGAAACAAAGTCACAAGCCAGCAGAGACAATGATTGATGTACATTCCATATCTGTACCATCCACAGGCCTCCCTATTCCTCCCTGTTCCTTTCTCTAAGATTAACAGAACATTCAGCCCCTCTCCTGGAGCTTCAAGTGCATCCCTTGTTATCATTCCATGCATCCGCAGGCCAGGACACCTGGCAGTAGACCCTGGCCTGACTCGACTCTGCCTGACAGGTAGACTTTCACAGAAGCAGGCAAAATGGCTCCCGACAGCAAACTCCAAACTCTGCATCTTCATGTCTGTTGTCACAGTAGTGCTCTTCGAAGCTCCAGCTCTTCATCTGTACTGGCACAGTTCTCCTTGGCTGGCTCCATTCACTATTAGCAGCTTTGCTCAGAAGATATCCCAGGCTCTAGCATTTTGAATATCTTGGGGTCTCCAAGGCAACTTCAACATTATTGCTCCTTGTTCCAACGTCTAGAATTCACACATGATCTTCTGGGCTCCTCCAAACGGATTGGGTTACTTCTTCAGCTCTCACCTCTGTAGGACTTTAGGCTCTGGTTAACTCCACTCTACTGCTGCTGCTGTTCTTGGTAATCATCCCATGGTACTGGCATCTCTAAATCACTGGATTCTTCTGCTGTAACTAGGCCTCACCAATAACCTCTCATAGGCTCTCTTCATGGTGCCAAGCCTCAATTTCTTTGCATGGCCCCTTTAGTCCTGGGCCATCAACTGCAACTGAGGCTGCACCTTCACTAATGACCTTTCTTAGCATCTCACAGTGGCAAGTCTCAGCTGCTCTCCATGACCCCTTCAAAACCAAAACCACCCTGGTGTTTCTTACACATTACCAAGTCTAGCTGTAGCATGCGGTACAACCTTGGCTATCTCTGGAACACAGCTTCTTTGCGCTCTCAGAAAACGCTTCCCAGATTTAAGTTCAGTGGTGCTGTTCTCTTCTTAATCACTGCTAATTTCTCAGCTCTAGCTAGTCAGCATCACTTGTCCCAGTAATCCCTTCTATTTTTGATTCCACAGCCAGAGCCACATGGCCAAAGTTGCAGAGTTCTGCTGCTTGCTGGAGCTAGAACACTGCCCACTCCCACCTCCCATGTTCTATTACATTATCACCAGCTTTCTATTTTCCAATTCCTTCTCTAAGTAAGCTTGGCTATCCTGGAACTTGCTCTGTAGATTGACCTTGAACTCAGAGATCTGCATGTCTCTGTCTCTTGAATGCTGGGATCAATGGTGTGTATCACCATTCCTGAACTTAGGCTTTTCTCTACTTAAAACTTTCTCTAAACCAGGATGGCCTTGAACTCAGAGATCTGCTTGCCTCTGTCTCCTGAGACTAAAGGTGTATACCAACATGTTTGGTCCTAAGCTTAGTTGGGTGGGATCTTGACCCAAAGTCACCACTCCCTTAATCTGTTTATCTTCTTGAACATAGGATCAGCTTCATCTCACTTCATGGTGAACCTTTATTACTTGAACCATACATTTTATATTTTTCCTTTCTCAGCTTGTTCCTTTCATTAAAACGCTCTTCATAAGAGAGAACTTTAGTAACCACACAACAGAATTTATACCAGGCTGTTTTGAGACTTTCTTTGTCCAAGCAATTAATCGAAATCTCTTCATTTTAGCCTCAAGCAGACTCTGGACAATGGCAAAAAGCAGCCATGATCTTCACCAAAATATCACAAAAACAGTCTCTAGGCTACAGACCAGTATTATTCTCCATTCTTGTCCCAGTAGGCCCACACAGTTCAATCACCCTCAGCAGTACTATCTTCCATATTCCTACCAAGATGGCCCATTAAGGCCCACTTAAACCATTCCATAGTTTTCTAAATGCAAAGTCCCCAATCCCCATTTTTTTTCAAACAAAAACATGGTCAGGCCTATCACAGCAATACCCCAGTCCCTAGTACCATTTCTATCTTAGTTATGGTTTTACTGGTGTGAACACACACCATGACCAAGGCAACACTTGTAAGGACAACATTTAATTGGGGCTGGCTTACAGAGGTTCAGTCCATTATCATCCAGCCAGGAGCATGGCAGCACTCGATACAGTGATTGCCAGTACCTTTCCTTGATTCACCAATGTAGCCTTTCTCATAGCTCTCCCAAGATTCTCTCACATCCATCTAGTGTTCTATGAGAGATGGTCAGAATAGAAATAGCTTAGGTCAGAACTATGGTCACATTTGTCTAATGTGGAAAGATGTAAATGAATTAGCATACATAACTTTGAATTGAATATTTTTGAACTCAACTTCACTTGGAAAGAAACTACAAATATCTTTGGTTTCCCCTTGCTTTTTATAATTGGAGAATTATATATTTATATAATGATGTTGGAGAAGGAATTTTGAATTGAGGATCCTTCCCTTCCCCTAAGCACAAAATCTCCCAGAGAAGTAAAAGAGTTTTAAGAATGTTTCTGTAGACCTGAGTGCTCTAAAAGGGGAGCTTTGTAATCCGGAAAATGGCTTATAAAAATTAAATTTGAAAGAAATTTTTACCACCTATGTTTTGATCTCTCAAACAACAAATGTAATTATATATACATATATATTCATATAGATTTATATACATATTCATAATTTTTAATATTTTTCTCATTAACTGTGGGAATTGTGAAAGTTCCCAGAGATCATACAGAAAGATTCATAACTGAACTGTTGATTTTTCTCATATATATTTAATTTCTGTGTTTTATTCATTCTCCAACATCATTATATAAATATATAATTCTCTAATTATAAATAGCAAGGGAAAAACAAAGATATTTGTAGTTTCTTTCCAAGTGAAGTTGAGTTAAAAAATATTCAAAGGGAAATGAAGAAAACCTTCAAGGATCTGAGGCTGCAACTTAATTATAATGTCATTTCTTTATTTTCTTTTCCTCTTTTGTTTCTTAGAGACAGAGTTTCTCTGTGTAGCCCTGGCTGACCTGGAACTCTTTTTGTAGACCATGCTGGTCTCAAACTCATAGAGATACTCCTGCCTCCACCTCCTGAGTGCTGGGATTAAAAGCATGTGGTACCATCGCCCAGTTTTCAATGTTATTTTTAAAACAGCCTGGCATAGTAGCTCATGTCTTTTATGCCACCACTTGAAGCACAGAACGACAAAACTCTGTGAGTCCAGCCAAGTCATAGCACACTCCAGGGCAGCCAAGATTACGTAGTATGACTCTGTCTCAAAAAGGATACAGACTACGTTCAGCTGGATGGTAAAAGGTTCAGATCTGTATTTTCATCTACTCTGAAGCTGAGGCGAGGGAACCTCAAGTTCAAAACCTAGGCTGGGCTCTAAAGCACACACAAAGTCAGCCTGGAGAAACCAACAAAATTCTCTCTCAAAACAGTCAGTGGTGGAACAGTTGCCTACTGTGTGCTAAACCCTAAACTTAGTGCCCAGCATGACAATAACAATAAAATAACTAACAAAATCAAAATTTAAGCTGAGCCCCTTCTTTAGCTTGAAAGCTGGTGATAAGTGATTTTGGTGGGCTTGCATTAGGTTTTAGTTAAATCTACAACATTTGGTAAAGGAAATAAGACATACAGGCCACAGATCACTCAGTGGTGTCTGCTTTCCACTCTGGAGATAGGATTTCCTTTGTAGGGTCTTGTGTCTCACATCGCCCTCTGTGTTCAGTTAAGCTGAGAAAACCCATAGATATCAATGAGGAGTTGAAGCATTGTTAAATAAAAGCAATGAATACTAAGACAATAACTTTGATGTTAGTTTGATGGAAAAATAGTACAGCACCCATAATTTATCTTAAACCACTTAACTTCCATCATGAGAACAACCCTATTGCATGAATCTGTAGAGATCACAAATTCCATCATTGTTGATCTACAAACTACTTCATAGCTAAATGCTCAAAGTGCTCTTTCATATATATTAAAGCATGAATTTGAAAATGTATTGCAATAGGAACAACTTACATGAACATGAAAGGAAAACAAATTCTTCTATTACTTCATTCAAAAACTGTAGTTGGATGAGACTCTTCACATATTCTTTCAAATCATCCCTTCCCATTATTAGCAACATTAGATAAAAATATATGCACAGGAGGTAAATAAATGGCCTGGGGGTGGTGTTACGAAAACAGAAGTGTCTTCCTCATCTAGGTACTAGGGTATCTGTGTTTAGGACTAATTTCTCTCTTGGCTGATCTGAGGATTCATGTACATAAGTACTAACCCTGTAAGTCTTCTGAGATGTGTTGACATAAAACAAAGTTAATATAAACAACTGCTATAAAAACAAATCTATGTAGTTGTATATAGATTTGTATAGTAGTTGCTAGATTTTAGATCATGCATCCCACCAGGATTTGCTGGATTTTTTCCCCAAATCCCACACACATTTGTTGAAAACTGTGTATCTTAGCCTCATAGCAGCTTTCACAAGGTAAACAAAAGTAATTTTAGCTTTCACAAGGTAAACAAAAGTACAGGAAGAGGAAGGGGAAAAACTATAAGGGTCTAAGAATCACTGAAGAGAATACCTCAGACTCAAATAGTATGAAAAGCAGAGTTTTATTCTGCAGAAATTACTGCAAGGGTGAACCGTTCATCAAAATGGTGATGCAGAGGTGAGCTCACAGGCTCAATTTAAAGCCAATTAGGGGAATTTCAGGCAGGGGTAGGTGACCTTTATCCTCATTGGTTGGCTCTATATCTAGGGATATGGATATCTCTGGGATTGGCTAGGGTTCTGGGGACTTTCCAGAGCCATTATTGTCTAACTATTCTTGCCTCAGTCCAGGTGGCAGACCAGGTCCTGATTGGCTGTCCATGGACTGTGGCTTTTCCTAGAACGGTTTTGTTCAGTTCTGGGAAACAGAAACTTAGGCCTAGTCCCCTGAACTGGCATCTCATAGACTGTCATGGGGTCAGTCTAGCTCTGCCCTCTCAAACCCAATCCTTACAATTAGAAAAAATAGATACACACAATATCCAGAGCCTCATCCTCCCAAGTTGGGAACATACAGTGCTGTCTCCATTCAGTTGCTGACCAATTATATACTTGTTGACCATTAACATTAAAAGGTGAGCTGTCTGCAGTCTCCAGGTTAGAGACAAGGCCTTACCCTGGCTGTGTCTGATTCTGTAAGGTGAGCACTGTGCCAAGTTCCAGATCACTGAGATATATTGGAGGTGATCCACTCTGGGTGGAGGGCTGAAAACTTCAAAAAATTGTCAAAACAAAATACCAACCTGTACACAGTTTTGTATCTTGAGTATAGTAAACCGCAGATGTAGAGTTTTAAATTATTTCTCCTGGAGGTCCACGTCTCGTGAGTTCTTTTCCATACACTAACATCTCTTTACTTCAAAGTCTCAAAAGCACAGGACTTGTGTGTGTCTTAGGCTTTTGTTTTTTGATTTATTATTAGCTAATCTTTTACTACAGTATTTATAGCCAAGGACATTAATGAAAAGAGAGTTCTGGGATTTGTTTGTTTGTTTATGTTTATTGTTTTGTTACTTCTTACTGTTTATACTTCTTACTGTTAAACGACTTTATCACCCCCAGGGAACTAAGTTCAAAATCTTTTTAGTTTTTCTTAGGATAAAAATGAAAAAATACCATATTTGTCTCATAAATCTCATCTTGAACTATTATAATGATATTTTTCCAGACAACTAAGAATTTTCTTGTTCTTTCAAATTTGTGTAAACTTACCCTCTTGGGTCAGGGAGTATGCCTGTGTGAGCAACATTTTCAGGTTTGTGAAGCAGAAGGTAGCTCTGGAGTAGAAGGCCCAGATCTGCTCCAAACATGAATAAACCTTTTTGTGCAAAATGGATAATTGAGTGGTAAGAAGTATGGCTCACTAAAATATTCTCTATGACTCTGTCTTTGTAGTTGCTGTTATTACTAACTCAACATGTCATTCTCAGCAATTTATGCTTTTTATGCTCCTTCTTACCCAGATTGCCCATGATTTAAATAAATTAGAACATATTGACACATTTGTGTTAAAATACAAATAGATTTCATCAAGAACTTAAGACAGAAAGGCTACTACGTATTCATTTGTTTTAAACATTCTGAATTTAAAATTTAACTATATTATTGTTTTACCCATCTGGGAACTGCATTTAAAATATGTAAACCCAAGGCTGGTCAGGTGACTCAGTGGGTAAAAGCACTTAAGATGCATGTAAATGGGAGGAGAGGTCTGCCTCCTGTAAGTTGTCTTGTGACCTTTACATTCCCCTGCTCCAACTAAATAAATACATGTAAATATAAAATATTAGTGTTTTTATCATTATTAATAATTATCATCATTGCTATCATTATTTATACAATACAATATAATCATATATATATATAAATTTAAAATATATGAACCCAGAATTCTATGGACAATTAAATACCATAGGTTGTAGATGATTAATAAGGTTACAGATATGAATTTATCATTGGATTTTGCATTCTGACATTGTTTAAGTACGGCAGTTTGGGAAATGGTTCCTTATGGGAGTAACATTGCGTTATTGTTATTTTTTTATTAAAATAAAAAGTATCATTTTTTTGACTTTTAAAATGAACAGAAATGGCAACAAATAGGCAAGTTTAGGAAATTATGCCTGCATGGTTGTGCTATGTCTCTCACACTAAAGATGGGGTTCCCACATTCCCAGCTATTCTCCATGTCCAGGAGAACGTGACTCCATAGTTCCTATAGAGAATAGGACACACGATTTTCTTTTTCAGGATTATCTGTTACAAAACCAAGTTTAGTTATATCCTCCTCAGACAGTAGCAAACTAGATCGCTGCATTGATATAATTGGGCATTTTTAAATTAAATGAATTTGAAGGTTTCTGTTTATTTACCAAACTGAAATTTAAATAGAAATTTTAGTTCATCGAAGTACTTCCGGCACAGCTGAAATGTTTCACCCCTTTGCACTTTATTATTTCCAAGTTTCAGTTCCTGAAATTGATTTTTATGAACATACACAAGACCAGTAATATGAACTACTGTTCTACCTATAAAAAATAAAGAAAAGAAAAAACTAGCACACCTTTTAGACTCAATTTTTATCATATTATTCCGATACCAATTAAACACCAATTCCAATATGTCTTGCCCAAACACTGCTAGTTGTGGAGTCTTCTCCAGAGACACCCCAGCAATCACACCCTTAGTGAAAACTGACACTTTCTTTCCAGCTGCTATCAAATGGCAATGACACCTAGGCTTAGGGTGGGTCTTGGTGCCAACCTCCTTTCTCCTCATGCTGAGATATTTTTCTGGCTTGAGCTTGTACCATTTTTTCACACTATCACAATCTCTGTGAATTCATATATGCAACTCCTGTTGGAATATAGATTTATGTAGCCATTTGAAAATCAACATGGCGACTCCTCAAAAAGCTAGAAATAGGTCTTCCATATAATCAAGTTATATAACTGTTGGGCATATTCCCAAAGGACTCTATATCCTATTACAGAGATACTTGCTCACATATGTCCCTTGCTGTTCTATTCAAATATCCAGACAATGGAAATAGTGGAGATGTCCCTCCACTGAGGAATGGATAAAGAAAAGTGATGCATTTACACAAAGAGACGTTATTCCACTGTTAAGAAAAATAAAACTATGAAACTCACAGGTAAATGGATAGAACTGGAAGCAATCAATGTGAGCAAACCAAACCCGGAAAGACAGACACCACACACTTCCTCCCATACGTGGATGTTAGCACCTGAAATATCCACAGAGGTTAGAAAACTAATAAGGAGACATGGAGATGAGGAATCTTTCCAAGGAGGGAGATAGAGCACAGTAATATAAAGAAATAGGAATATGGAGCAGGAAGTATCAAATGTGGGAATGGGTAAAGAAGGACATAGAGAAGGGACAACTAATGCTAAAGCCCTTCTGAAGAAGCCATATGGAAACCTACTACTGTGGAAGTTTCATTTTATATATATATGTGTGTGTGTGTGTGTGTGTGTGTGTGTGTGTGTGTGTATGTGTGTATGTATACACACACATATATATCTATATCTAATCTATATCTATATATCTATATCTAATCTCAGCATGAGAAGAAAGGAGGTTGACACCAAGACCCACCTTAAGCCTAGGTGCTATTGCTATTTGATAGCATCTGGAAAAGAAGTATCAGCATATATATTAAGTGGACGCACCCTATAACAGAGACAATGCCCCAACTAGACACATGTGTTAGCAAATAAAACCCCACGACCAGGAAAGGATTACCTCTTTATGAGTTGTTGGTCAATGGGATCTCTTAAATATTACAGACCATTGCTAATGCTCTTGGTTATTGTCCAGAACTCAATGGTAAGACCATGTAAGAAATTATTGATTTGAAATATATATAACACTTAATAAATGAGGTATTTTGTAATATTAGTGTGGTTCCTGGACTCTGTGACAAACTGCTGGAGAAAATAACTTCAGTAAAGAAGAATTTGCTTCAGATGTTCAGCCCATGGCTGGTTGGCTTCTTAAAGAGTAAGGGAAAACTTTACTATTAGTTCCTATAAAATTTAAAAAGAAGTTTACCTGCTTCCAATACACAATGGCATGGAGTAAATGTTGCCATTACAAAAAGGATAAAATAGGGATGAAAAGAGAAGGCTATGACCAAAGCAAGACCAAAACCCAACAGGAAAAATGCCAAATTTTGCAGCTCTATATCTGGTTCTGAGGCATACTTTTAATTTGTGCAAAGCCCTGTTCTTGTACCCTTGGTAATATGGCCTCTCTTTAGAACTCCGAACTTTTCTGGCCTAAAACTTTCCTCAGCATATGGTCCATGTTCTAGACATCTTTAACCTCCCAGAGACTTCATAAAATGTTCATCTTCATTCTCACAGCTTCAGACATTATGCTTTAAAGGCCAGAATACAATGACTTCAACCATGCTCCGTACTGTGTGTATTTGAAAAATCTTCATGATCCTTCCATGGTCCCTAAACCCCTTTTTCTGCATGCCTGCAAAGCATCATATGGACAATGCAGAGATTTTCTTTCAGCTCAAGTAGTGCCTAGGATCCCATGGACCATGTCTGCAGAAGGTTCTGTGTACTCAGGTGAACAGCCAGGTGAAACCTTTCCCTAATTTGTCGCCCCCCTTTCTCCTTGGAGGCTTTTGACCATCAGCCTGAGAAGACAAAGGAACAGAGGCAGAGAGCAGGCTTCAGATGGCCGTGAGTACGGAGGAATGATCTCTGGAGATGGCTGTAGCCAAACAAGTCCTACTGCATTGTTTCTGGGATAGGTTATATAGGGGCCTTTTTAGGGATGTGGGTGGACAGGGCTAATTGGTCCTAGCATCAAGCAAGCTGACTGGTTCTAATATAGCACTGAATAGTCATGCGGGCAAAAAGTCAGAGTGGGATTTGTGTGTGTGTGTGTGTGTGTGTGTGTGTGTGTGTGTGTGTGTGTGTGTGTGTGTGTGTGTGTATGTGGTGTGTGTGTATGTGTGTGTGTGTGTGTGTGTGTGTGTGTGTGTGTATGTCTCTCCGTGTGTTGAGTTATGCAGCCTTGCAGAGAACTCTGTACAAGGTCACTTTTCAGACAAAGCCAGCCACTTGTGTTCAGGGACACTCTTTTCCAGATAAAGACACTCTCCAGACAGAGGCAGAGACAGGGATGCCCCACTGAAAAAGAGTCCTCCATTTTGCACAGAGCTCCTAGATCCATCTGCTCGGGGTGGGGTGTGTATGATATTACTGTTATAGCAGGGTTCTTCCAAACTAGGTCACTATATGCTAGAAAAACTCTATAGTGTTTAATTAATCTTTCAATTAAGTTCATACCCTTAAACCTTTGAATTTGGTCAAGGTATCCTCAAGATATCATTCATATTTTATTGCCTCAGTACAAAATACTTGGTGGTGGTGGATTGTTGTTATTATTATTGTTGTTAGTTATTGTTATACCTTTTCTTCCTCCTTTCTTTTCTTAAATTCTTCTTTTCTCTTAATTTTATAGTACTAAGAATTGGACCTTGGGCCTTGGATATATTAGTTCCACATTTTACCACCTGGCTACATCTCAAGCTCTTTGGCTTCCTTATAGTTTTAGTATCTCTTTAACAACCACATCTTCCTTGATCTCCACATTATTATTATTATTACTATTACTATTATTGTTATTACTATTATTATTATTACTATTATCCTTTTGGTTTTTCAAGACAAGGTTTCTCTGGGAAGTCCTGGCTGTCCTGAATCTTACTCTGTATACCAGGCTAGCCTGGAACTCAGAAATCTGCCTGCCTTTGCCTCCCAAGTGCTGGGATTGAAGGTGTGCACCACCATTGCCCAGCTGATCTCAACTTTGACCACTTTCATTTTCTGAAAAATTTTCAAGTTTTCTTGTTGTGGGAAATATTTAAAAAGAGCCAGCAAGTTCCCGCGATATGCTGGGCACCAGCCAGCCACATTGCTCCAGCCGGGTGTTATCATCTCAGCAGATTCTCTGACTCAGAGTGCCAAAATATCTCTCCCAGCTTGCTAATTTCCTGCTGGCAGGTTACTACCACACCAGCCCCCCGTGCTTCAAACCCCCCACAGTCTTTGTGGTGCACATCAGGCAAACCCACACTTTGCTGCCATACCTTTCTCTCTGGAACCCAGCTGAGTCACTGTGGGAAGGAAAACACCACACAAACTTAGCTCAGAAACAATGGTAACTCAATATCTGGGCACAACAACTAGAATCCTAATCTTGTAAGCCATATTAAATCTAATTCCTCATGGTGAATCTTAGCAGATCTGCCATGAAACCAAGAGACACTAGCAGCTACATCTTGCGCTTTTGCTATCCCCTAACTCTCTCCTGCTCCTTCTCTTTCTCCATCCAAACTGGAAGTTCTGCCTCCTCGCCCAGTGATTGGTCTGGTCCCTTTATTCATTTGGGGAGGTTCACAAGAAGTCACTTGAGTACATGACTTATTCCTTGGTCCAGACAACCCCTCCTGGGAGAGCAGAATTAACATAAAATACAGGCAGCACCAGGGCTATCCACAATTTACTTTTTGTTTCCAACTTTCATTGTAATGTGGCTAAAAGCAGCTAGCAATATTTAAACTATGGGCTAAACGCATTGAAATTTCTTCTCTTTGTTTAAAGTTAATTTCCTAAAAAATATCTGGGCATGACCAGAGTGTAGACAAGCTCTTTACAGTGTAGCAGAAGGAAGGGCTCTCTAGCACAAATCACCATGGAATATTCATTCACTTGAGCACTCATCACAAGTAGTATTTAAGTTCTTTATTCCAGTTGGCATTTTCCCACTAGAATCTCTCATTTAAGTGCCCTGCCTACAATGCTGTGCATCTTTTCTACCTCATAGTTTTGCACTATCGTAAACTTACCCTTACAGACCAGCGCTAAAGGCTCCTAACTCACAATGGTAGGAAGCCCTTGATGTCAAAGCCCTGGATCCTCTTCTCTGATATCAATTTTATTTGTCAGTCAGTGTTTTACGCGTGTGCGCATGCACATGCACACACACACACACACACACACACACACACACACACACACACACATATATCTATATCTATATCTATATCTGTCTATATCTCTATCTTTATCTATAACCAGAAATTTTTATTAACTCATTATTTTAGCAATTTTAGTCCAAGGACTGTTGCAACATTAATTTAAGATGAGGTAATAAAAATAAAATATATGGTAGTAGGAGTACCTAGCAATCTGATCACTTCATTCTTAGCAGGAAGAAAAGACAGGCAGCTGGGAGAATGCATGTCTTTCTAGGGAATGCCCAGTGATCTACTCTCTCCAAGCAGATACTCTCTCCTGCTTTTCACTGCCTTGCAATAATGACATCATACTGGGAATATATCAAGAGGTGATTATAGTAACTACACTAGGTCCCCCAGAAGCTCCTTATTTCACCAAATCCTATCACTGGTACCAGACATGAATTTATTTCTGTTTGCTTGCTCCAATAATAACTTGCCACAATCGCATCAGTTAGGACACCTTACCTGGCTGTTGGCAGTGTGGCACATGGGGTCTACAGATAAATATGAGTATTGATGACTGTCTTTCAGCCTGTGTAGAGTCTTTTAGAACTATGAACATTGTCCATTACAGATGGAGCTATTATCTCAGTTACAGTTTATCTTTCCATTCCTACAACAAAACTGTGTACCATCTTCATCAATAAGATTTTACAATCTGGTTCTGGTAGGAACCAACAGCAGTGACAATTGACTGAATTGTTTAAGAACATCTCTGATGTCAGCAATCCACTGGAATGTTCATTAATAAGCTATAATTTTTGGAAATAGTTTTATCTACCCATTTGAGGTAACTCTACAGAGAAAATATTTTAACCTAGGACTATGTGCATGAATCTTATAGATTATTTTTCCTAGCTCTTAATTATCATGCATATCATTTGTAGGCTACATTGCATGTAAATATTAGTGGCACTTTTGTCATAGCTAGGAATCAGAAATATTTTCATAATATATTTAGTGGGATATATTGAAGTTTAATTTGATGACATTATTACTTCAAAATCACATATAAGATAAGCCTGTAGTTACTTCTTGTCATTCACACAATTACCAAAGAAGCGCACACAGTACCAACCATGTTTCAGTAGCTTCCTTTACTATGCTGATATTGTATTACAGTTTAACTGGAATTCTTTCTGATAATATGTATTTTATTTATAAATTTTATTTTGAAAAGAACATACATGCGAGCATGCTAAAAGGATGGGCTGTATCATATTAGAACAGAGTAAATCTTGGATTCCATGGGTGGTTTTTAAGATCATTTATTTAAATTATGCTTCAATTAGGAAGGTTATCTAAAATTATCTTTTAGGGGACGAATGCTCCCAGTTGTTTCCTCCTTCCTGAAAGGATGATGACCAAATTATGTTCCTAAGAGTGACTCATGACATACCCAAGTTAACTACAAAGGCTTCTGCAACTAAAAATGAATTTAATATAATGTAATTTTGATATAGAAAGTCTTTAATTTTTGTGAATAACCCAGCTTCTATGAAATCACTTGGCAGTATGTGTGTGTGTGTGTGTGTGTGTGTGTGTGTGTGTGTGTGTGTGTGTACATACGTGTGTGTGCACATACGTGTGTGTGCATGTGTGTGCGTGCACTTGAAGATACCAGGACCTCAACATTTGGAAGAAGGACTACTCTTTTGGTACCTTAAAACTATGGACTTTGTCCTCATACTGTTTTTCTAACTGCACTTACAGAATTACTCTTAGATGTCATTTGCACATCATTTTGAGATTTAATTGTTTTTATTTTTTAATCCATCTTCCATTTTTTCTTACTGATAAGTCCTCACTAGGAATAAAATTATTTGACTAAGTAGACTTTAGTGTCCTTTACCCACTGTAAAAAGTTCTCTCCAAATGATATAAATATTTATGTTATTTTCTTTTAAGTCAGTCTATTTTTATCTCTGTGGTTTGCTCTTTTCTAGTAAAGTGTGTTTTGTTATTTTCTGATCTGGTCTTAAATAGCAAGATATTAAGTTTGAAGTTTAAACCAAGGCTCCAAGATGGTAAATGTCAAAGAACAAACCAAGCTGTGAGGAACAATGTCAAAGAAATTTCAGAACCCTGTTATAAACTTTTTAGTATGAGTTCAAATAATTGAAATATTAAGTTGCTGAAAATAGAAAAGGTTTTATGAAGAAAATTCCAGTAAAGAGATCCCTACAGTGGAGAGTAGACTTACTTCTTCTTCTCCCAAATCAATAGAAGAGTTTCTCTGGGAAGAGAGAACTTATAGCTCAAGGCACACTGGGAATGGAATCTAATTCTACCTAAGAGAGTGAAGAGAGTTACGTGAGCCAATGGGGAGAAGACTGTACAGGCTTGAGATTTTCTTTAAGTGCATTACGGAAACAAATGCCTCCTGAGGGCTACCTGTGAACATATTTGAGTGGAACAACAGCAAGTTTCTGGGAGGTTGTAGGCAGCCAGATATTCTTGTTCTGATAACAGGCTAGGGTGAAATCTCCGGCTATGGTCCTTAAAGTGAAGTATCTGAACACACCATCATTCACTCACAAGATACACCGTCAGTCTACATACCTGCCTGGTCTAGCAAGCATAAACTGTGTGGCACTGGCACTGGTGCAGTAGGCACTTGGGTCTCCTGTTGTGTTTATCTGAAACTTTATTCAATTTTTAATCAGTTCTCTTTAACATCTTAGGCAGCACTGGGATGGTTTCCACACTCATGCTTTCCTTATCTTCAGGGTTTATAGAAAGCTGGAGTTTATATGAAGCTCTGAGACTATAAATTCTATTAATTTGTTTTGGCAGATTATTTTATCTGAAACATTACTAGTCTCTCATACTCATTCTAATTGGTTTTAAATTCATAGCAGCAGCCAATCAGTACACGGTTAAAGACATTAGGAGTTGTTTAAACATGGTTTCAGTAAAAGAAACATCCAGGAAAATCACGCAGCCCTGTGTGTGACTTCATAAATGCTTCTCTCATATATTTTGTCTCTGTGTCTCCAGACTAAGCTACAACTTCAAAGGTTAAACAATCATGCGAAGATGTGTTATTGTACTCTGCAAACCCCTGGGCGGAAAGGAAAATACTCCATCTTTGGAGAAACACACTACAAAATCCTCCGTTATCAAATCCTGTCTTCAGCACTTTACAAAATACTATCTCCTGGGAATGTTAGTCCCCACCCCGTCCCCTCTGCGGAAGGCCAATTTTGTCATACTTATTTGTTATTTGATGTTTTTAGGTGAACTTGATCTTCATAAGAACTCAGAAGACTTAGGAAATACTGAAGAAAAGCATGCTGACACACGTCCATAGGTGTGAACCAACTTTATGAGTTCAGTTGTTTTAAACACGAGAGGTAATTTAACCTTTGAGACAAGAAATCTAATTTTTTTATTATTGAATTTTATTTTTCTACTTATTCACTTTACATCCTGCTCACTGCCTTCCTCATGGTTCCCCCCACAATCCTTCCCCCATCTCCCCTCCCCTTCTCCTCTGAGTGAGTATGGGACTCCTGGGTCCCCCCTCGCAACCCCCTCTCATCCCCCCTACCCTAGCACTTCAAGTCTTTGTTCAAGTCTCTGTGAGGATAGGTACTTCCTCTCCCACTGAGGCCAGACAAGGCGGCCCAACTAGAAGAACAAATACCATGTGCAGGCAACAGCTTTGGGATAGCCCCCATTCCAGTTGTTTGAGACCCACATGAAGACCAAGCTGCACATAAGGAACACATAAGAAACCTAATTTCTTAAGCGAGTTGTTTATGTAACACCTTCACTGGAGGGTAGACTTTGGAGTCCTTTGGAGACAAAGGACTCCATTGAAATATTTTCCTATATTTTTAAAATGTGCTGTTTTCAACAACTACATTTTATTTACTGAGATTACAATTTTAATGCTTTAACCACAATAAGCTATATTTTATATGGTTTATGAAAAAGATTCCAGAAGAAATTCTTACAGTGGGAGAAGACTTAGAATTACTTTTTCTATGGCATATAGGAACCATTAATACCGTGTTTGCTAGAAATCTGTGCACAATAATGGTCTTGTTTTTAAAAACAGCTTCTATGACTTTCCATCTGCAAGATTGATAACCCTAGTAATAATACTGTAGACTATTTATATATATTACAAATATATAGAAACAGGAAGTAAGTTTTAATGAACTGATATATTAATGTTAGTGTCTATTCAAACTGAATTACAGCCTTGGAAGGACACAGGATGAACAGACAACTAGAGAGGATGCAGTATATAGTATAAATGTCTTAAATTTTACAAAATGCACACCAAACAAGTTGCAAATGCTATAAGGAATATTATGTTGATTTAGTAGTGGGGGGGCACAGAAAAATGGTGAGGGAGCCATGCCAGACACTTGAGATGTTGTCATTGGCTCTTCAGATGCTGGTTTGAAAGAGTTAAATGTGATTTGGCATTTAAGGTACTTCTTCAGCATTTGTGCAGACTCTCATTTGTGAACATCTTAGATATGTTACATTGAGTACCCCATAGTGACTACAATTCCTGTTTTATACATGAAGGTTAGAAATAAAGCAAATCACCAAGTGGCTTTTTAGCACCTCATTCCATCTACATATTTAATTGCTAGTCACCATTATAATGACTGTCCACACATTCCACACAGATTGTATTTTTATTCGCTCTAGAGATCATGGTCATTTAAGGTGAATCTGAATATGAATATTCATAGTTAAGCAATATTTCTCCTATAGGATATTTGCAACCTAACATTTATTATATATCACCACATAAAAGATAGAAAACTGTTTGGGTCAGCATTTTCTAAACATTTATGGTATAGATCTATAATATTTATGAATATTTCCCCAGAATGTATGTAGGGAATTCAAGTCTCCAGTGTGTTTACTGAAATGAAAGATCTACTGGAATTAAAGACTGTGTAAACCACAGACATATTCAACAGAACTAGAAAGCAATTATGATGTAGATAAGCCAACTGCTATCCATTACAAATCTCTTATTTCTGACAGAGTGTATAAGTCTTATGTGAAAAGGCCATTTAGTAGCTGATCCTTATGTAGACTAAATAATATTGTCTATTTTTTTCCTTATTTATTTTTAGTTACTCAAACTTGTAGTTTTCACACATGATATATTTTAAAGCCTGTAGGCTTCACGGAATGGTTAAATTGAACTAAATACTACATGTATGACCTCCCATGCTTGTCAGGTTTTGGTGGTTCAGTGAAAAGCTAATTCTGAAAGTTTCAAGAACACAATACATCATTACTTACTATAGCTTGTGAATATATCTCTCTAGTTTATTTTTGTAATCTAACTGAAATGTTCTATCTTCTAACCAACATCTACCCAGCTCACCTCCCCATCCCTTCTCTGGTCTCATTTTCATTTGATTTTTATTTCAGAAAATGAAAACAGCATGAAAAACATGCGAAGACCTTGATTTTCTAAAAAAATAAAAAACTATGTTTGGCTCAGGCCATTTTAGTGGACTCTCTGTAAGGAACACAAGAAGTTCCCGCAAGTTATCATCAGGATTCCGGCCACTGTTTCTGCCATTGTTTTCCCTCCATGATTTGGTCATCTTCAATCAAGCCAGAGAAATCTTTTAAGACTGAAAGCTGGATGCTTTCAAGTTTTCATCATTTTTAACTTGTGTAAAAGATAGAATGGTTTGCAATATACGTCTTGCACCGTGTTACTCAAGAGTGCTGCAACAACACAATCGTCAAACAAGGACAACAACAACAACAACAACAAGAAAACAAACAAACAAAACAGTAGAAGAAAAGCAAAACAAAATGATGAAAACCCTGTTTTCTTGCACTGCTGTTCTGGTAAGCCTGTCTTGTTTTAAATGCATGGGAACAGAATGAGAATCAGAGCTGTCTTCAGAAGTTGTTCATGAAGTGCCAGCAACAGCTGACCATAAGAGCTGCCACACAGTGATTGGATGAAGACCTCATTGGGCCTCTAGCTAGGAAACTACAGTGCCACCTTCCCCTGAAGCCATCGACCATCCTGCAACCATCCACTGGGTTTTAAGGCACTAGGGTATCATCCATGTGTGTGTGGTCATGTTGCAGGTCGCAGCTTGCTATAGGGCTGAAGGAACAAGCAGTGTTAACCATTGCAGGAGAAGGGCACTTGAAGGGAAAACAGAATTTTCCTTCTGGGATATTGTTCCCACTAGAATATAAAAATATATTACAGGCTGAGGCATAAGAGATATGTGTGTGTGTGTGTGTGTGTGTGTGTGTGTGTGTGTGTGTGTGTGTGTGTGTGTGGTGTACGTGTGTGCACTCATGCTCAGAGGTGTATATGGAAACCCATAATTTTCTATATAGCTAATATTGTTTGATGTGACTTTTGAATTTTACTGAACAGAAACAAACTGTAACCCTCAGAGGCCCTGCTTCTTGACCATGTTTTGCCTGAGCATGTGTGAAGCCTTTCCTCGACCTGTCGGCCTTTTTCTTGTTTTTAGCTAGCAGGAATGGTCAAGCCCAAATAGATGTTGTAGCTGTTTCACTGTACATACCTTTCAGGGGTTGCAAACTTCACGAAAGGTGAAAATTGGATGGAATGAGCAGAGAGTTACTGTCAATTAAATGATGTGCAGAAAGGTTTGCCCATCCTAGTGAGTTGCTTCTCGCACTTGTGTTTCCCCCGGGTTCCACAAGGCTAAGCAATATTTCAGAAAGGAGCATGACCAGAAGCTTTTAAGCCTAAGTAGTGAGGTCTTTATAACTCACAACTTAGATCTACTTTAATGTGTAAGCCATATTTTCTATGCATATTTAGTATGCATTATTGTAATTTAAGATATATTTGTGTGTAAACTGTATAAAATGCTTTTAAATGTCCTGTGAATTAGAGTCCTAGTGTTAGTACCGTTTAAATCTTGTTAAATAATTGAATTGTATCATAGTCATTATAATGTGATGGATATTTTACACGTCAGCAGTGAAGATCAATCTATAATAATGTGTTGAGAAGATTAATAGAAATATGTATCTTAGTAGCCCTTGTCCTTTAAAATGAACACTTTATTTCTATTTATGGAGAAACTGTAACTACTGCTTTTAATGTCTTCTTTTTTAAAATGAGATATTTACTATCTAGAAAATATTCTGCTTTTAAAGTAGAATCTGGGAGTCTAAGAAGTCTAA
Organism: Uromys caudimaculatus; assembly: GCA_028551405.1. Classification (NCBI taxonomy): domain Eukaryota; kingdom Metazoa; phylum Chordata; class Mammalia; order Rodentia; family Muridae; genus Uromys; species Uromys caudimaculatus. Next base: position 89,453,006 of record CM052701.1, read on the forward strand.
TTACTATTGTTCCTAATTGAGCCAGTTGTCTTTCAGTAAAGCTAGAATCTTTGGCGGAAAAAATAAATTGAAGCTCTGCTCCTCTCACGGCACAGAAAACACATCTATTTCGTTTCTTTGATCTCTATGCTTGGTTAATATAAATTAAGGAATACACACATTGATCAGTGTATGTTTGCTAGCCTAATTGTCCAGGCTACGTGACTTACAGAGCACTGTGCCCAACTTGCAGGAGTAGTTGGGGAGGCACACTGCTCCAGAGCTGTCACACTGCCTGGACCACTTATGCTGCTCCTCACCTTCCTCCCTTTTCTTCCTGTCTCCACGATGCCCAGTGTGTCTCATATTTTGCCTTTGGCCTTCCACACTCCTTCCTTCCTCCTTCTCTTTTCATAGGACAGCTCCTACTGGGAGCTGATAAGTTGGGGGTCACACTGGAGATCACATGTGCCTCCAAATGTGCAGATACTGGTGTGAGAGGCCACACCATGAGGCAGGACTCTCTCTCTCCATAGGACTGCTGCATCTGCTTTGCATTTTCACTCACAGCTACCCACCATATCTTGCAAGTTCATTTGCTTTTTCATTTAACCAGAACTTTACTTTTTAACATGACAATCTATGATTCTTGTGTTTTTATTATGCCGTAACTCTCTGTATTTCCTACTATATATGATTGCTAAATAAATCATATTTAATGGAAATTATCCTGACCCATTTAGTATTCAGTTTAATTTCTTTTAGTAGATTGTTGACAGCTTGGGGAAATCTGGAGAAACTGGGAGTAAACCAAATGAAAAACTGATTTGAGTTTGTTCAGAACATGATTTTTTGCTATAAACAAAATGATTCTTCATCATTATATCATGAGAAGCAAAAGCCTGGCTAAGAGAGTAGCTCACATATAAATATATAAATGAGAGTCTTTCCTATAGGAAGGTAAAGTTTTAAATATGAACCATTCCCACTGTAGTGTATATATAATACACAGAATGCCACATACAAATGTGACTAGTTCCATCCTAGGTGATCTCAAGAAGAGAAAAACAAACAAAAAAAGAACATGAGTTGACCAAAGTAATACAAAGTGATAGAGATGAGTTGACAAGAAAATCAAAGTATTGCCTGTTTTCCATGTGTGGCTTCCACATAATTTATTAACAAAAGTTCTTTTTATTTTAACAATAATCCAGCAGTAGTATTGATACACTCAAGAAAGCCAAGTCTCAAGAACAATTCTTGTCCAAAGCCATACAGCCCAATAACAGATACCACCAATTTAGTTCTGAATGTCTGTGGTACCCCAAGGCCTATTCTTCCTACTGCATCTCTATGGAACAGGCTGGAAGCACAGAGTAGTAGAAAGCCATGTGAAAAAGAGCAATGTGGGAAAAGAGACTGTTAATATGGCTGCCTCTTCACCATTTAGGACAGATCCTAGGCAATATTTTAGAGTTGAAAAGATAGTAATGATACTACATTACAATAGTATTTCTGTGGAAGAATTATAAATATTTAATATGCAAATTATATATGCATATCTATATTCTATTTGAGACATTTTATTTATTTTTCTGAAAATGGACAGCTCTCTTTATATCTCAAAAGAGCATGTTTTATATTTCAGATAATTGAAGATAAATGTATTTTATTTTCTGGATTCCCACATTATGTTATTTTTCTCTCTTTTTTAATTCAATGGAGAGCATTTGTTTTCTCATTGTTGTTGTTGTTGTTTGGTTTTTATTCCATAGAACACCCAAAGTTTAGGTGAATGAAAAATAGTTTTACTCAAGGACTTGATCTTGTGACCCATCGCACTGTAAGAAAAATCAGATAAATGTTTAGAAGTATTAAAAACGACTCCAATACAAAAGATAAGGTGATATGAACTGGTTCTTAAGAAATCTCTCCTTGGTGCTTTACCATGCACATGAGACTCATCTCTAAATAACCACAGGAGGAAAACGAAAAGAGGTTGGAAAGGTGGCTAAGAAAGGACTGGATGTCCACAGCATGTTTGATAACATTCTCTTCTAAATGAAATACCTTGTCTGTGTAGTAAGTTCCACATAGAGCTGAGCTCTAGGCTATGCCTTGCCCTGAAATTTAAAAGTACCCCGAGAGAGGACTAAGTCTCTCATCTAAGCCAGAGATTCTCAACCTTCCTGATGCTGAGACCCTTTAATAGAGTTCCTCATGTTGTGGTGACCCCTAACCAAAAGATTATTTTCATTGCTACTTTATAACTGTAATTTTGCTATGGTTATGAATCATAATATAAATATCTGTATTTTCTGAAATTCTTAGTTGTCCCTTGTGAAATGGTCCTTTGACTGCCAATGGGGTTGCCACCCACAGGTTGAGAATCATTGATCTAATCTCAATACAAAACCGTTTTTTGGTTCCATGAACCATGGTTTGGCAGAAGCCTGTTCTGTAATCAAAACTGGCACAGCATCCCTTCCACATTTTTCACAAAAGCAGCAAATACAACATCCTTAATAGATACTAGGTCAGGAGCACTTTTCCATGGGGCACAGCAGAATAGTACACTTACCGTAGGGGTAGCGATGGATCCTGTATTCTCTGTTAGCACTTTCCATGGTGTAAGCAGCAACTAAGTTACCTCTCTCTGCCTTGGATTTAGTGACCTGTGGCTTAGTACTGATGACTGCTGTGGTTTTCCCTTAATAGTAGCTGCCCTTGTACCATCCACCTTAGGCCATTGAATCAATTGGTTGGAAGGGAAAAAATGAGTGTGTTAGGTCCAAGTATCTAAGTGAAGCCATCAAAAGTGAGTTAATTTTCTCAGGATGAGGTGAAAAGATAACTGGAAATCCAAGAGGATGTAGCTTTAGTGGGGTGCCAAAGAAGGAGTCCCAGGAGGCACAGATGGAGGTAGACAGGGAGTCAAGGCTAGCGAGGTAAGTCTGGGGTAGTCCTGGAGTCAAAAATAACAGTAAAGGCACTCAGAATCCCAACACCAAGGTTTTCTCAGAAATGGAGGAAATACTGGAGATGCCAAGGAAGATGGCCAGTAGGAAGATTAGGAGGTCATAAAGGTAGATCAGGGACTGGTCCATGACATTGGTCCTGCTAGAGGAAGCACTTTCATTGAGGAGGGAGAAGATAGGAGCCTGCCCCTGTGAGAAGCATCAGATGAGTCATCCGAATTATAAGCCTTTTCATAAGCCTGAGTTTGACTGATCTTCTGTTTCAGATTCATCCTTATCCACTAATCTATTTCTCCACAATGTTCTAGACCAATGCTAGATCTGTTTCTAGATATATTTCTTCTCAGTCATCTTCTAACTTGTATTTTATTTTATTTATTTACTTATTTATTTTTGGTTTTTTGAGACAGAGTTTCTCTGTGTAGCCCTAGCTATCCAGGAACTCACTCTGTAGATCAGGCTGGCCTCGAACTCAGAAATCCACCTGCCTCTGCCTCCCAAGTGCTGGGATTAAAGGCATGCGCCACCACTGCTGGGCTTTAACTTGTATTTTAATGCCCTGTAGCATGACAGTTCCTTTACTTTCTTTTTCTTCCTTGATTTTTCTAGGCATCTCTGTCAAGCACACTCTGAGCCTTGATGTGTCCGCCATGTTGTTGCTGTCTGGCATTCTGTCACTGCCATGCACAGATCAGTCCTGTCACTCATACCACATAGCAGCAACACTGTTGTCATATTGCTACCACTTTATATGTCCTCAGGTGGTCATCATCATCACGAGTACTGAAACATTATCTTGGCCACTAGGTACCAGTTGCTCTTCATCTAGATCTAGATCTTGAAAAGTTCCCACCTATGGTGGTATGTCTAAAAGACTAGGGAGGAAATGGCAGATGGAAAAGTCTTCAAGGATTTCTGGCAAGGGGCAAACATCAAACAGAATGCCCAAGAACAGAAAGAGTAAAAGCAGGTCAACTTGAAGGTCTATAGGTTTTCTCAGGAACAGATGACTCCAGGAAATGAAGTGTCCAAGGTCAATATTTTGCAAGTGCACATATGATACAGTGTTGTAGCTTGGTCATCTTGTGGGACGTCTAACAGTAGGACAAGGGCTGTCTCTGACTCTGTTGCTGGTTTTGGGACCCTTTTCCTATAATTGGTTTGCCTCTTCCTATGTTATCTCTCTCTCTCTCTCTCTCTCTCTCTCTCTCTCTCTCTCTCTCTCTCTCTCTCTCTCTCTCTAATTGATTATGCTATTTATTTACATTTTAAATGCTATCCCCCTTCCCAGTTTCCCCTCCACAAACCCCCTATGCTCTCCTCCTCCCCCTCCCCTGCCTCTATGAGGGTGCTTGCCCTCTCCTGCCTCAGTGCCCTAACATTTCCCTTCCCTGGGTCGTTGAACCTCCATAGGACCAAGGGACTCCCCTCCCAGTGATCCCAGATAAGGCAACCCTCTGCTACATATGCAGCTGAAGCCATGGGTCCCCCCATGTGAACTCTTTGGTTGGTGGTTTAGTCCCTGGGAGCTTTGAGGTGTCTGGTTGGTTGATATTGTTCCTCCTATGGGGTTGCAAACCCCTTCAGCTTCTTCGGTCCTTCCCCTAATTCCCCCATCGGGGTCCCTGTGCTCAGTCTGATGGTTGGCTTCATGCATCCACATCTGTATTGGTCAGGCTCTGGTAGAGCCTCTCAGGGGACAGCTATACTAGGCTCCTGTCAGCAAACGCTTCGTGACATCAGCAATAGTGTTTGGGTTTGGTGTCTGCAGATGGGATGGATCCTTAGGTGGGGCAGTTTCTGCATGGCCTTTCCTTCAGTCTCTGCTCCACTCTTTGTTCCTTCATTTCCTTTTGATAGGAGCAATTCTGGATTAATATTTTTTAAATGGGGGCCATGCCTATCCACTGGATATGGTTTCTGCAGATTCTATCTCCCCTTTGTTGGATATTTCAGCAAAAGTCATCCCTGTTGAGTCCTGGGAGCCTCTCCACTCTCTAGTACCTGAGATTTCTAGTGGCTACCCCCAGTTCCTCATCCCCCACTGCTACACACCTCCATTCAAATTCCTGACCCTCTGTACTTCTCCTGTCTCCTGTATCTGATCCTGCCCCCCTTTTGTTTCCCCCTCCTTTCTCCTTCCCAAATCCCTCCCTCCCTCTACCTCCCAACATTGTTTTCTTCCCCCTTCTGAATAGGACTGAAGAATCCATACTTTGATCTTCCTTCTTCTTGAGTTTCATATGGTCTGTGAGTTGTATCCTGATGAGGAGAAGTGCTTAGTCTTACTGAACTTGATTTGTCATATTCGGTTGACATCCATGGGAGGCCCCCCTTTTTCTAAAGAGAAATGGAGAAGTACCAGATGGGGATGTGGGGTGGTGAGAGGAGAGGAGACAGGGGAACTGCAATCAGGATGTAAAAATAAAAATAAGTAATTTTTTAAAATGTTACAAGCATATCTGACAAAGAAATGCTCTATTTCTGTATACTGACTACTCTTACAAAACCCAAAATATTGGCTCAGTTGATGCATTCTCTGTTATTATTCTACTTCTGGTTTTCTTTATTCTTTTAAACATCTGGATTTTATTTTATTTTTTATAAAGTCATAGAATGTGTTCAAAGCTTTCGCACAGGTATTTACCCCTGCCTTTCAGTACACTCACACTTTACTGCAGCTGATACACTGATACACTGACACAGTCCATTTCTTCTCTATTTCCTGTGTCATGGATAATATTTCAGAAATCTTTCATCCTCAAATCCACAGCTATTGGACCCAAGCTTGGATGGCTCAGGGATGAAGAACACATACTGCTCTTGTAGGGGACCTGAGTTCAGTTCCTAGCACCTACACCAACCAGCTCAAAATTGCCTCCAACTCCAGTTTAGGTGGATCATATATGCCCTCTTCTGGCCTTTGAGGTATCTCTACTCATGAGCATATACTACTCACAGGTACACACTTAGACACATAATTAACATTTGAAACATAGAACATTTGAAAACAACTGCAAGAACCCACTACAGTTTACATGCTGCATCTTAATTTTGTTCTTTAAGTGTCTTTTCTGGGCTTCTGTTTGGCCTTAGTTTGTAGGTTTCACAAACTTTCCATGCCTGGTGGACAATATTGAGCTCTGTCTTGTGTTGACAATAGGTTTATTTGTCCAGTACCTACATGAGTAGCTCACAATAATGTATAACTCCTGTCCTAGAAGATCTAATGCTCTCTTCTGGCTTCTGCAAATAAACACAAGGCTTGCAAGTGGTATGCAGGCAAACACATATATACATAAAATAAAAATAAATAAAACTCTTTTAAAAGACAGGAAATAAAAAGAAATTTACAAAACTGATTACAACTTACTGAGTGGAGAGTGGTCTATCACACACTATACTTGCATTAGTAAGCATATGATGATCAATATTACCTTTCACAAGTTACACATATATTGCAAAGATGTGTAATCTCAGATGTGTTTCATTTTTGTCTGCTAGATTTCCTGGGAAACCTTGGAACAAAGAGATGAATAGAAAAATACATTTGAAGACTGCATAGCAGAATGAAAATGGGTTAAGCATCAAGATGAAAGGCAGGGGACTGTCTTCAGGAGAGGCAAATGATTTGAACCAGAAAATGTGAAATACAAAGCAAATAAAGAAATAAAACATGGAACTTAAGTTGATTATTGGAAGAAAGGGGAGCTGTTGAATCACAAGGCAAATAGTTCAAAGAGTATAGAGTTGAGGGTAACAGGCCTTAGTCTGTGATATAGTTCGCCCGACTTTACCAAGATATGGAATGAGGGAAAGATTAGAATTAGGTAAATATTAAGGGAGTTCTTCAAGGGCATGAAGCACTGCTATAAACAAATAATTCTTTGGTTTATCAAGGAAAACCAGTTACCTCTCCAGGGTTTGAGGTAATTGTGCTCAGTTGGGCAATGTTTTCTACATAGTGACAGCCTGCCTGGGTCTACAAGGGTAAAGTTTTCTGTCTTTTGAGCATTGAACTTATGTCCCACTATAATTGAGAAAGGCTGCAATTGTCTCTTGGTTGTGGTGTGCCTTTCCACTTGGAATTTCCATCTTGGAAAATTGTGGAAAACTTTTAAATTCCTCTAACTGAATAGAAAATCCATAGCATTCAATCTTCCTCAAAACAGAGCTAATCACAAAAAACCCTGTAACGGTGGCAACATCTCTTATCTGTCAGAGCTCATTGCTTGGCACATTCTGGTCCATTTTGAATTCAGATGCTCCAAAGGGTAGGAGAGCCAAGTCTGGAAGGAGGGACAAAAATTGAGGTTATTCCATGTATGGTCAATTTGAATTTCAAAATTTTGGAGAGAAACCAAAGATACATTTTTTTTTTTTAATTCCTGAAGAATAATTATTAACAGCCACTAGAGTACTATTGTATCTTGAAATAAATAAAGCTGATGTATGTGGGAACGAGACTGAGGATTGGGTTTGAGAGCCAATAGAGTCACATGATGAATTCCAGGAAATCTGACTCCAGAGACTAGCATCAGGGTGCAAATCTGAATTTATTGCCAATCCCAAGACCCTAAATGCTTGGCCAATTGTATCTTGCCACACTGTCACCATGCTCCAATGAGTGCCCTGACTAATGAGGTAATTCAGAAGGAGTGGGTGGAGTACCCCCACTTGTAAGGGCTTCAGGGAAGTCTGGGGAAGCAGCCACCACCCTGGCCTCAGTCCCTTTTTGCTGTCTCACTGGGGTGCTGGAAGCCATCTTGGATCAAATGCTGTGTGTGGCAGATCAGGACTCTTTGAGGAGTCTCAAGAGCCTTTGGAGCCTTGCTCTCTATTCTACTTTTTCCCTCACAAGGTTGACGTCCACACCCCTCACAGAGGTATGTATAGCATGAGGGCAATGTAATATTATAAAGGTGTGTGGCCAGTAGGGCCAGTAGTAGTTTGTTAATGCAGTGGATTAGAATCTCCTTTTTCAAAAAAAAATGTAGCTGGCCTGGATAGCATTCGCCATTAGAGAGTACTTGAAGAATCTTCACCTGAGAGGAAAAGAAAGTTTCTTCTCCCGTTTCATTTTCAACATCTTTGGCTCTGGAAGATGACAGAAGTTTTGGGTTATTTTCCTTAAATTTATTTGGAAAATTAGTCATTTCTAAACTATTATCAGATGCATAAATTAGTTATCTACAGTTCCTTAATGTGCTCATCCTGAAGATATTAAACTATAACAGAGCCCATTTGCTAGAAATTACTTTTATCATAAGTGTTAAGGCCTAGGTAAAATATTAAGGCCTAACTGGAAAGTTAAGTCCTAAGTAAAATGTTAAGGCCTAGGTAAAAGATTAAGGTCTAGGTAACAGTTACTTGGCTAATCTGCCATTATGGAGAAACTTTCTCATATGTTTCTGCTGTTACTAGGAAACTTTCTAATGCCATGATTGTTATTCTGTTGTGTTCTGTGCCCTTGGAAACCAATCATGATAAAAGTCAATAGAACTGTTTGGTATAGTTACCCACAATAAGCTTGGACCCGAATGAACCACCCAACAGCACGTCCTGTACCTATGTATAAGCTTTTATGGTATAAGATTCCCCTTGGTTGGACCTCAACACTTGGGATAAGACTCCAACATAAGAGACACCTGCCCCAATATAAGAAAATATTTGAAATAAGACTTCTATTTTGAGTAGAGGTTGAGTAAAGTTTAAGTTCCCAAGATCTCTCTGGGAACTGACATCCTGGTTGGCAAGTTAAGACATGAATGTTAGACAAGTCCCATCCTGGTAGACAAGTTAGGACATGCATATTAGATAAGGCAAATCCACTGCTACAGTTGAATACCCCAATCAATGGGAGCAGGATAAGTGTACAACAAAAACATGTTCCTAAGGAAATCCCCTATCCCTAAATCCTGATTGGAGAAATAACTTGGCACAAATGTTTGTGGGTTTGGACCTTAAAATCCTGTAGTACCTTAACTCAGGATCATGGTTCAGTTCCTGAATCTGTGACACGGCCCTGGTTGACCAGTCCTTGGGCATATGTTCAATAAACTATCCTTGTCTGACCAAGTTTTTGTGTAGTTTGTGAGACAATTCCTGGACCCAAACAATAAGTACTATATATGTTTGTAAGTCAGCTAAGATAGTTTATTTGGAAAGAACAATCTGTGTACTGTGTGTGAATGAATTTTACTGTAATGTATGCATGAGTAGTATATCTGTGTTTGTATGACTGTATGGAGTTTAATGATATGAGATAACATATTAGAGACTTAAAAATTCACTACTTAGACTGGGGGGGATGGTTCAGTATCTGAGTTCAGTCCCCAGAACCTATGTAAAGAAAGTGAGTTATACATGGCAGCTTGAACTTATCATCCCAGGTTGCTGAAGTAAGAGAGACAGACGCCCTAACCATCCATCCTGTCTCAAGTAAGCAAGGTGACTGTTGGCATTAAGAACTGGCTTTACAGTCAGGAACAGGCTTTAAGGTTGCAGATCACCTCCAACTCCAGCGATGATGGTGACATCACTCATAGGCAACAGGAACCCACATATCTGTTGCTATGGCAATCACATACATTCCCACATTCCCAGCATCCACCAGGCTCACCTCCCACCCTTACCTGTGAGCGGTTATGTCAATAACATCCCTGTTACCCAATGGGTGCCTCGTTGTCTTTGACTATCCCTCCAGGCTCCCCACTGCGATGTCTCCTGGAAAATGTCAAATCTCTAAAGTTAATGCCCAACTTGAGGGTATCAAAGCTAGTATGCCTCTGCAATAAGGTCTGGATTCAGTACCCATTAAACAGTGACTCCAAATGGCCACTTAATGGCACATTAGATCCTATTATATTTACAGGATCTTCATACATACTGCCAGGGGTCTGGTAAATGGAAAGAGGTCCCTATGCCCCAGCATTTACCTATCTTTGCTCCAACCCCTCCCTGTGTCCTTCTTGTCCCCAACCCAACTTCTCTTAGCCAGGAAACCTCCACCAGATGATGCTACAACCCTCAATCCAGCTAACGAACCACCTCCTTTCTGCCACAAACCTGTTTCCATGCCTCCAAAAACCCAAACCACCACCTCAGTTTCTCCTTCTCACCAGGCTACCCCAGAACCTCCTTGCTCTACCTCTCCAGGCCCCTCCCCTCCTTCTCTGCCAGCTGCAGCTCGCTCCAATCACCCTGCATTGGCACCTACCTTCAGCCCTCCCATAACCCACTCTAAGGCCACAGCCCAAGTCCTTCTCCCTCAGGGACACATGACCCAGCATTGGTCTTTCCTTTAAGGGATGTTGCTGGGGAGATGGCCTTGTCAGAGTACATGTTCCTTTCTCACTGAGTGAACTTTCTCAGATAGAAAGCAGACTGGGTTCCTATACCTCTAACTCCTCTGGCTTTATTAAAGAGTTTCAGGACATTACTCAATCTTATAGTCTGACTTTCCATGATGTACATATGATCCTCACTAATAATTTACTTCCTGATAAATACAAGTGACTTTGGGAGCAGGCGAGAATACATGCAGACAAAACTCATCAAACAGATGAAACATACCCAATCAGATCTGAGGCAGTACCTGACCAAGATCCTCAATGGAATTATAATTCTGCAGGTGATATTTTAGCCAGAGATAGATTCATTATCTGCCTTCTGGACGGTCTCCGTAGGGAAGCCTTAAAACCAGTAAAATTTTGAAAAACTCCAAGAGGTCATCCAAGACAAACAAGAAAACCCATCTCAGTTTTTAGAATACCGTACAAAGCCTTTATTACAATATACTAATCTAGACCCTGAAAACCCAGAAGGTGAACAACTTCTGATGACTTACTTTTTTTCCCAGAGCTACCCCGACATAGAAGCTAAACTTAAGCAGTTGGAGAAGGGGCCCCTAACTCCACAGGCAGAAGTCTTGTCACTGGCCTTTAAAGTGTAACATGAGAGAGATGAGAAGGCTCGCAGACAAAATTACCATATGCTGGCAAAGGCTGTGAGACCAGCCACAGCCACTACTCCAGACTCCTGGTCTTCTAAGACTCAGAGATCACCAGGCTCCTGCTGCAGATGTAATCAACAAGGTCATCAGGTGAGGGCTTGCCCTAACCCCCACAAGCTAAAGGGGCCATGTCCTAGGTGCCATCAGGAGGGACATTGGGCTGTCGATTACCCTCAGGTTGCACAGGACAGAGGGACATCACTCCCAGGTAACCCTCCAGCTGATCTCCTAGGCTTGGCTACGGATGACTGAAGAGGCCCAAGCTCCCTTGACTCGACCACAGCCATCACTAGCAGGGAGCCCCAGGTAGTTATCATGGTATGTGGGCGGCCCATTTCTTTCCTCTTGGACATTGGGGCCACTTACTCAGTCCTAATGGAGTTTGGGGGACCTACTTTCCCCTCTCGTTTTTCTATCATCAGGGTAGGAGGACAACCTTACCTTCTCTCACCCATTTCTTTTTGGTAGTGCCAACACATCCTGTCTCCTTATTGGGAAGGGATCTTCTAGCTAAGTTAGGAGCCACTATTTCCTTTGCTCCCCCCATTTGCCTAAACCTAAAATCACAGCAGCCCCTCTGCTCCTCCTTTTAGCCAGTCAACCTACTAACCCTAACATCTCCTTTACCAGCTTCTCAGATAGATCACCAAGTCTGGGACATCCAGAACCCCTCTGTTGCTAAACATCATTCTCATATTATCATCCAATTACTGGATTCTACCAGGTACATAACACAAGCTCTACCCCCTCTCTCTCCAGAGCCTCAGGGGACTAAAGCCTATAATTTCTGACCTCCTAAGGAAAAAATTCCATCGCCCTACCTCTTCCCCCTTTAACACCGCTATACTAGCAGTTAAGAAGCCTAATGGAACCTATCTCCTGATTCAAGACCTCAGATGCATTAATTCTGCAGTGGTTCCCCTCCATCCTGTGGTGGCTAACCCCTACACACTTCTTTCCACTATTCCCTTGGAGACTTTCCATTTCTCAGTCCTAGATCTCAACTATGCATTTTTCTCTATCCCTCTAGATGCCCAGTCACAGAACATATTTGCCTTTACCTGGACACATCCTGACACTCACTTTTCTACCCAACTTACCTGGACTATTCTACCTCAGGGATTCCAAGACAGCCCACACCTATTTGGCCAGGCCCTGGCTTCTGACTTATTTACTCTCTTTCCCTAAATCTAAGATTGTGCATTACATAGATGATATCCTTCTCTAAAAATTAGCCAAGATGACACCTTTGCTCTTCTGAATTTTCTTTCCAGTTGAGGCTACAGGGTTTCACCTTTTAAAGTTCAACTGTCCACTCAGGTCACCTATTTGGGACTAACAGTTACCCCAACTCACAAGGCTATTACCTTAGATAGAAATAACCTGATTCAGTCTCTAACTGTTCCTTCTACAAAGGAAGAGATTTTATCATTCCTAGGAATGAGTTCCTTCCTTTTCCCTCCTTTCTCATCCCTTATATGAAGCAGCATTAGGCCCAACCCACGAACCTCTTCTCAAACCTGTTACCAAGCCCTTTCAAAGGCTCCAACAGGCTCTCCTGAAGGCCCCAGCCTTTCATCTCCCTGACCTGACTCGTCCTATTTCCCTCTACATAATTGAAAAAGAGGGATTTGCCCTTGGAGTTCTAGGTTACCAACTGGAATCCTCTTTTGCACCTGTAGCATACCTGTCAAAAAAACTAGATCTAACTATTCAGGGACCCTGTCAAAAAAACTAAATCTAGCTATTCAGGGATGGGCACCCTGTATTTGTACCTTAGCAGCTGCTGAACTCCTTATTCGAGAGTCAAAAAACCTAACTTCTGGGTTGCCTATAACTATCCTCTCTTCTCATAACCTGTCACAGCTCCTAACTTACAAAGGCTTACAGACTCTACCTCCCTCCAGGGTTCTTTCTCTTCACGTAGCTCTAATAGAAGACTCCACACTCACCTTCCAATCATGCCCACCTCTTAATATTTCCAATCTTCTTCCTCGACCAAATACTAACCACTCCCTATTTCATTCCTGCACTGAAACTTTAGAGGAACCATTACCTTGTCCTTCACACATACAGGAGGGCACATTGCCTCAGGCCATCTATACCTGGTATACAAATGGCATCTCTTTTCTACCTGAAGGGGCCAGAAGATCTGGCTATGCTGTAATGTCAGACACAGAGGTGGTTGAGGCACAGGCCCTTATTGCCCATACCACCAGTCAACAGACTGAACTAATAGCCCTTACCCATGCCTTTCAACTGGCACAGGGACAATCCATCAACATCTACATAGATTCCAAATACGATTTCCATATCCTGTTCCACACTGCTATCTGGAAGATGTGTGGGATACTTACTACTAAAGGAGGATCAGTAACTAATGCAAACCAAATTACGGCCATGCTAAAGGATTCCCATTTCCCCACAGCTATTGGGATTGCCCACAGTAGATCCCACCAGATGGATGACTCTATTGTCTCCAAGGGAAACAACTGGGCCAACAAGGCAGCTAGAGTTGCGGTTGTTAGGGGTTTAGACTTGTCCCACCCTGCCCAGAACATTCTTACACTGCAACCCACACACCACCCTCACCCCTTGACACTCACCAAACTCTGTCCTGTCTTCACCAACTCTTTCATCCTAACAGGCAAGTGTTGTTGTTTCGTTAAGACCCACCTATAGTCTACTCCTGAGGACTTAAGTTTATTAAAATCTATCACTGCCTCTTGCAAAATCTATCAGATGTCAGACTCCAGCTCAAGGTATCATAGCACCCCTTTTCCTACCCATCAGGCTAGAGGTTCCCTCCCTAGAACTGACTGGCAACTTGATTTTACTCACATACCCACTGTCAAACATGGACACATTCTCGGGGTGGGTGGAGGCATTTCCTACAACTAACAAAGAGTTCAGACAGTCTCTGATCTCCTCCTCTGAGAGATCATCCCCCAGTTTGGTGTCCCAGCCTCCCTCCAGTAAGATGATTCTGAATTTACTTTAAAACTCTTTAAAAACTACTCTTGTCAAGCTGTCATAGGAACTTCACCTCGATTGGGTAAAACTCCTACCTCTGTCTCTTTTCAGGCTATGAGCTCTCCCCAAGAAACCTTTTTTCATTTTACCCTTTGAACTCATGTATGGATGTCCGGTCCTAACTCCTGGTCTTTCACCTAAATGCTCTCCCCTCCCAGACCATCTACTCACCCCATTACTTTACCACCTTTGCTCTATCCTGTGGAACTTTGCTGACCACCATCTACCGAGGCCACACACTGTCCTTTGTCCACTGCCTGTCAACATTGGAGACCAGGTCCTTCTTTCCCTTCCAGACCATCGGCTCTTACCCCTCTCTCCTAAATGGCAGGGCCCTTTTAAGTTAATTCTTGTGACACCTACAGCTGCTAAACTGGAGGGACTCTTTCATTGGGTCCACCTGTCTCAACTCAAACCTTTCATCCCTCCACCTAGAAATTCTTCCTACATGTTAACCCTAACAGGGCCATGCTCTGTTAAGCTCCAGAAGATGGACCACCCACCTTCTCCCAAATCCCAGAAAATGAGACTCCAGTGGGGCCGTGGCTTCTCATCATCCCCCTGCTGTTCTTTTCCATTCATGGTAGCCCTTACATCTGGAAATTTCAGGTTCAAGAAACCCTCATTGATAACAAACAGTCTTTCCAAATAGGGTAAGGAAACTGCTCCATAGCTGGATGCCAGGAACTGATCCAAATTGCTGTCATCCCTGTATTTGTTATCCCATTTAAATATTATCTCTTTGCTTGCTTTCTCTTTGACCAGACAAAAGATGATTGTAAAAAAATTGGCCAGACGAATATGGGGCTGCCCATATTGGTCTTGTCAAATACATATGCTACGATCACCGACCAATCACTTCTTTGATTGACAATGCAAGACACTCATTTTCTACATACAAGACCCATGGAATCCCAGGTGGGAGACAGGAGTTGTTGGTAAGCTTTACTGTAAAAATCAAGCCAGGTCCCCAGTAAGTACTATCAGCATCCAGAGAAAATACGTCTCAATTGCCCAACCTCTAGGTATCAGAAAAGTAGAGGAAGTAATCAAATATTCCTCTGAGGTCCTTACCTTCTTGACATCACCCCTCATAAATGGCACTAACTTGTCATTTCACCCTTTGCTTCAGATCTTGACCTCAGCATACCAACTTCTTAATGTCACCTGACCTGCTCACTTTAAAGATTGCTAGCTATGTGTACCCCCTGGAACTAACTGACAATTGCCACTCAGAGCCTCCCTGGTGATCCTGCCAAGTAACCTTACCTTTTGTCAGCTGCCCTGACTCCAATGTTGCCACAACTCTATACCTTTCCTCTATCCCTCTTTTTGGCATGGCAAACTGTTTTAAGACCTCTGCAACACGTTCTGTAGGAACGCTAAGCTCCCTAGACTGCAACAGAACCACAGCCCTTGATACCTCATCTCTGTCACAATGCCCTGCCGTCCAGAACATGTCAATTCTTTGTGGCACCCAGGTATATCATTGCCTGCCCTCCAGCTGGTCAGGAGTTGTTTGCACATTGATACTCCTTTTCCCTGAACTAGGAGTATGCCAGGGAAATGGGCCCCTGTCAATTGTAGATATGATAGCTGCCCAACGTAAGAGTAGTGCCACTCTCGGTTGCGGCGGGAATAGCCATAGGTGCTGGAATTGGAGTTGCAGGGATAACGACTTCCATAGCCCAGTATAATGAATTCACTTCCAAGCTTGACAGTGATTTGCAAAAACATGTCTGAAGCCATGAAACAGATCCAGAAACAGATTGATTCTTTGGCAGCTGTGGTGCTTCAGAACCGACAGGGGCTAGATGTCCTGACAGCTAAAGAAGGTGGTCTTTGCCTGTTCCTCCAAGAAGAATTCTGTTTCTTTGTCAACCAACCCAGGATATTGAGAAATAAAATCCAAGAGCTATAATCAGACATGCAGAATTTCAAGGAATGTGAGGCCTCCAATTCCTGAATTTTCGAAAACCCTATGACAGTGGATCCTCCCTTTCACAACGCCTTCCTAGTCATCTTCCTGGTGCTATTATTCGCCCCTCGCTTCATTAGTGTTCTTTCTGCATTTCTTCAATGACAAATACAAAAAATTTCTAACCAAACTGTTAATCAGTTTCTGTTACAAGACTATCAGCTGCTGTCCACAGAGGAACCTGATGCAAACGTTTACCAGGTGGACCCCGATAAAGGGGTCAGCTATACCCCAAGATTGACTATGCCCCCAGAGAGCAGGAAGTAGTTTAAGAGACACAATAGCTCCCCTATTCCCCTTTCACGATTGGCTTCCCCCTCCTTTTTTTCTTCTCTTTACAATAAGGAAAAGGGAGGTGTAGTGGCACCAGGAACTGGCTTTATAGTCAGGAACCGGCTTTACAGTCAGGAACTGGCTTTACAGTCAGGAACTGGCTTTACAGCTGCAGATTGCCTCCAAATCCGGTGATGATGGTGGTGTCACCCATAGGCATCTGTTGCCATGGCAATTGCTCTCCGTTCCTACATTCCCAGCGTCCACCTGGCTCCCCCTCCCACCCTTATCTTCACTTGGTTATGTCACTGCACAAATAAAAGGCAGACCCTCCCTGACCTTTACCCCTTTTTTCTTTCTCCCCCTTTGTTTCCATGGCTTCCTTTACTCCTTTCCCCCACAATAAACCTCTCGTGTGGAACTGTACTGGCCTGGTGTGCTCTAACACGACAGCAACAGGCAAGGCTAAACTTTGGCTTCTATACCTATGTGCATGTATGTGCACACAACCCTCCCCACACACATGCATCCTCAAGAACACACACACACACACACACACACACACACACACACACACACACAACTTACAAACTATGTTTTCTATCTCTTCCTCCAAATAATTGAATCACACTTTCCCTTTTGGAAGACTTAATTATATGAAAGTACTACTTATTTCAAGAAAGCTTTTTAATAAACACCAATGTACATGTAATCACTTTTAAACCAGTTCCATTTTTTATTATACAGAGCATTAATCAAAAAAAGAACTCTTCACGTTGCTTCCAAGGTAGACTAAACATTCCATGAAAAAGGAGGTTTATTTCTTGTTAACTTTCTTCTCCTGTAGTCTAATAAATCTTGCAAACATTATGTCCTAACTCACTGGGGTTGAATTCAACTTTCCTGAATACCTTCAGGATTTTTCACTTAGAGTTGTGGTAAGGATTAAATATATGGCTTTGAGTAATATATTCACTGGTAGGTTGAAAGAGGTTAATTATCTTTTTAAAATCTTTATCACCAGGTAGAACTGGAATGTAGACTCTATTGATTCAATACTAAGAGTATTAGCTACAATGTATTCATTTACCATAGTATTTGAACACATAATACTTTCTATGCACTGAGGATATACATAAATCTATAAAGTTCTTTATTCCTTACCCTTAACAACTTATTTAATTCATTTTTTTTTTTTTACCTTTTATTGATTCTTTGTGAGTTTCACATCATGCACTCCAAGCCCATTCATCTCTCCGTCCCTCCATATCTGCCCTCTGCCCTTGTAACCTTTCCCTCCCCACAAAGAAAATTAAAACTAAAATAAATAAATAAACAAAACAAAACAATGTATTAAAAACATTTCATTGTGGAAATTGGTGGGTCCGTAATGGCCTTGGTAGGGACAGAATGACAAAGTTCCTGTCCCTGGGACAGGGCCAGCAGGCGTGGGCCTCCATGAATGTCGATGGTTGTTGTGGGCATAAGGCTTGTTTGTATAATAATGTACATATGTTCTCATTCCTCCAAGGAATGCTATCCCTGTTAACATTAATGATTCCATGATAATCAGAGACAGTATGAGTCCAGGATGGCTAATGTCTCAGCAAAATGGTAAATGCTGGGACCTTCAGGACAGCCCATAAGTCCCCACAGGGAAAAGAACTCTAAAAGCATGAGTTCAAAAATATATGATTTCTCAACTATGGAAAATATAAGGATGCAATAACAGTTATGAGGGACTTCATAAATCTAAAGAAATAAAAGCAGTTGCTCTGCCAGCCAATTTGTCAGTAAGATACTAAGGAAGGAGATAAAGAGATTTAAGGAGTGGTGATCACATAAGATCCCACCCAGCTAAGTTTTGTTGTTGTTATGATTACAAAAGCAGACCGATTCTCAATTTCAGGGTTGTCCTGGGACAGAGCAAGGTTAAGCTCAGATGTGGTAGAAATGGTAATTTCAGGACAGGGTTCCACCCAGCTAGCTTCTTCTCTGTGTTTAACAGAGTCTGGCAGATATCTGAATTAAAAGAAAAAGTGTGCTTGCTGTCTCCTAAGAATTAAGGGGATGGGTCACAAGATGCTGATTCATAGGGCAATCAAAAGGAAACCTGGAGTAAATGGCTGTATTGATATGTAAAATAAGAGTGGGCTTATGTTCTGTAAGAGGTGAGCTATCCAGAGAATTTTTTTAAATAGCAAGAGAGAACTGCTCGGGGCGAAAGAAAGCAGACTAGAGAGGAAGCAAGCTAGAACGCTGTCTCAAGCATAGGTCGACAGCTTTGACCCACAATTTTTCGAGCCATTTGTTTTGCTGCTCCCAGACACCTTTTCCACAGACCCTCTTTCCAAGTCAAGGCTGGTCCTTCTCAGGAACCTGTAGAGTGCCACAGTGTGTGCAACTGTATATTCTTCTGCCCACACATCATTAATTGCAAATGTTCATTGTAATGAGTCATTGGTCTGGTTTGAGGCCTCTGACGTCTGCTACACTATCAATACTAGATCCTTACCTGAACTCTTCTTAGATATTCTCTTGTTGCCCTGGGTCATAGAGATCCTGCATCTTTGGATCTGTAGGACCAGCCCTTTCACACACTAGAACAGTTGATAGAGTAGATGAGGTAGATGTTAGGGTAGGCCAACTCAAAGGCCTGGATCTGGGTGGTAGCTGAGTTGGCACCCCTTCATCTCTGCAGCACCTGCCCCACCAGGGTGAACTCTCCAGCACTGACTGGCTAGCTCACCCAATGCTGCAGCCTGCAAGATGTCCGGTCAGCTTTCCTGCTCGTATACCCTCAAGGACAGCTCATCTATGCTCACACCACTAGAGCCTGCTCTACTGTACTGTCCAGTCAAGGTGTTGGGCCCACTCTCCCAAGTGCTGCAGCTGGTGAGGAGCTGAGCCAGCTCCCTGGCTCTCATATTCTCCAACCAGCTCACCCAAGTCCCCACCACAAGGGCCAGCACTATTGTGCTGCCTAGGAGAGGTACATGGTGGTGGTGGGAGTTGTTCTCTTTAGTGCTACAGCTAGTGAGAGGCAGTTCTTGGTCTTCAACTCTCATGAACCCAGGGCCAGCTCTCCAGCATGCCTCAGATGGTGAGGGGTAAGGGGAGTGGATAACTCTCTTAATTCTGACAGAAACTGTGAGAGATAACTATTATTGTAATACCCATGTATAAATGGGGAAAAAAAAAGAAAGATAAAACAGTGTGTTCAAGTGTTCAAGACCCAGACTTAAGATTCAGTTTTCAGAATCAAAGCCTCTATGACTTTCCTGATCTCTAAAATTAAATCATGGCTGTAAGCATAGTTCATTAAGTAGCCTGCACTCAACATGCTTGAGATAGGGGTTTCAATCCCCAACACCAATTAAAAACTACATAAAACGAAGTCCCCAAGAAATGGCTGAACTGATCATGCTCTCTGATTTCTTTAGTTGTTGAGAAACTTACCACAGCATGGATCACTTTAAAGTTCAATGCTACCATTGCGGAAGATTGATAGATCTATCTCTTCTCACCATCTGAAGAGGTTCCATTGCTCAGATATTTATACCTTATTTGTGGTAAATATGTGAGTTTTTTTCCAGTCTTAGATTTTTTTTCCCACTCAGATAATATATTAAATCTCTCTACTGTTTCTCTTCCTGTTTTAGATTTTTATTTTTATATCTCATCTATCTATCCATATACCTACATGGGGGACTGTGCTCATGTGCATGTACACACATCATCTCATTCATGTAGGCCAGAGTGAGCATGGATCCCTCAGACTAAGAGTTACAGGAATTCCTGGGACACAGAATTACTAGGTGAAAGCTAGAATCTGTACATTGGCCCACTGAACCCCTCTTTCCACTTCATAAAATATTTCTTTTCTTCATCAAAGGCCAGCAGATTTCCCTATAAGTCGAGTAAACATTTTCGGCTTGGTAGCCCCAGCATCGTCATACTATCTCTTCCTATGTCTCTTCTCTTTCCCCTTCTTTATCCCTGCACCATCCCCATCTTCTTCATCACTCCATACTCTTCTTTTCTTCTTTTAAAATTAATTACAAAGCTAAGTCCATTCTTATCTTGAGGTAAGACTGGCCATATGACAGTTTGGGCCCAGGGAGCATGTGGAGCTCCTTCAGAACAAATACCCTGTGCCCTAAGAGACAGGCAAGCAGAGGAATAGCTTAGCCCCCAGGGCTCTACTCAGCATGCATTATACAAGGACTTCTTGCCTTACAAAAGCATTTAGCAACCTTGTATCTCAGCCTCTATCAACAAGCACACATGCATGTCTTTTTTCAAAGTCACCCATCCAAGGTGGTGATGACATCACTTGGGCTACAGACTCTCTTTGAGTGCCCCTTACCTACCCATGTTATATGTAACACCCTCACCGTCTCAGTGCAGCCTGTGTTTATGGTGATAGCCTCTTTTCCAAGCTTTGCTGCTGTGGGTCTCTGGCAGGCCTGTGTAAGGAATGTCTCCTTTGCCTTGTCTTACTGTTCCTTGTGCCATCTTAACCTGCCTGCTCCACTCCTTCTTTCAAGGATCTACACAGAAGCAACTCTTGAACAAAGCTATTCTCAACACGTCTGGATACTCTATTTGAAGGTAAGAAAGTGTTGAGTACTATTAATATTTGGTGAGTATTATTGAATACATATATGAGCAAAAATGGGTGGAGGCCTTTATCCTTATTTTTCCTGATTGATATATAATTGAGGTAACTTCCAGATTACTTCCTTAGTTAATTCAGTCAAAATGAGAACCATTTTAGAAGTCCTACAGATCTACAGAATCCCTAAACAGTCTTGTTTTTCTCAAAGCAGACAACTGGGGAGTGCATTAATTTTTAATTCTTAATAGCTTACTAAAAACAAGCATAAATTATACAGGAGAAGCATTACGGCCTCCCCATGCCCCTGTCTACCCTGGGGAATCACGTCTGCTGTCGCACATGTTTAGTAATCACAGAGGACCCTGTAACAGTGCTCAGGAGCTAAGTTCCCATTTCCTAGATGGTTTCTTGTAAACGTGGTGATTAAGTATGGGAACCCAATTGGATTTTGAACCAGAATGACTTTAATTCTCAGTCATTGGTGGTTGCTAGCAATTAACATTGACATTTCCTAACCTCTAATAAATAATAATAATAATAATAAATAATAATAATAAATAATAAATAATAATATCATAAAGACATTGATGAAATAGTAAAATAATAATGAATATTTTAAGGCTCTAAAGTGCTTGAAACACTGCTGGCCTAGAGTGAAAGGAAATTAATATTGATTGATATTTATCCAGATGATAATTATTTTTTATTGAGTTTTGTATAGAAGACCAGAGGCAAGAAATTCATTACCTAATACTGAAATGTGGCCCCGGGATTTTTGGGCTTATGATTTACCAGCTTTGTGATCTTGTCTGAGCTTTCCTTTCTTATTTTTAAAATCAAGATAGTAGGACTATATATCACTCAGGGTAATTGGGATGATTAAATGTAAAGTGCTGAGAACATTATGTGACACGTAGGATATGATTTATAAAAGAAAGAATTTTCCAGAGGCTGTACCTATTTCCCACAAAGTAGATTGATGTCTAGAGTTTCAGTAATATAGTGTGGCTTCAACTCAGTAGCAATATTCTGAAAGCCCACAGGATGGGGAGGTTGTTCCATGCAAAGTGTAAGTCAGCAATTCTCAAATAAAGATTGGATTATCAATCACTCGGATTTGAGCAGAACAAAGGCAAAATGATGTAGATGAAAATAATATGGACGGGCTGGAGCCAGACACAGGCTGATGTACATGAACTGATAAATAAGAGGAGATGGAAAGTTGATTGATTACCAGTTGATATATCATGGAAACAATCTTACTTTATAATTAAATGATTTAATGCAACCATTAAGGAGATAGATATCAATATAAAGCTAAAATAGCAAAAGCTTTTATAGTTGCTTAATGCCTTGTTAGATAATGCACATTACTGGTAAATCAAGTACTCAGAGAAGCAACAAAAATTGCAATTTCCCCAACTACTACAACAACAAAAGTAAAACAAGGCAGCTAGACTTGTGGGTGTAGTGACACCTGCTTATAATCCCATAATTTAGATAGAAAGGCAGAGAAAACACAAGTTAAAGCTCAGCCTGGTCTACACAGCTTTTACCAGATGAGACCCTACATCGGAAAACAATTACATCAGTGGTTCTCAGTCTTCCTAATGCTGTGACCCCTTAATATGGTTTCTCATGTTGTAGTAACTCCCATCATAAAATTATTTCATTGCTACTTCATAACTATAATGCTGATATTCTTATGAATCAAAATATAAATATCTGATATTCAGGATATCTGATATGCGAGCACTAAATGAATTGTGACCCACATGTTGAGAGCCAGTGAACTACAAGTATACACAGATGTGTGCATGTACACACACACACACACACACACACACACACACACACACACACACACACACCAGTCAAGTCCCATCCCTCAAATTTCATGTTAGTCAAACAAGTAAGCAGAAGGTCCATTAAGACGTGGCAGTTGCCAAGTGAGAGGAACAGACACATTGCCAATCACGAGTCAGACACAGTCTCGAAACTGAGTGAGTCGATGCTCCAGTGATCATCTTCAAACACACCAAAAAGAATGTACTGTTAGAAACATTCAGGGAGCAGTAGATGACCTCATGTGAGATGAGAAATCTACCAAGAGGCAGCATGTGTCAAGGGATGAACAGGTGCAGAAGGAAGAGGCTAACCTTGCCTCTCCTCAGCTCACTCACACCATCCTTTCTGGGCTTCTACAACACAGAAGATTGGAAGTATTTATTAATAAAGACTGAACTGTTCTTTATTTAATAGAAAGCAGGTTGTTTCCTTTCTTTCTTTAAAAAGGTTTTATTTTTACTTTACTGTTGTAAAACATTTCACATGTCCTTATATGTATCTTTAAATGCATGAATCTAATACATAGTCACATTCCTATGTCTCAATAGACACACACTTACATTTCACATTATGTAAACAAAGAAAGTACCTTGATGACTATATGAAATATTATGTTAATTATTTATACAGATACAGTTTGGGGTAATTTAATATCAATGTCTAATTTTTAAAATTTTTCTTGTCCATTCAACAAAAACTATTTAAAAATTAATTTAGTTATCATCCACTTCCAATGTAAGCTTTAATATAACGCAAGCTTAAGCTGACATACAAATGCCATATTTAGTAGGACAGACAATTCTGATCTAATCTCATGGACCTTTATGTCAAGTTTTTAGACAGTATATTCTCAAAATCAAATAAAGGGGCACATAATTGTTTCAGTCGCTTGAAAAATGCAACAACCAGTAGCAAATTTAAACTAAGAAATCTATGTCCCATTAGCTCAAATGAAGAAAGCACACAGCAACATATGGTAAGGCAATTAGTATGATTAGGGAATCCATCCACAGAGCCCATGCTGCAGGGTCACTGTAATGAGAAACCTGCCTTTCAGTGTGACGCCTTGGAAAATGTTTCTTGAAACAATAAAGAGAGAAAGAAAAGACAACTCTTTGAAATGATTGAAGGATTCTTCAGCCATCTGCCAGCTACTTGTGTGATTAAAGTTCTCATTGTCTTACTGCTTTGATGCAAGTAAAGAAAGCCATATCTTTGGTACTTTTGAGAAATATAGTATTCTGAAAGGCAGAGTCTAGGAGCAGTAAGAGAAAATTATCACGTCTCAAGTCCTGGACAGAGTAAGAGTAAAGTAGTAATAGATGTTCAAAATGAGCCTTGTGTTTATTTTGTAATTTATAATTTGTGATTTTTACCGCTTATTGTCACAAACTCAGCAACACTCTCCTTCCAAGATAGTCAAGTTTATTTTTTAAGAATAAACTTTAAAATGTGTGAGGGTGTGGGAACCATAAGTGTATGTGTGTGTGTGTGTGTATCTGTATCTGTGTGAGGAGGTGTACCCACAGATGCACATGCAGAGGCCAGACCAAGATCTCAGGTGTTTTTCTCTCTTGCTTTCAACCTTGAGACCGAGTCTCTCACCAACCAGACAGTCACCATTTATTAGATGGTTAACCCGCTTTGAGAATCCACCTGTCTCTGTTTCACCAATGCTGAGGATGTAGATGCATACAGCCACCCTTAACATTTATCTGCATGCTGGGATTTGAATTCAGGTCCTCATGCATGCAGAGCAAGTACTCTTACCAACAGATCCATCTCTCCAGCCCTCTGAAAAGTGAAAGTATTTGTAAATGAAATACTAAGCAAGGAGTGGTGTTGATTTCCTCTGTTCTCTGCACTCCACTCGTGAGACAGGTGCATCTCAACTATGAAGGCCAGCCTTGTCTACATAGTGAGTTCCAGGCCAGCCATGGTTACATAGTGAGACCTCCTCCTTTAAAACCAAAAGAAGAGGAAGAGGAGGAGGAGGAGGAGGAGGAGGAGATAGGTAAGAAGGAGAGAAGGAAGAAAAGAAGGAGGAAGAGAAGAAGGACAGGGGGTAAAGGAGGAGGAAGATCTACTAACTGTTCAGCTTCTTGAAGGAGGTTGTTCCGCTTGCTGGATTTTGCGCAAGTCACCTTAGTTTAAGTCAAGGCCAAAGAATTAAAAACTAAGTTTGTTTTTCCCACCCAGCCACATGACAAAAATTATCTTCTGTTTCCTGCCTGAAACTCCAGAGATTTCATTGTGATCCATTCTCTAGGTCATTGCAGGGACCCTGGGCTTTTCTGAGCTTACAACTTTGTGTTATCAATTTCTCTCATGGATCTTAACCTAATAGAAAGACTTGTTGAGTTACAAGGTCACTCTGGGCCACTTCTTTTCTGTGGAATTAAGTCTTGTATCTATAAAGTGAATCTTATCTACACATTTAATAGGATTCCTAACCGAGAAACGTAAGTGAATCCACCTTATTAATTGTAAAGAATGGAGCCAACATTAACCAGCTATATTTACAAGAAGGACAATACTGTCCTTTTTCACTGTTACCACCCAAAGTGCTTAATCATGTAAACTTCTAAAAGATCTGTGGAGCTCAACTGAATCAAGACCAATGGAATTTGAAAAAGCAACAAGAGGATAAATAAACACAGTGGAATTTGAAACAGAAACAAGGGAAATGGGTTTGAAAGCCTCCCCATTACAGGAGAGAAGTCTCAGGTTTCACAGGGAGAAAACTTAAAGTAATCTAGTTAAAATTTATCTCAATTCAAGTTCTTCCTTCTAGTTATAGAGGGAAATAAAACCAAGGAAAAGAACTTGACAAATAGGTCAGCCCAAATAATAATAAACCATTTCTGAAAAGCATATCCACGTTATTTGTGAAATATCAAGAACACTTTGGAAGGCAGTCCAGTCGGCTGTTGAGTCTGGGGGTGTGTGTGTGTGCTGGGGCCATGTTCATTTGAGTTGTACTTTTCCAAGCTCAGGCAGAAGTACAGTACTGACAAGCCAGCTTCTGGTTGTTATCAACTCGTTCTTTGCACCTGGAGGAGAAAATTAAAATACCCCAGAACACAGTGGACACATTCCAGAGAATTTAATAGCACATCACATAAATCTCTGTAAAAGAAAAAACCTGGTATGCAATACTTTACAGCAATAGTTCACACGCTAGGTAGAGTGAATTATCCAGTGTGAGTAAATATTTCAGTTGTGGCTGAAAAGTTCTCCTGGAAGAAGTTTCAAACAAACAAACAAACAAAAACTCAAAACAAAAACAAAAATGAACAAAACCAAGCAAACAAACAAAAACAGATTACAATTTAGAGTCATTTTCTAAGTCTGTGTTTTCAAAGACAAAATACTCAGTTACAGTACTTAGGTCATTCCATGCTATATGTGTGTATTCATCTTGACTCATGACTTAGTTTTATTCTGTTGACTGTTGTAGAGTCACACAAGGCAATCCCCTTTCTCTTCTGCTCCGTCTTCCCCAATGCAGTTGTCTTCTAGCTATTTCCATCTCTTCTTTTCTTCTTGGTTGCTTGTTCCTATAAGAGAATTAGATGTGAGAAACATATAATTCAGGTTCAGAAGGACCTGTCCAGAGTCATATGTCCACCTCCCAGGCGTATAACATTCCACAGTGGGTAAGGCGCTGGCCTAATGTCACTCTAGACAGTGAAGAGAAGACACTTCCTGTATTTCCTGTAATGTATCATTACCTGACATAATGTTATTTGCATATTAATTGGCATATTTATTGTCTGTCACAGCCACTTCAATGCACACAAATATATTAAAAGAACTAAGCAATATTATTACCTATATCCTCACTATGTAATAAATGTGCAGAATGTCAGATATATTTGTATATATTTATTGAAAAATGAACTAGAATTTTGGCCACTTGTTTACAAAATGTATTTTTAAAACCACTCCAAATAATCGTGTGCAAGCAATATGGAATTATTAAGACTATCTAGTCCATTTTATCCAGCTATAGATCTAGATTAAACATTCCTTCACTTATGCAAATTTATACAAAGATTCTGTATATTGTGCAAAGATCTGGTAATTATTAATGTTTCCAATTCCTTAATACTCACAAGCAGCTAGTTCTTCCATGCCCCAGGGATGAGGCAAGTCCCTAAGTTCTACTTGTTGAGAACCAGATACTCCTGGCTTTTCACCAATAGACTATGAGAACCTTAATGTACTTGGGCTGGATCACAAAATCCAATTCAAAACATTTACTTTCTGAAACTCCTTCTTACCAAGGCATGGCCTTGGGACACTGCTGTGGCCACTGGATTGTAGTTGAGCATCTCCTTTCTGTGGCCTCTCTCTCTTCTTTGTCCTGTACTTTAGTTACAATAAAAGAATGTTCAAGGAAATGACAGCTCCTCACTGTACTGCCGCCAACCCGGGCATTCCACTATTTGGCAGAAACCAGCTTGGGTACCATCATGTGCTGACTTTTCTGTTATTTGCCCCCCTCCCCAAAGCTTTTAATTCTGACATTTTTTCAAATTTCTTGAGTAATATATATATATATATATATATATATATATATATATATATATATATATATATATGAGGGAAAGTTCCAGGCTTCACCTTTCCCATCTTTTATACAAAATTTGTAAACCAGAACTCAGTGATGTTTTCTTTAAAAAAAAAAAATTGACGATTCCTTTTTATTCTTTATGTACACTGGTGTTTACTTGTAATGTATGTCAGTGTGAGGGTATCAGATCCCTTGTGGCGTTACAGACAGTTGGGAGCTGTCATGTGGGGACTGGATACTGAACCCAGGCCCTCTGGAAGACAGCCAGTATTCTTAACCTTCAAGTCATCTCTCCAGTCTCCCAGTGATGTTGTCTAATCAAAGCTTCCCAGTGGCGTCACCTCTGTAAAACAATGGCAAGTTCACGTGTTGTCCAAGCATTCTGAGGTTTAGTTTCCTTTTTCTCTTTTCTTTTTTTCAGCCTTCTGGTCCTTCTGCCTTTCCTGCTCCCCCAAAGCACATGCTGAATACCTCCTACTGTTCTGATGTCCTTGAAGACTCCAACATTACAGTAGTTTTCACAGGCTCTTAGAAGTCACCACAATCATCCCCCTCAGAATAGATTAACAACATTAATAGTCAGAAAAAAGGGAGAAAATGCAGCCTTAGCAGAGTAAGACTTAAAGTTGAAGATGAATCCAATGGCATTTTAGTTACAAGTTGTTCCTCAGGCTTCAAGTATCCTTCTTCACAAATGTTTGTCTTTATATCTCTAGATCGAATCTCTGTTACCCACATACAAGACAGTTCAATAAAAAGGGGAAGTGACTAAATCAACATTTGTGTAACAAAATGAATGTCAGAAAAAGATGTAGAGTTAGATGACAACCTCTTTCTACATGCGTTTATTCACTTGTGGAGATGATGTCACTAGGTTTGCTTACTGTTGAAGAGTAGGAAGCTTCCTCCCCACCGCTCTCCAGTTATAGAGGTTATTTGCAAAACAATTTCCATTATTTCTTATTAGATATTTTATTAGATCGTCTACCATTTTAATCTAAACAGCAGAAGAGGACGTGGGAAGATTGTAAGAGGCAGAGAGCTGACAGGCAGCTGCTGTGAGGAAGAGTGTCTCATAAAATAAAGGCAGGGAGCAGTAGGGTTAGAGGAGGGGGGAAGGAGTGGGGGTGAGTACAATAAGGTACATGCTATGGAACTCCCCAAGAGTTAATAAACTACTGTAGAGGACATGTCCCCAGAGTCTAGTCTTTTTAAATTTTTTCCTTCTACTGAAAATAGATACTTTTCGTATAATAAATCCAATTATAGTTTTCTCCCCCCACTTTCCAGTTCCTCATCACCTTCTCTTCCCTCCTCTCCAGATCCACTCCTTTTCTGTCTCCTATTAGAAAAGAACAGGCCTCTAAGAGCTAAAAACCAAAGATGACTAAATAAAATATAAGTTAAAGCAAAAAACCATCATATCGAAGTTGGATATGGCAAACTAATAGAAGAACAGCCCCAAGAGCAGGCAAAAGAACCAGAGACCCACTCATTTTCACACTCAGGAGCCGCCACCCCCCCCCCCAAAAAAAAACAAGCTAAAAGCGATAATATATAAACAGAGGACCTGGTGCAAACCTGTGCAAGCCCCGTGCTTGCTGCTCCAGTCTCATATGAGGCTTGATTAGTTGATTCAGACAGCCACCTTCTCTTGTTCTCCATGTTCTCCATCCTGTCTGGCCCTTCCATTCTTTCTCCTCCTCTGCCTAAGCATTCCCTGAGATCTGAGGGGAGGGGCTTAATGGAGACTTCCCATTTAGCCTCTCTTTTGTTTACATTTATTTCTGTAGATTGCATGACTTTATGCAATACAATTATTTAATTTTTTAAAGAGATTTTACATTTTAGCAACATATTTATTAATCAACAAATTGAGGATGCTGAGGAATGTTTCCCTTAGAATCTGTGACTTATACAATGAGAAAGAATATTTCTTTCTGCATCTCCTTTACTCTGAATTGCATAATGACATAAACACTTTCATATACACAGACCTGCCTTTCCTATTATCCATTTTGCACTTGAACTTTGCTCTTAGATACAGATGAGAAGCACATGAAGAGGTGATGTATGTGGCTTGTTTATGACATAATAAGTCTATATTGCAATTCAATGGATGCTGAATACACTTAAGTTGCTTGTTACAATAATATTCAAATAAATCAATCTTAAAGTTCATTGAATTGTATATTATGTCTTATATTTGTGATTTGGGGTACTACTACAGTCACTGAATATGTTTTTAAGTGTACTTGAAATACACTTTCACTTTAAATTGCCCCTATCCTAAACAATAATCACCATAAAAATCATAGGTGTGAACATTTACACATATTCTGAGCCTATGCATAAAATAAACATAACTTGATCATGGGTAGCCTAAAACCATCTTTCTTACAATGTAGGAAACATTGGAGCTTCAAATTGAAATGGTGGAAATTTTGTTTAAGCAGAGGAATGAGTTTAGAGTTCTGTTTTGGAGTACAGCTCCTTAACTCAGACCACTATTAGGGTGCTACAATTTCACATCATCCAGCAGTGAATACTCTGACTTAGCTGCCTGCTCACGACATTCATTTCTTCACTTTTTTTCTGTACGAGAGACAAAATATAATCTGTAACCCTTTTCTCCGTCCAGCACAAACAACCAAGGATCCGAAAGTGAGTGACAAGGGTGCGGAGGAAAGTTTGGGAGGAAATGATGATGTTTTACTTAAGAAAAGAAATTGTCTTGGAGGCAGTTTCCTGATATGTGAAGGGCTGGCATAGGAGAGGAGATAAGGGGATGCTAGAGTCTTTAGTGGAGAAGAAAGGAGGCTGAGA
This sequence comes from Uromys caudimaculatus, assembly GCA_028551405.1. Classification (NCBI taxonomy): domain Eukaryota; kingdom Metazoa; phylum Chordata; class Mammalia; order Rodentia; family Muridae; genus Uromys; species Uromys caudimaculatus. The sequence goes on from CM052701.1 coordinate 89,483,135, forward strand.
AGGAGCACAGAGGCTCGCCAATCTAGCACAGAGATGCTAGTTCTTTGATGAGAGCAGCTAGAGAGTGAGTGAGAACTGATCACTAGACCCTGCCATCCAAAAAACTACACAGTAGGTGAGGATCACACAGTAGGTGAATTCACACAGTAGGTGAAGTTTACACAGATGCTTTCTAGATATTTCTAGCTGTGGTAGCAGTGCCCACTTGGTTAATCTAAGCATTTCATTGCTCCCCCATCACTCAACTCTCAAAAACAATGTAGGTTCAAATCGAATGAACTGATTTTGCAAATGGAGGTTTGCAGAAGTGAGACTAAGGCTTGGTAGGGCTTGAATTTGAATCTTAGTTGGAGTGACTCAAAGCCTGTCTACTGTCCATCACGTCATCTTATGAATGAGGTTTGGCAAATATAAAATTTGAAGACAGTTTCTTTGCCTGTTCAACCAAACTAAAGCCACAGTCTCTGTGTGACACAGACAGAGGCTTTCAATGTAGACTGTAACTCTGTGAAAAGGAAATTGAAAGCCCACTATCTCAGCTCCAGTCTTCTTCAATTATGCAAGAATGCCACACATGTCCCATGAAAAACTTAAGCTTTAAACTGCAATTGACTTGTTTTGAGAGTGGACAAAGGAATAGAAGAAAACATGCACCTCATGGTTTGATGCCTTTAACAACGGAGAACAAAAGAAAGGTGCTCAGAAGTCAGGCTGCTCCTGTCCTAAAACAGCGATGAAATAACAGGGAGAACTTTGGATCCTTCCTGTTTGCCTAAGGCAGGGGAGGGGAGCACTTAGAAAAGTGCCTTTCAAGGAAAGGGAAGTACCCCAGGGAGTCTCAAACACTCTCAAAGGGTGTCAGGAATGTTTTGAAACCAAAAACTCAAAAACATTTACAAGAAATATGGACCTTAATGATATTTTCAGCAGAGAGGAACTTGGGAAGAAAAATAGTCATAGCAGGTGGCAATAAACTCTAAAGGTTTATTGATTTAGCAAGGAAAACACAGAGAAGAGAGAAAGAGAAGATGAGGAAGAGGAGGAGGAAGAGGAGGAGGAAGAAAGACAGAGGCCAGGATGAACACTGGGGAATAACATCCAGTCTCGGGATGCCTCTCACTGAGTGAAACTTATTTCTACTGCATTTGTTAATAATTTCACATAACTCTTAATTACTACATTATACAATTTCAAATTAAAAACAATCTTATTCTTTTGGATTTGTATCTTAAGATTTTATAGTAAATTTCACATTTTATTTTTTCTCCCTTTCTTAATTTTCTCTGAATCGTTTTTTATGATTATTTTGTGTGTGTGTGTGTGTGTGTGTGTGTGTGTGTGTGTGTGTGTGTCCCACATACCAAGGTGTGTGGTAAAAGTGAAGGGACAATGCCTCTCACAAAGTGAGAGACAATTGGTTTTCTCCCCCTGCCATGTAGGTTTCAAAGATCTACTAAGCCTATCAGTTGGCAACAGGTGTTCTTACCCACTGACCTATGTCACCAGCCCCTTGCTGTAATGGTTTTTGATGGATTTACCTTTTCATTCATGAAACATTTGAAATCTCATTAAAACCAACAGTGTAGAAACAAAATTATCTATTCCCACTAAATTGTGCATTCATATATCATGAATAATTAAAATTAGCCAATGGCCAGAAATCTGAGTTAAAGTCATACTGACAAATACCCACTCTCTTACAAAACCAAACTGTAGCCCTAGCTCCAGAGAAGAAATAAGCTTTCTTTTATTTTTATGGCCCCCAAAAGAGTAAAAAAATCTCATTTAAAATAGTTGTTGATATATATGTGACAACAATTAATGAAAAGAGAAGTGACAAGTTTGAAAAGGGATGAGGAGTGGTGTGCAGAAGGATTTCCTGAGAGGAAAGGGAAAGATGAAATGATGTAATATTAATCTCAAAATAACAGGAATTTTTTTTAACTCCACAAAAAGTAGTTGTCGAATTAATGGGTGAATCTATGGCTGAATTAATAAGACTTTTTTATTCTATCACAGAGAAGAAGAATAAAACACTCAGGATATATTAAATTGCAGTAAGACTAAGGACAGAATCTAGTGGAATATTTACATATACAAAGCCCTGGGTTCATTCTCTAGCACCAAGAAAACAAAGAAACAACAAAAAATCCAGACAAACAAAAGTGATATAATATAGATAGCTTAATTTTAAATAGTTAAAAAAAAAAAAACAGAAAACAGAAGAGATTTGCCATGTTTTATTATAAATTTAGCATTTCCTTTTCAATGATTAGATGATGCTGAGAAGCTGACATTGCATGGCTTAGAAAATAAAGGAACATTTGTTTAAGTAACTGTTAATGCATGGCTGGATGAAAATCATTTCATATCTGATGTGGTGTTTTGAATCAAGACAACTGACATCTACCTATCATTGTCTTCTTGAAGTAAACTCTGGTCTGATCTAGACACAGAAGCATGCTAAATGTGGTTATTACTTAGAAGCTTCTGCAGACATGCCTCTTTCATTAATTCCCACTCATGCTCATCCCAAACACATTTGGTATTTATTTTATACTTTTAGAGTAATGCTCTCTACATTTGACCTTAGAATATAAGTCATATCATAGGCCAGGAGGAGTTAAGCTTTGGCAGTATCAAAGTGAGAACATTCACATGGTAGCAGATTTCTAGCTTTGATTAGTTGAAAAGAAAAGTTGCCATAAAATAAGTGCTATTCTTTACTGCAAGTGGTATCCAGCAATCTGCACTCAGTTTCACAGTTCAGTCAAGGAGGCTTCCATGGGGATCACACTGCCTTGAGGATGAGGGATTACACAGAAGAGGATGCTGGAGGCAGAGCTTTGGAGTACCATTGGCTATTCAGAAGAGAGTACACAGTCCAGTTATTTCCAAGAAGCCCTCTTGTACAGATGGGTAATTAATGGTTCCACTTCTCTTCTCTTTCACTTGCACTTTCTTCTTCTTCTGGGAACGCCGATCCATTCTGGTCTTTCAGATGCTTAACCCCTGAAATTATAAAAATTGTGCAAAATTCAAATGAATTTTATTTGTTGCTAATCCACTGCTTTGCTGAAAGAGTTAATAAAAATATAGAGTGTAAAACTTTTCAAAGTGTGTGTCTGTGTGTATGTGTGTGTGTGTGTTTCTCCAAGAATCTCAACGATGTATCCTACATAAACTATTTCATTCACTGAGCAGTAAAAACACACCCAGACAAATTTCCATTAGAGACAGGGTATCTTTTATGGCCGCATCTTCTCCTTCAAGGATTGCACCACAGTGTATTAAAACCCTGTTAACTAAAGATCTGCTTACTGCTCTTATTGTAATTCTGATGCATCATTCTGCGAATGTACTTCTTTTGCTATCACTGAACCCAATTACAAAGACCTTACAAAGTCATGATACCAGAGGGATGTCTACCACTTTTGTAATATGTAAACAAAAAAGCAACAGTATCATGCCTGACCTTAACCTATGGGCTTGATGTAATGACACTGTCAATGTAAGCCCATCAACCATACCTGAGGTCCCACTGCAGTGCAGGATGAAGACAATGGGAGTATGGCCCAGGTATAGGAAGAAAAGTCAGAGATTGTACTTTCTGCTCATTTATTTCGACAAGCCTAATACTATTCTAAAATTAGCTTAGTGATTTAAAATCACAATAGATTGGATGTTAAGAATAATGTGCCCTCTTGCTCAATTATGTTCATAGCAGCTTTATTCATAATAGCAAGAAACTGGAAACAACCTAGATGCCTCTGAACTGAAGAATGGGTAAAGAAAATGTGGTACATCTACACAATGGAATACTATTCAAATATTAAAAACAAAGACATCATGAATTTTGCATACAAATGGATGGAACTTGAGAATATCACCCTGAGTGAAGTAAAAAGACATGCAGGGTCTGTACTCACTGATAAGTGGATATTAGCTATAAAATACAGGATACCCATGCTAAACTCCACAGACTCAGAGAGGCTAAACAAGAAGGAAGACACAAGTGAGGATGCTTGGATGTCACTTAGAGTGGGGAATAAAGTAGTCATCAGAGGCAGATGGAGGGAGGCAACTGGGAGGGAGAGGAAATGAAGAGGGGAATTTGCATTCAGAATCAGGTGTGGGGAAGGACAGGAGAGATGACTAGAAGGCCATGAAAATTAATGGAAATCTACAACTGACAGGGGTGAGGAGGTAGGGGGCATCTCCAGGGCAAGACAGAGACCTGGGATAAGGACACACTCAAGAATCAATGGGGGTGTCCTTAACTGTGACTCATAACATTGGGGATATGGAACCTGAAAAGGCCACCTCCTGTAGCCAGACAGGAAACCCAGTGGAGCAATAGAGAGACCAACCTACTCACAAAACTTACAACCCCAAATTTATCCTGTCTACAAGAAATGCAGGGTCAGGGGATGGAGCAGAAACTAAGGGAATGGACAACCAGTAATCAGCCCAACCTGAGTCTCATTCCATGGGCAAGCACCAATCTCTGACACCATTAATGATGTTCCATCATGCTTGCAGACATGTTGTCCTCTGAGAGCCTCCACCCAGCAGCTGACTCAGATACAGATACCCACAGCCAAACATAAGTGGAGCTTGGGGATTCTTATGGAAGATGGGAGAAAGGATTGTGAGTCCCAAAGGTCTTAGGAACTCCACAGGAAGACCAACAGAGTCAACTAACCTGGATCCTTAGAGCTCTGAGAGTCTGTACCACCAACTAAAGAATAGACACAGGCTGGACCTAGGCCACCCCACACATATTAGCCGATGTGCAGCTTGGGCTTCATATAGGTCCCAAACAGCTGGAGTGGGGGCTATCCCAAAATCTGATGCTTATCTATGGGATGTGTTTTTCTAGCTGGGCTGCCTTGTCTGGCCTCAGTGGGAGAGGAAGCACCTAGCCTTACAGAGACTTGAAGTGCCAGGGTGTGTGTGGGGGTAATAGCCAGGGAGCCTCACCTGCTCAGAAGAGAAAGGGAGGGGGAGGAGAGAAAGGAAAGATTGTGGGAAGGGGAACGTATGGGCGATAACGCATTTTATAGCCCTGAAGTAAGAACCAGATGTCTGATAAAGTTTCATATTAGCTACCCCCAAGTTAATAAGGGCCCGGAGAAAGAAGAGGGGTATTAGGTGGGCGGGTTGTTGGTTTCACGGAGGATGGTAGAAGTTCAGACCAAATGTGGAAGGGAATAGTTATATGAAAAGAAGAGTTTATGACTTAATGGTGTATGTCTTATTTCTGGCTTCAATCTACTTCTCCCGCCTACCAGAAACGAGGCGGGAGAAGCCTTAGTAGAGTCGTTTCTCTACACCTTCGAATCTGCAATTCGACATGAAAATCACCTTAAGGCTCTGGTAAAAAGAGGATTTAAACCTCTGTGTTTAGATTTACAGTCTAATGCCTACTCAGCCATTTTACCTATGTTCGTAACCGTTGACTATTTTCAACTAACCATAAAGACATTGGAACTTTGTACCTATTATTTGGAGCTTGAGCAGGAATAGTTGGAACAGCACTTAGCATCCTAATTCAAGCTGAATTAGGACAACCAGGCGCTCTCCTAGGCGATGATCAAATTTACAATGTAATCGTAACAGCCCATGCATTCGTTATAATTTTCTTCATAGTTAGACCAATAATAATCGGAGGCTTTGGAAACTGACTTGTAGCACTAATAATTGGAGCCCCAGATATAGCCTTCCCATGAATAAATAACATAAGCTTCTGACTTCTTCCACCATCCTTCCTTCTTCTTTTAGCATCTTCAACAGTAGAAGCAGGAGCAGGAACAGGGTGAACCGTGTATCTTCCTTTAGCAGGTAACTTAGCACATGCTGGAGCATCAGTAGACCTAACAATTTTCTCCCTACATTTAGCTGGCGTATCATCTATTCTAGGGGCTATCAATTTTATTACTACCATTATCAATATAAAACCACCAGCTATAACTCAATATCAAACACCATTATTTGTCTGACCCGTATTAATTATAGCTGTTCTTCTACTCTTATCACTCCCAGTTCTAGCTGCAGGAATTACAATACTACTAACAGATCGAAACCTCAACACAACTTTCTTTGGTCCTGCAGGAGGAGGAGATCCCATCCTTTATCAACATTTATTTTGATTTTTTGGTCATCCAGAAGTTTATATTTTAATTTTACCAGGATTTGGAATTATTTCCCATGTAGTAACCTTCTACTCAGGGAAAAAAAGAACCGTTCAGATATATAGGAATGGCGTGAGCCATGATATCTATTGGCTTTCTAGGATTTATTGTATGAGCACACCACATATTTACAGTAGGCCTAGACGTAGACACATGAGCATACTTTACATCAGCCACTATAATTATTGCCATTCCTACTGGCGTAAAAGGATTTAGCTGACTAGCAACATTACATGGTGGAAATATTAAATGATCACCAGCTATATTATGAGCTTTAGGCTTTATCTTTTTATTTACAGTTGGAGGCTTAACTGGAATCGTACTATCAAATTCCTCACTTGATAGCGTACTCCATGACACATACTATGTAGTAGCCCACTTTCACTATGTCTTATCTATGGGAGCAGTATTCGCTATTATAGCTGGCTTTGTTCACTGATTCCCACTATTCTCAGGTTACACTCTAGATGACGCATGAGCAAAAGCCCATTTTGCTATCATATTTGTAGGGGTTAACCTAACATTTTTCCCTCAGCACTTCTTAGGCCTATCAGGAATACCTCGACGTTACTCAGACTATCCAGACGCCTACACCACATGAAATACTATTTCCTCTACTGGATCATTCATTTCATTAACAGCCATGTTAGTGTTAATCTTTATAATCTGAGAAACTTTCGCCTCTAAACGAGAAGTCCTATCAGTCTCTTAATCCTCAACAAACCTTGAATGACTTCATGGATGCCCTCCACCTTATCACACATTTGAAGAACCCTCTTATGTAAAAGTAAAATAAGAAAGGAAGGACTCAAACCCCCTAAAATTGGTTTCAAGCCAATCTCATAACCTCTATGTCTTTCTGGACAAGATATTAGTAAAATAATTACATAACTTTATCAAAGTTAAATTATAGAATAGAAGTCTATATATCTTACATGGCCTACCCATTTCAATTAGGTTTACAAGACGCTACATCACCCATCATAGAAGAACTAACAAATTTTCATGATCATACACTAATAATTGTATTTCTTATTAGCTCCTTAGTACTTTATATCATTTCACTTATATTAACAACAAAACTAACTCATACAAGCACAATAGATGCCCAAGAAGTCGAAACTCTCTGAACCATCCTACCAGCCGTAATTCTTATTTTAATTGCTCTACCATATTTATGAATTCTATATATAATAGACAAAATTAATAATCCTGTACTAACAGTAAAAACTATAGGTCATCAATGATATTGAAGCTATGAATATTCTGACTATGAAGACCTATGCTTTGATTCAGACATAATTCCAACAAACGACCTAAAACCAGGAGAACTCTGCCTCCTAGAAGTTGATAACCAAGTTGTTCTACCCATAGAACTTCCAGGTAATGGGATGTAAAGTGAATAAGTAAAAAATTAAATAAAGTTAAGAAAAAAAGAATAGTGTGCTGTGAGGCAAAGGTTTGAGAGTATAGTGGAGTAACTCAGGATTTCCTTGTGAGTGTAGAGCTTCAGGTGTGCATGAAATTTCTTCTCATTAATGTGAGGTCGTTTGTTCCTAACTCAGTCTTTTAACTTTCACCCTACCTTCCATCTTTTTGTAATTCTGTCTTTGCAAGTTATGTATTTCTAGGAATGTATTCTCTTCTTGATCCTACAATCTGTTGACATAACTCTTCTATTTTTTATCTGGTGTATTTCAACAGTACCTTTTTCATTTATAATGTTATCTGTGTGAGTCCTATTGTTTTTATTCTGAGGTAATATAAAGATTTGTTGATTTATCATCTCAAAACCCAACACTTTATTCTGTGGGTCTTGACTGCTGTGAGTACAGTCTCGATTGCATTTCTGCTTTGATCTTTATTATTTCCTTTGTTTTGTTTGCTTTGGGTTTAGTTTGTTTTCTATTTTTCTAGTTGTTTGAGATGTGAAGTTGGTCTATCTATTTGAACTTTCCTTTTATTTAATGTAGACTTTTATGCCTATAAACTTCCCTTTTATATTTATATTTCTGTATTCCAACAGTTTAGTATATATGTTCCCAGTTTTATTTTCTTCAACATACAATTAGATTTCACTTTAATTTCCACTTGGATCCATAGGTTGTTCAAAAGTAATTTAATTTCCATGTGTTTTTAAATTTTCTAAAATTGCTCCAATTATTATTTTTGTTTTATATTATTGTAGAATGAAAAGATAATTTGTATGGACGAGAACTTTTGATGAATTCTCATTATTTTGAAAGTTAGAGTCATACTTATCAGAAACGTGAAGGATCTTCATAATTTGGCTCTGTCTCTTGACACATCTCCCTACCTCCATAAACTTGGTGAAACACTCTGACTTTTCACACATAGACATTCTCCAGTCTTGGGGCCATGTTCCCCTGTGTCCTCCCCTCTGAATATTCTTTCCTCTGAGGGACAAATAAGTTGTGTTCCTTCACCTCATTAAAGTAGGGAAATGATCATGTCATAGTGACCTCCCTAACATCTCATCTAAAGCACATTTTGCTCTGTGGGGGTTCTTCAGATCACCACAGCCTGCAGAGGAACGCTCTGCAGGAGACAAGAAGGTAGTTTGGTTCAACACAACTCAATAGCTGGTGTTGGTTCAGACTTTGAGAGTCAGACCCAAATAGTTTATTTTCGACGTATTAAACACAGCAAGATTTGGTGAAAAAAGATCTTGGTTATAACTCAATCCTTTGTACACAACAAAGCTTAAGACATGACTACATCGAAACTCATTGTAAAGTGCAAGTGACATCTTCCATAAAGGTAGGTTCTACAGACTGATGAAGACAAACAAGCTCGAGAAGGGAAGAATCCAGTGTGGTCTCAGCAAAGGTCACTGGGCTACTAACCACGTTCACTGCCACCTTTCTAGGCAGAAAACAGGTTATACACTTCTCCCTTTGAAGAGACAACCCTTGTGTATTTAATATTTCTGGTTCCCCTAGCGCTTAGCTGTGACCACAAGGACCTACATATCTCCTACTTCACGCTCTCCCCCAGCCCCTATTTCTGTATATCATATTTGCTTGTTTGGGGACCTGTGGAGCATACTCCCTCCTCAGGATGTTACCATGACGGAACCAGAATCAATGCATGATATCACCAGCTCATCAGTAGAGTGTAGACGAAGGAATGAAGCCCACTCATGCCCAAGGTATTTTAACTGATGAAATGACTGGCTTTAACTTTACTTTCATTTTTTAAGTATGGACAGATTTAAATGCAGTGTTTTCCTCCCAGTGAGTAAACTTTCCAATTAATTCAATCTTGTGCAACTAATTATTTTTAGCATATAGAAAATGATGGTTTGGTCTGTATTTACCTTATTCTTCCTAGGCTGCTGCATGATCTTACACTAGCAATCCAGACTTTATCCGGACTTACTTACTGACAAGGAATCTTTCAAAAATAAGAAAGAAGGAAAGAGAGAGGGAGAGAGAGAGAAAATGCTTTCTCTGCATTTATTTACTTTGATCACTAAACACAATTAATCTCATTGAATATATGGCTTTTTCCAGGGAAGTGATGTAAATGTATCTAAGAGTTCTGCTACATCCACAATTCTCCCACTACTTAAAACTCTTTCATTGGAAAGTGAACCCTGATGCATTCGTCTCAATATCTTCCCAGTTCTCTCTGTATCCCAAGGCTATTTTCCTTCACTCTCTGTGGCTACCTCAGCTCAATGGATCTCTCATTCCCCAGCCTGCTGACCTCCAGGAAACTTCTGAATGAGCAGATTGTTCTGCTTTCTGTCCTCTGTTTGACCTGTGCATACACAGGTCAGGCAGCTGCTTGGCTAACCTGTCTCTCCTGCCAGATTTACAGCTGTTCCCAGGCAGGCTTGCTCTCTGGCTGTTCCTTTCAATAACAGAACTTCACTGTTCTCACCACAGGGCTCCCTGACCTATTTCTCTCTGTGGTTTGCTGCCCTTCATTGGTCTGTCCCATACATGAAATCAGTCTCCCCTTCCTTTCAGACAGATCTTTAACCAGCTCCCATGAGCTAGTACCTTTATTATTTCTTTTGTAAGATGTAAGTATATGTGATACAGAGAAACATTTACTGCTCAAGTTTTATAAGGAATATAAGGAGTCAATTTACATTGATCATATGAAGGTAAAAACTGATATAGTCTCTCCTTAAAAGATAACTTTCTGTTATTTAATGGTAGTAACTAGAAAGGAAGTATTCACATCTCTCATTTACTTGCTCTTCCAATACTGCTATCATTTATTTGGGATTGATTTTTTTATCATTCATTCATTAATTTACACCTTTTGACAAAGGGTCTCATGTAGCCCAGGCTGGCCTCCAACTCGTTATATAAATAATGATAACCTGAACTCTTGATCCTTACTCTACCTCTCAAGTGCTGGATGAAGGTATAGACTGATATACACAGCAGGGGTTTTTCTAATAACAAATTAGAACCATTCCCCAACCCCACAAGAATTATACTAATAAATTAGTAGTTTTAAAATATAAATTTTTGAATTGCAAACTATTTCTGTACTATTTTCACTATAGATATTTTGCACTGTTGATAAAGGTTTATCATTACCCAAAGGAAGGTGTTTTAAGAAAATCTCAAACTGTTTCAAGATTATTGGCGCTTTTACAAAGCCCAGGCAGAATCTCATTGAAACCCCAGCTGGAGGAAAAGTTCCCCTCAAACAAGTTTGTCAGTTATCATGTCCAATGATCCTGGTCATTATAAATCATCCCTCAGACTTACTGTGCACCTAATCTATTTGCCTTCATTTGGAAATTGATTCTTATTTTGCTACCCTGTGGATGATGATCTTGAGCTTTGAGCTCCTGCTCCTACCTCCCAAGTACTACAGTTAAAGGCTGGTCACCATACCATATGGGGCTTTGAGGAATTGGGAATGTAATGAAGTCACTAGAGTGCTTGTTAAACAAGTCAGTCCCCAGTGGCTCACCAACAGGTGTAGCAACATCCACGGCCTGGCTGAATGAGGTGGCCACTGGGTGAGTCCTTGTTCCCCATGACTTTGCTGAAGCGCTTCATCGTAACACACTATTTGAATGAAAGGGGTAAGATGTCATTTGTTTTTGATTTAAGGAGACAGCCAAGGACTAGTGACTAGGGTAAAACTGGCAAGCAATGACAAAAGAGAGAGGCAGGCTTCTGCTTGCTGAGGCTCAGTGGCCTCCTTTTTCTCTAGCAATTTGATTTCCTTTAGTAACATAAGAAACTAATTTCTAATTTTCAATACTTTTCACTTTGGCCTAAACTAATTTTGTTAGGCGTTTGACATGTGAAGCCCAAATCCAGACAAATCCTTTTCCCTTAGTTTTTATCTTCATTGGAGTCTCTTTTTGAGGTGGAAAGGGACAAGGAGATACAAAGTGTGTGTGTGTGTGTGTGTGTGTGTGTGTGTGTGTGTGTGTATGTGTGCGTACAAGAAAGGTCACAGGACTACTGTCATACCTGAGGAGGCATTTACCTTAACTTTGAGACAAGTCTCTCATTTGGCCTGGAGGTCTCTTATTTGGTTTTTACTGCCTTTCCTCCAAAGCCCCAGAGATCCACATGTCTGCATCTCCAGCACTAGGGTGATAACCACATGCCATTATAACCAACATTTTTTTATTTATCTGAGTTCAGGTCCTCATTCTTATGTAGCAAACTGTTTACCAGCTAAAATATACCCACAGCCTATGGGATATTTTATGTTTTTTCTTTATATCCAACTTTTAATAAAACTTTATGATAAGATAAAAACAAAGAAAGAAATTGCTGCATTATATCTCAGAAATATCCAACAAGTTGCATCTAAACCTTTAACTTGTGACCAAAAGTAAAGTTTCAGCTTGGGCAAAAAAGAATGATGGTTTTGGCAGTGTTGAAAAGCGTGAGATGTTGGAATGAATTCTTAATAAATGAGTCTATGTCATGCATCACGTACTGTGCATTTCTCACTCTTTTGCTAATGATTTCTTGATATTTATTTTCTACTATGGAAATTGTGTTAGACAAAAAGCAAATTTGAACAATTTTCTTATTAAAAAATAGGTCAAAAAGCAGTAGAGACAACTTCCAACATCAACAACTCATTTGGCCCAATAGCTGATGAACAATGTACAGTGTGGTGGTGATCCAGTAAGTATTGTGAAGTGGATGAGAGCTTTGAGGTAAGGAAAGTGATGGCTACCGATTAGACTTTGACAGTGACCAACTATCAAAGCTGATCCTCTTATAGCTACCTGAGAAGTTACCAAAGAACTCAATAGAGAATGTTAAGTGTTCATTTGGCATTTGAAGCAAACTAGAAAAGTGGAAAAACTCAAAAAAATGAATATCTATTCATAGACTGACAGAATTTGTTTGGACTCTTCTCCTTCTTAGTCTATGGAACAAACAGTTTCTCAATCAGATTGTGACAGGCTGTAAATAGTTGACTGTATATGACAACCAGTGAGGAATCTCTCAGTGTCTGGATGAGGAGAAGCTACAAAGCCAAACTGTACCAGTGCGTGGAGTTGGGTGGGGTGGGGTGGGCGTGTCATGGTCATTGTTGTTGATCTGATCTACCACAGTTTTCTGAGTCCTCTTGAAAGCATCTGGGAAGGATGCACAGCAGGTTAATTTGATGCATGCAAAACTGCAACACCCGCATCTGGCATTGGAAAGCAGATAGAGCCCAGTTCCCCCAAACAACTCCTGACCCATTTTTACAGAATCAATACTTCAAAAGTTGAATGATTTGGGTTAAGAAGTTTTACCTTGTCTACCATAATAAACTGACCTCTACAACCAATGAACACTTTTTTCAAGCACAAGAACAACTTTTTTCTTCTTTTTTTTTTCATCTATGTACTTTACATCTCGATAGCTGCCTGCTACCCCTTTGGTCCCCCTCACACGGTCCCTCCCCTTCCCCATCCCCTTTCCCTCCGAAAGGGTGGAGCCCCCCGGGTATCCCTGTACCCTGGGACATCAAGAACAACTTTTTGCAAATAAACTACTTCCATAACCAGCACAATGATGAATGTGCTTTCTAACAGTCCCTTCAGTCTGGACCGATGAAGTTTCATGATATAGGAATAAATAAATTTATTTCTTATTGGCATAAGCATGTCGATTATAATGGTTCCTATTTTGATTGATAAAGACATGTTTAAGCCTAGTTTTATTTATTTATTTATTTATTTATTTATTTATTTATTTATTTATTTATTCATTCGCTCACTTTACAACCCACTCACTGCCCTCCTCCAGATCACCCCTCCCACAATCCTTCACTTCTCCCCCCCTTCTCTTCTGAGTAGGTGGGGCCCCCTGGGTATCCTCCTCACCCTGGAACATCATTATGTTGTGAAAAGTTTTGTGCCAACCTAGTACAATATCATCTAACATGCATAGAAGATATAGTACAAGACCTGGCACTGATACCTAAAATCATGTACAGTGGTAAATACTGCATATGCTAATTTTTCTGGCAGATACTTACCTGTGGATAAGTTTGCTTATAAAATAAGCACACATATTGACAATAAAAAAATGCTATAGTATGTTATTTAAGAGGTGGATATTCTATTTTTGTAATTTTCCACTTAACACTTACAATCTCTACTGACTCCTGACAAATTAAACCTTGAAACTTTTTTGAGATGGTGTCTCATGTAGCCCAGGCTGCTATCAAATTTGGTATATAGCTGAGGATGACCTTGAACTTCTCACCTCTTGCCTCTACCCCAAGTGTTGCTATTACAGGCATGTGCCACCATGCCTGACTTATGCAATGCTTGGGGCTGAACCATCCATTTTCTTTGGGCCTGAATCCCATTCTAGTGACAGGCTATTTTTAACTAAGCTTATCCATTTCCTTGGCTCCATATCATGATTAATGAACCTTTCACCAACTTTTCTTTCCTGAGGAATATGAGCTCCTTTCTCATACCTCAGAAGAAAGGTTAAGATAAGAAGAATGTTAGGTCAGGTGCCAAGAAAGGCCCTGACAGGCATAAATGATTCAGGAACATAATGCTTTCCATTGCCTCTTATCATAGTTAGATGGACGAATGTTTGATATTTGCAGATTGGTTATCACTTAGTAATAAAATGGACATTTTCTAGGATAGTGCTAATTTCAAATACTCAGAAGTATTTTCCCATAAATATGGAAATGTCTCAGGGATTCCAACATCTCTTGAATTATTTCTCTCCCAAGATTATTACACAATTGCAAATGTTCCTTATCTTGATTTTCCCCCCTAGACAATATGGTCACCAAAGGACCATGGGGAGACAGAGTACATATGTTTATGAACTGACTATCACAATAGAACTTTTCCCCTAGAAAGTTATTTTGGGGAACTTAGTGTAATCACTGTTACTTTTAGATCTTTATTTTTAAGTTAATACTTTCAACGCAAATAACAACGTCCCAATAGTGTGTGTTAGGACAAAACAGTTTGCACCTTTTCATTACATATCACAAATTCCTGGAGAAGCCACAGTCATCATCTTTGAAAAACCCCAAAGGTGATGAGAATCTCTGCTTCTAGCTTCCATTCTTCAATAAAAGCTAAGAAGTGACGATAGTCCCAAAATATACATGATGCTTGGAAATCAATTTGCATTTCCACAAGTATAGATACTGCAACATAAGGATTGTTTTAATGTCATTAGCTACAATGCAAAGCTTACAGAAGTAAAAAAGACCCACATTTGCTATCATATTTTTCTCATTTTGATCATTTGCATCCTGACGCTCTGGGGACTCTGCCAGCAACTGGGATCTGGTCTTAGGAGAAAATACTAGAACACTGTGTATGGTAGCACAACATTAAGCAACGCTATACATGCTGAGAAAGTTGTGCTTTTCCTGAGAGGAGAGAAGGGGAGAAGTAAGCACAGAACAATGTCTGAGAGGAGGAAAGAGGAAGGAAGCACATCCTTTGATAAACTGGGACACAGAAGTGACCTTGAAATGAAAGATGTCTAGGGGGTTTTAAGAATTTGCTCAGGAGCACTTGATGCCAAATCTCAATTTGTACTCTGATTTTGTCAGTAAATTCCGTTTCCCCACGTCAGTGCCAGAAATTCAGTCCAAACTATGAAGAGAAAAAAAGAGAAAGGAACATAAGCTGGGCTTGTGGTGGTTATTTCAGGGAACGTTACAGTGCCCTTCAACACATTGGGATCCAGGAATGTAGAATCAACAGGTCATTTCAAGCCCAAACCAGACTGGCCTAGGTTCTGTGACCAAATAAGTTTCAAGTTACATTGGATAGGATATATAGAAACAGAAGTAATTGCTTCAGTACTCACCCTTTCCAAAGCAAAAGTAAAGCCAGCCCCTCCAAGCCCTGCTAATAGAGCATCTTTTATTGCTCAGCAGTGCACTTAGAAGCAGTGTGTGTGGTAGAGCAGGTTCTTAAGTCACTTCTGTACATATGAGGGATTCGTATCATTGTACTTCCTGTGCTGGTCATTAGACCATAGAATGTTACATAGTGAGTGTACCTATGCAGAAATGAGTGAACTCCCCAAGGGTGACTGCTTAATATTGTACTCCAAAGAGAGTTAGCTTGTGAATGATGCTAATGCAAAGCTCCTTTCAGGAAAGCGCTCTTTAAACCTCCAATCAACACTAGAAATTTATTAGTTAGAATACAGTAAGTTAGAAGTATTTTCTTCTGAGAAATGAGAAGTATTTAAGAAATGTCTGTTTGTGAGAGGACCTGCACTGTCTCCCTTGCTCTTGTATAAATAGTGTTTAAAAATCTAGCAATAGCATATCTTACTCAGAGTGGAACATATCCTCAGGGGTCCGATCTCCTTTGTGCAAGCATTTCATGGACTTTGCTTGTTAGAGAACCTAAAAGGACTGAAGGTTGAGACATTGAAATTTCAGAATAATCTGTGTATATGATTCTGATATAAGGAACTGTGTGTTAAGAAATGGTCATACATGTGGAAACTGAGGATAGGATTAAAGAAAAGGAAGAGACCCATAGGCAGCCTTTAGTTTCTGTAAGGGAGATGACAAAGTAACTGCCATGTTTTCATCTAGAGGAAGGGGAGTCAGGTAAAGAGAACTGAAATTTGAATGCTGGTTGTCCCTTGAACTATTTAGGAAAAGGAATGACATCATCAAAGCAGAAAAATGGGAGTTTGTATAAAGCCACACCTAATTACAAAGATAAGTCAGTTTACCTATCAGTAGGTCATAAGACTTTCATTCCCAAAGGTTACTATCCTGGACCTGAGGCCAACTGGAGTCTGAACAAATAAAGACTGGTAAGTTTCTGTCAGTTTATTACAATTACACCACACACACAACTGTATTTTTTTTTTTTAGACATCACTGTCCCTGGGCCTTTGGTTCCTCTTTCCTTAAGTCTTCTGGGTCACAGAATTTTTGTTGCTGTTGTCAATGAGTTTATTCTGCATTCCTCTTGTTATAGGAGTGTCAGCTGAAAACATTGTGGTGGGTAAGGGAAAAATGCTATCTATCCTCCTCTATTCCTGCACAGGGACACAATTTACTTATAACCTGAGTACCATCTGCATCATGAATTGTGTACACTACCAGCTAACATAGCCAAGCAAGAATCGTAAGTGGATGAAACAGCTGAGTATAGAATGCAGTATTCAAATATGAAAAGCAGCTGTCAGTTCAGGTTTGGGTTAACAGTAATAAGAGGTAAGAACTTTGCAATAAAACCTCTCTGCTTCCTTTTGGGTGAAATTGTGCTTGGGTGGTGTTGTGGGGCCTGCAACTCAAATACTGAGGGTATTCATCATGTGAGTCAAGTACTTCACAAAAATCCTACATTATACTTTGCAAGTTTAAACTATAATTTTGTGTTGATTCTAGGGTTTAATAATGGCAGCTACTTAAATCTAAAATGTTTCACAATGTAAATAAGCCATGGCACTTTTCAAATGAGGCTATATCTTTCTACATATGACCATTGATTTCTGTTGTGAATATGTAACTTTAAGTATATTTGGAGTCTCGTGTTGGTCATTCTTTGTTGCATCTTAATTATTTATGTTCTGTATAAAAATGAGCAGGCTTGGAATTCGGTCTAGAAGTACAGAGCTTGTCTAGAAGCTATGAGGAGATATTCAAGACTAAGCTAACATTTCTTTCCAATTCAACAAATATTTGTGGTGCCGGGCAGTGCCTTTAATCCCAGCACTTGGGAGGCAAAGGTGGGCAGATTTCTGAGTTCGAGGCCAGCCTGGTCTACAGAGTGAGTTCCAGGACAGTCAGGGCTACACAGAGAAACCCTGTCTCGAAAAACCAAAAACCAAACCAAACCAAAACAAAACAAAAATATTTGTGCTATGTCACATGCTAGGAGTTGGAAATTTATGAGTAAATAAAAGATAACAATCTCTTCCTTCTGAATTTCCCAAAGTCACTGACATCTAAGAGGTAAGTAGCAATTCTGGAAGGTGAGAAGATGCCAAGAAGAATGAGAGTAGACATGTAGAGGAAAAGAACGAAAACAATGTTGCATAGCCACAAGCTATGCAACCCTGTCATCTAAGCATCAAACCAAGAGAAAGTAGAGTAGAGGAAACGCTACCCACAGTATGACAGACATCTGTAAGATGTCCACACCCCTCCCCAACTCTCATCACAGGAATTTGCCTTTGTATTCTGCCTAGAACTCACTTCTCTTCTGTTCTGTTCTCTATTCTATTCTATTCTATTCTATTCTATTCTATTCTATTCTATTCTATTCTATTCTATTCTATTCTATTCTATTCTATTCTATTCTATTCTTCCTCTATTTATGAAATATTCTCAAGTATCTTCTAGCCTAATCACAAGCAAGGAAACAAACAAAAGCTCAAAAAGCTTTCTTGAAGGATGTATATTCCTCTTGCTCCCAAGTTTGTCCCATAAAAAAAAAAAAAAAGAGCCGGCATCACTAGCTGCACCCTCTCATCTATTCTAACCCACCCTCCTCCTCCTCCTCCAGTGTGGCCCACCTCCACCCTATCCCACCCCCACGATCACTAAAGCGCTTTCTTTTCTCCTGTAATGCCTTAGTCCTTGTGAACATTTAGCACTCAGTCTTTCCTGAAGGTACAGCTGCCCTTGTCTTCTAAGGTACACTTTCCCTGGTGCTTTCCACACTGCATTTAATGACTCCTTAGTCTGTTGTGGTTAATATTGTTCTGGAGGTTGCTACACCCCCTTGTTGTGTTTAAATATCTATGAGGGGTTTCTGCCCTGCTTCAGACCATACTGTTCCCAAAGAAAAGACCCAGAGATCTTTAGATTTATAGTAAGCGTGTCTCCAGGATATCACTTATCAGGTTCTGCTTCCATCAGGCCAGTCCTCATGGCCATGTACTTACCATCCACCTACCCCATGGCAACCTCCTTTCCTTTTCCTTTCTGGCTCTTCTCATGGTACTTATGTCAGATTACAAGCCTGGGAACCTTTGTTCCATCCTCTCTCTTCTGCCCAGCCCAGGCTATATGCATCTTTATTAGGCAATCCGGGATAATGGGGGGGAGGGGCAAGATTTACATAGCATCACTTGGTATATGTGCAGATCTTCTCGACAGGGGTAACCAGATCTTGGGGGCTAGAATTTAGATTTGAATATATAACCGCACCGTATGAACCCTCTGTGTTAGTCACCTTTACACGCTCTTCCTGATTTACCTATGCAGACCTTGAATGAAAGAATTCTGTCAGTGTAAATCATCATGTCTCTGAAGTTGGAGAAGTGCTCTTTACCAGTACAGAAACTATAAACTCAACAGGTTGGAAACTACACACTTATTCACTCCCATTTAATCCTGGTGTTGGTTAGCCCTGGGAAACAGGATGTCTATTTTCACTTTGAAATATGAAAGGTTTTATGTTTTAAATAATGTTTTGTTTCCTCATCCAATTGGGAAGCCTGTGCATATATTAACGGAGGTCTTTGATTTCAAGATTTTAGATGGAAGTGTAAGATTTTGGGGGAAACATTGGCTATCATTTGAAAATACTCAACTTTGAAAAACTGGCATGGTGTCTAAATTTATTTTTAGGGAAATTACGATTACAGTGTCGTCGCTGGAAGATTGTATCTGGGATGTTTTATTTAGACGTCCTGACTAACTTGTCAAATAGGAGTCAGCATAAATATTAAGCACAATATTTAAGGAAACCAAGTTTATCTGGTCATCAGAAGCTCAAATGTTCGGCTCAGAAAGTTACAACAAAAAGAAATCTCATCTGGTCTCCATCTGCTATAAAAAGAAAATGTCATCCAACTTACTACTTCTTTAAAGTTGGGAAAACATTCTTTACCAATTACCTTCTTTCAGTCTTGTTTTAAAAGAGAATATTAAGCTACATAGTGCTCTCTCTCCCTTTCAAATTTTGTAGCTTGGGAGAATTGTTTAACAAGAATTTGACATATTAGGTGGCAAAATAAATTTGGGCTCCAAACTTCTACCCAATCATAAATAGCATTCATTTTCATACCAACTCATTTTATAGGATTGATTTGTTAAGTCTACATGGATAAGAATGCCCTAATTAAATGTGCTGCACGTATACTGAGAAAAACTAATCCATATCTCCTTAAGAGAGTATTTATATTGGAAATGAGTTGCCTTTGGCTAGGCTTTCAAATGAAAACTAGTTTCAAATATATAATTTATGAATATGTGAATATGAAAAGAGAATACATTAAAACCATGTAAAACTGTAATATATTTAAATGAATATAAATTGCTGCGTTGGGAGATAATGCTAGAACAGAGTAAATCATAGAAGACTTTTGTACCTAGAGAATAAAATCACTAAACCTTATTTTAAGAGATTAATATGCAATATCGTTCATTTTATTAATAATGAAATGGGTGACTAAGACAGAATACTACAAATTAATTAACAAGGTGGTAGAGATTATCAACAGTAAAGGAAACAGTCCTGTGTGCATCTACCACTTTTCTCTGCTTCTTTTTTTAAGTTTACATAGAGTTTGCTTTGTGCAGTATAATGTAAATGGGATTCTGGATCCAGAAATCAAACATAGAAAATCTAAGTATGAGAGAAAACACACGTTGTGGAAGTTAATCTTGATTTCAATTTAATGAGATTAAGGCTCATTCTGGAGGTAAGCATGAGGGTGTGCCCATGAGAGTGTTTCCAGAGGAGTCTGAATGAACATGGAGGACCAACCCTGAATCCTGAACTAGGGAGCACTGGTGAATGGGCTTGGGTCCCAAACAGAATAAAAAGGGAGGAAGGAAGAAACCAAGAAGTCTGTGGGATGAGCTAGGAACCTAGTGCAATAGAACCCCCCCAGGAGTCTATGAAAGTGACCCTCACTAAGACTCCTAGCATTAGCGGAAGTGGAACCTGAGCTGGACATGTCCTGTAACCCAGCAAGGTCTCCAATGGAGGGATTGGGACAAAACCCCTGACCTATATTTTGTCCTGCCTACAAGATGTGCTGGGATAAAGGTGACACAGAAATTGTGAAAGCAGCCAACCAATGAGATCCATTGCCAAGAGAGGAAGTCCACCCCTGACACTGCCTGGAGAGCCAGGACCCTGAGGCTAGATAGCCCAGAGACCTAGGGATATTCTACTATAACCATAGACTGATGCCTAGCCCAATTGCCATCAGAGGCTTCACCTAGCAACTGATGGAAACAGATGCAGAGACTCTCAGCCAAACATGAGGCAGAGCTGAGAGAATATTGCAGAAGAAGGGAGGAAGGATTACAGGAGAAAGAGGGTCAAGAACACCACATGAAAACCTACAGAACGAGCCATCCTGGGGCTCACAGAGACTGAACCAATGGTCACCAGCCTTTATCTCTGCTTTCTTGTTACAGAAACAATGCAATAAGCCCTCTTGTTTCTGTCTCCCACCTTCCCCTCAATGGCAACTACATCCTTTAAAACTGTGAGCCAAAATGAATCCTTCCTTCCTTCCTTAAGTTGCTTTTGTTGGGTGTTTGGTCATCACAATGAGTAAAGAAACAAGCACCTCCACAAATCATTAGCATGCTAATGAAATACACTAGGCATTTTTCTGAAAGGTGAAAAACCACCGTAAAGATTTCCCAGAAAGTCACTGGCTTCTCCTTACTTGGAAATACACACATCTGGCGAAGTATGCTCAGGCTTAAATCAGTTTGAAATTCCAAGAGGGAGATGCTGGGACAGCTAAAACCACACGTAACAGTTAATCTGATCTGCCTACTAGCCTTCCCAAGCTACTGCTTCATGGGGTGGTCTGTAAGGACTTTGTTTCCAGCTACCCACAGCTTCTAATGTACTAGCAATAGTGCTTTTTGTGGCAGGATTTAGTTGTTCTTGGGTTGAGATAATCCAAACAGCTGGGATCTATTTTAGCGCTTTCTGGCTCCAGCTGGAATTGCCTTTGAAAGATTCGTTTTCTTAGTTGTTTTTTTTTTTCGTGCGATCGCAGAATTTCGTTTACAAAATCAAGACAGAAATGGTGGACTGCACAGTGCAAGCCTTAAGTCTGACCCTGCTGTCTAGATAAAAGCAAATCCAGCTGTTTATTCGTTCTTCCCCTTCAGCGTCTGAGGCTGTTTGAGTCTACTGAAAGCATCTGGGAGTCTAGTTCCTTTGGGGCTTTTATTAAGACAGCATAAACGAATTTGGACAAGACATGTTTTGTCTACTGAGAAAAAAGTAATGTGATTCACCCAGGCCAGGGATGTTTACACCAGGCTTTCTGCATATGGCCCTATTAGCAAGTTTATTTATCTTTGTCTTGATTACGTTAAACCAAACACAGGTCTGAAGCAAGAATGTCTTACTAGGTAGTAGAGAAAAAAATAAGCAGCCAGTGGCATTGGAATACCCATGCAACTTCCAAGACCAAGGAAATCAAGAGATAAGAAAACTGCCTGAGTCAGCTGCACTAATTGTCGTGACATACTTCCTTTGGTGAGATAACTGTTCCCAGGGCTTTGACTGCTACCCATGAACTCTGATGATCAAGCAAACTCCAAACTCCATCAGCCTGCTGTGGATGAATACCAACAGACTCAAAATTGGTCTGAGTGGTGGCCCATTTAGCAAGTATTTTACCTTTGGAAGTTTAAATGAAGTTCTCTACAACAAGTTTCCCGAGCACATTTTCTATGTGTCTGTGTTTAATGCTCAAGGCTTCAGGATCAATATTTATTGACAGTAAAGCCTCCAAGCGGGAAGTGGTAAGTTGCTATAAAAGTTTCACACCCCTTTTTATTTCTTCTTCTAGCAAACTCGAGTAAGAATAGTTGCCAGCAATGCAAGACCCACTTATAATATTGTAAATCTACCACAGAATACTTGCCTGAGATTAGTGAATATGTATGTTGGCTTTTAATTCTTCCAAAAAAAAAAAAAAGTTTAAAAGGATACTACTGAAAACTTCAAAATGATCCACATTTCTAAAAGGAAATCTGATGGGAGATGGACCTTTGTGCTCTTTAGGGATGATGTCAGCATTTGGATCTAGCATCATTCCCTGCGCTAGAAGACAGATATCGCCTAGGCTATGAATGCATCCTCAAAGAAGTCATTAACAATTATTACCCAATGGAGTACTACTCAGCTATTAAAAACAATGACTTAATGAAATTTGCAGGCAAATGGATGGAACTTGAAAATATCATCCTGAGCGAGGTAACTCAGTCTCAAAAGAACGAACATGGTATGTACTCACTGATAAGCGGATATTAGCCCACAAGTTCAGAATATCTAAGTTTCACTTAACAATAACCGCTGGACTGAGA
>CM052701.1:89506216-89543417 GCA_028551405.1 Uromys caudimaculatus
TAAATAAATAATAATAAAAAACAATTATTACCTATGCGCAACTTGTAAAGCCTTTATAAGCTATACAAAGCAGCTTAGAAAATTACACAAGAATCAAAATTAAACATTTATAATTCTGACCAACAAAGAAAAGCATGTAGTAAGGCAAACTACAGATGTGTGACCAGAGGTATTTAAGTCACAATCGATTAACCCACTTTTAACTGTCCTTTTCTTTTAGCACCCTCTGGGTGTTAGACAGATATGTTTACTCTATTGTGAAGCTTACAGATACTCAGAATCCATTCACCTCTTTAACAGGTATTTTGGCATGTGAGTGTGTGTGTGTATGCATGCAGGTGTATGCATGTTTAACTGTGTGGACATGCAAGTGTATGCATGTTCACATGTGTGTGGGCATGCATGTGTATGCATGTTCATCTGTGTGTGGGTATGTATATATATACAAGTTCACATGTGTATGGGAATGTGTGTATGCATGTTCACATGTCTGTGGGCATGAGTGTATATTCATGTTCACATGTGTGTGGGCTTGTGTGTGTATGCCAGGGAAAGCCCAGAGTTACTTCAGGATCTTGCTCTATAGCTCTCCAATTTATTTACTGAGGCACGGTCTCTCATGGCACCCACACCTTGCTAACTAGGCTACTCTTACTAACCAGTTTTCTCTGGGCATGCCTTGTCTTGGAGATTATAGTGGGTTTATGGGCAAGAAGCCACATCTATGTAGCATTTACATAGGTGGTGGGGATCCAAATGCTTGTACAACATTCATTTTGCCCTCTGAGCCATGTCCTCAGCCAACATTTTGGAGGACTCATTCTGTGCAGGGAAGTTGTCTATGTATTAGAATATGCAAATAAATAGCAACAACAAACCTTAAACTTACTGAATTTATTTTTAGCAGGAAGTCTAGGCTATAATCATTTAACATGAGCAACCACTGAAGTAAAAATTACTACAGAGATAAAAGTTTCTTGGGAAGCAGGAGAAAGGTCTCAGACATCCTCTTGGAATTAGGACTGGCAGTGATGGTGATGGTGACAGAGCAGAGTAAGAGTGTAGGGAAGCTGGGAGAGTCCTGCTTACAGCCTGGAGTCACCTCCAGCATGTCATAGAGCACAGCGTGGTGGTACATGCCTGTAAGCCCAGAAGGTGGAGGTGCAGGCAGAATCAGAAATTTAAGATCATCTGCATTTATGTAGCAAGTTCAAAGATATCCTGGGCTACATGGAGCACTGCCCCCCCAAGCCCCAAAAAACAAGAGATGCATCTGAGAAAAGCATAAAAGACCTGAAGGTTGAGGTTGTCATTTTGTGGAAAGTAAAAATAAGAGAGGACAGACATGACAGAGGACCCAAAGCAAGGGGCAACTGGAATTTTTAAGAAACAGCCAAGAAGCTACTGTGCTTCAAGCAGAGTGAGCTTAGTGAGGGAGAAGATGGGAGAGGAACTAGTGCCCGGTCCCTGGGCCTTAAAAACTTGTCAAAGGAGCATGCACCAGGAGGTGACTTAAGAGAAAGTACCAACAGTTCAAACACAAGTGGAAACTGTAGGGATTAGGACAAGGGGTTGGAATTAGGGGCCAATGGGGGCACCTTGGATGATTAGATATGAAGTGTCAGGGTGACAGCAAGTTCAGAAAGACTACGGCTTTTCAGCTGGCAGGATGGAGCTGCCATTAGTTGAGGGAAAGAAAACTTCATGAGAAGTGTGGTTTGTGGATTTGATAGAGAAGAAAAAAACTGTGCCTGTTAGAGACCAGTTCAATTTAAGATGACTATTAGGCACACAAGAGACTCTTAGAACACCTAGGAAGTGTGATACGGGCATGTGGAATTTTAGTGAGAGATATTTGCATCGTGCGTATATAATGATCTGGAGACTCTGGAGTAGAGGCTTCTCACTAAGGGGGTAGTGTAGACTGAGGATCTAGGCTAGCCGTGGGTCACACCAACATTGCTACATCAGAGAGAGAAGAATGGACAAAGAAATGACGAGGGGATGAGAGGGATTCGCTCTGAGTGGTGCAGAGAGGGAGCCAAGGAAAGAAAGATTCTCATGAAAGAGGGGGGAATAAATGAAGCCAACAGCTCCAGCAGGAAGAACAAGACTGGTAATCACCACAGAATTCAGTTTAGTATAGAAAAGATCAGAGAATCATTACCAGTATGATTAAAGATAGGAATACCCTTCATGTTAGACTTGAGGCAAACACAGAAGCTGCTGATTCCACAATTACCAACCTCTGCTGCAGTCACTATCTCTCTCTTTGGTTTGTGCATTAACATTAAAAAACGGTTTTTGTTCAAAAAGTATAATTTGTGTGAAGAACCTTATTATTCTTTTTATGGCAAGAAAAAAAAGGGGGGGAAAGCTTACTTCTAAAGATTGCTCCATTCTTCAGAAACTGCTTCAGTCACATAGGGGCCTTACATGACACTGTGTTGATTAGTGAATTTATGTTTGTGTGAGCTCATGGAGATCTACCTGTCTTATGTGTTTGTTGATATGGTCTGTATAATAGTCAATAAGTCCATATAAAGATTTATTGTTTCAATTCTTCAGTTTCTATCCCAAAGACAGTGTCTTATACCAGTACCTATAGTGAATATTTTACTCTATTTTCTTCACAAAACTAATTTCATATAATAGACAAGAATAGTTAAAAAGTTAGACTTTTTGCACTTAATATTTTATCATATTCAATGAACACCACCACTCAATGTTTATAACAGATTAAAAATAAAATCTAGAGACAAGATAGTACATTTTTAACTTTTTCCAAAAAGTTGTACCAAGTCACATTTCAATGACAATATCTCTTTTCCCATGTGCTCATGAAGCATAAGGAAAATCTTAGGGGCAATTGCTATTAAGTCTGACATCCCAAGTTCAATACCAGAGCCTGCGTTGGAAGGAAAGAACTTTCTCCTCAAGGTTGTTCTCTGACCTTCATATGGATGCCATTGTACTCATGTGTGTTCTCCCATGTACATACTACAAACACATGTACACACGCACGCACGCACACACACAGTGAATACAGAAAGATTGTAGACTGAAAAATTTCAAATTATATCAATGTCTAAAAAATGTAAGTACAATTGGGCTTGTGGATACACATATATTTATGAAATATGTTTAAAATATAAATGAAATACTAGGTAAGATTTTATGAAGGAAAAAGTGAAAGGGAGTGCCATAGGAACCAAAAGAATAAAATAATTCTGAAGATCAAATATAAGTGTGAGAGTGGAAAGCAAGCAAACACATTGTATAATCACTGTGTGGAGAGCTGTCACAAACCAAGGGAAAACTGCTGACACTCAGGGAAATACAAGCTGTGAGCTGATATTTTCTAAAGAAAAAGTTATTAGTGGTTCTCAGCACACACACAAAAGCTAAGTCTCATTCATGTCTCACAACTGGAAATAAATTAGTCTTTGAATGTATATTTTAAAAATAGTTTATGTATTTGTGTGTGTGTGTGTGTGTGTGTGTGTGTGAGAGAGAGAGAGAGAGAGAGAGAGAGAGAGAGAGAGAGAGAGAGAGAGAGAGAGAGAGAATGTATTATGTAGTTATCAACACACTTTTATTTGTCCAGAAACTAAAATATAGTGGACGGCAAAGATCAAATAGGCATGCTATGTGATGATCAGCTTTCTCCTCTTTCCTTTCTCTGTCTTAAACATTTCCCTTGTGTCATGTTATGGAGTCTTGCACTCATTGGAAATAAGGTAGAAGCACCGGAACTTCAACAAATACACTGGGGCTTGATTCTGTCCTACAGTCAGAGCAGACAGTTGCCGCAGGCAGAAGAAACATTACACGCGGCAGATTCTTGACGGATTGTTTCTGTGTGATGAGCTGGAGGCAATGAAAGACAATGCATCTCCCACTTTGCCTAAGGTGAATTACACCAGAATTAATTATCTTATAGGAGAAAGCATCCTTGGTACCCAAGTGCTTTTTTTTTTTTTTTAAATTCATATTGATGGGCATTTTAGGAGGAAACCCCACAACTGCCCATGCCTTAACGTTCCAGGGCGTGTCTTTAGAACCTGTTACTCTCCTAGAAAGCAGCGTGTGTTTATGTGTGTGGGGAGAGATGTGCATAACAGAAATCTTGCAAAAATAAACCCATGTGGAAAAGAAAATTGCTATTAATCATTTGTTTCCCTCTTTCTCACACCAAGATAATATGAATATTTAAAAATATGAACATCATGTTTTTCTCCCACAATTCTGCTTTTCCTATACTTTAATAACATAAAAAATCCAGAGGATCTTAGGGTTGTAAATACCTGGGCCTCTATGATCAACTCTTAGACCCAGATAAGGTCACTTAAAACCAATCGTACTCTCGTCCTGTACCAAGAGAAACATGGATTTTTCAAGGTACGTTTGTAACTGTCTTCACAAATAAGTATATTCAGTCTTCATGTGTTAATGTTACTCAACCAGACATTGTGGCTTTCACAGGTGCCACCAGACTCAATGGAGCACTGCACTTTCTCAGCTGCCTCATCTTTGCTCCATAAGACATTATCAACTATGGCTCCTTGGTCCCCTGGGGGCCTGGGGGAGACGACTGCAGCTCCACAAACAGAATGTTTTTTCTCCTTGTGGGTTGCAGTTGATTAGAGAAATTCTCTGGTAATACTGCTGAGGCCTTCAACTCCTGATAGTGCTTTTATAAAAATATCTCTTTCAACCTTAAAGTGTCATTTCTATTGCTAGAATAATCAGAATATGCAGGAACTGTTCAATCCTTGCTGTCCTGAGCCAGAAAAGGAAGGGAATATGGAACTGGGCTTACAAACGGACCTTCGCAATAACTAGGGTTCTGTTAGCAAATCAAGGTGAAATTTGGCAAACCTGGTCCTTTTGTCCTTCAGGATAGCTTCCAAAGGTGACTTGATGCCAGATATACACAGATATGTTTTAGAGATGGTGAATGATGCGTGGTTCTGTCAGATACACTCTGAAACCCACTTTAATGCTTTGTTGTGACTGCATCTCCTCTGCTCACCTCTCAGAGTTCTGTCCTTTAAATGCTGAAGACGCCTCATTTCACACGTGTGCATCCGTCCGTTGCTTTAGAAGGGCGCCTCTGTTCTTTTCATGGGTAAAGTACGACCTCATTACTCGATTACCAGATTCTTTTGATTGAGGTAAGAATTTTTTGCATGCACTTGAGGAAAACCAAGCAAAGGGAATGCCCAGTTCTGTTCAGAGGTAAGTGTGGGTGACTGTCTGGTCAGAGCAGTAGTTCTGTGATGACACCAAGAGAGACGTCTTCAGAGGCGTATACGAGAGTGTAGATTTGAATGCAGTTAGAGCATGTTGGTATCTACTTGCCTCTTTGATGCACATGGCTCCTCCATCCTTGACACCAGTAACTTAATATGTAGGATAAGGAATTGGTCAGAAGGAGGAAACAGATATAAAGACATTTGTATCCATAATGAATGAGTATGGCTTCATATAGAATATGAAGTTTTGCAGTGTTCTCAGTATGGTTTAGCATGTTAGCCTGTACGCGAGACACATAACTATTAAGTGAAAGCTTTTTATAAGTAATGCTATAATATATATATATATATAATATATGCATGTACGTACGTATGGTATCCAGAAGCTTTACGAGTTATGATACATCGTTCACACACACACGCACACACACACACACGAGTATGTGCTATAAATATATGACAAGGTAGCTTTATTTACTGGAACAGAGAGGAGAGGAAAGGAGAGGAACTAACCACTGTCAGTTTTATATTAGAATTAATTTTCTCTCACTCTTTTCCATTCATGATCACTGTCATGTGATAGAGAGTCCCAGAATCTCAAACACTATAGGTGCTTCATGTCCTGAGTATACCACTGTTAGAAGCATCAGACTTCATGAGTGTCTGTCCAAATGTCTTATGCACTCTGCAGAGCTACTTCATGTAACTCTGCACTCTGATAGATTGCATCCTCTTGTCAAAAGAGTTAGCAGGGCATAAGGCCACACACACATTTACCTAGAACTCAGCGTGTGTGTGTGTGTGTGTGTGATACACACAGTCACACCTTAATGAGCACTCTGCACTATCAATTCTCACGTTCCATTTCTTCCCATTTTTGTACTATGAACACTCGAGGACGCTATAACCAGAAAGGACCCATGTGCCTTTCATTTTTCTCAACAGCATGCACTTAATGGTTCCAAATTCTGTATCTAAAACCTTACAATTTTGCTAAAAATTCAATAGGATCTAGAAATATAGTTTAAATGAAATGAACCATCAAAACCATAAGCCAAATAGAATTATTGTCAATGTGATCCGAAATTGTTGTAATAACTACCAGCAGTGTGTTGCAGGAGTACTTTGTAGATGCAGTTTACACATCACTTCCTTATGAAAACCCTATAGATAGAGACAACTTCAGTTTAAAAATAATAGAAATTATTTTCTCCCCAAATCTTTTTTCTACAATAGAGGCAGTCTATATGCAATATCAATAAATAAAGCATATATATATATATATGTATATGTATATATATATATATATTACATTAATGCTACCTGTAATGGCCATTGTGAAGACTTCATTGCTACTTCCATTCTCCAGCAGAATATATTCAATATTTTCATCAAATCATAAGAATTATATTAAATTATCTGAATTAAAGAAAATATTTTATTTATATTTCTTCTCTATTAAACTTTTGGGACATGTTTGTATCTGTGTGTGTGTCTGTGTATGTGTGTGTGTGTGTGTGTGTGTGTGTCTGTGTGTGTGTGTGTGTGTGTGTGTGTGTGTGTGTGTGTGTGTGTGTGTGTGTGTGTGTGACTGGTCAGCTGGGTAACTGTTGAGGAAGGCCCAAGCTAGAATAGTGTTAAGAATACAACAATAATCTGTATTCAGGGATCAAGTGGGTATGACAGAAAGATGGATTGCTGTCAAGCAGGATCCATCAAGTCTTATTTGGATGTAACAACAAACAAGGAGTAATTACAATGGTGTTAAGGGTTTGGATCTGGGCAGATGGAGAACAGTAGGAGCATTTACAACACCTGGAAGACTCGGCAGTTCTTTTATGGAATGAAAATGAAATCTTCTTAGATCGCCAGAGTTTGAGATGTAGCCAATTGTTGAGAAGTTTTATTGAGCAAGCAGGGACACACACACACACACACACACACACACACACACACACACACACACATGAACTGAACATGGGGCTCCTCTCCATGACATTTATGTTTAATATGTGAACATAAAGAAATTAGTCATAAGCAGATTAAGAAAATCTATAAAGGGTCTGGAGAGATAGCTCAGTAGTTAAGAGTGCATACTCCTTCCCCAGAGGACCAAGGTCAATTCCTAGCATGCATGTCATGTGGCTCCAGCTCCAGAGGGGTCATCTTCAGATACTACCTGGACACCTAGATTTCAGATTTTATGCCTCCTGAAGTATAAGAGAATAAAGTCGCCCTTTTGTTGTTTGTTTTGGTTTTTTTGTTTTTTGTTTTTTTGTGGTTTTTCGAGACAGGGTTGCTCTGTGTAGCCCTGGCTGTCCTGGAACTCACTCTGTAGACCAGGCTGGCCTCGAACTCAGAAATCTGCCTGCCTCTGCCTCCCAAGTGCCGGGATTAAAGGCATGCGCCACCACTGCCCGGCTAAAGTTGCCTTTTAAGTCATGGGTTGGTGACAATTCTTAATGCAACCCTAGGAAGCTCTTACCAAGATTTCATTTTTGTAGATATGTCCTAAATATCAGGGCAGTGAAACCAGACAGGGCATCTAACTGCACTCTTAAGGGCAGGGAGATAAACGGTGCTGGAACTCAAACAGATTGTCTGGCTTTAGCTTTTTAGACTTAGCCTCTATCTATACTGTCTCTGTCATGATTTTCTCTATTGCCTGATTATAAAGAGTGACATAACGTGTATGGGGAGGACTAGAGAGCACAGTCGTACCAGAGACAAATTGTCCCTCTAAGCATATACATCAAATTCAAACCACTTTTCCCTAGCTGGCCATTTGATAATAAAACCACAGTTGTATTGTCTTGACAAAACCTAATATAATAAAATCAACATTTTCTAAGTAGCAATAGAAAGCTAATAGAGGCATGGGTCTAATTGGAATAATTCATAGCAAAGCCTATCCTCATTATCTAAATCCTGATCTTCAGGAGATATTATTTATCCATCTTCTTTTATGGCTTCATTAAGAGTTGGGGCCTGATAATTCTGCAGGCAGGGCTTACTATATCTTGGATCTTTTAATTTTTTCAAGATTGACTTTTTTATGTGTATGGGCGGTTTATCTGCATTTATAACTGTGCACAACATGCGTGCAGTCCCTGCAGAAGCTAGAAGGCACTGGAGTCCCAGAGCTGAAGCTGCAGAAAGCTGTGACTGCCATGTGGGTGTTGGGAATCAAACCCAGGTCCTTAGGAAAAGCAGCCAGTGTTCAAGTCATGTCCCCAGTCCCTCCCTCCCCAGATATTTTCTTTATACCAAAAATAAATAAGGTTTGATTGTGTAACTGTAGTAGTCATGTGCTAACTTTTAAAAAGGAGTTTGCATGAGTGAGCATGGTGCATGGCCATGCAGAATGTTTAGAGGGGAAATTAACTTTCAGTATGAGTCTTTGTCTAGCCCTAGCCATCTCAGGAATGGTGTTAAGTGCAGTTAGCATGCTTCTACTGCCTGCCAACTATGCACTATTTTGTTAGTTCATTATTTTGTTTAATCTTCAAAATGACTGCCTTAAACTAGGTTCTCCTAGTTAAAGAAACAAATGAGAAACTTGGTTGGGGCTGGGAAGAGATAAGTCACTTGAAGATGACACACATCGGAAGCATCAAGGCTCAAGTTTCTCCTACTCCAGTCCTCTTTTGTGACCTTCCCAAATGAAGACCACCATCGGTGCCTTAAAGAAAAAATGCACAGGAAGTTAATCAGTTTGAAGGAGGCAGTCTGAGGTCTGTGTGCTACTCCTTTGTGCAGAATAAAGATAGTTTCTTACCTCCTGAGAATAATGCCCTAGCATGTGACAGTCCAGAGATTTTCAAGGGTAAGAAGCTGATAGTGATGCTGGCTTTGATTAGGGTTATTCAGAAAACAAACAAACAAACAAACAAGGTTTTGGTTTGTGTTACTAAACAAGGTGATATCCAATCGGCATACATAATAGTTGGAAGGTAAAAGATACAGAGAAAGTGTGTCTCATAATTTAAGGACAACAAAAATAAGAACTCCTTCTGCTGACCATTTAGTGTAAGCCCATTCTGTGCTGAAAAGGACACATTTTATTCTCTGATTCTTAAGCACTACTTTCTATGCAAACGTTTGAAATCTTACGTACCAGCAGAGGGCGCTCTCCTCACAAGCGTTTCATTCTTCTTCACAAGCTATGAGAGCTGTGTGTAAAAAACCCTTCAGGTCTCATTGCCAGTGAATAAAACAGAGTCACGGCCCCTTGTTCCTGGAGTGTTTATATAAGGGATCAAAACATTCCTGGGAGATCTGTTGGCCAATTACCAGGGTGGAGAGGAACAGTATTTATCCAATAGACACTGGAGAAGCTTCAAGGGATCTGCTCAAGTTATTGAGTAATTATGCAATTACGTGAAAATACACACACACACACACACACACACACACACACACACACACACATGCACACGCACATGCACACAGATGTAATCTCAGGGATCAGAAAGGATTAAAATACTTGTCAAAAAAACTAGGAATGGTGATACAAAAAGCAAAGACCTGCAACAATTTGACAATACTTCATCTTAGTAAAACGAAAGCACACTTTCAGAGTTGACAACCAGGCTCTGCGATATTTACTTTTGGAATAATTTTTTAAAAACTAAATCCAGCATATCGATAATTAAAACTGATGCTCATTAAGAGCAAAACTTTTAGAGCTTTCTCCTTGTCAGCCTTGAGGTTGGGGAACATGTGCCTTAATTTTTAAAAATCATATAAGAACTTGAGATGTAGTGATACTCTAAAGCAGGCAGCTTGGGGCTGAAAAAATGGATCAACCAATAAAATGATTGCCACACAAATGTAAGGATCTTAATTTGATTCTGGAACACACAGAAAAATATCCTGTAATCCCAATATTGG
This sequence comes from Uromys caudimaculatus, assembly GCA_028551405.1. Lineage (NCBI taxonomy): Eukaryota > Metazoa > Chordata > Mammalia > Rodentia > Muridae > Uromys > Uromys caudimaculatus. The sequence continues at coordinate 89,516,368 of CM052701.1, forward strand.
AGACACTCTTGGTGGAGACAGGCTCTTGAGCCAACTACTCTCATTTAATAAGTAAGCCCCAGGCCAATAGGAAAGCAAAGTATACACAGACCTGATGGAGGAATACATTCTTAGGTTCATAGGTTCACAGGTACACACACACACACACACACACACACACACACACACACACACACACACACACACAGAGCGGTATAATGTCTAAACTATCTAAACCTTGAAACATTGCCTGACTTTGTTATTCTTTGCAGCCATGAAAGAGAATCTTAGTTCTTACACACATAAGTTTCATTTCTGGTTTGACTTCAACTTAGAAGATTTTCTTAAGTTTACATTACATCTAGGAAACAAAGCTAGGACTTGAATCTGAAGTGTCCCCCACAGGTTTACATGTTTAAACACTTGATTCCCAACTGGGTTTGATACTTTGGAAGGTGGCAGAACCTTTGACTTGTGAGACCTGGCTGATAGACACAGGTCCCTAGGGGTGAGCTTGAAGGTTGTAGCCCAGTCCTGGTTCTGTATGTTCTTCCTTCCTTCCTTCCTTCCTTCCTTCCTTCCTTCCTTCCTTCCTTCCTTCCTTCCTTCTTTCTTTCTTTCTTTCTTTCTTTCTTTCTTTCTTTCTTTCTTTCTTTCTGTCCATCCATCTGACTGTCTACCACAATGACAGGACCATCTGCAGCCAGTTCCTGCTATCATGGACAGAACCAGTCCAACTGCCAGGCCTTCCTTGTTGAAGTGCATGGTACCCTGAAACTGCAAACCACTAAATTGGTTTTGCAAGGTATTTGATCACAACAATGAAAAAATTAACTAATATAGCAAGTAATTATGGAAGATTAATCAAATCATAACTAAAGAACCCTTTATCTGCCATCTTATAAGAAAACCAAAGAAAAAAATATTTTTTGTTGTTTTCACAGTTTTTGGAATGAATAGCATTGGTATAAAGGAATCTATAGAGATCCACTTTTCCAAATAAGCTAAGAATATTTGCCAAACAAATCTCTCTTCCACATTTTTTCATGTTAGTATTTACAGGTGTGTTTTTTAAACTCGAGTTACCTAATAGCAGGGGAGGACATGGAACGTTGAAGAAAATATCATAAGCAAGATGCTACAGGCATACAGAATTGTGAAAGATCAATAGAGAAAAATTTTGAAAGAAATGATTTCACAAGTGCTAATTAATTTATTGTGTAGAGGGGCAATTACCTAAGGGAATAATGCTAAGACTAGAAGATGTGAGGTGACCTCATTAAACATCAGTACTCAAAGCATGAAAGAAAATCCATGTTGGAAATTGCAGATCCAAGATTCCTTCTTTCCCATCTCTTGTCATGGTTTTTATATTTTGTGTGTTCAATAACATCAGAGGCATTGATAGGTACTATTATGATTTTGAGAAAAATTTCAAAGCTGGGAGTGGTGGCATATTCCTGAAACCCCAGCACTAGGGAAGCCATGACAGGAAGATAGCAAGTTCAACCTTGCTCTGTAGCCAAGCCAGTCTTTATAGGCTATAAAGTAGGCAAACAGAGAGGACAGAACAGAGGAAGGCAAGGAAGGAGATACAAAGGAGAGAGAGGATATAAAGTAAACAGACAGAAGGAGAAGATACTTCTTATTCTGTTCTATTCTAGATCAAAATCCATGATTTCTAGAAACTTTGGAGCTATCGGGAACTTTCTCCAAAGATTCACACTTATTTCTACAAAGGTATTGCAAGTCAAATAGCAGTATAGTAAATAGTATACATTAAAAACCTAAATTCATCTTAAAATGAAGTACATTTTAAATTAAATTACAAAACATTGTGGCTGGGATTTTTTTTTTTTTTTTTTTTGTCTATTCAAAAACCCTATTTTAATAAAATGTAACCACTATCCTGTTGTAATGTTGAATACATGAATTATGTTTATTTATCTAAGAACTGCAAGAAATGGAGACAAAACTCAGCATTTATTTGTCCCTAAATGAGCCTCAAAGGAAAACCTCTTGCATATTTGAAACAGACTGTGGTGTTTCACAGGCCTAATGGGTAACAAGAATTTAAAGCTGAGTGACATACTTTCTTTACCCAAATGTGATGATATAAAGTGGTTATTATTACTATACTAACTGTGTTCCACAGTAGCTCATAAGAAAACATAGGAATGTGGTCGTGTGTGGCAATAAACAACTATAGCAGTGTAATTTGGCTGAAGATCGCCCCATTCTAAATGAAAAGTCATCTATGGCTTCAAGACTAATCCTTCGAAATTTTAAGCCAGATGAATTGCCTTATAAGAATCTTGATGTACCCATTCTTTTCTTTAAATTTCAAAGTGTTTAAGGGAAACTGCTGCGTGGAGGAAGTAAAGAAAAATGAAGGGAATTTTGTTGTGTAGGCCCAGTGAGTTTTTACCATGTTCATAATGTCCCCAATCTGTTTAGAGTACCAGTGTATGAATGGAACTGTAGTTGGCTTTTGCCTGCATTTCACATCTTAACCCAGTGTCTGCTGTAGAAGAAAGATCATCAGAAAGTTGTAAAGCCTCAGAAAAGACAGAACTCAAGGAGGGGCTAGACGATGACTAGGAAGTTAAGTGTGTCTTGCTTTTCTAGGGGACTAAAGTTTAGTTCCCAGCATCTATGTGGGGAGACACACACACACACACACACACACACACACACACACACACACACACGCATGTTCACACACATGCACACATGTATGTACACAAGCACAAGCACACACACATGCACATGCACACACACATGCACAAACACACAAATAAAATAAAATTTAAAAAATCTCATTTAATAAAAGGAATGCAAGGATATTAGAACTATGTTTTATAGGAAGTTTGACCACATACTTCATTTAAAATTGTGAAAGAAAGAAAGAAAGAAAGAAAGAAAGAAAGAAAGAAAGAAAGAAGGAAGGAAGGAAGGAAGGAAGGAAGGAAGGAAGGAAGGAAGGAAGGAAAGAAAGAAAGAAAGAAAGAAAGAAAGAAAGAAAGAAAGAAAGAAAGAAAGAAAGACCTCAAATCTCTTGCTTTAAAAAATATAGTAAGTAGTAAATATTGTGGCTTCTTTCAGTAAGTCTGGCCAGGATTTCCTCATCAGTCACCAGCTCTTCCAGATGCCTTGCTCACTTCCTGCTCTTTGGTCTCTAAACTGCCAGGGTCCAGGAGAACCAGAAATCTTTCAAGAATGGAATGAGGGCTGAGAAACAGCTTTATATCCAGAAAGAGAAGGACATTAACCATTCTAGGCTCTCAAAGACCTCTGTACATTCTGGCTCCTGCTACATTTACAGCTTAATTGTCTTTGAGTTGTTATCTCAGTGGGACATTTTGTTGAAAGCCAACGAAATCACTGAAGCTTGATTTTTGTGATGAGGTGTGACAATGCCACTCCAGAGTGGTGTGCATACAAACCTAGGGAAAGACAAAGACAAGGCTGGCTTACCTGCCAAGGGCAAAGCAAGCACAGTGCAGTACCTACTGCTAATCAGAGAGCAGGGGACTCAATGTAGAATCCAGATCGTAAGGTTGATGCTTATTATACATTGTGTGTTTGTGTGTGATGACCTACTATTTTTCTTGAAACTGTAACCTTTGGGCATTGTAGTACTTGTCATTTTTATCTCTCAGAGAGAGAATCACAATTGTAAAGTTTTCTCAAAATTTGAAGCATCTTGCTTACCACTGGTTGTCCACCCAGGACTTTGCAGAATTCAAGTGAAACTGATATGTTTGCCTTGATGGACAGCAATATTGATGTCCACTATTGTCATTTCCTGTTCCCTTCACAACAAATGGCCTGGTTAGTTTTGCCATATTTGGGAAGTAAAGACCAATAATCTTTCAAGAATAGAATGAGGACTGAGAAACAGGTTTACATCCGGAAAGAGAAGGACAACAACCATTCCACGCCCTCAAAGACCTCTGTGCGTAATAGTCAAGAGGATCTGCTGAGAAAGGAATTAACAAAACTGGTCATACAATTATCTTCCAGACCAGCCTGGGTTTTGAGGTCCAGATGAGAATATTAAGGTTTTAAGAGAGAACATGTTTAGACAGGTTTTATAGAGCAGCACGTGTTTGCAAGGAATGTAATCCTACCCTAAATTGGCCCCACTAAGAACCAATCCCTCAATTTATTATGAAGATTTTATATCATAACAGATTTTGACTTGAATTTCCATTAGTTTATTTGAAAGATAACATGATGAGTAGTTAAGCTTCTCATACGTCACAGCTTATGAGGAAACAAAACCCAGGTTGGCTCTAGTAGTTAGCCATCTTTCCACAAACAGCACTACTGAGGACAGGCAGATGAGCTGAGGCAAATATAATCATCGAAAGTAGTGTCACTGAAAAAGCAATAGTTTATATATCCCTTTTCCAAAAGCCCCATATTTTCAAGGCTATGTAACACAACAAATTTAAAAGTCAAATCAAGAGCTGGGGAGATGGCTCAGCCTATAAAGGTATGCAAACAGGTGGTCCTAAATTCAGCACACATATAAAATGCCCAGGGACAGCCTTGTGCTCCTGTAATCCCAGCATTCGGGAAGGAAAGACAGGAAGATTCCTGAAGCTCATTAGCCAGTCAGCCTAGCCAAGTCAACTCAAGTGAGAGACCTTGTCTGTTGATGATGATGATGATGATGATGATGATGATGATGATGATGATGATGATGATGGTGCTGGTGGTGGTGCTGGTGCTGGTGCTGGTGGTAGAGACAGAACATACATTATCTGAAAGTGTGTTATTTCTTTCATATTTGGAATCTACTAGGGCATGTGGTGTGTGTGTGTGTGTGTGTGTGTGTGTGTGTGTGTGTGTGTGTGTGAGACATGAAAGCACAGATGTCACTATGTGGCTGGAGAATGGAGCCAGGGCCTAAAGGGAGTGGAAAGAAGGAACAAGACAAGAAAATGGAAGGACATATGACAAATGTTAAAAGTTTCTCTTCCATATGGAATCTGTCTACCTACCTATGCCTCATCTAACTATTGTCATGAGGGCAGAAAGGACTGGACTGGGGAGGAGCGGGCCCAGAGGACATAAGGAGCCAAGAGAGGAAATGTGAGCAAAGTATACAAGTTTAAAATGCTACAGGGAAACCCATTATTTTCTATCCTAAGTAAAGAATTTTTAATGGAATATGCTGCTGTCTCTGAATATAGCCTAGACCCTGAGGAGAGGCCTCAGGAGACCCTCAGCAGCTCACAGTGTTTGGAACACAGATGGCCTTTCACAGTCTGCCTGTCCAGTTCTGACAAATCATCCACCTGGTCTCCACCCTCCACCCCTCTCTTTTAAGAGCTTGCTCACCCCACCTCTGGCACAGAAGCCTCTTTCTCCCAGGGAGCCTCTCCTGGACGGTGTGGGCAGAGGTGGGTACTTCCTCCTGTGCCTTCAATTGCTGCCAGCCGAATCCATCTCAGGCAGCCAATAATTAGCTTCCACATGGCTCACTATTTCATCTGACATTTTCTCTGTTGACAGAGATGACGTTTAGCTCATCTCAGCTCCAGGGTCTAATTTGTGACCTGGCAGACAGTAGTCATTTTAGAAATGCTTGCAGCATGCGGTAGTAATTGAGTCAATGAATAAAACACACACACAAAAATTGATAGTGTTTTTTTTCAATGTGGGCAAAATTAAGCTGTTATTATAATTTTAAAATCTGGATTATTAACCCACCAATTCAGCATTTATTAGAAACTGCTGCAATATGAACAGAAGATGAAAGAGAATACACCTGACATCATTCTTGTCCTGAAGAAACTCCCTCTAGCTCATGGGAATTACAGAAAGCACAAGGAGGCCTCGGTGGAATTCATCACTATCTTAAAGAGGCATAATTCAAAGGACTTAGAACAGGGTCAAGGGGAAAACCTTCTACAGGAATGAGCTGAGGACAAAGCCGGGAGAAACAATAGTCAAACAATAGTCGTGTATATTTACCAAGAATCAAGTGAAGTCAGCATTGCTGCAGTGGGGGTGGGAGGAAGAAAGGGAAAGGAAGCAAAATAGTTATGGTTGAAGAGGCTAGTCACATCAATGTGGGGCAAGAGCTACTCCAGGGCCTTACGCTGAAATAACTGGAGGAATCAAAACAAGACTGAGATTTGTATGGTCAGCAGTCTACTGGGGACGTGCACTGGGGAGAGACAAGGTTAACTGAAAACTTAGTTTGAAGGGAACATTGTTGTCAGGGAAGATCTGTCAAAACTGCATTTTTAAATTGAATTTATGTTTTAATCTAAACACAAAGATTATTCTTTCAAAGAAACTGAGTGATTTGCAGAAACCAGAATGAAAACATCTTGTGAAAAAAGATTAACATTGAGAGGGTTAGAGAGATGGCTCAGAAGAGCAAGGTTTGATTCTCAGAACCCACATGACAGTACATTAACACTGGAAACTCCAGTTCCAGAGATCCAATGCCCTCTTCTGGCTTCTGGGGGTACTGCATGCATGCAATACAGACATACTGGTGTGCAAAACACCCACAAGTAAAATTTAAATGAATTTTTAAAATCCCATTAAAGTATAAGGATCTTTGACTATTTAATGGGGCAATCAGGATGAATTTGAAAATGGGAAAAAATGAATCCTAAGAACCCAGACTCAGCCAGTGATAAGCTGTGCTGATACTATGTGTCCTTAACATCCAGTAATAACAATGTTTCTTTATCTCTATGAGGTTTCTTCCCAACACCCAATACCCCAGTATAATCATGAGAAGATCACCAGAGAAATTAAAATACAGAGTTAACCTAGAAAAATAGTCAACCAATATTTTCAAACATTTCAAGGTTATCTAATCCCAGAAAGTCTGAGAACCTGTCAAATGACAGTCAAGAAAAACCAAGAGAGATAGTAACTGCACATAATGTGGTCTGTATGTAACCCAATTGCTGAATAACTTTTAGAAACAGAACCCAAGATGAATATTACGGAAATATTTACATTGGCTTACAGAGTGTAACAAGAAATGTTGTGCATAAAACATAGATCGCAGAGATAACAGGTATACAGTGCCTGGTAGTGATATGTGCTTACTGCCCAGTTTTTCTGGGACTCTAAAACTGTTCCAAAATCTATAATTCATGTTTGTAGTATGTGACTTGAGCTGGAAATTGCTCTGGTTGAAAAGTAATGTTAGGAAGAAAGACAGATATGAACCTGAACTTTCCAAAAGGATTCAAATGCATACAGATTTCCCAGTTTGCTAAAAGGTGTCGTCTATATACGCCTATTACTGGAATCTACTTACACGTTTCCTAGTATCAAGAGCAGTGGGGCAGTCACAAAGTTGGATACCCAGTGGCCTGATGAACATCATTTTGCCTTCCTCTGACTTTATTGCATTTCTAGAGTTCACCTTGTTCTGTAGTTCCTTGGATTCCAGGAACTACAGGATCAACAGAAATCTTCATAGCAAAAAACTAGAACTACCACTAACAACAGTGAGCCTTGCAGGACAGACATGTGTGACGAGATCACATGCTACAAGAATACTCATGCAAACCAGTCTGCTCAGTACAGTGACAGCTGGTACAAGAGCTTTTCCCAGAACCCTCTTCAGGACTGAATGTGTGACAACAGTCAGTTAGATCTCTGGTGTGCTCTTGTTGGCTTTGCAGACTCCGCCCTCCCCTTTGTTTCTCTATTTGTGAAATCTCAACATTCCTGTTCATTTTGGTGCCTCATGGTCTGACTTAGGATCATTGACCTCCTTTATCTTTTCTTCAGGATATGCTACATCCATTAAATCTCTCTTCTGTTCTCTGTCTTTAGCCACTGGCCTTCTTTATACAGATGTATTGAGATGAGTGGCCATGGCCAATACTTTGAAGCAGCAGAGCCAGGGCTTTGTCTTTTGACTCCAATGACAAGTCATGCAGGATTTAACTGTGCCTGAGACCGTGTAACCGTGAATGCTTCCCATGTTTCCATGAACAGATGGACAATGATAGGCTCCAATTTTCCATGGCCACTTCTATTTTACTTTCAAGGCATATGTAAATATGACTGAGAGTCTGAGACTCCATAGTGGCCTTACTTCCAGGCCACTGGGTCACACTCAGATCTGTCCATGTCCTCTGGTAGGTTTGTTTAAATCTCTACTGGAGAATTTGCCATGCTGTACTCAGTTTAATGGTGGCTTGCTTCTGCACACAGCCTTCTGCACAGTTGGAATTTACCTTTCTCAGTTTCCCAGCCATAGCACTTGAGTGCAGAGCTCAAAAGCAGAGTCTCAAATGTGATTTTTAAAATGTGGTACAAGAAGTTAGCCAATTAAATACAACCATTTGTGTATTTGAGAAAGATCTGAACGTACTGGTTTTGATTTAGCCACACAAACCAAATATAGAAACTTGTTCACCCCCCCACACACATACACACCCCCACCATACACACACACACCTCTGAGACAGCAAGCTGGTTTAAAGATTGAATGTTATTTATTTGAAAGACCTGAAAATATAAGGAGACTAACTTAAACACAGGTAAATTCATAAAGACAATTAAGTGGAAATATATTGATAAGTGGTATTGTCACTTTCAAATCTTTAAGTGGTATCATGAGGTTGATTAAATTACTGATCCCATGTTGCAATTTTGAGGCTTAATTTTTCTCATGACCCTTGATCCTGAGACCCTAAGGCAACACTACATAACAAGAGAACTCTGTTTGTTGTGCTCCATTTTCTCTCTGTGTTGATCTTTAAAAGAATAAAAGGGGGGCATCCATTTGACTTCTGAGAAGGGTACATTCTTAGTTCCCAGACTGACTCCACCCACCATTTTTAAAGATATGAGGGAAGATAAACTTCAGACTCAGGAAGTAATTAAAGAGCACTGAAGGAAGTAGGTCTAGAAATAGAAGCACAGTTTTAAAAAGGGAGCAAGATTTGTGTCTATTTAGAATGCGCCTTGCTAGCTAGAAATCTTGAGTTCACCAAGCAAACCCCACCCTGAATAGCAAATAAACTAAACCAGCACAGAGGGAGGGAGATGACCAAGATTTGGGACAGCAGATGTGATAATTACCTATAGAAAAACTGCAGAGAGTCAGCAGAAGGGTAGAGAAGGCCTGGTAAACAGCTCAAATGCCCTGTCCCCTCTCTTCACCTTCAGTGACTCTATAGTACTTAGTAAAGGCAGAGGAGTGTGGTGCTGACTGAGTCCTTTTGAGAACCTCCTGAGTCACAGCTACAATATGATCATTGCTAATCTGCCTCCATTGCCTGTTGGAAATATCTATCTATCTATCTATCTATCTATCTATCTATCTATCTGTCTGTCTGTCTGTCTGTCTATCTATCTATCTATCTGTCTATCTATCTATCTATATTATTCATCTCCCTGACAAGATATATTTACTGTAATCTTTGTGTCTGCACCCCAGGTTCACCATAACCAAAACTTTACTTGTATGCTTTCTGGAAACTTAAATACAGCTACGTCTGATCGCCTTATTGATCCATCTGGAAAAGGTAGACATAGCCTTGGTGAGGAGCAACTGGGTGAAGTGAAGCGACAACCAGATTGTACGGAAATGGAACAAGAATGTCAAAGAAAACTTTCTAAACTTGGCTGTAGCTGAACTAAATCAACGCATAGTCACTCTTGAAAAAGGTGTGAGCCGTGCTGGGTTGGACTGGGTACCCGTAGAGCTGACTGCGTTCCTACTGGGCAAGCCTAGATGTGCAGTGGGCATTCTCCAGCCCTTCCTTCCATGGCTAGGCTTTCCTCTTCACCTTACTGCTGAACTCTGAAGACTTCGATAAAAATGGATACGGTTGCACTTCATGCTCCATCAAGGGCCCAAATAACTCCTAAATATGGAACCCCTATGATATGTCTATTTTAGGTATTATCAATTCTCAGTTCACTTCAGTTTCCCTAGCAATTCATGGCAGATCATCTCCATTCCATCAAGGAGAGAAGGCAAAAAAGATTGACCCGATTTTCTGAAGGTTATACAGCTCACAAATGTAGATGCTCAGCTCCGAATCCTGATGGCTATCACTCACAATCCACGTGCTTTTATGTTGGTTCCCCTGAAATATGTATGACAAGCAATGTCACCTGAAGAGAAGATGGATTAGCCTTCAGTGATACCCCATACCCCTTGCCACATCTTTGGCCCCACCCCTTAAATCTATTTCAGCCTTCCTACTAGGTCATTCAATTCCTACACTGAGTTCCTTTTTACTTTCATTTATTGCTGTTTGTGAGATGAGGCTAAACTAAGATTAAATATTTATGATTGCAGCTATCTTTGGATGAAATAAAAATAAAACCTTAGAGCCTATAATGCCTTGCACATCTGAAGTTCTACGCAATAGATCAGCTGAGAACAACAATCACAGGACACTGAAGCAACTAAAAATTTTTTTTACAAGAAATTAGAAAGAAAGAGAAGATTTTTTCCCAAAGTAAATAAAACATATAACTTACTTACATTTAGAATAGAAATATAATACATATGGGCTCTGGCATACAAAGTGGATTTTCTATCTGCTCCTCTGTTTAATGTTCAAGTTTCCACTTAAATCAATGGCACCCACTTTGCAGTAGAACACATTTGAATTCCAGTAGAAGACCACACACACACACACACACACACACACACACACACACACACACACACACACGGAAATGAGTCAGCCATTTCCTGTGCCAGGATTCAAATTCACTTTGCTTTTCTGAAAACAAGATTGGAGCAATCCAACAATAACTTAATTGGCTGTTTTGTAAATTGCAGGCTGACCACCACATAAATAAACACCAGGAAAATGCACAGGGATCTCCAGTCACCAGCTGTCCATTTGATGATAATTTTCAGAACTTTCTACTTATCTGATCATAAAGCACTAGATTATAGAGTGAAGGAAAAGAAGCATTTTTGATGAAAATGTCAACTCCTGTCATTTTTAAGAACAGTATACATCTTAAATTTGTGATTGACCCCTATAGTTATAAAAAGTGTGGTGAGCACAGGACATCTAAAACTCAACAACCTGTCAGAGAAGAGTGATTGGGAACTTCTGATTTGAAGGAATAAAATCCTATCATGTCTGATAGATAATTGTTAAATTGTGTCAGTCAAAATGAGTGTCAACCAGAGAGAGAGACATGTGCTCCAGGGTGCTCTCTCTGCCTGCAGTTTGTTCTGTTTGATAGATTTGTGATGAACTTGGATTAAGAATTTGAAAGATAAATTTATTTTCTCTGTGAATGGCTCACCGCTGAGATAATCGAAATCAAAGTGAAGGATAGAATCAGGAGACAAACTATGATAGGCTAGTCTAACAGCCTGGCTCTAAAGACAGAAAATTCTATTGAAATGACAGCATTGACTTCAATTTTCCTGAAGAAAAAAAAGACATAACTTACAATAAGATATGATTGATGAATATGGAAATCATTATATGACCAAGGTTCAGAAATTTTAGATTCATGTTCAGCTTTGTTGAACATATACACACATGGGTGCTGGCAAAAGCTAGTCAGATGGGGGTTGTGCCAAGAGATTAAGTTCGGGGGTATGAAAGAAATTTCAGACATAGCTGCCTCTTTGTCATCTGGTCTGTCTTCCCTCAAAATATTAGGTTGATTTTAAAAGACGTATTTAGATACAATGGAGATTCTTAAGAAATTAAGAATGTGTGAAAAGGTATGTGCAGGTATGTTTGACATCAGGATGGAATATGGACCTGAAAGAAGTCTTGAAATATTTAGGTGTCTAATATTGAATTTTGGTGTAAGTAGTAGCAAGGCACAGAACAGCAGTAACAACAAGGGTCGTACTTCCTTGAAGGGGCTTCGGCAGAAGACCTTCCTAATAGTTAGAGTGCCCAGAAAGAAGCTAGGTAACTTCACACAGTACAGTGGAGTACTGACCATAGTCATCCCCACTCTTCCACCTCTTTCCAGATCCAACTCTGCTTCCTGACCTACCCAACTTTTTTTTGGTAACCCTTCTAGACCAATTAGGATTATGCTAGATATTTTATCTGAACAGCTAGAGGCAATTTACCAAGATGGATAAAATCAGAAAAGATCTTTATAGGTTTGGTTCGAGACATATTAAGTTTGCGAAGGCTGATAGCATCCAAGTGAAGAAATTTAGTAGTTAGTTGCAAGCTGGAGATCTTGGGGGTCATCAACACCTCCTTCCAGATACTGTGCCTGGTAAAACAACATACTAGGCTCTGCTTCATGTTTTCCAGGAAATCCTCCCCTGAAACAAACAGGTCACCTCACCTCAGTATGCCTTTCTAAGCCTACTGTCTATACCATAGTAATTTCAAAAGAAAAAATGTAAATGACTCTGTAGGGTAGTGGGAGCGGGAGTAGGGTGAAGTTCAGCATCCCTTTCTATCTTGTCTCCTTGTCTACCCTGTAATTCCTCAAACCAAAGAAGACTGGCTCAACCTTCTTTGTTTTTCTAGCCAGTCTATCTATCACTGGCTCCTTCACAAAGCTACCGTATGCTTTGCCTCAGAGCACGTTTTTCTTCACTCGTGTTGATCGCCTCTGCTGGTGCTTTGCACTCCAGCTATATTCTACACTCACCTGTTGCAACATCCCACTGTAGTCTGAAGAACTTTCATTGGGGGGCAACTGTATTTACCTGCTTAGTGTCTTAAGAACACTGTCTTTGTTCAGCTATCTTTATTATGATTAAATCTCCTCACTGTGCTCACAAAAGACCAGATGTTACCATTGGTTACATTGGTTTTCACACACACACACATTTCCAGCTCTTAGGAACAGATAGACTGAGAAAAGCATTCTGATTTGGCCTTTTCTTTTATCCTATGCTGAAAACTCACATAGATACTCAAAAACCTATTTGTATCAATACCCAATGCCTCCTTGAATGAATGGCTACACTTCCTTAATTCTCATTACTGCAGTTGTTGAAGAACAATCTCCAGACTCTGCAGTATAAAGTTATACTAAAAATGCTTCACTACAACCAGCGTCTCTAAATGCTAGAGTCCCACATTCTTGGGATATTTGAGAGCTAAAAATAATGAACACTATGGCCCCTTAGGCCTTTGAGTTTAAAATTTTCCTTTCAAAATAATGTAGTTATTCTCTGAGGACATGAGGACAGTATGACTTTATTTAGCTTAAGCTAACCCAAAATAGAATAGAGGAAATAATTGAGCAACTGCACATATATCTTCATTGTTCTCTATTCATGCCAAAACTGATGTGCCTTGAAAAATACAAACCACTCACAATGAAGAACTATCTTGAAAACCCTATACTGATCTTTAGACAGTGATACCCAGGAACTCAATAATTGCCTTGCGATAAACTACAACACAGATGGATGCATTATTTACTCTTCTTTCTACAGACACGGCCTTTTATAACTGCACAGGACAGAAGTTTACTGAAAGTAGCTATGGGGTCTAGTTATATCCTACGTCCCCCCAAATAAGAATAAAAAGTGGAATCTCTAGCTCCAGTTTGGATCTCTACGCTTCCCCACTGGCTTCTTCTACACTGAATCAGAGCTGGAGGGCAGTGTGATGAACCCTGAGCCAACAAGCAAGGAGCCAAGCTGGAATGGGAGATACTGGCCTAAACACTCACTGCCTTGTGTCAGGAACATTTTTGTGTGAAAAAGAAAAGAAGCCTTTCTTGGAACTAGTATTTGTCAAAATACTGATACACTTAAATGTTACTTGGCAATTCTAATTTGGAGGAGTTCTGGGAAAACGCCAGCCTCTGAGCCAGCATTCTCTGATGTGATCTGGGCAGCTCTTAGGAGTACAGCAAATTGGTGCTCAATTGGGTCCAGACGATCTGCTCCTGACATGAGGCAGCGAGGCTATTCTTGACATTACAATTCCACCTAGCCCAAGCACTCTGCTTTGCTAAAGTTAAGGGGAAAAACTAATAATCACGTGCCAATCAACAAGAACAATTAGGGATTTGGGAAAAATTCTTTCAAATGAAAAGTATAAAGAAAGGTGAAAAAATCTTTGTTGTTATTTTGAAAATTGATTTTTCCCCCGTGCTAAGATTCTGAGACTCTGAAGTTACCAAGTCTTCAACTGCCTATTTCTTCCATGATAAAACAAAGTTTCAGAGAGGTAAAATCTTCCCAACCTCCACCCTGTTGCTAGAAGCAAAGCTGAGACAAGCATATATGATCAGCAGACAAACGGTCTGCCAATTCTGACACCCATCACTCATGACACCCTGAAATGGTTCCCAGCAGTACCTTTCATGGCCGGTGGCGTGTACACACTCTGCTTCCTTTGCTTAGGGGATGCATTCTGCGACTGTGGACAAGGAAATCAAAAGCATTAGGCGTGCATAAAAAGGACACTGCTGTCAGACCTGTGAAGTTGATAAGACTGTACCATATCTCAAAGGGCTTTGTGATGTCTCCCTGTCTAGAAGTAGCAATATAGCTATAATCAGTTATGGACATGTTCAGTAATACCACAGACCTTCAGTTATATAAACCAAAGGGTATGTTTCATTATAAAATTCACATATATTAGGATTTAAAATTTTTTAAAAAATTTCATTATTAACATTAGTTTCACAGCAGATGTGATTTTATTACACACTTATTTGTTTTATTATACTTATTGATTTTATTTGTGTGTGTATATGTGTGGATGTACACATTTCGTGGTGCATGTGTGTGTGTCAGAGGGCAATTTGTAGATCTGCTTCTTTCCTTCTACAATATTGATCCTGGAGATCAAACTTGAGGTGTCAGACTTGGTGGCAAGTGCCTTAACCTACTGAGCCATCTTGCTTGCCTCCAGGTTAGTTTATTTTAAGGAAATAAAAGGATATTAATTCAATTGCAAAAGGATATGAGTTCTGCTACAAAGTATATTTCAAATATAGATATAGATGATATAGAAATAGATATAAATACAGAGATAGAGATAGAAATATAAACACATAAAATACCGACATAAATAATACATATACATATATGCATATATTATCTGCCTCTGTAATTAATGAGAGTTCCAAAGGAAAAATTTGAGTCCTTCATTCATAAAACCAATCTTAAGTTGCCACATTCAATCTAAACCCTGCTTTTATTCAGAATGATAATGTTAAGGTCATACACTTTTGTTTGTCCAAAAGCTAAGCCCTTTCTTACCAAATCTGCAACAATGTCACCTAAACACCCCAGATCAAGTTTTACTTTTAAAATGATAAAAATAAGAACATACTTTAGGGTCAAAATCACCATTCTATGATCATGTGGAATCATTTCTATATTATGAATATTTATTATTTTATTTATATAGTTCATTCATCAATCAGCGTGTGTCCAAGTGACTTTTTTTAACAGTGTGTTTATTGAAGGGATAGAAATGTAGTGTTGCCTAGCATGCATGAAGCCTTGCGCTTGATCTCCATCATGTCATAGAACAGAGTATAGCTTTATATATCTGCAATCCTACTACTAGAGAGATGGAAGGAGGGTCAGAAGCTCAAGGCCAGCCACTTCCATTTAGTGATCTCACCCTGACCTACTTGAGACTTTGTGTCAAAAGGAAAAATAAAAAAATTACATATTAAATCATATTTTAATGTGATTGCTGAAAGGATCCTAATCAATGAGTTCTAGTGTTTGAAGTGATCTTTGCTGAGCACAACTGAAGTATAAATAGTTACAAGACAGTTTTGAGGGGTGGTGCTATGTTTCCATGCATATAAGAAAGAATCTGAGGTGTAGAATTTTAAAGAAAGTAGAAATTATTTTTTGACATTTTTAACTTGAATTGAGCCACATTTGTGCAAGCTAATTGTCCTTAAAATCATCATCCAGATGATATTTTTTATTTACTGATGTAAAATAAAGCTATCAAAAAGTAAAGGTAAAAAAATGGAAACAGATACTTATCAAATGCTTAGCCTATGAGCAAGCTGCACAAGAGACTGGTTTTTCTCTTTTACTGAGGATGAAACCCGGGGACTCACACACAAATTCTTTGGTACCAGTCTGAATTAACACTAATCGTATGAGTGATTGATGTTTCTGAGGCACCATTCTTGCATCAGTCATGTCAGACTGATCTTGATTAACAGCCACTACATCTGAGATTTCATGTATCTTTTTCCATTTTACATACTCTAAGATAAGAAGAAAGTAAGTCTACAGAGATGTTATGCTGTCTTGTAGTAGGATAATGATGAAACCTACTTTACATAAGTGCTTAGTTTTCAAAGCCATTTTGCTCTTACTTTTTCAGTAAATTGTTTAAAGCTGTGCAAAATGTTATTTGGCATTTTGCAATTTCTAGAATTTCTTCTTTGGGTGTCGTATGCTTATTCATGATCATTGAAACTGCTTATATCCACAGCCCATTCTTTCTCTCTTTGTTCTATTACTGGACTTATATAATTCTTCATATTTTATATACTCTATCAGATCCCCAAGTCTCCCCAACCTCCTAATTTCTATCTGAATATAGACTTGAAAAGTTGAAAGCTGTACAAAATTCAGACTGACACTGAATTTGTGTTTGAACATGCTATTTGATGAACCCATAAGTTCTGGTTGCCCAGGCTCCAGGGGAACTCAATTAATTTGCCTAGACTTTAGCTATGGGACTGTGGTGGTTTGGATAAGCTTGGCCTAGGGAGTGACACTATTAGGAGG
Source organism: Uromys caudimaculatus (assembly GCA_028551405.1). Lineage (NCBI taxonomy): Eukaryota > Metazoa > Chordata > Mammalia > Rodentia > Muridae > Uromys > Uromys caudimaculatus. Next base: position 89,533,052 of record CM052701.1, read on the forward strand.
TGTGGCATTGATAGAGTAGGTGTGGCTTTGTTGGAGGAAGTGTGTCACTGTGGGCGTGGGCTTTGGGAGCTTCCTCCTAGCTGCCTGAGGGTGTCAGTCTTCTCCTGTGTGCCTTCAGAACAAGGTGTAGAACTCTTACCTCTTCCAGCACCATGCCTGCTTGGACACTGCCCTGCTTCCTGCCGTGGTGATAATGGAAACCCTAAGACAAGGGCTGACTTGGGCTCTAAATAGCTAGAGACCTTTTAAAATGGGCTAGCTCTACATCTGTTTCTTTACTCCTGAATTTCCATGTAGCCTAGACCTGTTTATCATTTTCACATATAATCACTCGGGAAGTTAAAACTATCAGTTACGTCTTTACCGCTAAAATCAATGTTTTAATTTAGAAATTTTGCAGGGCTTAGAGTTTCAGCAAGAAGCAAGGTAATGGAGAGGCAGGGCTTTTCATTAAACTGCTTTACTGACCATTCAGGAAAAGCAACCTAAGTACTGCCTATAGCATTATTTAGGTCATTTATTTATGTTATCTACATCATTATCACACACATAGTTAATACTAATGTAAACTAAGGAATTCTATTACAAAGACTATGATGGGCTGAGCATTTAGCTCAGTGGAGAGTGTGCCTGTGTGTGAGACCCTGGATTTGATCTCAGAATAAGGAGGAAGAAACAAAACAACGCTGTGATATTACCACAGTTGTACTTTAACACATTTGTATAAAACACAGGGAAACTTACTTCTTGTGTGTTAGTCACCCTCTTTTCATCAATTTCTGAAAGAGAAGTTGATAAAATTCATTAGAAATGTAATTGTCTTCCTTAAAAATGCATGCTAATACTTTCAAAAACATAATATAGAAACATTTTAAACAATTGCCATATGCTTGTACAACAACTGTGAGGTAGACCTGAGAAGGATGGGGAGACAGGTGAGCTGTGTCCTAAGATATTCTGCTCCCCAGAGTTCAAGAAAACACATGTGAAGACCCTGCCCTTGACAACCCAGACTGCCAGCTAGTAGTCTGAGCTGTGGCTCTGTCAAGACATGTACATCCTTCTGTTTAAATCTATTTTCCTGTATTTACCAACAACTTTAGGATATTGATGTTCACGGGTCTTCAAAGTTGTCACAGGCAAACCCTGATTTCACTGTCAGCTTAATCTCCATGACTCCTAAGAGGGCAACAGCCTAGCCTCCCTTCCACTGGGCTCTATACAGAGTCAGCAACTGCCAAACCTTTCTTATGAGAATGTTCAGAGCCTTCTCACAGGCTAGATAGAGAGGAATTGGGGATGGGGTTGAGAGACTTTCTTTCCTCTCACTTTATTTGGATTCTGTCTTGGATTCGTGACCTATTGATCCTTTCCTATTCTTTATGTTAGTCTCAATACCAAAAGACTAATCTAATGGTCCAAAGCTGAATGAGGAATTTGTCTAAGAATATCAACAACTTAAGTGGCTGAATACAAAGTTAACCCCGGAAAATCAGTAGCCCTCCTATATACAAATGACAAATGGACTGAGAAAGAAATCAGGGGAATAACACCTTTCACAATAGCCTCAAATAATATAAAATATCTTGCAGTAATGATAACCAAGAAAGTGAAAGACTTGTATGATAAAAACTTGAAGATATTGAAGAAAAAAATTGAAGAAAATGTCGGAAGATGGAGTGCTCCATCAGATTCATGGATTGGTAGGATTAATGCCACAAAATGGCCATTTTAAAAAAGGAATCTACAGATTCAATATAGGCACAAATAGAGCTGGATGTGCCATGCAGTTACCCACAGCTAGCTATAGGTAGCAAACAAGTTTCTTTTTAGACATGAGTACATATGTTTCCATGTACATTTATGTTTTGTTTTGTAAAATGACGACATTGGAAAGCTTCACTGTATCAGGGCAGAAACTTTTGTTATCACATTTTCATGAAATTCCATTGTAGCAGTGCCAGCACAGTGGTGGACTGTAATGCTAAATGACCACATCAGTCAACACTGGGCTTATGATCTGGGGCTTTTAAATATTTGAGCTAGTACCTAATCTAACATGTTTAACATCCAAATGAGCTCTAGTTATTCATTTTGATCATTTTTTACTCTCTCATAAGACACATTAAAAGCATATCTTTCCAGTAAGAACTATATTCATTTTATAATTAAATAAGACTTTCATCAGTTTTGTTGTTATGGTGACAAAATTCACTTGTTTGTAGAAGCAAAGATGGAAAAAAAAAAACTCAGTCCTTGATCTCCATCTTGAAAGTAAAGAATTAAAAATTAAGTAAGCTTCAAGTCAAAGGGACTCACACAGAGGTGAAAATGTTCAAAAATGTGTTACAGATGTTTTAAAATTCACTGCTGAATTATTTATTTTCCTTCTTAGGTTGCTGTTGGACTGGGGAGAATAATCCTGCCCTCCTAACACCTTATATAAACTCCCTGTGTCTGCTCATTGGACACATTTACAAGAAGAATAAAGACAAACACTGTGTTCCTAATAATTTTTACCATGGAAGTTGTCACCAACAAAGGAGACCCATAAAAGCACATTCAAGTCTTGCCAGCTCTCTGTAACATCATAATGACATTTATAGTGACCACATGTTCTCTTGCAGGCTACAAATTGTGAGCTCCATGGCCAACTTCAGTAATTTTCAGGAATACTAGATCTCTAATAAAATATGCAAAGAGATCTTGTATTCAAATATTGTCAAATTTGCTCAGTAACCAGAAAAATAACATTACTTTTGGGTACAATTGAACAAAATAAATTTGTAATTGATGAGAAGATTTCTAGATGGTTATTCATAATTGAAAACTACAAAATTTGGTGACTAGAGATCTCTCTGCAGTTAAGAGCATGTGATGCTCTGTTCTAAGGACCAGAGCTTATATCCTAGCACCCATGTCTGATGACTCATTAATTCCTATAACTCTAGCTCCAAGAGATCTGATGTCACCTTCTGGCCAATGTAATCATACACTCATGCAGACACACACACACACACACATATACACACCAACACAGATACACACATAGACACAGAGTCATTCATAGACACACACACAGAGACACATATACAGACACAGACATGCAAAGACACATACACATACAGATACACACACAAACCTAGACACAGAAACATACACACATAGACACACGGACATATACAGACAGACATAGAGACATAGAGACACACACCAACACAGAGACACAGACACACACTTAGACATACAAACACACAGAAACACACACACAAATCATATTAAAGCTATTAATTTTCTGGAAAGATTTACAGTTTTTACTTTTAATCCTCTCCTCTTTCAATAGTCAAATGCCCATAAACATCATCATGCTAAGTGATTCAGAAGGAAAAAAGAAAAATAAGCATCTTTGACTTTGACTTTGCTCCGTGAGTTTCTGGAGACAGGAAAAAAATCAAAATCAAGGTGTGTGTGTATGTGTATGTGTGTGTGTACACGTATGCATAAATATACCTTATATATATGAGCAATTCATATAAATTCTCATTTATGTATATGAAAATTCTAAGATGGCAAAGTCATATTTAATATACTCTTTGATAGAATTAGCTTCATGAACCAACTAAAACCAAAAAGAAATGATTGATTTATGCAGGGCACCTCCTGCAGAACAGCACTAGTTTATAAATAGAAGGCTCTGTAGGAGAGAGATACAATTTCTTAGGCTAAATTCAAAAGATGCAGACTCCTGATGTATTTAGTAAGCAGGGTCACTTGAGCCTCAACTTTAAGCAGCTATTTTAGAAATGCAAATGGGAAAAGTCAGTTCAGACAAAATTGGAGAACTTCAAGTAAAAACAGTATTCCAAAACGATGCACTGGAGACTTTCCCTGTTCAAAGGGAAGAGCAGTGACCGGCTAACTATAACGAGAAATGACTGGAAAGATGAAGCCATGGTCAGAGGCAGCCAGACAATTCTAGGGACCTGAAACATTAAAAATAACAAACAAACAACAAAAGCACCAAGGAGTAAGCAGGAGAGAAACTGGGTCCAAGTGTCTCTGGAATCCAGAAGTAGGCAGAAGCAGCTGGAATTTTCAGAGCATCTGTACAAAGAGTGACTTCCCGTGTGAAAGAAACAAAAACTAGACTTGCAGCCTGGTATCAAGAATGCACAATTTTTACTTATGCGGGGAAAAAACTCCTACACACATATCCAGGGCAAGACAGGCAGCAAAGGACAAGCTGCCATGGATGACACTAAGGAACTGGAATAGAAACGCCAATCTTAATAGACTGCTGAATTTCCTTTCCTCAGATGCGAAATGCTGCTTGAAATAGAAACATGTCACCTCACTAAACTGGAGCCAGGTTGCATATTAATTATACCATCCGGTGGCATGAGAGAAGTTAGCATGACTAATCATAGCCCAGGTAGGCAGAATTCATTAAAATAGTACCGAGCTTCATAAAACCACTACGTGTGTGTGTGTGTGTGTGTGTGTGTGTGTGTGTGTGTGTGGTAATAGGACCAGCAGATAACAGTGATTGTCTCTTGTCACAGCATTCCTTTAGTGCTATCTAGGCATAACTCACAATAATAGGGACACACATACACTCCAGGGTGGGGGGAGACAGAAAGAGAGAGAGAGAGAGACAGAGACAGGCAGAGAGAGAGAGACAGAGACAGGCAGAGAGAGAGAGACAGAGAAACAAAAACAGAGACACTCAGAGAGAGACAGAGGAAGACAGATAGACAGACAGACAGATAGAAACAAAGACAGAGAGACAGAGAGGAACAGAGAGACAGGTGGGGAGAGAGAGACAGAGACAGAGAAAGAGAGAGAGCGAGACAGCAGAGCTGGACACTTCTACCCTAGCAAGAGGAAGAAAACTGAATTTTTTTTTCCCAATATTATTTTCTTTCTGTTACACTGATAACTGTTTGTCTGATCTTTTATCGTGAGTTAATCCTTTAAAATTGAGCCTAAAAAAAGATAAAATGGTTCTTGAAGCGAGGGTCTTTGAGTGGAAATAAGAGCTAAAGTTTTTATTTAAATTGCTAACATTTCTGCAAAATACAAAGTCACTTAATACCACTGACTTCTACCAAATTTATAATTAAAATTGTAATTCTATAGTAGATTAAGATTTTCACAAAATATAAGAACATGTGTAATATTTATGATTATGTCAACCTCAAAAAGAGTTTATGAAAAAAATCAGTCATCAATCTAGAATATCACATTCACACCCTTGTAACCTCAACCAAATGTCAGGAATCCCTAAGTTTACGTCATGGGATGTTACTAGTTAGCTATCTTGAAGTAATCCTGCTCCTGTGAGCAAGTAAGATTTATAGTTAAGTAACATTGTATAAGTGTCTTCTAAGGCAAGAATATTCTTCTACGTACAAAGTTTCTACATACTGTAATAACAAAGCTTGGAGCGAATGACAAGTCATGTAGATTTAAAATGAATGAATATAAAAAGTTCTTGACTGATTATTTTTATGTTTGTCAGCAGAGATCCCTAAACTCATGTGCTATTTAGTTATATGTGCATTCTATAGTATATATGTGCTATGCAATATGTATATACAGTTGTGTATATAGTTATATATGTTTGGGTCAAAATAAATTTATAAAATTATTCTTGTTGCTACTTGATATTTTAATTTTGCTACTGTTATGAATCATTATGTAATTATCCAAAATGCAGGATATTTGATAAGTGACCCCTGTGAAAGGGTCATCTGGGTCCCAAAGGGGTCGTGACCCTCATGCTGAGAACCACTGGTATAGAAATAGGAAAGGATTGAGGTGATGGTGCAGGTGTAACATGCATGTTACTAAGCAACAGGACCTGAGTTCAGTTCAGATCCTCAGCACTCAGGCAAGGGTGCTGGGAACAGCAGAGCATGTCTGTAACCTAGCACTATGGAGGCAGAAACAGGCAGATCCCTAGAACTTACTGGCTAACCCGTTTCATTGAGAAAGTCAGTCTCACACTATAAGGCAGGGAACAATTAAGAAAACACACACATACACACACACACACACACACACACACACGCACACACACACACGCACGCACGCACTCACGCACGTGTGCTGGAGAGGATCTCACCCATACACGTCTGAATATGCATGACAATATGTTCCTGAATTATTACTGATTAGGAAAGTGTGCTGTAAACTCATTTGCATAGGACTAGTAATAATGCTCAAGACATCTTTCAGTTTTATGTCCAATCCTTCTGTCTAGGAGACAGTTACCCAAGCCAGCAGCAAGCTTGAGTATGAAGAATCCTTGTCATATTTTCACTAGCTTCTTGTTTTGATCTTTGTTAGCATGACTAAAAATTAGTTTTCTTTTATATGAGAGTAGCACTTCAAAATACAACTTATAGTTGTGTGTGTGTGTGTGTGTGTGTGTGTGTGTGTGTGTGTGTCCATCCTAAAGGCTTAATTACAAGGAGACTGGTGCTATGTTTGGCGGTCCCTAAAGGAATTTACCATCAGATCGCTGAAAATGGCAGTGAAATCTAAATCGTTGCCCTTTAACTGATTCTTTATTTCCTTTCACACATTTGAAGATGAGACATCCTTCTAAAGGCCTCAGAAATACATCTAGTGCTCATGTGAACCATTAAACCTGTATGACTTAACAATACAAAATGGAGACAAGGCAGGGCAGGGACTCCACAGAGGGCTTTGCGTCTTCAAGATCAGGATGGATCAGCACAGAAAGTTTCCGGTTCTAAATAGAAATAAACAAAGTGCAAAGGAGGGAAGGTGTTGCCCTGCTGAGCACACCTGAAGCCCTTAGGTTTGTCGCCAGCCTTGTGGTTCCGGTATCCTGGTTTAGAATAAGCATGCTTAGCTTATTCTACCTGCATCTACCCTGCTTTTATTACAAGATGCTAAGGACTTAACTGACTACTGGATACTTCTTCACAACAGGACTAGGTGGAGTAGGCCTCTCTTTAGGCAGCTAGGGTGATCCCTCTCATACTGGCCTCCCCAACTCTCCCACTTCCCGATGCCAGCCTTAGTCATTAGCCCTTTGACTGGAAGCCTGCCCCGCCCTGCTGGAGGCCTGTTATTCAGGGCACCGAATTCTACGTTCTCAGATATTTTTTTTCACATCTGGGGTCCAAACTGAAACCACCAGAGCAATGAATTTATGTGCACTGGGAAGGGAGATGTGGAGAAAATAAACCGCGAAGCCCAGCTCCAGCCTGTGGTGCCAAGAGTTACTCGGCGAACTTCAGCGCCACTTCCAGTTCATGTTTTCTTTTTTAAAACTTGTAGAAAATCTCATTACGAAATCAATTTTCCCCCAGAGTCCTCTATAAAATAACTCATTTTAAGGGCCACCCAATAAGACCAGGGTGTATTGTATGGACTGTCAGTACCAATGGTACCAATGGGAAGAAAATGGCAAAGAAAACCCTGGAGATGATGTAGAATACTCAAGCACTGTTGTCTTCTGACTCCAAATTATCTTTCCACTTACCTGTCTCAGTTTCTGTGTCTGCTTTCCAGCAGATGAACTGAGAACAGAAAAGGTGGGGCCTCTGTAGTCCCCAGAACACCTTTACATGAATTTTCCTGACTTTTATGAGTTTAGCTTCTCTTATTAAGTATTAGTTATTTAGTTTTCCTCCCACACTCAAGTTACTGGAGGACCTAAGGGCTGCAGCATCTTCTATCTCACCGGGCTTGAGGCGGTTTTTTGTTTGTTTGTTTGTTTGTTGTTTTTTTGTTGTTTTGTTTTGTTTTGTTTTCTTTCTAGTTTGAGTTTGAATTTGTCACATTTCTTCCAGGAAAACAATTTTATTTGAGTTGGTAGCAATTTAAACTGCAACATGATAATTCTAAAAACAAAAAACAAACAAACAAAGAAACAAACAAACAAACAAAAAACTCCTTTGGAAATAATTCTCTGATGTGTGATGTTCAGGAAAAGGTAGAGAAATCAATGGAGTAGCTATTAATAAGAATTCAACATCGTTCAATATTGCCGTGTTTAGCTATAGTTTCTTCCAAATAGTTACAATTTGAGTAATTGTGGGTTTAGACATTTTGAATGATTACCATTTTATCTTCCTTTTACTTAAAATAGCACATCAATATTTGTTTTTAACAGAATTCCCAAATGAAGTCCACTGGCTCGCTGGGAGTGAAAATGACTGAGTGGGCCAGCATTGGGAATGGAGATGGTGGCATTTGGAGAACACCTACTTTCCCTTTGAGTCACAGGATAGTGCATTTGGAATAGAATTGGCTGTTCACCAATATTTGGGATAATTATTTCTGTTTCCATGCCAGAGAAATGCTTCCTCTTTCCCCCAACAGGTTGCTAACACTGCCAGTGACTTACTGAACCTTCCTTGAGATCTTCATAAAAAGTAATCACTTTCCCTTTCTTAAGAAGATAGCACCATACTAGCAAATACACAAATTTTTTTTTTTATTTATCATACATTTTGTTTCTTGTCATGAATTTCCAGCTTAAACTTCTAATCTCTATTTCTAATTTGACTTGATGAACAATTTTGGGGGCTACAACTCATAAATAGAATCTATAAGCACACAATACACCTACATACATGTGACCACACATAAACACATATGTACCTTCCACATACACAGGAAAAAGAGAAAAGATACCTCACAGGGAGCATGATGCTTTTCAGCTTTATGAGGAAGATGCAGGACAAAAGGCACAAGGTTTCCATTGTGTAGGATAAATGATTCTAAAAAACTAAGGTACAGTATGAGAACATGGCTAATATTGTCATTCTGGTAGTACACCAAAAATAGTAGATTTTTGGTGCTCTTCCAAAAGGAGAGAGAAAGAGGATGAAGGGAAGGAAAGAAGACAGATGCAGGGGGAAGAAATCAATTATCAGAATTTTGTTTTAAGAAATTATCCTAAGAGGTAGTGGTCACTGGACTGCAAAAGCTATCGAGTTAGGATACCAAGGCTGTATTCAGGCAATCAGAGATGAATCATTGAATCGGGCTGGAGAAACGTTTAAGAGAAAGAATGGCCAAGTTTTGCCTACTGACTGGATGGGTGGGGTTGCAGGGACTAGCCACAAAAGACAGAGGCTTAAAGATCACATCTAGTGTCTGGATCAGATTTTGAGTTTTCATGAAATTGTTGGTTTTGAGGTAATTGTTGATTATACAAGTGGGGAAAATCCAGAAAAAGCCATGCTCAGGACTGAAAGCCCAGTGGAAGATAGAATGAGAAGATAGAGAGCTAAAACAAAGGCAGAGAGGTAGAGAAAAGGGCTTGGTAGAAACCCTGCCTGCATTACCACATAGTTCAAGGAAAGGCTGGAAAAGCCAGGCCCACAAAGGGACAAGAGTAGCCACCAAGAGGACTGGAAGCTTCACTGATGACCTACGTGGAAGGTCATTTCCCAGAGTACACCTGACTCTCCTTGGGGCCAGTACTCTCTTTTTGAATATATGGTGCATGCTTAAAGCATTTATGTGGCAACTGCTGTCTACACAGATTATGTACATATTCTACCTGGCTTTGTATGTGATAAGAAATATGGGTGCCCCTTCCTATGCTGAATGGTAACAGGAATGACATGGTAGCATGTTAATCAAACAGTTTAGCTTGTTTGTGTTCTTGTTTACTTTACAGTTCAGCACATAACAACCATGCTTCCCATCCTTGGAGCAAGCTTGGCAGAAGGTCAAGGGTGTCATAAGACTCCTTGGGAATCAATTCTTACTAAATAAAATGTTAGCGGTTCAAGAAAAATAATTTAAGAACAGATGGACTAAATTTACTTCCACACACATGAATCTGAACATAAAGTGGTTGACCAAACACATTTCACATTCCTCCAAATAGAACTCTATGAATATTAAATTGAAAGGAAAATGCTGAGTGGTACATTCTGCTTTTCTGGTACTTGGCCATTATCCTTAATATTCATTTTTTTCAAATGTGCCTATTGTTTGGAGTTGCCTACACATATTTAAGGTCAAAGAGAATGTCTTAAGATGAATATTATTTTCATTTTATAAAAATTATTTCTTGTAGTTCATATCTTTCAACTCTCTCCAATTTTTTATAATGGCTAAAATTAAACAGTTGAAAAAAACCCAAACCTTTGATTTATCTCCAGTTAATGGGGTCGATCCCCTGCTTCTTCTTCAGTTAATATTTTCCAATTCCTCAATATTGATGATGTGACTTGTCATCTGCCTTGTTTGACATTGTGATGCCCCATCTTTTTTTTTTTTTTTTTTTTTTATTTTGATACTTTATTTACATTTCCGATGATTCCCCTTTTCTTTGGAAACCCCGTGTCCCCTCCCCCTCCCCGCCTCT
>CM052701.1:89543917-89598322 GCA_028551405.1 Uromys caudimaculatus
CTGCGTGCCTGCGAGAGAGGATTTTCTCCCGGAGCTGCCTGTCTATGGAATCGTAGTGTCCCGGGCAGAGGTTTCCTGCCACAGCCGCCCGCTTTTGGGATCCGGGTGGGTTTCTAGGCCCGCCTACCTCGTCCCTGTGTCTTGCGGGTTCAGGGCAGTACCTGGTGAGCTGTGGGGCGCGTCCCCGGCCCACTCCTGGCTCTTATGATCTGAGTGGGATCTTTGTCCTGGCGCTGATTAGCTGTGGAGCCCTGTGGCCCAAGCTGAGGTTTCCGGCAGTCGCCGGAAGCTGCTGACCGAGAGTCTCTGTGGCCCGCGGAAAGCGGGCGGAGTCAGTGAGCTCTGCATGATGCCCCATCTTAAAAGCTAGTATGAACTAAGGTTCTCAGGACAAAAGGCCATACCTATTTTCAAGATTCCACAAAGCTGATTGGCTGCTCAGAATTCTGGGATTGTAGAGCTGAATGTTGCAGATCCAGAACAAAATAATATAGGGATTTCTTTAATCTTGCTAATAGCTATCCACTGCTTCATTGCACATCTCTCTGTCTGCCCTAACACCCTTTCATGTGGAACTTTTTGAAATGTATTAACAGATCTAGCTTCTGCAAAGGCCAAGACTGCCATCACACAGCATCTGAAACCGACAACAGAGATTTCCCACTGTGCTGTAACCCATCCACCTGATGTCCTCACCCACATATTTGAAAAATTCCTTTATTTATGACTTCTTTTTTTTTTTTTTTTTTTTTTTTTTGCTCTATAACTATGAAACTGTTTCCACATTAGAATGTGGTATTTAGGTAATCTGAAAGAGAGTAAAATATCTCCTTTTGCTTTGGGGGTAAGAGTTGTTTTACAATGGCACTGAGAAGACCTGAGTATATTCCAGATCAAGGTACAGACAATAGAACTCTGTTACTGAAGTAAAAGAACCCATGGACTTGTTCATGGCAAATCCATGCATCTTTCTTTTCTTGTGGGAGAACTCCATCTCTAAAAGAACCACATACGCACAGAGAGAATGCTTCTAGAACAATTTTCAGCCAGCAGAGGACTGGAGCCAATAGTCAAGATCTTCAAGCACCTGTTCTTCAAGTAAAACTCAGTCAATGTGATGATCACCCTCCACTTCTTCAGTTCGATAACTCTAAGACTTCCTGTATGCTTCTCAGAACATCTCAGCACAATAAAGCCTTCATTCCACACCAATGAAATTGCTACAGTGTCTTTCCCTTCTCTGTCTTGCTCTCTCTTGCTTTTTAGGATTACACCCCAAATAAACCACTTTCACACAATTCCTTTTCCCAAATCACCATTCTAGATACTTCAAAGCTAATCACTGAAACTACAGATTTAACCTGTGCCCTGTAATAGTGTATGTTTGAACTTCATCAAACCAATGTCAAGAATTGGTTAGTTGTATTGATATTCTAATTTTTTGATAATGAATACTTTTATTCTAGTTCTATAAATCCTTCACAATGGATATGGTTAATGAGTCCAAATAGCACAGTTGAACATGAGCATAGGTACTGAGCATTGTATCCTGTTCTCCTGATAAGCAGGAGACAAGGAGGCGTAAGTATAGGGAAGGAAAACACACCTTGACTCAGACCACCAGAAGTCCATAATAGGGAAATATGAGATAAGACACACTAAAAACCACACATCCCATCAAAAGAACACAGGTGAATACACTGCCAACTAAACTCTACATACTACAAAACTACGAAAGACATAGTACACTCAATCAGATATTATCAGAAAGTGGGCTCAAATGTAAAGATATCCAGTTCCTGTGAGGATGGAGGACAAGTATAACATGGGGGAGGCCATGCTTGGTCAGCTTACAGCGATCTGCATGGCTCTGTTGTACCCTGGAAGGCTGAGTCAGAAGCCTTTCACATTCAGCCAGAGCAGCCAAGTGTTCCTTTAAGACCCTGGGATTAGCTCTCACCTTTGTGCATTCTGCTTAAGGCAGTTAGACACATGACTTGTTCCTCTTCCCTTGCACATCATTTTCTAGGTTTTCAGCCTATGTAAATGGATGGTGATTTTTCACTTTGCTCCTGGATCTGTCTAAATCTACCTTTCCAGCTTTGAAGCATCAGCAAGAATTAAAGTTTGGAATAAAAACAAATACTCTGTAACCAGGCAAAGGTGGCACAGAGTTTGTGGGAGTGGCCAACAAATGACTGGTCTAGCTTGAGACCCACACCACAAGAGGAAGCCCATGCTTGACATTGCCTGGAGGGCCAGGAACCAGAGGCTGAATATCTCAGACACCTAGGATAAAATCAAATGTGACTGGCAAAAAAAAAAAAGTCAACAAAATAATTTTGCTATACTTGTAGACCAGAGCCTAACTTAATAGTCATCAGAGAGGCTTCCTCCAGCACCTGATAGGAGCAGATACAAAAGCCTAGAGCCAAATATTAGGCAGAGCTTGGTGAATTCCATGGGAGAGGAGGAGAAGGAATATAGGAACCAGAGGGGTCAAGAACACCGGGAGAACATGGCCCACAGAATCAACTGAGCATGGCTCATAGGGGCTTACAGAGACTGAAGCAACAATCAGGAAGCCTGTATGGATTGGACCTAGGTCCTCTGCATATGATTGTAAATCTTAGTGTTCTTGTGGGACTCCTAACAGTGGGAGCAGGGGCTGTCTCTGACTCATTTGCCTGCTTTTTGTATGTTGCCTCCTCAAGCCTTAATAAGAGGTATGTGCCCAGCCTTATTGCAATTTGTTTATGCCATTTGGTTGATATTCCTGAGAGGCCTGTTTTTTTTTTCAGAAGAAAAACAAGAGAAGTGGATCTGGGAGGGGGGGAGTGACTGGGAGGAGAGGAAGGAGAAGAAACTGCAGTTGGGATGTAATATATGAGAGGATAAATAAAAAAATTCAAAATTTAACAATCTGGAGAAAATATTGAGAAAAGAACAAAATATTAAGATGCTTACAGTAGAGTCCTACTGCTTTTCTTGTGTGGTTAGCAACTTGTGAGCTGCAGAATGCATTATAATTCAAAATTATCTTCCATTTTAAAGTCACAGTATTTGTGTGTGATTGCTTCCCTACCCCCAAAATGGGAAAATGGATCAAAGGCATCATAAAAATGAATGAACACATCATGGGTTCCTACAGTGAACCCATTCTGGGCTTGGAAACAAACTAAGCTTTCTTCCCCCTAGGGGATTTAGAATTGGCAGTAAGAATGCCAGGAAGTAACGTTTTTGCAAGAAAAAAATTTCATAATTCCTCACGGCAATTTTTCTAAATATTAAGGCACTTGCGTGACTAATTAGATGTTTATTCTTTGAAAACTAAGTTGAACAGTGACTTAGGGTTGTGGAAATGAAAAAAAAAGAATCTTTACTTAGGCATTTAAATGTAAGATGAAACTTTGCACAGTAACCACCATCTTGTCATCAAGCATGCATTCATTTACATAATAAACTTTGTAAAGCATGCCTACTGGGAAGGAATGAAGTTGAGTGAATTCAGATTCATATCAGACTGATGTGGACGTGGCATATCGTCTAGTCTCTCTCTATCCCTCCATTCCTTCACATACAAACAGGACTGGGTACCAAACCCCGATGCTCTTGGTAATAGGAATTTAAAGCCAAATCGGACATAGTCAATGAAAGGATAGAACCACTAAACAAACAAACAAACAAACAAACAAACAAAATAACCAGATCATGATAAATGGCATGAGGACATGAGGCTTCTTATTTTGGTGGCCTAAAAAATCTCATTGCCTTTAGTAATAAAACTAGCAACTGTGGGGGAATTATACTTTTCCTGTTTTGAACACTTTGAAAACACTCCACTTTGCCTCTGGGTGCCTTGATATACCTGAATCCTGCCCATTTGTTGTTATTGTGGTTTGTGTGACTTTCTTAAATTCTCCATTTGAAGACTGTCATTTATGTCAGTCAGAACTGGCTCATACTGCCTAGAATTGAAGGATAAATGGTCAACCAGAGCATCACTGTCCTCAGAAGTGTAGTCTATCTGTATATGATGTCAAGTCGATGTGCTAAACACTGTCTGATCACTTCTACTCTCTGCCCTCAAAGGCTGTTTTTCAGTTCCTCAAAAGCAACATCCTGTTTCCTACCTCAAGGTTCATCTCTTTGTCGTAAATCTCCCCTCTTCCTTGCTTTGTACTTTTTATATTAATTTCATTATATTCTTTGGTCTCTAGACTAGATTACATCTGTCTTGTTATATATTCTAATGGCAACTGTGAACCCTTTGCAGAATTTATTGTGATTATAGTAAACTAGTTTTATCAACATTTGCATCATAGTTACATTTTTATTGCTGTGTCAAAACATCATAAGTAAGGCAACTTATAAAAGAAAGCATTTAATTGCTGTTCATAGTTCCATGGGGAAATAGGGTCTCTGATCATCATGACTATATGCCACGTCCACATCAGTCTGATATGAATCTGAATTCATGATAGATAGATAGATAGATAGATAGATAGATAGATAGATAGATAGATAGATAGATAGATGATAGAGAGGCCTGAGTTAAGAAGCAATGGAGCAATGAGATGTAGAATATGTAGATTTCATTTGAGAAATGTGTAGAAGATAGAATTAGGAGTAGCTGGGATTGGGTTGGGTGTTAAAGAACACATAACCAGGAACAGGCTTGAGGAGGCAAAAGAAAATAAATTAGCTGTTATTTGTGTTAAATTGGGTATGCCTCAAATTCTGGTCAATATCCAGATGACTTTTAGCACAGATATTTAAAGATCAGACAATATCTTCAATTCAAGATATTAATTTGTAAGCCATCAATATATGATTGACAGTTCTACACAATGAGGGAGAAGAGCATATGATTAAGCCAGGTGTATTGGCACATGTCTTTAATCACAGAACTTGGCAAAGGCAGGTGGATCTCTGTGAGTTTGAGGCCAGCCCAGTCTATACAGTGAGTTTCAGGGGACACAGAGAGACCCCTTTTTCAAAACAAAACAAAACAAAACCCAACAACAACAACAAAGAGTCTAAGACACCAACCCTGCAAAAAACAAGGCTGATGGGATAGGAAAATTACCACAGCAAAATCTGACAGGGAGAAGAAAGATGAGACCAAAGTCAAGAAAGGCAAGAAGGACAAGAATGTTGACCTAGCCAATAGTGTCAAATACAACAGAGGCATCAGGGGCTGAAAATGAACCCTAGACGTACAGAGTCTTGAATAACTACTAATTTTAGAAAGCATATGAAACACATTTGGGCACAGGAGCTCACACCTATAATTCAGGAGGCTGATTATGAATCCAAAGACAGACTGGGGCCTCAAAGATATATCCAAGCCAGTCTGATAGATAATAGACAGACAGACAGATGGATGGACGGACGGGTGGGCAGGCAGGTGGGCGGGCAAATGATGGATGGATAGATAGATAGATAGATAGATAGATAGATAGAGACAAAAAAGGAAAGAAAAGAAAAATATTCACTGGAGGTAAAGTCAAACTGCAACAGTAGGCCCAAGAAGAAGTGGTAGATGACGAGTTTGCACAACTGTTAACAGTAATTGGGGAGGAAACTTTTGAGTCAGAAGCATAGCCAGGCATTCAAGTTCTGAGCCCACCCAGTATGCATATTACCTATATACTGCTCTTCAGGAAGTGGAGACACAGAATATAGTGGTAATGAACTTATTTAACCTCTAAAAGGGCACTTTGGTGGGGATCTTATTGTGCCACAAACTCCTGTAGGCCATTGGGATGCACTGGTGAACAAAATGGACAAGAATCTGTCTTCTCATGGGATTTAAAGTTTTTTTCTAGCAAAAGAAACATAAAACAACAGGAAATAATACTTAACCTATAAATAAGGTATACTATGTAGGAATAGACCATACTTGTGAAAAGAACCAATAGATACACTGGTTGCCCTGCAAGCTTTATAGCAGGCAGAGAAAACCAACGATCAGAATGAGATAAGAATGAACCTCAGCTTTTATTGTAACTGGTATTGGAGCAGGACTTCTGTAATCTGGCCCAGATCCTTCAACTGTAGTCATATTTAAACACAGTACAATTTTGGGGAAAAAGTATTTGTATAATAATCAACTCAGTCCCACGTGCACAACAATTTAAGACATATTTATACTGAATTTCATTACAAAGTACATCTGGCTTTTTTTTTTCCCCCACAAGAATGGGTACTATTGACTCAGAGATAATCCCCAAGGTATAGGTGTCAATGCTCGTAGGTGTCAGAGTTGGCATGACCCTAAGATAACATAAGTCGCTTATGTGATTTTAAAATGCAAGTGGTATCATTCATAAGAATGGATTTTATGACCCCAAAGTAAAGCTCAAGGTTTTAAGAGGAAAGGGTATGAAATAAGTAAATTCTGGGAGATACTACAGAACCTGTCTCATTAGACAGCAAATGATCACAGGTTGTAAAACTCCATCATTCCTGACATTCCTGAAAGAGCAGCTGTATACCTTATTACATTAAGGAGGGGGCTGTGTGTTTAACTCTACTGGCTTCTCCAGGGCTTATTTATGTGCACAAGGCTTTTGTCTTCAACAAGTAGAGTGATTACGCTCATAAATGTACAATAAGTGATCAGGTGGGACCCTGGGAGATTGACACTTGAGCAGCGGCTTGAAAGAGCCGAAGAGGAGATCATGATACAAATGTACCTGTTGCTGTTTAGCTGCAATAAGCCATGGAGGCTTAGGTTTTTAAAAACCTACTTTTAATAAGGATTCACAAACACTTCGACTCCCCTTCTAGCCAACTCTCTAAAGGTAGGGGAGAAAAGATGCAAAGTAGGACAAGGGGATGTGGACCTGTTTTGAAGTGGTTCCTTGGGGCGATTTCGATCTCCGTTTGTCAGGATATCAGCAGTCCAATTCAGTAGTGTCAGGATATCAAACATGAATCAGCAGCCATGACACAATCCAGCAGAAACCACCAGGCCTTTGCCAAATCAGCAGGAGTCAGCAGGAGTGACCAGGATCAGTGAGGGATGCCTTTCTCCACAATGAGAAGATCAGCAAAGACTAAGTAAGACTTGAGACCAACAAAGTGCTGCAAAGCTAACTATGCAAGTGCAGCAGCACTTTCTGTTGAGTACTATTTACTTGTTCTCCAAACATCACATGTCCTCCCTTGGGTCTTGCCTCAGCAAACACCGTGTGAGGTGACCTCACCACATGAGTCTGTATCACCTGACATATCCAGAAACTTCCACTTCAAAGACTGTATGTTATTGTTCCCTGAGTTATGACTTGCTCATCTGAAAGACATTCATGCTTGCAGTTTTGGCTGAACTATGAACATTTTAGAATAGGTTTCATATGTATCTACTATGATAGATCAGGGTTACGTTATTGAAACCAAAGATGTAAATGCATCCCAACAATGTGCCTTCATGCTGGGTCTGCCATGGCCTTGGTAGGGACATAATAACATGGTTCCTGCCCCTGGGATAGGGCCAGCTGGCATGGACCTCCACAAGTGTTGCTGTGAGCATAAGGTTTGTTTGTATTGTAATATGCGTAATTTCTGTTTCTCCTTCAAAGAATGTCCTCTTTGTTAACATTAATGAGTCCATGGTAATCACAGATAGCACGAGGCAAAGGTGTGCCTAATATCTTAGCAAAATTGTAAACATTGGGACCTTCAGGACAGCTGTTAAGGCTGTGGAAAAGGACTCTAAAAACATGACTTTTGAAAAAATATAATTTCTCAACTATGCACAATATAAGGATGCAATGTGAATTGTATAAGGGGCTTCACAGATCTAAAGAAACAGAGGCAGCTACACTATGAGTCAGCTTGTCAGAAAGATACAAAGACAGGCGGATACAAATGCAGGCAGACTCCTGAGTTCAAGGTCAGCCTGGTACAGAGCTAATTTAGATCTAGGTGTGATAGAAATGGTAATTTCAGGACCAGGTTCTACCCAGCTAGCTAATTGTCTGTGCTTCACAGAGGCGAGAAGATCTCTGAATTCTTTTGCAATGTTAAAAGAAAAAAATGCGCTTGCTTTCTCCTAAGAATTAAGGGACTCGGACACCTGGGATGCTGACTCATAGGATAATCAAAAGGAAACCTGGAGTAAATGACTAGATGGATATGTAAAATAAGACTGGGCTTATGGTCTCCAAGAGATGAGCTATTCAGAGAATTGGTTTCTTGAAGAGCAAGAGAGAACTGCTAGGAGAACTGTCCCGAGCAGAACCTAGAGTCTGAGATAGGCCATGATACGCAACATAGACAAAATAAGACATGAAAGGATTCTTATTGTATAGTCTTAATACAATATTTTTTAAAAGCAAAACCAAAGTGGTATATTTAATTAAATGGTACATCTACTCATGGTTGTTCCTAAAAACATGTCACCAGATCTTGGTTGTAGGAGAACAATGTGTGTGTCAAGGAATTAAATTCATGTTGCAGTAAAGCTGAAAATATGATTATTCGACAAGAAAAAAAGACAAATGGATCAAATGGCACGGTGGAGTGAAGTCCCGTACATCTGCCCCGGGCGCTCGTGGCCCCTGGGAGAGGTGGGGCACGCAGGCAGTTTGACTGTGCGCCCCCCCACAGGCTGCCAGGTTTGTGTCAGGCTTTGAGAAGCCTCTGCAGAGACACAGCCCAGGGAAGGAGTGCGGCTGGCATCGAGACTAGGTCTTTGACTTGGGCGCCAGCTAGCTGCTTTGGTAGGGTGGATGGCTGCTGTGGCTGAGAACGCTGGGACGGCTTCAGCGGGAGGCTAGACAGGTGGCTCTTTAGGCGAAGGCCGGTTCCATTGTTTTCCACGGTGGATGAAGAAGGACAGTCCAGGGTTTCAGAGCGTTTATTGCCATTTCGGAGAGTGGCTTGAGTGAGACCATACCCCTGAGACCTCAGGGAGGGGCGAGGTTGAAATAGTAACTTGGAAGGGGGCTGGCTAAGCCTCTAAGTGCCTCATTAACCTGGGGATGTCGTGGGACTAACTGAGGAGGGGCTTGAGGGGCGTTCCCTTTTTATGTGACCAAATGTCACAGACCTATGGAGAGATATAGGCACATGTCAGGAGCTGTTTCTGGGAGCCTGGCAAATGCCTGCCATTGTTCCCTATAGGGTTTTTACACCCTATTGGGCCCATGGGGTTTGAACCTTGGCTCTACCAGAAAACAGACTACCTTTCACAGCCCCACAGACAGCTCATTGTAACATGAATTATTTCTAAGTAAGTGTTGCTAATCTTTGGATTTCTTCACTAATGTTCGAATGAACTATTTAAAATTATATTTGAAACCATGTTCAAATCCCAAGCCATATGAGTCTCTCTGAGTATCACTAAAGGTGTATAAATATTCTCTGGTTTTATTTATTTTTTGCTTGTGAATATTTATGGTCTGAATGTTGAGCAACTTAAAGACTTTATTCCACAGAAAAATAATCTAAGCTTGTTAAAAATAAACAAGCCCTCAACTGCAATAAAGAAAGAGTATAGGATGTCTACTGGTAAAAAAGTAATCTGAGTGTTTCTCTTTGCATAATATATATATGTGTATATATGTATATATATATGCATGCATATATAAGAAACGAGGAATGTGCCACTGTTGTTATAGGAAGTCCTGGGGATTAAAAGCAAGGCTTCACTCACACAGACAAGTGCTCTACCACCTCACACACCAGAGCTCCAGCCGTGGTTGCCTTACACAGAACAAATATTTATACCACTTAAAATATTTCCAATATTAAAATATACTCTGCTTCTTCTATTTATTGGGTGAAAGATAACGAGGAAAATGTTAGAAGTTGGTAACATTTAATTATTTCTTCACCAGAGGTAACAGTGTTTTAAAGATTAATTTAAGATTCTAATAAAAATTAGCAGAGAACATTGCTTTCCAACATCTGCACATTCTGAGTGGTTTTTTGTTTGTTCATTTGCTTTTAGCTCCTGTACTGCAGGATTGACATTCTCTTAGGACATGTAGTTGTACAAACGGATGGGTGATTATGAATAATCTTTGTATCATGGCTTCCTCACACTATCTACTTTAGTTAAGTTATCTGGGTTTTATCGATAGTTTGTAGGAAGCCTCACAGAAACTGTCTTCTGAATTCCATCATGTGTAAAGGTACTTATATTTTGATATATGGAAAGAACTTTGCTAAAATATCAGACCATAATCTCTTTCATTCCATGGATCTATTGCCTTACGATCTACTACAATTTCTCTGTTGTGAGGAGAATCTTGCTTTTGCTAGTGAATGAAGAATTATTATTGAATTGAAATAATATGTTAAATACTCTAACACATTTATGTTACTATTAAACCTTCAATAATAATTTAAGTTATTATAATATTATAATTAATATAATAATTTTATGTGCATTTTCTAGGCCATTAGATAATATTCTAGCATCCTGTCCTTTCATTATACTTATGTTTGCGATTTTATGCTTTTTAAATTTTTCTTGTTCTATTCTTCCTTTTGTTTCCCTTTCCTCCTCCTCTTTCTTCTCTTTTGATGAGAGTAGGGTCAGGTCAATAATCCTGTGCCATTGCCTTTGTCTTTTTCAGTCTGTCTTATGTCTTTATATATTAGCCCCAATCACCCTGAAGTCCTCTCTCATGTTGGCAGCACTACTTCTAGCTTCCCGGGGTCATTTCATTTTGTAGGAAATGTGTCTCTCAGTTCTGTAGTGCTGTCATTCTGTCTGTGGTCTTTCCCTACTGCTCTTCTAATCTCACATGCATCCATGTGACTGTGATGCCATGTTTCTAAGTGTTTGTGTCATTAAACATTGAAAACTCCATTTCTCCTATTCCATGAACCATATATTTCCCATGCCAGCTTCTTCATTTGTCTTCAGCAAGCCCGCACTGGAATTCTTATTTCTCAATAACATGCATACAAAGTTGACATGGGATTTTTCTATTTTAATAGAATAAGCTATGGATTTTTATACCCACATCATGCAGAATTATTTAGCTTCATGCCTAATTACAATGAAAGACCAGGCCTTTTTTTTTTTTGTATTTAGCAGAGGAGGAATGAGAAAAAAAACTTTAATTGGTCTTTACTCTGGAATTGTAGCATATTATCAGTTCCCTACACTAGGGCTCATGCCTCATATTGGCAGCACATTTTATTCATAAGAAAAATGCAAGTGCTCTTCCTACTGAATCCAGGGCCTACTTGGGAAGATCTCTAATGGTCTCTCAGTTTTGTCTGAGAGTATGTTGCAGTAATGACAACTCAGACTTTCCAAGATTTCATTTCTCCTTCAAGGTATCTATTGACTTTCTCTTAATGAAATTTTCTTCACAGTGAGTATGTTTTTAAATTAAAATTTACAAGATTGTGCTGTATTCCTTAGAAGGGCAAAGGTGGTGTTGGGATGAGTGATTGGTCTGATTTGGGAGAAAATCGCCTATTTCCTTCTGTGCAACTTTTCAAAGTTCACGACATGGATACCTTTAGTCAGTTTTGTGCTCCTACTTTTTATAATATAGTTCTTGATGGTTTCACTGGTTTTCAGAAGTCAGTAACAAATGAGCAAGGAGAATTTATTATACCAGATTGCGAGCTTTCCTGTGTGTGCCTCTGATGCTACCTGCCTCCAGACTTACACAGTGGCTAGCCTGTGCTCTTCATTACCTTCTGAGTCTAATTGAAAATGTAAATTGGCTTAAGTGTGAAGACAGTCTTAACTAAAATATGTTCCTCAATTTGTTTTCTGCAGCCTGTGGAGAAGAGTTCTTTAATTAAATTATTTGTTTAATATAAATAATAGCATCAATTAACTAAATAGTTATGTTCAACATTGCTTAAGAAAACAGTTTCAAACAAGAGTGTAAGAAATACCCACTTTTAAGTTTCTTCTGAAAAGGCCCTGTCAGGCTGTGTCTTGCAGTCTAAGTCTTCTTTAACTTAGGCTTTTAGCTATGATTTCTGCTCTACTTGCTATTTCTGACAGAGACAATTACCGAACTCTTAGGACATGTTGGCTGAAGTGGTCATACTCTGCTAATAATGGCCACTCTCTGTTTTGAGTGGGAGTGGGTAACTGGCCCTTGACACTTTCCAAAATTACTAATGGCCTCCTTACCCCAAATCCTTCACTTCATTAGATCCCATCTCTCTGGCCTTTCTTATTGGAAGGAGTAAAAGAAAGAAATGACATTTTTAGAGTTTCTAAAATCTCAAGAGAACCCTAATCCTAACCCTAACTCTAACCTCTACCCTTAACCCCTAACCCTAACCCCTAATCATAATCCTAACCAGTGGACAAAATTTGATGACTGGGGCCATATCACTAGATTCATATCCTCCTTTGGTAGAAACCTTATAAAATCCTACTCCCTACACCTCTTGCATGACAGAACATTACTACCACATCTCAAGTGACATGTGTCTGGAGTCTACCTGAATTATAGTAGATGCATTCCACACCAAGTCATATTTTCCCATTACAGACTTTGAATATGACATTATAATTCATAATAAATTAAAATACCTGGCATAGCCTACAGCCATGTTTCTTCATAAAAAACATTTGTTCTAATATAAACTATGTAGTTTTAATTGTTACAAAACTACAATAAAGCAATTTTAAATTTTTATTTGTTTTGTCTTTACAGGCCTATTGTTGCTTCCCACTGAGCCATTTCTGACAGATACTGGATTTTTAACCAATTAGAAAACTAAGAGACTATACTGATTTTTATTAGAACAAAATATGTACTGCCACTGCCATAAAGTTGTCAAAATAAAAATATAGTTCCATTATGGCTATGATATAAATGTATTCAGGAGGTTAATTTAAATTTTTTTATTTCAAAACTATCTTTTATTTATAAATTTTTGGACAGAATTCAAGTTGTGATATTAAAATATCCCCAAAACATTTTAGAAGTATTAAAAACAATTAAATTACAAATTTTCAATTAAAAACAAATAATTACAGAGCTCAAAATTTAAAATGTCTTTCATAAAGTCTTTGTTTCTCAACAGGTGGAGATATTTTAAAGGAGAGACACAGACAACAAGTACCGAGTGCTTCCCCTCTGTACGTAGAGCAAGCTTATCTTATAAATCGGCTTGACCCACTACAGCCATCGCATCGTCATGAGCAATTATAAAACAGCATATTTACATTCCAGAATGGTAAATAAAAAGAAAGTAGAATTTGCTCCCCAAACTCTACCATTCTGGTGTCTATCAGCAAGGCATTCAATTAGGTCTCTACAAATAAGTTTTTCTTTAAAGTAAAAATTAAAAACATTTGCACCCTACCTATGTCACAGCACCATTGAAAGGCATAGACATGATAATGTACAAAGCAGTGGTTTGCATGAAAATTCAAACTAAATTAAGGCAGGCATAAGACGTCAAAGTTTAAATTCAGTTCACAGACATGACACAGTTATAAGCTTTAGTAGTAGAGTTTGCAAAACACATACATAAACAACTTAAGTAATTACATTAAGTCTAATATATAAAAACATAGATGCTTGTATTATACTATGAGATAATTTTTTTGATTTTGAAAAGGGATGTAGAATGCAGATGGTCAACCATAAAAAGGTAGCTAATGTGATTTATGTCACTAATGGACAGTGAATGGACTCAATGAATCTGGACCCTGAGAAAACACCACTTACTAAGGGAAGAGGAACAGAGCCACCAGGGAACAATGCTGAGGGAGAGAAGTCACCAAAGAGGTCAGGTAATCCCCTAAACCAGAGGTAGACAGAATCCTAAGAATTGTCAGGGGCTGGGGGAACAACACAGAGGAGGGTAGGCCAGGGACAAGTGCCTTTGGATAAGGTGACCTCAGAGATTAGTAAGAGCCAAATTGAAGTGGCTGCAGTGACTAATGAGGATCTTAAAACAAGGTCAGGCCGACCTTTGTCAAACTGAGTCATAAACAGAATGAAAACAAGTAGCATATGTGAGTGGGTGGCAAAGGTCGGGACACAAGGTCTCTTGTCATAAGACAAAAAAAGAAGAAAGGAAGACAGAAGGGGGCCAACATGGGAGAGTATCTGAATCGGTACAGACAAGGAACTCGGAATGGAAAGAGCAAAAATGACTTGAGGACCAAAAGAGAGGGGCTCCATGTAAATAGCTGAGTCTTCTGTGGCGTCAGGAGCACATGAAGTGTTCAGAGAAGGCAGCCTCATGGGACTACAAACATTTTATACCTTTGTCTTGCTGTTTCTTTGATCATTCACCATTGCTTTTAGATCTGTTATGGTCAGGAACAATTTTCATGTGGTCACCAGAGAAAGAGGTATTAATTGTATGGGTTACCTAGTCTTTCTCATCTTCTATGTCTCTCTCCACTACTTCCTAATGTGGAAATTATAAACATATCCAATAATTTCTGCCGATTTAAGCGTCTTCTCTCTTCTGATTCTATGCAATGGTGATATGAGAATGAAAATGTATTCTCTGTTTACCTCCCTGCCAAGAGTCATACTATAAATATGTATGAGTATTTTAAACAATTTACCAAATCAAACATTGGAATAATGTACCTTAAATATGCCTCTGCCATGCTGGGCATGCAAATTTGACCTTACATTGTCTATAATCTTATGCTCTAATCTTAAAACTATATTTCTAATGAGGTTTCAGTATTAATTATCAAATTGCTGACTTGTTTAAGCTGGTTTTAGTTGTGTGTGTTTTCAGGGAAGTGCATCCTGAAGTCTCACATCTTTAGAACTCTGATGTCCCCCCAGCTGCCCTAACAGAGATGGGTTCATAAGCCACTACTTTAGTGAGGATCACCAAATGAGCCAGTAAATCTGGCTTCAGTTCCATGATCCTCATCTGCTTTGTGGTTTGATAAACCTATAAAATCTTATTTCAAAAGTGTGTTAATAAAAACTGGATGGCATTTATATAAATCCTGGCTGAAGATCACAGGGCTTGTGACTGGATAGATACAAGTTTCAATCCCAGATTTCCCCCTGGTTTGCTCTATCACTAGATACCATATGCCAGTGAGGACCATTACTTAATATACTTGAACTCTTTCTCATGAGGTATCAGGGCACTGCAACTAAAATCTTAGATGTTTATTCTTATACTACCAGTACTTTCACTAATAGTACTACTTATACTATCAATAACTTTGCCAGTATATACTTTGAAGCTCCTCTAAAGCATTAAAACCAAGAAGAGTCCTTTTTGGCCATATTGCATAGTACCTGTGGACCACCTGGAGACTTAGGTGCCCAAACATATCATACTTAAGATAATCCTTGTTCTTTTAATTCTATGCAATGCTAATATGGGAATAAAAAAATGTACACTCTGATGCCCACATGTATGTGTATGGAATGGTAAGGCTATGCTCAATGAAGCAATAATAATAGCAGAAAGTGGTCCATGATACTGTGTCCAATAGGTCACAAAGATTTGAGGAGAGGCAACCATTCACATAGAGAGTTCATCTACTGAGGAATGGCTACTAGTACACAGGAGGACTAAGGGAATCCTTGTAAACAAGGTTGGCAAGATTGAAGAAACCTCAGACTGCATCTGTGATGATACGAAATTTTACTTTTTTGAAGAGTCTCTGTTGTGGTGGTTTGAATCTGCAATCCTACCATCTTTAAGGTAGAGATATGAGGGCTACAATTTTGACACCCTTGAACCGTGTCTCAAAAAACACCCATAGTCAAATCAAATTTAAAAAAAAATTCTATCCTTTTATGTTTATTTAAAGCTGAGTTTTTGTGTATAAGCACTATTGTTCCAGCATATTGCCATAATAATATCTCAGCAATGCATATACACCATGTGGAGTTGTTTAATGCATCAGGCAGCCCTAAAATATTATATTTATGTATATGACTAGCACTTTTCTCATTACAAAATTCTTTCCCTTCAGCAAGTGTCTAAACTCCTAAATTATACCCACTTGTAACCGTGTCCCTCTCCCCCATGTTCCTCAGCTCATATCCATCCAGGCAATGAGTCAAGCAATCAGAAGAACCTGCAGCTCGTGCTGCTTATTGTCTCGCAGGTTAATTCTATTGGGGAAGGGGAAGGAGACGGTTTCTCTGAATAGCCCAGGCTGTCCTGGAACTCACTCTGTAAACCAGGCTGGCCCTAAACTGATACATCTACCTGCCTCTGACTCCTGAGTGCCAGGATTAAATGTGTGAGCCACTATGGCTGGCACAGGTTCATACTTAAAGTCCATTGTTCTACCATGCCAAACTTAGGTGTGTAGTGTTCATTTCTGCGTGGTTTCATTGCTCTCTGGTCGGACCTCTACTCTATTTCTCCCTGTAAATACTATGCTACAAAATCAAGCTTTGTTTGATCAAACCATTCTTATGTTCTCTTGATACCACCCATGTCTACTCTTTAGGGCAAATCATAATGACTTACCTTGGTCGCTACCACATCCTTGAAGCCTCATTGATCTGTGTGTTAGCGTTCTGCTGTGGAGTGATCAACATACGTGAACTAAACTTTCAATGCTCTAGCCTCTAGATTTTCCATACACTAAGGTTAGAATGAAGCTCCACCTGCCACACATCACCAATTTTAAATATCCTCTGAGCTCTTAAGCATTGGTTGTGGGCATCACCAGCAATCGTGTTTTCTTACTGTAAGTACTTATATTGTTTCTATGTCTCCTATCTATTCTCAATTTCCAGACTTGTTTCCTTAAATAAGTCCACATGCTTATTCTTCAGCCCCTAGAGATCTACTTTCTTTTAGCCCAGAACTAGAGTCACAAATTATATTATCAATAATTTTATTTCTTAGTTAGATGGACCATTACAGCCAAGAGCCATATAACATAGGGTCAAGTTTGCACACTATTGTCTACTATTCTGTTTAAATATTTAAGAAGATAAAATACTAAGGAAATTTATATAAATGACTACAATTGATTAGTCTAAATGTACATGGTATCAAACACTTAAACAATACCTAGAATTATAAATATATCCTTTCCACTGACATTAAGTTAGTATGATAGCCATTTAGCCACACAAATGACCCAATATTTTCCAGAAATCTGTAACTGGTATTATACATCTTTGATAGGTCAAGTAAAAGGCTTGTAGTGTGATCATTTCGATGCAAATAATGAGTTCTGTGGCAAGTGCCTATTAAATGCATGGGTGTGGATGGATGTGCTTCGCAGAAGATCGCAGGGGCTACAAGTTTTAATTAATTTCTCTACCATCAACAGAAGATAAACTCATATATTTTTCTCAAAAGATATAAACCAATCCAATGTAGGTCTCTTCTTACTTATCCCTCTCACACCTTATTTCCCAAGGAAGTGGAGGCTTTGCTTATTTTACCTCTTCCTGGGGCCTAGAGCATGGTAGTCACTATTCATTAACTGATTGAATGATCAGAGAATAAAAATGTACTTCAATTAAATCCCAGATACTTTGAAATGTTAGCATTCTAAAATACCAGGCAGTGCTACACCCTCTGATGAACAGGTGCAAAAAGGAATGAGACACAGATATGCTCAGGTTTATTTGATTTTTAAGTATTTTTTTTCAATGTGTGTGTGTGTGTGTGTGTGCGTGTGCGTGTGCGTGTGCGTGTGCGTGTGCATGTGTGTGTGTGTGTGTGTGTGTGTGTGTGTGTGTGCGCTCGCACGCACGCGCAGTGAGTGCAGAGTCAAAGTCTGAGGATGCTATGAGAAGTCTGATGCCAGAAGTCACCAAATATCCTGGACTAGAGCTACCTGACCAGGGTGCTGGGAACCAAACCTAGATCCTCAGCAAAAGCAGTAGCAAGTGCCCTGACCACTGAGAGCATCTCTCCAGCCCCACAAACCTACTCCTTAAAAGTTTACCCTCAAGTTCAATTCTCCAATGCTTATTCTGGAATTATGTGATTGGAAAAATGTTTACTTCACCTTCTTACTATTTTCATTGTGTGTATGTGTTTTTTTTTTTCCTCTGGCACTGGTAATCCATCCTAGATCCTCCTCATGCATATTAAGTAAACAATCTTCCACTGAGCTCCATTCTGTCAGCTCTTTGTTTCACCACTTAAGACAATAGCAGGGGGAAATTAATATATATTTAAGCTTTATCTTAATTTTATTACATCTTTCATTTATGTGTGTGTGTGCGTGCGCATGTGCGCGCACATGCACGCATGTGCCTGCATGTGTGTGAACACACATGAACATGCCAAAGCACAGATGTAGTTAGAGCACATTTTGCAGGAGTTGGTCCTTTCCTTCTCCCACATGTCTCTAGGATTGAACTCAGGTTGTCAGACTTGTTAGCAAATTCATTTACCCATTCAGCCATCTTCCAGGCACATGCAGTATAGATTTCTTTTAAGTAGGCTACATTAAATTTAAGAGGATTGAGAAAAATTTCTCTGACAAACATTCAACAATGTGGAAAACATGGCTAAACAATGGTTAGATGATTAAAATGCAGACTTAGAGTAGGCCACAGAATTAGCTTCAAAGTATACTCATATACATTCACAGTGATGGTTACATATATTCATATATATATATATATACACACACACACACACACACACACACACACACACACACACACAAATATTCATAGAAACTAGTATTTTTGTATCTGTTTCCAATGGGTTTATTCTTATCAGTTTATAGATTTGTTGTTAAACCAACACTAAATAAATACACAAATAAATAACCGCTAGAGATGCTACTGAACCAATTGGAATGCCCGCCTTTAGTGGAAGCGGTAAAACCTGTTAGCTTCTGAGGGATTTGGCAAAGACTTCAAAGATGGCTCACATACCTCAGTGATGGGTACACTATCTGCTATCAGGTATTTGTGATGACAAAGAATTCTATCCTTTGGATCATGGATGAAAGTAATATTAAAACATTAGTCCTGAAGCTGGGAATTTGGCTACGAATCACACAAACTTAATATTTTAGTGTCTTGCCTATAAAAGTGACGCAGAACTTAAGCAGATGACCAACCACTTGTAAGTAGTTACTGGTGGGACGAGGACAGATGACCAGGAAGCCAGAAAGCTAAATCCCTACAGTTGTCAGAAACAAGGACAAAGGAGATGCAGTGTCTGACTAAATGATGCCTGTGGCTTACTGAAGCTGTAATGTAGGCAACTTTCAACCATGAAAGACTACCAGTCAGTCCCCCTTTCAAATGTATGTGTAAATGTCTTCATAAGAATGCCAGCTCAACTGCTTCTTATGTAGAAGAGGAAAAGAAAAATAGAAACCAGTTTGCCAGATAATTATGATATATTCTTGCCCACATCTGTTATTCCTCACCAACTTTCCTTAATGTTCAAATAAAAACAATGTGTACACTAGTTTCAGATAAAAAAAAAAATAGTGTATTTCAAAGAAATTGTGTCTACCAAAGGGGATATTTTGTATAGCTGGATTATGGCAGGCTTGACATTAAAACGCAAATTTCCTGACTTTCAGTAGGCAGCTTATTGTTCTTGTTTTAATGATCCCTTGTCTTTTCACAAATAAGTAACAAAGGTAGAGTAGCTTTTATAAGAAACATGAGAAAATAAGTAATAACCTAATCATAGAGCTACCTCTCTAAATACTTGTTTTGACTAGCACCACAGTGCAACTTCAAAGCTGTTAACAAACCGAAAGGAGCCATGTTAAGCCCCTCAATTGCTGACACCCGAATGCCGGCCTGTGCTTTCCACTTTGATCTTAGCTCAAGATGCTAAGCTTCTTGCTCCGTGTAGTACATCAAATATTCCTACAATGGCTTATGTGTAGGGTGGAGTTTTGAGAGTGAGGTTTCAACTTCTCTGTATGTCACTCATAATGGCGTAGGACTTCACACATGTTTCAACACATCTGCATTGTGAGAGAAAGTGTTTGGAAATCCAAGGCTGTTGATGACAAGAGTCAGGCTCATCCAGAAATGATATCTGAAAGCTATGACAAAATGTTTTCAGATGTTTTTGTTGCATGTGATTTTGTTCCCACTTGGAATCACATTCGCAATCAACACTTACCTGTTAGTCCAGGAAGCAATGCATAGCCTTTATGCACTGACTGGCTTTAGCAGGGCTGTTCGTTTCTTGCTGTTGCTTTTGTTTTTGTTTGTTTATTTGTTTCTGTTTGTTTTGTTTTTCAGATAGAATATTTATATAGCACACACTGGTTTTAAACTCACTATTCTCCTGCCTCAACCTCCTAAGTGCTGAAATTTCTGATGTGCATTGTCATACCAGGTTTCTATTTTGGCTGTGCATTTTTAAAAAACCCAGTCCACTGACACTCTGAGCAACTTTTATGGATTTGGTCAACTTTAAAGGTACTTTGAGTATCTTTCATTGAATCATTTTGATCTAAGAAATTAAATGCAACATTTTAAAGAGGTTTTACAGGTTATAATGGAGATCAAAGTATATGTCTTTGATCTCATATTATAAAAGCCTTACTTGAGACATCATAAGATTAGCTTAGTAAAATCATAAGCAATGACAGGTGTTAATCCAAATCTCCTTTGAGGGTACTTCGTCCTTCAATCCATAAAATTCCTGTCAAACATAATCAAGTACAGTGACTGGCCTGGTGGAGTTTATAGCTAAGGAAAAGAAAGAACTTTTTTGTTTCAAAAATGTCAAAAATATGAATGTTGTACTTGCTACTATTACTCCTAGATCTACTACGGCAAGGCCATATTGTCAAACCTTTTATTCATTACTTTCCTGTTCAAAACCTCCCTATGAAGTTTATAGCCTTAATTATATCTTATCTGAAAGCTAACTGAAGCTAGAGAGAGGTTGAATAACTTGCCAAATGTGACAGAACTGGTCAGTGACCATCACACCTTGATCCTTTCCATTCTAAAAGCTAAATTTTGCAAATGTGCCACACTCCACTGCTAGATATCTAGATTTTTTTAAAGATTAAAATAGAATAGGCTAAGAATGAGACAATGGAAAAATTAATAGGAGAGTCTAGACATGCTTGAAAACTGAAAACAGTGTGACCAACACACATGATACAAAAAGCATATGTTTATGTGGTACGAAGGTTGATACTGATTGTGAATTTCACGAGATATAGAAACTAAGATATAAGGCCCTGGCATTCCTGTGATTGAGCAGAGGTTAGCCTCTGCTGACATCAGTGTTGGATTATCAAGATTAGGTAAACTGAGGTGGGAAGACCCAACCTTCTTTGGCCTGGGGTCCCAGGCTACATAAAAAGTAGAAACTAAAAAGCTGGCTGCGAACCAGCATTCCCTGCTCTCTGCTGCCTGACTGAAGATACCGTGTGAGCAGCTGCTCATGCTCCTGTTAAAATGGCTTCCCGGCCTGTACTTCCAAAACATGAGCCAAACTAAAGCCTTCATCAAACTGGGTTTGTTGAAGTCGTGAGACAAGTAGTTGCTAATCATACATAAGTATGACAAATATCCTTATTATAAAATGCAACAGCATCCTACTTCTGACTGAGAAATCTTCAAAACTCCCAGAACCTATGTTAGATACTTGGAGTACATGCAGGTAATTCAAGCTCCCTTGCTATGAGAGTGCTTGGACAGGTGGAAGGAAAGACACTTGCTTTACAAGTCTGGCAAACAGAGGTCAGGCTTCAGAACCCCTGGACAGTGGATGTAGAGAACTGACTCCACAAGATCTCCTCTGACCTCCCCAGGCATGCTGAGATATGCTCATTCACACACACATATCATAAGCAAACACACTAAAAGTAAAGAAACAATTAAAATGATGTAAAATTCATCAAAAAACAAGACTAAAACTAATTGTTCCCATTGGGCATTGCGAATGAGCAGCCTTATTGAACTGAGGTCAGGCAATTAGACTCAACCAATCCTCAGAGCTTTCATTCAGGTATCTGTGGTACAGGCAAGACAGCAAGTACCCTGTACCCCAGAAAGTCAACAACACATTAGTGACTCAGCACGTCAGCACATGGGAGTAGCTAATCTTACTTGCCTGGCTAATGATATACGCCTGATTGTATAGTTCTCTAATTGTTTCAGGTAATTACATGGAGCCTCTAATAGATATAAAGCCAACATTATCCAAGTCATAATTATTAGGTAAACACACCTTTTAAAATAAGTATGTTGAGTTACTCTGAAGAGGATTAAATTGGGTTTTAATATCTTTAATACCTGTGACTCCATTATTGAGGCATTAGTTCCAGGAATGCTATAAATATTTAATATGAAATTAGAATGAGGACTATCTTATCCTCAATATGCTGAGTACTGTGTTCCTTTCGACTCTACCAACCCACTCTTTCCTCTCCAAGAACTCAGAGTCTAGATGGCCTTAACTCAATTTTCTTTCTTATTGACACTTCCAATTTCTTCGTCCAGTAAATCATTAGTTCTACCAATGACTCAACTATGCAGACTTTCTCATTTCTACCGTGTATGTGTGTGTGTGTTTATGTGTGTGTGTGTTTGTATGTGTTTGTACGTGTGTGTGTGTACATGTGTAGGTTTAGAAAATTTTTTTTACTTTGTCATTGTCTTATGTTCAGCTCCTTATAGAACAGGTTTGGAGTAGGAAATCATATTGTATTTTTCCCAGATTACTTTGTGTCACAGTTTGAAATCATTTATCTAAGGAAGTAGTTTTGGAGAGTACCCTCAAAGAGGAAGGGGAGTGGGGAAGGGATACGGGGTTTGTTGAGGGGAAACTGGGAAGGGGGATAACATTTGAAATGTCAATAAATAAAAAAACCAATAAAAAATGAAAAAAAGAATTTAAAACTAAGGTTTTTCAGATTTTTCATGATGCAGAATTGGGATCTATAGTTCTAAAGACAATAAAGAAATTCCAGACTCTTGTTGCCACACAGGAAAAAAAAATAACATTAAACATGAAGCAATTTTCATGATAGAAAGCAGGTTGTACTCTGTATGGGAAAAGAATTACAGGAAGGAATGTCAAATGAATTTAGAATCAAGGAGCTGGACCGGACGCCTGCAATGAGGTCCTTTACTATGTCAAATAAGTATGCAACACATTGGTAGGCATGTCAATAATTACCTACATATCAGGAATATATGAGACACACTCTTATCAGACTCATTCAGAAGATTGCACAACAGCTGGAATGCTATTAAAGGAAGCTATCTATATGTGTGCTTGCCAATAATTCATGGGGCCAGGATTAGTCGTTCCTATTTTCCTTGCATTAAAGGGTGAACCAGAAAGACACAGTACAAGGTTCCTTCTAAGATAATTTCTCTCAAAGTCATTAAGATCTATTTACAGAAGAGGCTTATGAGCAAGCTAATCAAATGGACTACTTGGCAAAGTTGTGCCATGGTAAATGCTTTGGGCATGAAACAGACATGGTTGATCTTCAGTATTAACTTCCAAGTTGCTATCAATTTTTTGATAGGTTATGTGGGTGGGCAGGAATGGTTTTAGAACAATTACTGGATTAAATGTTTATTTTGCAATTCAAAGAAATAAAAAAGAAACCGCAGTCCCTGTTTGTACAAGATAGCTAAGATAGAAGAAAAGTATATAATTATTCAGTAGGATAGTAGCTGTTTACTTTTTGATGGCATTGGGGCATTGGGTCCTTGGGCTCTTTTCTTTGTTAAAAAGTGGATCATATATTCATTTTTCAATATTCCCATTATACTGACAACATTTTGAAGTCTGATGTGGATAATTTAAATACAGCAAAAGAAATAATTTGGTTACTAATATAATGAATTCTGGTTTCTAATTGTCTCTAAAACTCAAGAAATCCCCAGGTCATCATGCCATAAACCTGCCTGCATCTGTAACCACAAGGCTCCACCCCTGTGAAGCTTATCCCAAGGCATGTCTGCACCAAAGTCACAAAGCCTCATACAGGTCCTCTATCACTAACATTCATCTTGATGAAATGACTATGAGAATATTTTTCTGTGTGTTGTACATCCAAGACTAATTTGTAACACAAAGTACCCAGTAACACAAAATGCAGGAAGTCTAATGGTTACAGAATCACCACTGTAGGAACTTTGAAAAGTACAGGCAGGAATAACCCTTGTTCAAAACCAGATGAGTTTAATGGCCCCTATCCTCCTTCCTAGGCATTTTGCCCCTTCTAGGGCCTCTAAGCTTGATTCTATAGCTTCGGAACAATAGAGGGCACAACCAATGCCTAAAATACACCAAAAAGCTCCTAAAAATCACTTCTTTTCCCCACTAACATTAAAATTGGCTAATTCTATGATCCATTCCTTCTGACCATTACAAAAGAATAGTCAGACAAAAAGAATGACATTCTCAAAAAAAACTTAAATTAAAAAATTAGATGTCGCCGGGCAGTGGTGGTGCACGCCTTTAATCCCAGCACTTGGGAGGCAGAGACAGGCGGATTTCTGAGTTCAAGGCTAGCCTGGTCTACAGAGTGAGTTCCAGGACAACCAGGGCTATACAGAGAAACCCTGTCTCGAAAAACCAAAAAATAAAAAAAATTAAAAAAAAATTAGATGTCAAATTGGACATAGAACCTGAGGACCCAGCTATACCACTCCTGGGCATATGCCCCAAAGATTCTCCAACATATAACAAGGACACACACTCTATTATGTTCATAGCAACCTTATTTATAAAAGCCAGAAGTTGGAAACAACCAGATGTCTGTCAATAGAAGAATGGATACAGAAAATGTGGTACATTTACACAATGGAGTACTACTCAGCTATTAAAAACAATGAATTCATGAAATTCTTAGGCAAATGGATGGAACTAGAAAATATCATTCTGAGTGAGGTAAACCAATCACAAAAGAACACATATGGTATACACTCACTGATAAGTGGATATTAGCCCAAAAGCTCGGAATACCCAAGATACAATTCACAGACCACATGAAGCTCAAGAAGAAGGAAGACCAAAGTGTGGGTCCTATTTAGAAAGGGAAACAAAATACTCACAGGAGCAAATAGGGAGACAAAGTGTAGTGCAGAGACTGAGGAAGGACTATACAGAGACTGTCTCACCTGGGGATCCATATACAGTCACCAAATCCAGACACTATTGTTGATGCCAAGAAGTGCTTGCTGACAGGAGCCTGATATAGCTGTCTCCTGAGAGGCTTTGCCAGAGCCTGACAAACACAGAGGTGAATGCTTACAGCCAACCATTGGACTGAGCTCAGGGTCCTCAATGGAGGAGTTAGGGGAAGGACTGAAGGAGCTGAAGGGGTTTACAACCCCATAGAAAGAACAATATCAACCAACCAGACTTCCCAGAGCTCCCAGGAACTAAGCCACCAACCAAGGAGTACACATGGAGGGACCCATGGCTCCAGCCACATATGTAGCAGAGGATGGCCTTGTCAGGCATCAATGGGAAGAGAGGCCTTTGGTCCTGTGAAGGCTCAGTGGATGCCCCAGTGTAGGGGAATTCGAGGGTGGGGAAGTGGGAGTGGGTGGATGGGGTAACACCCTCATAGAAGCAGGGGAGAGGGGATTGAATAGGGGATTTCAGGGGGACCGGGGGTTGAAATGTAAATAAATATCCAATAAAAAAAATTAGCTGTCAATTGGAGCAAATGTGTTAACCAGTCCAACAACATAAAGTTTATATAGGTATAAAAGTTTCTAGTTGGTGTGATCCATACACCTTCCTAGAGAAATGAGTTTGTTCTAAGCCTTAAGGTAAAAAGAATAATAGAGGAGTCAAAAAGACGACTTTCAGTATATTGCACAAGTCATTAATGTTCTGCGTCAACTAAAAGGCAAAGGCAAAAAGTGTAGCCTTCCTATTTACAGTGTTTTAAAACACATTTTGATGTGTAGGTATCAAACAGATGAATAGCTAGGGATAATAAACACAATTGTTTTTTCTTTTTATCTGATTGTGGAGTATTTATTACGTAATAAGATATCCATTGTTAACTTTTAAGAGGTCTTTTTTATTAATATTCACAAAGAAAAAGTATAAAAATCTAACTTCAAAATAAATTCCCAGTGAAATAAATAAGTACAGTCTTCTAACACTGTGAAACAGAATCTCACGTAGCCAAGGTACAACGAGGAGCTTACTTGTAGTTATTCCAAGAGGATGGCAGATAAAACAGCAGGAGCATTTTGATGTTGCATGTTTAGGGAAGGAAGGACACTGCAGGAAGAGCAATGACTTGAATAGACTCTTCTGTTCACACTTAGGTGCACTAACTTCCCAGCTATTGGGCCTTCAATGGCTCAGCATATCATTCCTCCTCTATCCAGTGGAGACAGGTTGCTCTAAGTCGTTGAGGAGATATGTGGTAAGACACGAAGCCTAGCAAACTGTAAAGCCTGCAGGAGTATTCATCACTATGGAACCCTTACAATTCCCCTTTGAACTTCGGCATTTTTCCTTTTAAACTACCTTGCTTATACCTTCGAGGCACTTTTGTCCTTTATGCCCTAAATAGACTTTAAAATATATCCTTAACATGTTCCTTATTCCCTAAGTGTCTACATAAAGAGTTTGACTGCCATTTGCTTTGAATCAGTGGCTGCGACTGTAGACCTAGACTGAAAGTATTTTCAGCCATTTCTAGGCTCCAGTGTCCTTTATTGGCTGAGTGAGACAGGAACTCTGGGATAGTTACCAAGTGAAATTACCTGTGGTAGAATTTAAGATGAACCACTTTAGCTCAATCATTCCTGCAGTTCTTCTTCACTGAAATGTGATGGTAAGTGGGTCTCTGGCATTAGCTCTTGAAAACCCTTAATCACCAAGGGCAAGTGGGTAATGCTCTGAATCGATCATTGTGAGAAAATGGATAGTCCTTTTTGTGCTTTAGGAAGCACGTCCTTCCCCAGCCTGTCCCTACTGGACCTGAAGTCTCTGTACATGCTGAACTGTTTTTTAAGCAGGAATTGCTACATGGAAAATGAACATAATTCTTGCATTCTGCCAACACCCACTGTAGAGAAAAATAATGAAGCAACAATATTAAGCATAACTGAACAGAATTATTTTTCCTCCTCCTTTTTGTTTTTGTTTTTTAAAAATCAAGTCTCAACTTTAGTATGATTGTCAACAATTTATGTAATAAAGATTCTATAGACTAGGGAAGAAAAGACTGGCTCATTTGACAGAACAAAAACAGCATGCAGGAGGTGATGGAATATGTCATCTTTTCATGAGAAGTTCCTCTGTGCCTTATCATAGCTAATTAAAAGCTAGGATGGGTAATGACGGAGGATAAATTAGAGCTTTGACAGCTGAATTATGAAAGTTAAGTTGCCACAGTCAATCACTATTATTTAATTATGTCTTCCAGAGCCTCACAAAACTATAGCAGAGAAGAAGGATCACACCTGAGATCTATAGCATTGCTTTGAAGTTTCTTATTAATTCCAGCAACAAAGCCAGAGGCAGGACTACCACTGTATGTGCTTCAAGGAAGTGGAATTAAAAGACTAAGGATTCATATCATGATACAAATCTACACTCACTGGTTCTATGTTAAGAATGTGTCTTAGCATGGCACATCTCATTGTTAATGTCATAGACAGCCAGTTTGGAAATTACTGTGTCAGTGTGTGATCTTAGATACTTAAGAACAAGAACTGTTGTTGATAAGCAGGCGCAAAAGCAACAAAAACAGAAGGTGAGGCTGTACTTGTGACTGAGAGTCAGTTAAAAATTCACTGAAAGAACTGAGGAAGAACAACCAAATAATTTTAAGATTGTCTCCATAGTCACAAGGATGGGTATCATTTACAACAGTAGTTGTCAACCTCCCTGTACTGGCTAGTTTGTGTGTCAACTTGACACAAGCTGGAGTGATCACAGAGAAAGGAGCTTCAGGTGAGAAAATGCCTCCATGAGATCCAGCTGTAAGGCATTTTCTCAATTAGCGATCAAGGGCTGAGGGTCCCTTGTGGGTGGTACCATCTGTGGGCTGGTAGTCTTGGGTTCTATAAGAGAGCCAGCTGAGCAAGCCAGGAGAAGCAAGCAAGCCAGTAAGTGACATCCCTCCATGGCCTCTGCATCAGCTCCTGTTTCCTGACCTGCTTGAGTCCCAGTCCTGACTTCCTTTTGTGATGAACAGCAGCATGGAAGTGTAAGCCAAATAAACCCTTTCCTCCCCAACTTGCTTCTTGGTCATGATGTTTGTGTAAGAATAGAAACCCTGACTAAGACACTCCCTAATGCTGCGACCTTTTAATACAGTTCCTCATGTTGTGTTCCACAACCACAAGATTATTTTTATTGCTACTTCATAACTGTAATTTTGCTATTGTTATGAATTGTAATATCAATATGTGTTTTCCAATGGTCTTAGACAACTCTTCTGAAAGAGTCTTTCAACCCCCAGAGGAGTCATGATGCACAGGTTGAGAATCAGATTTATAGACCTGCTGATATGAGAACTGAGGTACTTCTAAAGATGGACAGTGCAGTCAGCTTTCGTGATACAGTACTAAAATAGCAGTATTTGAGAATCTGACCTGGGATGATAGAAGGACCATGTGCCAATTTAGATAGATAGATGGATAGATAGATAGATAGATAGATAGATAGATAGATAGATAGATAGATAGATGGAAAGGAAGGAAGGAAGGAAGGAAGGAAGGAAGGAAGGAAGGAAGGAAGGAAGAAAGAAAGAAAGAAAGAAAGAAAGAAAGAAAGAAAGAAAGAAAGAAAGAAAGAGAGAGAGAAAGAAAGAAAGAAAAGATAGGTCATTCACTTTCAGAAGGCCTAAGCTTTCTATATATAGTTATAATTCTTATGTTCACCAATCAGGAAAATGGGAATGTGAAAACCACTTAAATGAGAGATATACTCCTAAAAACAGTAAATATACAATAAATATAACATTTTAAATGCACTTTTTACATTTCTCTATCTGTGTGTATGTGGTATTATGTGGGATTTTGGTATATGTATATACGTGTGTGTGTGTGTGTTTGACTATCATATATATATTTATATGTGTGTGTATGGATATATGGTATATGTTTATCCAGCATAGTAGTCTGTACATGATGTGCATAGGCCAAAAGAAGCTGTCAGAAGGCCAACACTGCCATGCATGCTCTGATTTGTTCCCTTGAGACACAGACCCTTACTGACCTTGGTTTGGAGACAGAGTCCTGTTATCTCAGTACTTGGGAATCTGACCTTGGAGTTTGGCTGTCAGCCAGCAAGCTCTACGGATCCTTCTGTCTCCAAAGCTCACAATGCTAGGGTTGCAGGAGCATGCAAACCTACACCTGGGTTTGTATAGAGGTTCCTGGGATTCAGCTAAGAGTAAGCATTTGGTAGTATGAGTAACTGAGTTTGTATCCCCAGCACCCACATAAGACCACAAATCTTGGAGGCAGAAGACAGAGGCAGGCACATCCCTAATGTCTCAGTAGCTCCTATAGTAAACTGGTGAGATTCAACTTTTGAGACCATCGCCCAAAATATATGGTAGAAGATGACAGACAAAACCACCTGTGTGGCTGAAAGTAATTATTTTAAAACTGGGTTTTATTATAACTGACTTAATTATTTCTTTTTTGTATAGTCAATTTGTATATAATATCCTTTCCATATACAAGCAAGGCAATATATATTTATATATGAAGAATAAGATTTTGAAAATTATTTCTCATAGTGATAAGAAATTGCTACCAGAGAGCACAGGAAATAAAAAGTGCAAATGTCCTATTTTATCTCACATGGTACTTTTTTTTTTTTTTAGTATTGTTACTAAGTCTGTATTGTTATAATATTAAAATTAGACTCTCCATATTTTGCCCTTTAATGATGTAGACTTTGGCAATTTTATTTTATAAATAGCATTATTCAACCCTCATTGTCTCTGTATCAACTTATTCTAAATAATAAATGATGTAGATAAGGATGTAGCGTTTCACAATGTACTGGGATCCCCTGAATGTTAGGGAATGTCTGAAGGAGCGAAGTATAGACTGGGATTGGTGACAACTTCCCAGTCTGAACACATGCTTTGGGACAGGCTTTTCTTTCTACCCCTGGCTTTCCGCGGTCACCTCCTGAGCCCTTGCAGAATTCTTTTCCAAGAACTCAATGTATTTGTAGAATATTTGTATCTCAGAAGTAACAATAACAACTTAAAATGTGAGATGGTATTCAGATTGACTTATGAAAACATCGTCTAGTATCACTAAAATCTGTTTTGGTTTTGTTTTAACTTCCTTTGTAGGTTTGTCTATTTTAAAAGACTTGAATGATCTTGTGTTCTCAAAGTAAACTGCAGCTCCAATCTCCACATAATATAAAATAAAATAAAAATTCCTCCTTATTAGCCCCTGGTAATTTCTCCTGCTAAACTGTGTGTGGAGATTCTTTAAGAGTCCTATAGAGAATCAGATGGAAAGATGGAAAATCCCAGGCCTTGGATCTTGTTCTGAGTAATGATTCCCCCACTCCAAAGACATTTGAAAGTCACACTTTCAATAAAGTATCCAGCTTGGTGAGATCCCAACCCCTTCTCCACCCTCAGACCCTGCAGCTATCACAGGTCCACTATTTCTATTGGTGGATTTGACCATCAACTTGAAGCAACTTGAATGAGCTACCTTAAACTTGAAATGAAATGTGAGATTTGAAGTATACCGAACAACCAGTATTACCAGGCAAACACAAAAATGGAGGTCTATTTATTTAACGAACTCACATCAGCATTCTTTCAAATGACCATCTGCAATACTCAATAAAACACATGGGACTGGAGGAAGTGGTGTGTTTTGGAGCTTCCTTACCTGAGATTTTAGGAAGATGAGTGGGTTCCTTGAAGTAAGTCAAGAAGTTAATTTCTACTAGAGAGCATATCCATCTCCAGCCTCTACTCTTTCCTCTATTCATTTACCTCACCAAACAGTTACTATCGGTCAAGCACCTCTTCTGGGCAGCATAGCTTATTTACAACTTTTAAATCTCATTCTAAGAAAGTCCTACGGTACTAAGGTGAAGTATATTGCATTTTTTAAAAATATCTTTGGCCATGTACTATCAGCTTCATTGTCAAAGTACGTAATATCAAATTGTGAATTTGTCTTATCTAAGTTTCCCCATGAACATAGTGAGGATCACACCTCTATTTTATCCCTTAGAGAGTAATGTGTTCTCTAAAATGTTGGAAAGGTTTACAATAAATTTGAGGATTTTAAAAATGGATGTAAATATACTAGCTTATCAGCATTTAACATCTACTCAAAGAGTGATTTAGAATGATTAGTAAGAGATTAGTTTCAACCTCACTTTTAAACACTAAAAATTAGAAGACCAAGAGAAGTCGGACATATGCTTAACAGAATAGTGGATGCAATAAAGAAATGCTTCCGTTCCTTGGCCAGAATTAATTCTGTCATGGTTTTAGTTTAGGCTTATATTATTGTAATTATTTCCCTTTCCATCCCAACAAACTCATCTCTATTATCTATGTTACATGTCCTTGTAGGATTTGGGACTAGGCACAAACTGATGAATATTTACTGAATTAAAGTATATAGTGTAAGTAAGTAAAATATTCTAGAGTGGGTGGGAAGAAGGTGTTAGACTAACAATGTCAAGCTATGGGTACATCAGACAGGGTGAGCTTTTGAAATTTCGGTGAGTCTTGTCCTGCAATTTAAATATGAGAATTGGGAATGATAGAGACTGGTTCCTACAAATGAGTCAGTCTAGACAAAGTCTTTAAAAGTTGGCTTAGAAGAATCACTTCAAGGAATCAAAGAAAGAAACCCCTGCCAAAATATAGGCAGGGGATGATATATGAAAGGAAGTCAGAACAAATGGATTGGAATTAAAAATGGTCCAGCAGAGCATTTCAGAGATGTCTCTAAAGAATTTTTAAATAATGAATACTTGAGGTTCATGTGCCATACTATTAAAATAAAATTTCACTGCTGGTCAAACATGTCTGCCAGAAATATATTTATTGAGTCTAATCATTTAATAATGTTATAGAAAACAGTAGGAAGCTTATTTTAAAAAAAACAGTTCTTAAGAACTCAAGTTCTATTCTGTGAAAATTGTATTTGCCAACAAGGACATACAAGGGTGAATCAATACTGCATTATAGACTATATAACAACTCTACACCTGTGCACACTTCTGTTAGATTTTGAGGCATTAGACTTTTTCCCCCAGAAGTGATCGTATTTCTTGGGGACTATTTATAACTGCCTAACAGGATTCAAA
This sequence comes from Uromys caudimaculatus, assembly GCA_028551405.1. Classification (NCBI taxonomy): domain Eukaryota; kingdom Metazoa; phylum Chordata; class Mammalia; order Rodentia; family Muridae; genus Uromys; species Uromys caudimaculatus. Next base: position 89,576,114 of record CM052701.1, read on the forward strand.
AACAGTGGAGTTTTTTCTTAATAGTGTACATGAGAACTCAAGCTTCCCCAGGGAGCATTGGAAACCTTCAGGATGTACTTGGTAGTAGTTATTCTGCAGGCATTTTCTCATACTTCAATATTCTGTTTATAAAAGAAGGAAACTAAGCCCAAGGAAATGAAGCACACACCCAATGTCTCACCAGCTACTGGCAAAGCTGGAATTCAAACCAGGTCCACTCGAAAGTCAGGCATTTCTATGACATATGGTGCCCTGTATAGGTGTTTTCATCTGCTTTAAGCTGCAAGAAGTAAACAGACACTAAAAAAGAGATACTAGTCCAGCCAGAGATCATTTGATCGTATTTCACCAATTATATTTTAAACTCATGTAAAAGGTGAGTATGTGTGCTATTATTCAAAAATCAATAAAATCCATCTTCCTGACAAAATAAATTTTTTTATTATTTACCCTTTCATTTTTTGTTTTTAATTTAAATATTATATTACTTTATTTGAATGCTTACAACATAACACACATTGCTATTACTACGAGTTAAAATTTGCCTTTGACTCAACCATTCCATTTGACTGTACAATTTGGTTATACACACTGAATAATTATGAAAAAGTAAGTCAATCAATTGCATGGTGGATGATCCTTAAAGCAGCTTACATCATCTGTCTTTAAATCTTTCCATATGGCTTAACATCCAATAGTGAATAAAAACAAATGCTGAAGGAAAAAACCACAGACTTCTCTGCCATTCCTTAGAAATTAGTATCCGATAACTGCTGAGTAGACTTCAAACATTGGATTTGGGCTTTTCACTGTAGTGAATAGTAATAGGGCAAACTTATTTCTGAGCAATCAATGGAGACTGGATCAGAATAAAAATCACATTGCTGAAGAAGATGAAATTTAGAACGAAAGCCCTCCTGGATGCTATGGGCCAGTATAACTTTTATTTGGACACAGTTTACTTGAGGTCCTTGGCGATCACTGCCATCTCCAAGACTCATGTGATATCTTACTCAGATAGTAAAGTCCCTGGAAAAATCCTAAGTGTTTCTGGAGCTTCCATTCATGGTGAGGTCTTTTGACTACACCGTCATTCATTTTGAAAAACAAGATTGCCATTAAAATGTCCATTCGTGTGACTCTCTTAACAAAGAAAATACATCTCCACTTTTACTTGATAATGCTCCAAAACTTCCCATTAGTTCTGAACAAGGGGACTTTTGAGAAATCACCCAAAATTTCTAGGGCTCCTTTGTGTTTGAATGACAGCATATGTTCTAGCTAGGATTATAAATATGGGGCTTTGCAAACTCTCACTAGGTGACTGAGTTTCAACATTATAAAATGTGTGTCTTATTTACAAGTCACCCTTTATGGTATACAGAATACCACCAGCTTTCTGTTCAGTTTGTAGAGTCACATATTCCCAAATGTTGGGAATTCTGGTTCTCTCACGTTGCTGGACTTACTATCAAGATTGCAAGGAGTTGGCATGATTATGACTACTGTAGCTCATAAGTTTCACTTTAAGTAATTTTAGGACCCCAAGGTATATGATAATATCCTTTCATTTTAATTGCTATTTCTAAGATAATTTAGGGGTAAAATAGTCAAGAGAAAGCCAACTTTCCCCCAAATTGGCTTGGAAGTAAATTCAATAAATACCCTTCCAAATCATTTTACACTGTATTTCCAGTCACAATTTTAGATGTATAATAAGCTTTTAAAGTCTTGGGTACTTACCTAAATCTTCACTTAGCTTCAGACCTCTTATAGTTCAATCATGTTTAATAGGCCTCAGGGTCATTAAATATAACTGTAACCATACAGCCTCTGCTTAACAGTAAGTGGAAAAGAAAGGATGCCGCAAACTTTAATATTCACGATGCCTGGTCTAGGCTGGCTTTTTACTGGAAGACTGTGTCCAGCTCTGGGCTTGAAATGCAGAGAGATTGGGGAGTATTTGGAAAGAGTTCCCTAAAACACTTAACGGTTCTGGAAATGGATAGTTGATGAAAGTGACAATAAGGAATTGTTTTATAATAGGTGAAAAACAACTTTTATTGGAGAGAATAAGTGAAGATTTATTGTCAGAGAACTTCTTTCCTATTTGGCATAAGAAACTACTTTTTTTTAAACTTCTAAAATTAATAACATTTGAAACTGAAAACCAGATGTAATTATATTTTTTTTCCTGAGGTGTATAACGTGGAGCCATTCTCAGGAAGCTGAGGTGATTTATGTCCTTCTGTAACAATGTGAGATTAGACTAGCAATATTTTCTAAATGTTTTCATTTCCTAACCCTGGAGTTCTAATTCTGTGTATTAATCAGGTTTCTTGTTGCCATGAGAAGACACTCATTTTCCCCCACAGCTTTAAAGTGATTGCCTGGCCTTCTTTTGGGTCCGTGGTAGGGTAAGACATCCTGGCAGACTTATCTCCTGATAGCAGAACATTACCCACATAACACTGCTTCTATCTAGTCAGTTTCTATTTCCAAAACTTTCCATCATATTTCAGCAGCTCCAAAGGCTAATGGTCAAGTTTTGAGTATGCTGAGCTTTTTAGGGACATTTAACACAACATTGGGACATTGAAACCATAACATACCCATTGCCAAATATGTAGTCTTATGTCTGCTTAAAGACAATGTTCATGAAAATCCATATATGAGATGCGATAAATTCCAAAAGGCATTTCTGTCATTTATTGCTGCATTAAGGTGATTTATGTGTGAAGCCAGATACTGCTATAAGGGCCAGACCAGTTGACTGCAGATTACAGAAGAGCAAAAGCTAACTGCATTGACTGTAAGAATAGATAACAACACTCTAAGATAGAAATTCATAGAAACTGATAAGCTCTGTTAGAAGAGGAACTGAAAATACAGAAGGAAAAGCAGTTTCTTCAACCGTTGTTTAAGTGACTGGCCCAAGAAGACATAGGAAAAAGGTGACATTCGTCTTTGAGGACAGCTGAGTCCCAGATTTTATGCTCCTGGTATTTTGTTACTGTCATCTGACTGTTTGGAGTTATTTTGGAAAGCAGTTACTTAGATTCTTTCCTGTCTACAGCAGAGGCATAGTATCTGCTATTGGCCTTTAGTATTCTTGCAACTTTGAGTTAAGATCATTTGCTGATCTGTGTCAAAAGATAATATAGGCTTACTTCAATTATACCTGCTTCAGAGGGCATCTATTGGTGGGAATTCTAGCTTATTTGTCAGGAAAGAACTGAAGACATAGTTTATTGTCATGGGAACAGACCAATCAGGTGTCTCTCTTCTCTGTGTGGTTACATCACAGTCAAACTAGTGAAAGAATGAAACAACCGTATTGACATGTTAACAAATCATCCTGTTCTGAAGTACAGCAGTATGAGAAATGCCTATGTATACTTAAATCTAAAACTAAGCTATTCTTTTAAATACTCTTTCATAACTTACTATTTGTGCTAATGCCTAACATGGTAAATTATAATAGCAACAGAAAACTACACTTTTTATTTAGTCATGGTTGCAATTCATTAATATCACATTGAAAAAGTTTTGTTCTAGTCTTAAAGACAACTTTCTACACTCTAAACACTGTAACCCAGGTTGACCAGGTATATCTTATATAATTCAGGACAGATAGAACTTGGGCAAAAGTATCTCAGCCTCCTAAGTTCTAGGATTATAGACATGTGCTACCACACCCACATAAAGCAATTCATTAATTAGCTATCTATAATGAACAATGGGGCTTTCTTTGCTTTATTTATTATCCACAAAGAAACATTTGCAGGGATTTGGATCTTAAACAATATTAATGACATATAATTCTCTAATTATTTTTAGGGCTCTTTCAGTGAATTAAAGAGAATGGTTTAGATTTTTCTCCCCAGTATTTAAAGCTGCACCATTCCCTATCTGTTTAAGCCCACCTTTGCTTTGCAAAGGTAGGGGCTCTTAGGGAGTGCTTTCCAGGTGGCCATATGTTTGTAACTAAGAATTCTTGCACGAGACAGAAATTCTATGGCAGATGTGAGCAGGAAGCTGTTTTGGGGATTGTTGTAATGAATCTTAAGTATGGCATACAAAGGCTGCGTTCTAGAAGATATCAGTCAACAATGGTCCTCAATACTTGTTTTGCAGTTTTATGGTATATTTATGTTAAATCATTGGGTCATTAAAATAGCCTGTGAAGTAGAAATGAATGGGCATTATTGTATCTGTCTGATACATGATAAAGCTTGGAGATGTCCCTTGCCCAGGATTTTAGGACTAATAACCAATAGCCAAGTTTATATTGCATTTATAGTTGTTTCATTATTCGTTTGGCTGAGGTAATCTGACTTCAAGCTTTTCCTCAGTAAAGCCAGGTACTGAGTTATGTCATTTTTACTAGGAAAAGTCTTAGATCTAGGGCTTTGCTGAAGAATGTACCTCTCACACTTTGATGACACAGCTTTGTTTAAGATGCTGCTCACAGCTAAGTTCTCTCCATAGGTACAACCACAGAGAGGGCCAAGGTTGACAGGAGAAATAGGGAGTTAGTGGTTGGAAAGTCTCCTAAGAGCAAGTTTCCTAGGTCAACACTAAATATGTCCCCAGGATATCAAATATAGTTCCTCATTTGCTATAGTAAGTAGCTCAGAGAAACACTGGTTTTGCCTGCTTGTAAGAACTGAGAATCTATCTTGTGCAATGCATAACCAGTGTTCAAGGTTATTGTCAGGCTAAAGGAAAAACATGGACTCTGGGGTCAGTACTGCCTGAAGTTTTATCTTTGGAATAATGTCACAAAAGCCACCTCACCTCCCTCACACTTTCCTTTTGTGAAAATGGCCCATATTTAGTATACAAGATATATCAATTACTGTGTGGAGTTTCAAATGAGAACCACAAGACCAGTGGCGTGGCCTTACCATGTTTAGATCATAATAACATTTGAATAACATGGATAGTTAATCTCTAGCGGTTTGAAGGATACCTATGAGTCAAGCTGAACAGTATTCTATCAGAAGGTAAATCCTGGAGTATTATGGAGATGTTTGCTATTATGAGCAAGGTATGGATTGAAAATTGCTATGAACTCATTTACATATTAAAAAACTTAGTCATTGTATTTGCGAAATTACATTTATTTGTAATCTATAAGCATGTAATATTATTTGTACCTCTTATTCAGCTACATAGAAGTTAGTACTTACAGAGGCAGTATATTTGAAGATGATTTTAAGATACTGTGGACTTTAAAGGTTAAGGATCAAATTGGAATGCTTTGTTCTCAGGAGAGAGGGCTTATTTGTCTCCAATGAGCTTCTAATTTTTCTGTATGTAGGCACAATAATAAATATTCTATGAGAATTTTTCTTCCATTTTGTGTGTTTCTCTAATTAAGAAGATTGCAGAAAGACCAAGACTATTTTTTCCTGACGTTCCTAGAATAGCTCATTCATAACTTATATTATCTTTCCATTATTCAAAGTCTTTTCATCCTCTTTTGTTTACACACACACACACACACACACACACGAACAACAACAAAAACTGTGAGATTTGTTGGGTTACAAAATTAATGACCTCTTCTGGTGTGCTTATATTTCCAGGGCTGCCATTAAATGTAAGATGAAAATCACTCCACTCAGTAAGTAAACAATATTTGTCTATTACAGACCATAGTTTTTTATCGAGACTAATAATGCAGTTTTACTTTTTACAGGAAATGGAAACTAAAACCTCGACAAATGGATGCAACTGTTCGGAATGGCTCTCAAATGGGCAGCACTGAAAATTGATCTGCTTCCTTTTGATTGCATTATTCAGGGATGACATCAGCAGCAAGGCTGCAGCCAATGCTGGCATGTCGCCCTTCCCGTACCATAAATAAAATCACATTCTGCAAAAATTTAATCATCTCCAGGGCTGCAACTTGAACCTCGAAACCTAATTAAGCAACTTTTACTAGTTTTATCAATAAGGCTGGAACCAGATCCCATATAAGCACACAGAAACTAATGCTAACAAAGCACAGCATGCCGTGTGATTAGCAGCGTGTCGTTCTAGAACAATGGTTTTCAATCTGTGGGTCTCAACCCCTTTGATCAGAAAACAAGATCGAAACAGGGGTTGTCGAAGGCCATCATAAAACACAGATATTTGCATTATGATTCATAACAGAAGCAAAATTATAGTTATGAAGTAGCAATGAAAATAATTTTATGGTTGGGGTAACCCCAACATGAAGAGCTGTACTAAACTGTGGCAACATTAGAAAGGTTGGGAACCACTGGTCTAGAGGAAAAGGTAGGCTGTTGGTGGAGACAATTCTTACACTATATACTCGTGATTTTGTTTATCATCCCTTTTAGCTGACTGAAACCCTAAGCTGGAACTTATCGTCAATGTCATGCTCTTTGGAGCTCTTTATACAGCCCCACTTCATCTCATCAACAGGAAAGACATCATGCCTCTTTACCTGGGGGATTATGCTCATTGAGAATCACAAGGGATGCTGGTGTAGGTCTTCTTTTCCTGATCTGTGAACAGCAAAAACCCAGCTAATGTCAGTGTGAGAATCAGACACTACCCCTAATTGGCTCTACAGCTTGCAAAGCTGCCCACCCTCCTCTTCCCAAACATCTAGAAGGAACACAGTACATGCTCATTATATATTTTAGAGCACAGGGAGCTATCAGAACTGTCAGACATTACTAACACTTTCTTTGACCACAAAGCTATATCTCCAAGGGAAAAAATAATAGCTGTATATAATCAAAAAATGCAACTGAAAATTAATATACTATAAAATTCAAAGATGGCTAACTTACTTAAGTGGCTGTGGTAGCACCTCATGACATTGGCAATGATATCAGGGTCTCTTGTTCTCACCAAATGAGGCAAAATTTCTACCTTGGGTTGTAGTTTAATTGGCAATGTCATCTTTGAATTTCAATTAGTATGGTTAGCTTTTTACTTTCTAATTTAATATTTAAACCAAATTGGCAGGTCCATCAAAATTACAGATCTTATAAGAGTGTGTATTTTAATTCCTTCAGGCAGTGGATTACAAGGAATAAAAGGGAAAGAAGGTGAAAGAGAAAGTATATGCTAATATGCAGTGGAAGCGAGGAGAGTTGGGGTAGATATGATTAAGATATGCGGATCGTGTGTGTGTGTGTGTGTGTGTGTGTGTGTGTGTGTGTGTGTGTGTGTGCGCGCGCACGCGCTTGTGTGCGGGTGACATTGTAAATAAATACATAAAGGTTCCTCAAATGTGTAGAAGAAAAAAAATATACATTTAATTTAAACTACAATTTTGTGGATTCATCCCCTTTTGATAAGAATTACAGAAAAATATTATCATTAGACCCTTCTTGCTTCTGATAGCCTTTATTCATTCACTGTATTTGTTCAATTATATTCTCAGAGTATTTGCCAATACAATAAAGAATAAAGTGTATGAACGATGTTCAGATGGAAACAATATTCAGTTCAGTAAACAGACACTGTCAAGTTTATATTTATCTGGCCTGAATCTGGGTGGACCTACTGTGAAAGCATCATATAAAGTAAGACTCACTGAGTCAATACTTATTTTAAAGCCTTGTATAAACTATTTGAAAGAGGATTCAGGGATCTTCTAGGTTTTAAGCAATTAATGAATTATATTGGAGTTCTCATGACCTTCATTGCTTATTCCTGAAGTACACCACATTTGATTTTGTGCCACAAAACCCTTTTAAGTGGGTCCACTGCACCAGAGTCTAAGTAAATATGAACAGTTAGGAACCAATATCAGACTTTTAAAAAAAAGGAATCTAGGAAAAAATAAAATAGTACTTTTTATATCCAGTGCCCCATATATAATAGGCAAAGAACATGAACAATATGGTTTGGGATACACAATAAAACCACATTAAAAATAGACACTGATAATATTAAATTAGTCTGGGATTTAGTCCTTTAATTTTTGTATTTTTAAAATAAATAACAAAATAAAAGAGTATTAATTTTTGGTAAAGTTTACAAAGCTTCTCTAAATGTTGAAAGTGTTACTTTAGGAAGCAAAAGCCAGCACCAGACCAGAATGTCTAATACATCAGTCTAACTTTCTATAAAATTAAGTGCTGCTAAACATTTTAGCCAATTGTTCCCCAATGCATCCCAAACATGGAGTGCAAAACCAAACTCCTTTCTCGTCGTAAAAGTCATAAATGTAGGCAAATGTAGAAAGCGGAGAACTTTGCATCTAGTAAGAATGCATGCCCTTACTGCCCAGTACCCAGGAGTCGCTCCCCGCCCGCTCCCCCTTACCTGTTCTGCTGCCTCTGGAGCAATCTGACTCTGGAATAAAGGCACAGCAAATTGTATCTTTTTGGGGCTGTTGGGCTCCATGCTAATGATGAGACTAAGACAGAGCGATGAAGCACTCAAAAAGACAAAGCTCAAGTGCTATCCGGAGTGTCTCCCGAGGCACCCTTCACCAAGTCACACACTTTGTAATAAATCTCTGTAATTCCAACGTGAGCAAGTGAAGATGCCGAGGTCTGAGCAACTCCCTTCTTCAAAATCCAGTGATGCCTAGCTTGCCTGATCCACCACCAATCCTTTGGATTCTCTCAACACAACATGGAAAGGAAGAATAAGCTAATTGTATCCCTGCTCACTAATACACATGCCAAGCTTTCACTCAGGAGCTAATTGAAATTGCAATGCTAGCCTTGAAGGACCTGCTGCCCTGGGATTTAAAAGAAAGGCTCTATCCACTGTACATTACTAACCGGCTGCTCAAAGTGCAGCGTAAGCTCCCTCTGAGCATTACAGGGATGGGTCATTCATTATTGATGAACATAAAACAGGAAGTTTTTAGAGGGGGGAGGGGCTAGGTATAGAATCATGTCATTTCTTTGTAGCAATTTACAAGTCAGACACCTTTGCCGTTACATGCTCAACCAACACATAGATGAATGGCTAGTGACAGTAAACCACAACTAATAATATCAGCTATATTTGTGCTTCAAGATCTGGATAGGTTAGTTCTGCCCCAGGGCTGAGGAGATCTCAGTTCAAGTTCCACCATTAATAAGCTCTGTGGCCTCCAGCAAATCACAGCATATGTCTGGGTCCCCACACTTTCAATGGAGAAATGGGGGAGTAAGATTAGATGACCTTTAAGCTCCATTCTGTTCTAACATTCTAATTGTAGTTCACAGTTTTCATTTGAGTGAAAAGTATTGAGCAGCTAAATTTAGCAAAGAGCTTGGAAGTCTGCTGTTTCAGTGGCCTTTATTTCAGTTCCTGATTGAGCCAGTTACATCCTCTGACTTGGAAGAATCCAGAAATGAGTGGAAAACATGAGTGGAAAGCCAGTGATGCCTGACACTGTGGCTTGATGTTAATTATGGGGTTTATGCTAAAAGATGAAGATTTGAGGAAAAACCTAAGAAGGCTCATCTTCAGACAGCAGATCAGTCACGTGGATGTGGTCGCAGAAGCACGAGGCACTGGCTTGATCATCTCAAGTAATCTCAAACAGGAGTTGGCCACATCAACATAGCCTGCCTGCCTAAACTTCAACGTTTATTGACGAAAGCCTGAAAATGAATCTGCCTCCACGGAAAAATGAACTTGAACCCTTTACTTTTGCATTTGTAAGATGTTATTTGATATTTGTTATTTGATTTTAAAGTACAGTTTTTAGATTCATTAAATGCATTTTAACACTGTCTGCAATTGGAGATATATTCAAATGAAGTCCCTTCTCTTTCTATAGCAGAAACACATTTCAATATTTAGTCATACAATGTTCTGTTGGAAGTATATAGTAAGCAATATGCATTATTCAAGTTGTTTCCTATATACACTAGAGGAAAAAGCAAACGGAGATACTAATGGGAAGTAATTTTAGGTGAGAATAATGCTGACCAGCAAGAAATCCTGTAACGGGCTAATCTCTGCAGAATTGAAAGGAAATTTACCATTTAAAACATTCTATGACAAAACTTAAGGAAGACCCTAGTAAGAGAACCTTCATAAATCAATACCATTAATAAAGTTATTTCTCTGAATATTGGGTCAAAATCCTAAGAAATGGAAAGGCAGACAATTTTTCTAGTGAGAAATTAGTCCAGAACTTTGCTCAGCACAGCCATTAAGAACTTGTACTTGGTAGCCTCAAACTCACAAGTTGAACAACTTGGGCCACAAGAAAATGGTTTTTTTTTTTTCCTGTGAGATTTAGGTGAGTGAACACCTAAAAAGAGCTGCTCATAAGGCCAGCCTCTCTGCAGCGGATATAAACTAGATTTTTACTAGATTTTTCAAAGAGCTTGATGATATACAGTTTAGCATGAATCACTACTAAGAATCTCTACCTGTTGGAAAACTTAAGCCAATAAGAGGAAGAAAAGATAAAGTGAAGTTCTATGTGTATATTGTATGATGAAGACCAGAAAGTATGTAAGCATGACCATATAGTATGGGCAGATTGTGTGTGTGTGTGTGTGTGTGTGTGTGTGTGTGTGTGTGTGTGTGTGTGTGTGTGTGAATAAGTGTGCATACGTGCACACATGCATATGAAATCCAGGAATGGCATTGGGTGTTATTATAAATAATGGTCCACTTAGCCATTCTATTCCAGGGATTCCCATCTTTGCATTCCATACTCTGAGAGTACAGGTCCACCATCTCCCCCACAAGACCTTTATATAGAGGATAGGGATCTGAACTCTGGTCCTCAGGGTTGCTCAGCAAGTGCTTTACCTGAGGAGCCATCTCCCCTTTCTAATAGTTTGAACATGGATAGTATCTTAAAGAAACTTCCTGGACCTTTTAAGATTGTTATTTTTCATCCATCCAACCAACCTTTGGGTACTCATCAGAACTCATCCTAGAGGCATTGCTTTTATGAAAATGTTATAGATTTGTTGCTCCCCAAACAGGAGTTGTCAGAGCACGGGCACAGGGGTCAAACCATCTCTTCTGTCAACATGGAACTCAGTATACCTCCACTTAGCACAATAGCTACCTTTCTCTCTATTAATTATTTAACATTTTGAAAACCTATTCACAGCATTCCAATGCACTTTCTGCCAGGCTTTTTGCTGCACCATTAGAAGAGAGACTGTTAAAAAAGTCTCATTTGAAATCCTTTTAAAGTTAAATGGTTGGGCCTGGAGACTTGGATATGCAGGCATAAGAACTTAGAATTGTGTTTTTAGCGCAAATAACTTAGCTCACAATTGTTTGTAACTCCAGTTCCAAGGGGTCTGATGACTCTTCTAGCCTCTGACAGTAATGCAAGCATGTGGTGCAGAGATATATGTTGTAGAAAATTTTAATTCCAATTTGAGGTTTCTATTCTGTCTTGACCAGTTCTGGAAAAAAAGACACACACCTTTAATTATTTGCAATAAGCCTCAAACAGCATAAGAGCTGGGCAGATATCTACCATCTATGCTATTAGAATCTACTTTCCTATGGATAGACCTGAGTTACTACGTGTTATGTTTAATCTGATCTACTCTTAACTCCAATTGGCCAGCCCGTAGGGCCACATTTTTATGACTCACCCAACCCATGGCCGCTTCTCTTCCCTTCACCTTCTTCTCCCTCTCCCTCCTGGTTCTCCTCCAACCCCAGGCTCAGGAATCCTAAGCCTTGCCTAAGTCTCTTCTGCTTAGCTATTAGCTGTTGGCATCTTTATTTGCCAATCAGAAATAACTTGGGGGCAATATCACATAGGTCTCTTGGGTCTACTCTCTCCTCTCTGGGCAACCAGGTCTTGGTGGCCTCACTTACTTAGTATCACAAAACACAGCAAAAGACCAACCCTCAACAGATAGTCATGCAGTAAAATCACCCATACACATAAAATAAAAATAAATAAATCTTTAAAGCTACATTGTTCTTTAAAGTGCTCCACAGAATGCTTGCTGCTTTACTCTCTTCTCCCATATTCTCTGGGATTCGGGTTCAGTGTCTGAAGTCAAATGGAGACAAAGTGGCCATTTATTGTCAGAAGGAGAAAAATCTGAGAAATAAAGCCTGGTGCTTGAAAGGAAGTGGGAGGACCATAGGAGGCAGAAAAGACGGGTTCTATAGAAGACAAGACAATGAACATTCAGAATGCTTCTTCTTTCCAAGAGTCCTTTGGGAATGAAGAGACAGAGTTGCTAACTAGTATTTATTTGGGATTGGAGTGCTGATATGTGACAGGGTCTCAATGTGGGGCTAATGGCACCGTAGAGGTATATTAATGAACCCATGAAAGGGGAGATAAAGGAGGAATCAAGGCTAATCAAAATGCCAGCCATTTGAAGATATATAGTCAGTGACCTAGTACACCACATGAGTGATGTCTGACACAATATGATGATCATCACAATTTTGAGAGACTTTGAAGCACTTTGGTTAATTTTTTGCAAGTATCAGTAAAAGCATTTCTGGATCTTTCCTCAGACAAGACTATTTTAAATGATTAAAGAAGACAAGAAAACACTGTACTCCTAATCAGCTGAAGAACTTTTAAAATACAAGGCACTTTTTAGTGTGTGTGTGTGTGTGTGTGTGTGTGTGTGTGTGTGTATGTGTGTGTACACAATGTTGCTTGCATTTTTATATTTTTATTTTTGAAATCATAATATAGTTACATTGTTTTACCTCTTAATTTTTTTTCTCCCTCCAAACCCTCCCATGTACACCCTCCTGCACTCTTTAAAATTCCTGGTCTCTTTTATTTAATTGTTGTTACATACACCCATAATGCTAAGTACATAAATGCAGCACTGATGTTATTCATCAGATGAGTACTATATTTGTACTGCATATATTTTTACAATTTAGAGAAACTATTTTTTATTAAGCCACCTCTGTATAAGGTAGACAACTGTTTCTGTGCCCTCATTGACATAGAAAGTTCTACTTTGTCAATAAAAAGATAACTTGTTTTCTATCTTCATAACTCAGAAAATTGTTAGCTTTCAATTGATATAAAAATCCATCTCTTTTTCTTTTTTAATAGTAACTTTTTCATTTTTAAAATTATAATTACAACATTATTCCCCTTTCTTTCCAACCCCTCCCATGCAGCCTCCTTTGCTCTATTTCAAATTTATGACCTTTCTTTAATTGATATATATATATTCCTAAATATGACTTGCCCAGTCCATATGTTACCTGTATACCCTCCCAGGAGTGCTGTCACTCCTAAGTCTACAGGTGAGAGGAACACTTTTGCTATAATAACTGCCCAAAGAGGGACCTGCCAGGAGACCACAGGGCTCAGGAACCACAGAGCAACTGGGAACAGGCTTCTTTTGGTCTTTTTCTGCATTCCCTGGAGTCATCCTTATGGCACAGCTCTCCGAACCCAAATTCCACCAAGAGAGAGCTGGTCTCCCCAGTAGTGCTGGCATGCCTAAGATCACAGGCTCACAGACTCACAGGAAGGACAAGGCTCCAGTCAGAAACAGTAAGACCAACTAACACCAGAGATAACAAGATGGCAAGAGGCAAGCACAAGAAGCTAAGCAACAGAAACCAAGGTTACTTGGCATCATCAAAACCCAGTTCTCCCACCACAGCAAGTCCTGGATACCCCAACACACCAGAAAAACAAGATTCATATTTAAAGCCACATCTCATGATGATGATAAGAGGACTTTAAGAAGGACATAAATAACTCCCTTAAAGAAATACAGGAGAAAACAGGGAAACAGGAAGAAGCCCTTAAAGAGGAAACGCAAAATCCCTTAAGGAATTACAGGAAAACACAACCAAACAGGTGAAGGAATTGAACAAAACCATCCAGGATCTAAAAATGGAAATAGAAACAATAAAGAAATCACAAAGGGAGAAAACCCTGGGATAAAAAACCTAGGAAAGAAATCAGGAGTCATAGATTAAAGCATCACCAACAGAATACAAGAGATAGAAGAGAGAATCTCAGGTGCAGAAGATATCATAGAAAACATTGACACAACAATAAAAGGAAATGCAAAATGCAAAAAGCTCCTAACCCAAAATAACCAGGAAATCCAGGACATAATGAGAAGACCAAACCTAAGGATAATAGGTATAGAAAAGGAGGAAGATTCCCAACTTAAAGGACCAGTAAATATCTTCAACAAAATAATAGGAAAAAAAACTTCCCTAGCCTGAAGAAAGAGATGCCCATGAACATACAAGAAGCCTACAAATAGACTAGAACAGAAAAGAAATTCCTTCTGTCACATAATAATCGAAACACCGAATGCTCAAAACAAAGAAAGAATATTAAAAACACTAAGGAAAAAAAGGTCAAGTAACATATAAAGGCAGACCTATCAGAATTATACCAGACTTCTCACCAGAGACTACAAAAACCAGAAGATCCTGGGCAAATGTCATACAGACCAAAGAAGAACACAAATGCCAGCCCAGGCTAATATACTCAGCAAAACTTTCAATTACCTTAGACAGAAAAAACAAAATATTCCATGAGAAAACCAAATTTAAACAATATCTTTCCACAAACCCAGCCCTACAAAGGATAATAGATGGAAAGCACCAACACAAGGAGGGAAACTACACCCTAGAAAAAGCAAGAAAGTAATCTTCTTTCAACAAACCCAAAAGAAGATACCCACACAAACAATTTCACTTCTAACAACAAAAATAACATAAAGCAACAATAACTTTTCCTTAATATCTCTCAACATCAATAGATTCAATTCACAAGTAAAAATACATAGACTAACAGATTGGATACATAAGCAGGATACAGCATTTTGCTGCATACAGAAAAAAGCACCTCAGTGACAAAGACAGACGATACCTCAGAGTAAAGGGCTGGAATACAATTTTCCAAGCAAATGGTCTCAAGAAACAAGTAGAGTAGACATTCTAATATTGAATAAAATCAATTTTCAAAAAAAAGTTATCAAAAAAGATAAGGAAGGACACTTTATACTCATCAAAGGAAAAATCTACCAAGATAAACTCTCAATTCTGAACATCTATGCTCCAAATGCAAGGGCATGCACATTCATAAAAGAAACTTTACTAAAGCTCAAAGCACATATTGCACCTCCCACAATAATGGTGGGAGACTTCAACACCCCACTCTCATTAGTGGACAGATCTTGGAAACACAAACTAAACAGAGACTCAGTGAAACTAACAGATGGATTTAACAGATATCTATAGAACATTTCATCCTAAAACAAAAGAATACACCTTCTTCTCAGCACTTCATGGTACTTTCTCCAAACTGACCATATAATCGGTCACAAAACAGTCCTCAATAGATACAAGAAGACTGAAATAATTCCATACATCCTGTCAGATCACCACAGACTAAGACTGGTTTTCATTAACAACAAAAACAACAGAAAGCCCACATACACATGGAAGTTGAACAATGTTCTACTCAATGATAACTTGGTCAGAGAAGAAATTAAAAAAAAAAAAAAAGACTTTTTAGAATTTAATGAAAATGAAGTCATAACATACCAAAAGGTATGGGACACAATGAAAGCAGTACTAAGAGGAAAACTCATAATTCTGAGTACCTCCAACAAGAAAGTGGAGAAAGCATACACTAGCAGCTTGACAGCACATCTGAAAGCTCTAGAACAAAAAGAAGCTAATACACCCAAGAGGAGTAGACAGCAAGAAATAATCAAACTAGGACTGAAATCAACCAAGTAGAAACAAAAAGAACTATACAAAGAATCAACAAAACCAGGAGCTGGTTCTCTGAGAAAATCAACAACATAGATAAACTCTCAGCCAGAGTAACCAGAGGGCACAGAGACAGTATCCAAATTAACAAAATCAGAAACTAAAGGGGAGACATAACAACAGAAACCGAGGAAATCCAAAAAATCATCAGATCCGACTACAAAAAGCCTATACTCAACAACACTGGAAAATCTGGATGAAATGGACAAATTTCTAGACAGATACCAGGTATCATAGTTAAGTTTGAATCAGATAAACCATCTAAACACTCCCATAACCCCTAAAGAAATAGAAGCAGTCATTAAAAGTCTCCCAACCAAAAAATGCTCAGTACCAGATAGGTGTAGTGCAGAATTCTATCAGACTTTCAAAGAAGACCTAATACCAATACTCTTCAAACTAGTCCACAAATTAGAAACAGAAGAAACACTACCCAATTCATTCTATGAAGCCACAATTAGGTTCATTCTTAAACCACACAAAGACCCAACAAAGATAGGAGACTTCAGACCAATTTTCCTTATAAATATTGATGCAAGAATACTCAATAAAATTCTCACTAAACGAATCCAAGAACAGATTGAAAATGATCATTCATCATGCTCAAGTAGGCATCATCCCAGGGATGCAGGGATGGTTCAATATATGGAAATCCATCAACTTAATCCATTATATAAACACACTCAAAGGGAAAAAAAAAAATGATCATTTCATTAGATGCTGAGAAAGCATTTGATAAAATTCAACACCCCTTCATGATAAAAGTCTTGGAAAGATCAGATATTCAGGGACCATATCTAAACATAGTAAAAGCAATATACAGCAAACCAGTAGCCAACATCAAACTAAATGGAGAGAAACTTGAAGCAATCCCATTAAAATCAGAGATTAGGCAAGGCTGCCCTCTCTCTCTGTCTCTCTATTCAATATAGTACTTGAAGTTCTACCTTGAGCAATTAGACAACAAAAGGAGGTCAAAGGGATACAAATTTGAAAGGAAGAAGTCAAAATATCACTATTTGCAGATGATATGATAGTATATTTAAGTGATTCCAAAAATTACTCCAGCGAACTCCTAAATTTGATAAACAAGTAAAGTGGCTGGATATAAAATTACTCAAACAAATCAGTAGTCTTCCTCTACTCAAAGGATAAATAGGTTGAGAAAGAAATTAGGGAAACAACACCCTTCACAATAGTCACAAATAATAGAAAATACCTTGGTGTGACTCTAACCAAGCAAGTGAAAGATCTGTATGACAAGAACTTAAGTCTCTGAAGAAAGAAATCTAAGAAGACCTCAGAAGGTGGAAAGATCTCCCATGCTCATGGGTTGGCAGGATTAATATAGTAAAAATGGCCATCTTGCTGAAAGCTATCTACAGATTCAATGCAATTCACATCAAAATTCCAAGTCAATTCTTCATAGAATTAGAAAGAGCAATTTGTAGATTCATTTGGAATAACAAAAAACCCACGGTATCAACAACTATTCTCAACAATAAAAGAACTTCTCAGGGAATCACCATCCCTGACCTCAAGCTGTATTACAGAGCAATAGTGATAAAAACTGCATGGTATTGTTACAGAGACAGACAGATAGATCAATAGAATAGAATTGGAGACCTAGAAATGAACCCACATACCTATGGTCACTTGATCTTTGACAAAGGAGCTAAAACCATCCAGTGGAAAAAAGACAGCGTTTTCAACAAATGGTACTGGTTCAACTGGAGGTCAGCATTTAGAACAATGCAAATTGATCCATTCCTATCTCCATGTACAAATCTTAAGTCCATGTGGATCAAATAAAACCAGATACACTGAATCTAATTAAAGAGAAAGTGGGGAAGCGCCTCGAACACATGGGCACAGAGGAAAAATTCCTGAACAGAACACCAATGGCTTATCCTCTAAGATCAACAATAGACAAATGGGACCTCATGAAATTGCAAAGCTTCTTTATGATAAAGGACACTGTCAATAGGACAAAACAGCAGCCAACAGATTGGAAAAAGATCTTTACCAGTCCTACATCTGATAGAGGGTTAATATCCAATATATACAAAGAATTCAAGAAGTTAGACTCCAGAGAACCAAACAACCCAATTTTAAAAATGGGGTACAGAGCTAAACAAGAATTCTCAACTGAGGAATATTGAATGACTGAGAAGCACCTAAAGAAATGGTCAACATCCTTAGTCATCAGGGAAGTGCAAATCAAAACAACTCTGAGATTCCACCACACACCAGTCAGAATGGCTAAGATCAAAAACTCAGGTAACAGCAGATACTGGAGACAATGTGGAGAAAGAGGAACACTCCTCCATTGCTGGTGGGATTGCAAGCTGGTACAACCACTCTGGAAATCAGTCTGGCAGTTCCTCAGAAAATTGGACATAGTACTACTACCTGAGGACGCAGTATACCCAAAAGATTCTTTAACATATAACAAGGACACATGCTCCACTATGTTCATAGCAGCCTAATTTATAATAGCCAGAAGCTGGAAACAACCCAGATGTCCTTCAACAGAGGAATGGATACAGAAAATGTGGTACATTTAGACAACGGAGTACTACTCAGCTATCAAAAACAATGACTTCATGAAATTTTTTAGGCAAATGGATGAAACTAGAAAATATCCTGAGTGAGGTAACCCATTCACAAAAGAACCTACATGGTATGCACTCACTGATAAGTGGATATTAGCCCAAAGCTTGGAATACCCAAGATACAATTCACAGACCACATGAAGCTCAAGAAGAAGGAAGACCAAAGTGTGGATGTTTCAATCATTCTTAGAAGGGGGAACAAAATAGTCAAAAAAGGAAATATGAAGACAAAGTGTGGAGCAGAGCATAAAGGAAAGGCCATCCAGAGCCTGCCCCACCTGGGGATCTATCCCATATACAGACACCAAACCCAGACACTATTGTGGATGCCAAGAAGTGCTTGCTGACAGGAGACTGATAGAGCTGTCTCCTGAGAGGCACTGGCAGAACCTTACAAATACAGAGGCGGATGCTCGCAGCCAACCATTGGACTGAGCACAGGGTCCCCAATGAAGCTGTTAGAGAAAGGACTGAAGGAGTTGAGGGGGTTTGCAACCCATAGGAAGAACAACAATATCAACTAACCAGACCCCTCAAAGTTCCCAGGGACTAAACCACCAACCAAAGAGTACACATGAAGGGACCCATGACTCCAGCCGCATATGTAGCAGAGGATAGCCTTGTTGAGCATCAATGGGAGAAGAGGCCCTTGGTTCTGTGAGGGCTTGATGCCCCCAGTGTAGGGAAATTCGAAGACGGGGAGGCAGGAGGGAGTGGGTGGGTGGAAGAGCACCCTCATAGAAGCAGGGGGAGGGAGAATGGGATAGAGGTTTCCAGAGGGGAAACTGGGAAAGGGGATAACATTTGAAATGTAAATAAAGAAAATATCCAATAAAAATTATCATTATAAAGTGTTCTTCTGTCTTACTCAGTTCATTTACCTGAGCATCTGCTTTGTCTCGTGTATGTACTCCCATTTGTAACTTTATTTAACCACATGAGTTCTCTTATAATCACAAATCCAAACCAAGAGTCAAGACTCTGGAAAAGCCACCGGTTTGGGACAAGAAGGGAGATAAGAAAGGGTCGGACAAGATTACTGTCTAGAATGCATTATACATGCATACATGAAATTGTTAAAGAACTAAATTCATTTTTTAAAAGAAATGTCACTAGCAATGAAGGCATATCAATTAATCCAACAAAACAAAATCTTAAATACAGTTTAAAAATCTGAAATTAATGTCAAATGATTAAAACATGTTTTGCAATATTTGGTTTCCTGTCACAATTCAGCAGTCTCTGGCTCTGAGTAGACTGAAATAGGAGCTCTGCTGGAGTATCTGTCTGTTTTTCCATGCACGAATAGGCTTCTTCACATCCACAAATGATCTTAAGTAATGGAGCATTAAGAAGTAGAATAATTTACTGATTAGGATGAGTCACTTCTAGCAAAAGCAGTTGCCTTCTTCGTAAGAACATGAAACCTGCCTTGGATGTCTGAAGAGGTTTGCCTGTTTCTCATCTAGTTGGTTTGTTATGACTCTGGTCTGGCCAATAAGCCACAATTACTTCCTGATTACATTTATCTCCCAGCAACGTGTTATCAGGACCCCTAGTGTCATCTCATAGTTTCTGTTTCATGATATTTTAAAATATTCATCCCCATTTATGATTTTTCCAACCACCTAGTTTTAAAATGTATAAATTAACGTATGACTCATTGTCCTCTTATGTAATATATGTATGAGGTTCTTGGAAGCAAACACAACCTCTCAGTGTAGAAAGACTGAAACTTCTGACAGGCCAGAATGTGCTGAGCCTTATTTTCCAAGAATGAGTCATGAGGTGAAAGTGATGATAGGCGTGGATACTTAAGAAAATGTGATAAGAAAATCAAACTAACACTCTTCCCTGGTACTTTGTAGAAAATGAAAATAAAATGTGTTTTTCTAGGTGCCTCTCAAACAATGTGCCCCTCTGCCACTACTGAACTTTATTTTGAATAACCAAAGGCCTTTCACAATGTCTTTAGACACCAGTTCTTTGTTTGGAGAATTCTTTTGCCCCTCTTATGCAATGCAATGTGCAACTCTTCTTTTAGGTCTGTGTTCAGTGGCTCCTTCTTTATATACTGTCATCTCAGAATTCTCCAAGTAGTTTTTTAAAGCATCTTCTAAGCTTTCACAGGATTGTGCTTATAAATGTTTTGGTTTTTTTTTTCCCAGTTGAAAAGTAATTTGGGGGCAGGAGCAATGGCTTAGGCAGTAAAGCACTTGCCTCACAAGCATAAAAACCTGAGTCTGGATGCCCAGACCCTATAGAAAAAGCTGGACCCAGTGGTGCCCAGTGTTGGTGATATGGGTGACAGATGAAGATGGACCCATGGAATTCAATGTTCAAGATAGTCTAGCATATTTGGCAAAGTTCCAGGCCAGTGAGAGTCCCAGTCTCAAAGTAAAGATAGAATAAAAACCAAGGTAATTGACCTCTCACCTCTTCATGAATATGCATACATGTATACACATGCACCCACATACATGAACATATACACATGAAACTAATTATTAATACTGTTATTGATGGATGTTTACATCCACTCCTAAAAAAGGAAGATGCTAATCATGTCCTTGTCCTGATTACTCATCTGTCATAACAAATTCATATCTTTCGATCTGTGGCGGGAGACCGCTGCCTGGGCCACCAGAGTTCCATAGCCAAGCCGTGAGTGGGGATAAGACGAGCACCACTGTTCACCAGGACCCACCTGGAACCCGCGGTCAGGGACAGGAAACTTCCGGTTTCCATCTGTGGCTGGGGACCTCAGCTTGTGCCACAGGGCTCCATAGCCAATTAGCACGGGGAGAAAGCTAGCCTCCGAGGCCCTCAGGACACAGAGACTGAGGAGGAAAAGTCAGGGACAAGAACCTTCCGGTTTCCATCTGTGGTGGGAGACCTGTGCCTGGGCCACCAGGGTTCTATAGCCAAGTCACGCCAGGAGAAAGTTACCCTCCCAGGAGTGTGAAAAAGCAGTGAGTGGGAATAAGACAAGCACCACTGCTCACCAGGACCCACCCAGAACCCACGGGACACAGGGACTGAGGTAAAGTTGGGTATAGGAACTTTCCAGTTTCTATCTGTGGCAGGAGACCACTGCCTGGGCCACCAGGGTTCCATAGCCAAGTAGCACAGGAAGAAAGTTACCCTCCCAGGAGCGTGGAAAAGCCATGAGTGGGGATTAGACAAGCACAACTGCTCACCGGGACGTGGGGACCTCAGCCTGGGCCACAGGGCTCCAGGAAAGAGCTGGTATCCCAGGAGTGTTGACAAACCTTCGAGCACAGGCAAAAACCACCACTTCAGTTCAAACTCACTGGATCAAGAGGGACCCTTGCAGAACCATCAGGACATAGGAACCAAGGGACAGCTGGGGACAAGATCCTTCTGGTTTCTGTCTGCACCCCAGAGCTGTCCCTGTGCCACAGCTCTCCAAACCCAAACACCTCTCAGAGAGAGCTGATCTTCAAGGAGTATTGATACAGAGGCCTGCAGGAGGGACAAGCCACAGCCAGACAGAGTAAGATCAGCTAACATCAGAGTTAACAGGATGGCAAAAGGCAAGGGCAAGAACCTAAGGAACAGAAACCAAGGCTACTTGGCATCACCATAACCCAGCTCTCCCACCACAGGAAGCCCTGGATACCCCAACACACCAGAAAAGCAAGATTTAGATTTAAAATCAGTTCTCATGATGATGATAGAAGACTTTAAGAAAGAAATTAACACCCTTAAAGAAATACAAGAGAACAGAGATAAACAACTAGAAGCCCTTAAAGAGGAAACACAGAAATCCATTAAAGAATTACAGGAAAACACAATCAAACAGACAAAGGAAATGAACAAAACTATCCAGGAGGTAAAAATAGAAACAGAAACAATAAAG
>CM052701.1:89598822-89719548 GCA_028551405.1 Uromys caudimaculatus
TTGCACAAAAAAAAAAAAAAAAAAAAAAGAAAGAAAGAAAATATCATCCTTATTAAGGTAACTCAGTCACAAAAGATAGAACATGATATGTACTCACTGATAAGTGGATATTAGCCCAAACGTTCAGAATACCCAAGTTTCACTTAACAGTAACCGCTGCACTGAGAGTGAGATCCCAGATGGAGGAGTTGGAGAAGGGACTGAAGGAGCTGAGGGAGTCTGCAGCCCTATGGAGGGAGCATCAGTGTCAACTGGCCTGTACCCCTGGTCCTCTTGGAGGCTGGACCACCAACCAAAGAATACACATGGAGGGACCCATGGTTCAGATCACATATGTGGCAGAGGAGGGCCTTGTTGGCCATCAGGGAAAGGAGAGGCCCCAGTAAAGGGGAATGTCAAGGTGGGAATATGGGAGTGGATGGGCGGGTGGGTGGGAATTGGAATACCCTCATAGAGGTGGGGGAGGGGGAGGGGATAGGTAGTTTCCAAAGAGAAGACCTAGAAAGGGAGAAACATTGGAAATGTAAATAAAGTATCAAAAATAAAAATAAAAATTAAAAAAACAAAATTCACATCTTTCTACATAGCCACTATTGTCTCAATAGGTCACTTCTTTGTCTTGGATTCAGTCTGTCCACCAAAATGTACCATTTCATAAGTTTTTTAGTAATGACTCATGGCTAATAAACTCTCTAAGTCTGTGCATTTCTAAAATGATTTTTCGCCCTTCTACGTGAGTTAGTTTGATTGAATGAGATACTACAAGTTTCCAAAATTTTTTGTTAGAACTTTGATAATTCTCTACTGCTAAGTAAAATCTAGGGCTACTGATTTTATTTCAGAGAAAGCTGTCATGAAAGGTCTGATCTTTTCTCTTGAGAAACGTTTAGTTTATTTTCCCTTAACATTCTCAAGTTACACTAGGGTGTGTAGAGATGTGGGTGGCAGTTTTCTACTCAAGCTTCTAAAAAACTGGATTTTCCCAATATTTTAGATGACTCATTTCATCCTGACTTTTTTCTGTAACCTTGTGGTTTGAGATTGCTATTTATATTTATGACTGAGCATCCTCCTCAGGCAATATCATTAGAATAGATCTCATCAGATCTATTCTACTCTCTTACTCTTAATAAGTGAATATAAATTTTTGAAATAGAGACTGTCCTTGGGTATTTAGGAGGAGGGTCAAGTTGAGGAAACCTTTCACCCAAATAACTTTATTTGGGGTCCCAGGCCCCCCTGGTTGTATGTCAGTTGTTAAACCAACCCATTTCAAAGCTGTCTAAGCTTGTCCTGAAGACAGGGGGAGAAGTGGTTCCCCATTTGAGTTCCCTCTTTGCTGATTGATGACAGCTCATGCTCCACTTCCTGTTTCTCTAGACCCTGCCCACACAGGAGGGACTCTGCAAGGGAAAGGAATCTCCTGTGTATATTAAACAATCCTCTATGGTTTATCTAGGCAACCCCTGCTGCTGCCAACTGTTACTGAATTAGATATCAAGTGAGGTCCAGAGAGCTGTGCTGAGGGTCTTCTACTCTGACTTCATCATTATGAGTTAGTGTTGTTTACTGCTTCCTTTGGGAAATGCTGGTTTGACAAAATAGCAGCTTCTCCTACAATTTTCTCTTTTCTAACTCTTCCAAAAAGATGGTTCTATCTACAGCTTACCTTCCATTAGTACATCAAAAATTTTGATCTGCTGAGTTCTCTCTCTCTCTCTCTCTCTCTCTCTCTCTCTCTCTCTCTCTCTCTCTCTCTCTCATTCTTTAACTTTTTTTTACAATCCAGACTTTATCCCCCTCCCAGTCCACCCTCTGACTGTTCCACACCTTCCCCCCCAGTCCAAGAGAATGTCCCCACCCCCAGCCCCACTTCATCAGACCTCCCCACTCCCTGGGGTCCCAAGTCTCTCCAGGATTAGGTGCATCTTTTCTGAATGAGTCCAGACCTAGTAGTTCTCTGCTGTCTATGTGTTGGAGGTTTCATATCAGCTGGGGTATGCTGCCTGGTTGGTGGCTCAGTGTCTGAGAGATCTCAGGGTTCCAGGTCAGCTGAGACTGCTGGTCTTCCCTAGGGTGTCACCCTCCTCCTCCTCAGCTTTTCTCCAATTCAACCACAGGGGTCTCTGGCTTCTGTCCATTGGTTGGGTGCTAGTATCTGTATCTGACTCTTTCTCAGAGGGCAGCCATGCTAGACTCTTGTCTGTAAGCACACCATAGCATCAGTATCAGTGTCAGGGCCCCTGCCTCCCCTGAGCTGGATCCCAATTTGGGCCTGTTACTGGACCTCCTTTTCCTCAGGCTCTTCTCCATTTTTGTCCCTGCAGTGCTTTCAGACAGGAACAATTCTGGGTTAGAGTTTTTAACTGTGGGATTCTTATTACATATAATTTTTATACATATGTCATATATATATTTGCACACACATATATGACATCTTTTAGACAATGTATTCCTTTCCCTTGGGAAGTCCCTCATGTGGGCACACTCTGGAGAAACAGGAGGTAGAGCCTGAGAGCCTAAGCTGTCATAGAATGACAAGGAGGGAATTGAAAGGGGAACCACTGATCCCTTGTCCTCAGGACAAACTTGGACACTGTGTGTGTGTGTGTGTGTGTGTGTGTGTGTGTGTGTGTGTGTGTGTGTGTGTGTGTGTTTAGCACTAAAATATTTTTATCATTGTAATTCATCTCAACAGGTTTTAGAAGTCCAAGAGGACAGACAGAAGGTTAGTATTATCTTGTTCTTAATTTTCACAAATTTGTATCAGTGAAAATTCATTAAAATGATTATTCTATGAGCATCCCCTGTAAGAACACAATAGTTCTATAACTCCCCACTGTCTGAAACAGCAAATGGAGAGAGTGGAAATAGAAACGCAAAACTAAAAAAAAAAAAAAAAAAAAAAAAAAAAAAAAAAATTCATTAAGAAGGAATCATGAAGAGAAAGATTTGCTTTTTCTGTTAGTGGAAAACGTCAACGGAAATGTTTTAGGAGCGAGACAGATGCTGAGAATTTGGAGCAAAGGGTGAGTGCAGCAGCTGAAGATCTTCTTGGATGACATGAAGGCTCATCTTGAGGCCTTGCTGAGCCCCAGTCTCCTACTTGGGGTAAAGGATGTCTCCTGCAAAATTATAGGGATATTTTGTTTTCATTTTAATTACATGATCTGAACTAAAAATTGGAAATCAGTAGAGCTTCCAGGTGCCTCCAGACAGAGGCCATGTATGGTTTGTGCTTGTCCTGAAATGAGTGTGGCTAGGCCTTGGTGAACTTTCTAAAGAATTTTTCTTTATATTCCTTTTCTGCAATTTATGAGTAGCTCTATGTGTACATTTTGTCCTGTTATCCTTAGTTCTTTTTTTTTTTCAACCACACTTCCCCAATGACTTACTTTATGCTATGTCTATAAATCTCTGATAAGGCATTAAATGATAATAAAAGAGTCACCAGATAGAAACTCTGGGCAAATGCTTTCTGTTAGTTATATACAGATTTTTAGGGCAATATTAATCTTTTATTTTTCAAAAGTCTTTTTTGTTTATAAGGAGAAAAGTTAACCCCCCCCCAATCATGTAGTTGAATAAATTTGCCACTTAAAAGCTAATATTCACCTAGATTTTTGGAACCTCAAATGATGGCTTCTAATTATGACCACATAAACCAAAAACATAATAAACTTGCAACCAAGAAACCCAAAGCCTTTAAAAGATAAAAATCAGACCAATTAAATAATATACTGCATAATCAAATTGGTTTTGAAGGACAGGCACACTGTTCAACTCATTCTTAATTACAGTCCCTGGAGTAACAGTCTGTTCTATCCTGCCTGTTATTAGGTCTATAGAAAAATTATACCTATTTTTTAAATTCTATATTTAACATAAAATGTGGTTTCTTCCCCTCCCGGTAGTTAGTAAAATGATCCGTTCTTATTCTTTACATTTATGTATATTAAAATATTTCCATATACTTTTGTCAGGCCACCTCAGTCTTAAATTATAACTAGAAAGTGCTGGCCAGACCATCATGATCTGGCTGTAACATCTGTGACACCCCTTCCCCCACCCGCATGACCAGAATTAATAGCTGATCTCGCTTACTAGGTGAGTGTCCCTCCATTCCAGTTCTATGCATATTCCTGCCAAACCTGAGCTCTCATAGTAGAGATTGTGTTTCCACTTTTGGAGAGGAGTACTTTTTTGTCAATGACATCAGAATAGCTGTATTCAACTCCTATTCCCTTGTGCAAGCTCCAAATGAGCTCTTGGGACTAGTTAACCTAATAAAATGTTTAATGGGCATATATAATTCCATAGTACTAGGTTGTACAGTACTAAAGTTTGAGTTGCCCAGAACAATTCTTAGTGACTAAGAGTACAAAATGCAAGAGAGATCTTTTGCTTTGGATCCAGGTGGCTTAGAAGTAAAAGTCAAATTGATCAGTAGAATAAATAAAAAGGTTAGGCCTCCTTTGTGTGTGTGTGTGTGTGTGTGTGTGTGTGTGTGTGAGAGAGAGAGAGAGAGAGAGAGAGAGAGAGAGAGAGAGAGAGAGATGTCAGTACTTCTCTAAGTGAGAATTCTAGATTTAAGGGAATTTTCTAACAAATGTTTTCTGAATGTTGAATTCACATGAAGTTTAAGAAACAAACCTAATCATTACCAGCATGAAATAATTAAGCTTATAGAATACTGAAATTCTTTACTGCTAGTTGGAGCTAAAATGTTACCATTCCTTTAGGAAGCTATAAGACAATACTTGAATAACATCTATATAACCAACTCTACTGTCAGGTATGTTTGCCCCACCCTCATCCTCACAAGGAATTTATAACATTTCTCAGCACAGCACAAAACTGGAAACAGGGCATATGTTTATCAGCAATAAACTTGTGAAACAACTGTAAAGGTATATTCCAGAGCAGGAAAAAAGCATAGGTTATTACTAAATACCATACCAAGAAGAATATATATTGTCTTAGTTACAGTTCAGTTGATATGAAGAGATTCCACGACCAAGGCAACTCTTACAAAAGAAAGCATATTTATAGTTTCAGAGGGTTAGTCCATGAGC
Organism: Uromys caudimaculatus; assembly: GCA_028551405.1. NCBI lineage: Eukaryota > Metazoa > Chordata > Mammalia > Rodentia > Muridae > Uromys > Uromys caudimaculatus. The sequence goes on from CM052701.1 coordinate 89,603,898, forward strand.
ATCATGTCAGATAAGCCATGAAACAATAATTGATAACTTTATATCCTGACCCATAGGCAGCAGGCAGAGAGAAAGAAATTGAACCTGGTGTGGACTTTTGAAACCTCAAAGTTCGTTCCCAATGACACACCTTGTTCAACAAGGCTACACTCACTCCAACAAAGCCACACCTCCTGATCCTTCCTGAACAGTCCACTAATTGGTGACAAAACATTCAAATATATGAGTCAATAAATGGGGAGCCATTCTCATTCAAACCAACATACCTTGTATGATTTATTCATAAGAAACTAAAAAGGAGGCAAAGTTGATTGTAATAAGAGCACCAACTACTATTACCTAGCATCTTTGGACCAGGAACTCTTTAATAAAGAGTTCTGAAGTTCTGGATCAGTCTATATCTGTGCTGATTCTGACCTCACAGGCATCATTCACCCATTGTTCTCCCCACCAAGTTCATACTACTACAGTATATACAGTGCTCCATCCACATGAGTCCTGTGCCCACCCCACCCCCAGTTCATACCTGTAGTCTTTAAGAATTCCACTTGACTTATTACGTCTGTTCAACCACATGTTCACAGAACTAGAAGGGCAAGGACCTTATGCCCTCCACACAGTGACATGTGTAAGCAATACCTGACTGGTATGGAAAGGTATCAGCTTAAATCCTTTCTCCTAGAACGTAAGACCACAAATGCAGTGGTCTCTGCTTAGATTTGTATGATCAGGTTGAGGTAGGGATTTGACCTTTGCTTAGTTTTTTTTTTTTTTTAATCTTCCTCAGTTCTGCTCACTCTCAGTTATGACTTGCTAGTCCTAGGAACACTTCCCTAATGAATCTCTTGTTCATGAGTTCTCAAAATTGGCCTCTCAAGAATCAGACCCAAAAAGTCAATTATCAAATCTTTTCCTTTTCCATTTATCTCCTGGTCTCTCTGCCTAGGCTCGGACCATCAAAGGCTTTGCATTAACAGAGTACACTGTCCAGGAGCCCGAATTCATGAAGCACTTGTTAGCAATTTACACTTTAATAGGTACAATGGATAAACTGGAATAGTTAGTCATCCCACAGGACCTGAAGTTACCAGAAAGGCTAACACTGGCTGATGAGAGTTGGGGTATGGGTAGTGTTCAGAAAATGCCAAGAATACAAGCTCCGGCTGGAACAGGGAAATGGGCTGAGCATGAGAGACAGATGTTCAAGGGCCGTTTTTCAGATGTTGGTCACCTGGGCAGAAGAAGAAAAGAAAGACTCAAGACGGACAGTGTTTTGCCAGAAATACAATTCAACTTGATGAATTTCATTGAGAATTAACTCTGGAATGATTAATATTCATCAGTTCTCTGTATGGACAGTGAAATGAATATATTATGATTTAATGTATCAAAGGGCCTTGCACTCATGGTTAAGTGGTTGAGAACAGAGCAATTTCTCCATCTCCTTGATGAAACCCAGATGGCTTCACGCATTGAGAGCTTGCTTGATGAGTGTTCACACAGCTGAAAAGCATGTTGATGCCACTTGTCCCAATTCGGAGAGCTGACAGAAGGGTTTGCTTTCCCTGCCATTTCCCCTCGCAATCTATTTTAAGGTTTAACAATATGAACAGCTGGTATCATGGGTTTTAGAAATAATTACAGAGTATGTGAATAAACATAAAATTATGTAATATTTCACATGGAAATTTCAAAAATAATACACTTCAACTCTGTACCTCACAATTTCAATTTACTTGTGGTGTCTAACATATTCTTAAATTGACATTTTACATGATAAATATTATATGATTGACTTAATTCAAGTGAATGGTAATCCAAATTAGCAAAAGGAACTGAGATGCAAGGAAGATGAGGAAAACCCAAAAATTCATAAACACAAAAGCATGCACAGACTAGACAAGAAAAACTCACTACAAGCTAAGCTGAACTAGAGATCACTGGTTTTTTTTCTCTCTCTCTGTGTATGTGTCTTTGTGTGTCTGTATATCTGTGTCTATTTATGTGTATATGTGTGTCTGTGTTTGTGTGTATGTGTATGGGTTTATGTGTGCCTGTCTGTCTGTGTGCATCTGTGTCTCTCTGTTCACATGTGCATCTATGTTTCTGAGTGTGTATGTGTGTTGGTGTGTGTTATGTGAGTGGAGAATATGATTTCGCAGTGTATGCTACTGTATGTAGGTGCATGGGTCTGTGCGCCCATTTGTTATGGAGGCCAGAGGATATTAGGTTTTCTGCTCTATGCCTCTCCACATTATTCCTTTGAGACAGACTCCATTACTGAACTGGAGCTGTGCTGATGGCCAGCAAGCCACAGGAATCTTCTTGTCTCTGCTCCACAGAGTGCTGGGGGACAGGTACATGTCCAGTTACACGTTGTTTCTTATGTGGGTGCTGGGATCAGAACTGGGGTCCCCATGCTTCCATCTGACCTACCAAGACATGTTCCCAAGCCCCATTGTCTTCTTAATTCTCAGAAACTGAGTTGTTAGTGAACATCTTGTGTACAAGATTATCCTTCCCACTCAATTTTCGGTTAACTGATGACCTAGAGAATAAATGCCATATGAACGTGGATATGGTTCAGAAGGATCACGAAGGCTTTGAGTGAGCTAGGTGGAGAGATGTACTTAAATCCTTTCAATTTATTATATATTGCTTAGAAAACACTCTAAACTAGGGAGTCCTGTAAGTAAATAGAACTGCTTTTGTTGGTAGTGGCGGTATTGAACAATCACTTTCCTAATATCTTGATTGGCAACTATAAAAGAGAAAGGGTAAGAACATTTAAACATGCATGTGACATCATGTGGCAGAAAAAATTGTATTTGTGCAGGACTCCTTTAAGTCACTTCTCTGTGACCCTCCATTCCTGGTTATACAAGTCAACCAATGGTGCAGGAGAAATAAAGAACATTTCAGAGAAAACACAGCTGATAAAAACATGGTTCTTGTCAAGGGAGTTTGCAGATATCAAGTTTCCATCACATTGAAAGGTACCAGCTGAAACTCTGTGGGATGGTTTATCTCACTTTGGGCATTTCCTGTGAGTCATACTTCATACCTTTTCATCAATGACTATTTTATAAACACAACCCCAATAACATCTGCATTGTGTGTTGCTATGTAAATGGACTAATAAGCCACCAATGGGCTCATAAAGTTGACAGTCACCTAGGTTAAGGCTGGCTTCCTATAAGCACCCCTTCCCACAATGGCCTGGATTCAAAGTTGAGAACTGATCAGTACCTATCCTAGTACTTTAGATTCATGACTCTAACTATTTGGAAATGGTTAAAGAGGCACAGCCCTGGGGAAAATATATGTGTGTGTGTACAGATGGGTCTATAGACATAGACAAAAGGGTCTCACAGAATGTGTCCACAAGCAGGCAAGCTGCACTAAACCGATGACTAGCAGAGAAGCCAGAGAACCTGGCTCCCCATCCTGGATCTATAACATTGTTTATATCTCTGAGAATATAACATAACAGAGAATTCTCTTGGCATTTGAGAAATGGGAAATGTTTGGAATTTTAAAAACTATCTTCTCAATTGTGATATTTCTGATATCTCTCAACTCTTGATTAGAAAACAGAGGTTTCCTGCCTTTCTTAGTGACTCCCTAAGGTTTAAATAAAAATATCCATGTTCAGAGGACAAAGGAGCTGCCTAACCATTTGTAAATGTAGTTATGTCCCAGCATCATAGCGTTTGATGTGGTGTCTGACGTCATTGTACACCCCCTAGAAAGCTGAATCCACAATGCTGCTGGGGTAGAGGTTATATTTGGACATTGAGTATAGTGTAGGAATTTCAGCTCTAGATGCTGTGAGCCACGGAACTGACCTTGAATGATGACATCTGAAAACAAGTGAATGGACTTCCATGAAGAAGCAGTTTGCTCATTATAGACACCAGTTCTGATAAAAATGCCCACTGTGCATTTTAAGTTCAGTTTCTACCATATTCTTTCTATGGTAGAGAAGGAGAGCAAATATTGGCCCCTACAGAAGCATGCAGGAAACCATTTGAAAATTAGATATCTCCTCAATAGACAGAAAGCCCCAACCTTATAATGTCTCTTAAGTTTATGTATTCTGTGATACTTTTCCTTATTCACTGCCTATGGATTATTCTCCAAATCACATCCAATTAAAAATAACAATAAAAATATGGGCTGCAGATCTAGTTCTTGCTTAGCAGTCACTAAGGCCTGTGTTCTGTCTCTAACACTGGATAAAGACAGGCATAGCAGCACTGTTACATACTGAGCTTGAGCCTGGGCAGCATAAGATACCCATCTTCAAACAAACAAACACTTAAAAAATTCAAGTAAATAAATGAAACAGATTTCTGTTTCATATGAATAAAATCAAAAATAAATTTTATACATATTGCAACTTGGTGTAAGACAGTCGGACTTATAAGCATAATTGAAGATGCCTCAGGTTAAAAAAAATGGTTTAAGGGAATCTGCAAAGAAGTTACATAAGTAGATAGCTTTACTTTGCAGGGACTGATTTCCTGTGGAGCTGTTCCCCTGACCTGTAGCACTTACAAGAGCAGAAGAGTTTTGTTTGTTTCATTTTTTATCAATGATTATTATTCTTCTGAGACATACCAAGGAAGCCAGAGGGTTTCTAATCAAGCTTGGGTGATGCAACAGCTCACTGCTTCAGATGGCTTGCTGCAGTGCAAAAACAAATTACTGGAGAGGCAAAGGTGGTGAAGACAAAGATCTTCATTATGATGAGCTTGCTGGTGAGAAAACAGCAGCTTCTCATCTGAAAAGGCCACCCTGCTGAGAGGCTGGTTTAAATAGGAGATAGTGATCAGGGACGCATGGAAGCTTCTTCTCAGGTAGAGACAGTGGCCAGATTTCCATTGCTGAGTCATACAATGATGGTAAATTTTGCAAAGCTTAAAGCAAGGATTATTATTTCTTCATGCTATCCTTGTCACTGATTGATTCACCACCAAGACAAATTCTGGCCCCTTTTCACAACAGTTACACTAGGGGTGACAGCTGTCCCAAAGCCTTCTGGCTGATCCCCACACTTTGAGATATAGAAGCATCAGACCCTCTTAATTCTGATGGAAGGCAACCTTCTCAAGAGATTAACCAGGACGTTCAGCATCAGAGCAGAGTTTAGGATTCAGGCACAGTGATGTCTGATGCTCTTTTTGCAGTAATAAGAACTATCTTTTTCTAAAGGGCTATTATTTGGAGTGTGCACTGAGTGCCAGCCATGCTCCAGGCTTAAGGAATAGAGAAGCACTGAGAAAGGTGAATTAGAAAGAGGTGGCTCAAATCCCCCCCCCCCCCACACACACACACACCGAGGTGGGTTTGCTTCTTATGAACAGGAGACTTTGAGAACTTGGGACTCAGAAATGTGGAAACAATTCTCTTTCTTTGCTGCCCTCAATTTAGTGTTTTTAAAATGTGGGTCGGACTGCCTGTTCTCTGAGCCCTAATGTTCTGATTTTAACACCATATGAGGTTCACTTCAAAGTCAGCTGAAGAGCTGCAGCAACAGAAATAGACCTCAGAATATAAACACTATGTTATCCAGAAAGAAAACAAAGATGACAGACTACAAGTTTTAAATTAAACTTGCTTACTGTGGTTTTTAATTCTCAATTATAACCTTGAACTTTATGAGTATTGATTTCCTAGGATAAGAAAACCTATAAGTGCTGCCTTTCCTAACTATTTTTCTATTTAAGTAAAGTCATTAACCCTCCTCCTCCCTTCCTCCCCCCATCCTCTTCCTTCTTTTTCTTCCCCCTCTGTCTATATCCCCCTCTCTCCTCCTCCCTGCTCCTCCTTCCTCCTCTATCTTTATCCAGCTTTACACACACACACACACACACACACACACACACACACACACACACACACACACACACACTGTCTTAAATATCTCTTCATTCTCATCAAAAGAGCCTTTATTTGCCTTTATTTTTTTGACTAAGTTTTTGACAAACAAAAAATTTAAGCTGGACTTGTTCTGGGTATTTATAAAATGAAAAGGAAGCAAAACAATGATACCTTGCTTTCCCTAAAGAGAACAAAAGCTTTGAGACATACTTCAAACACTGAAGCAGAGTGTTACTGACAACATGCTAAGAAAGGAACAAAAACTTGATGTTTCTTATTTGCTTAAGGTCATATTTTAACTGAGTCCGAGGCCAGAGATTCAGTTCAGGGTGTTGTGAGCAATGAGTTAGATCAGGCCACCCAACTCAGAAATCAACAGAGGTAAAAGGCAAAAAAGGAATTTAACGGACAGGTACATCGTGGGAAAACAAGAAAGATCAATATCAGAGTGTGTCTTCAAGACTAGGCTCTGAGTTTGGGTTTAAACAGACGAAGAAATAGGCAGGGTATGCCGGGCATGCAAAAATATAAAGCAACTGTCAGTCTCTGGTTAGGCTGGTCATCACTCAGTTTAAATCCAAGGTAACTCTGGAGAAATCTCTGTGGTACAAAGTGACATTCTGATCTCCAGAAGCTTACTATTCATGACTTAAGATCAGTCTCCATTTCTAACCTGGGATGATTGCTTTCATTTAATGGGGAAATCTCATCTTGAGTGATCTGCTGGAACACTGTGAATCGGAACCTAAGGTAACTGTAGGTTTATAACAATAACCAGAGACTTTCAGGTGGTCTGGAACACAGCATTGTAAAAGCTGTCAGTAAACTACCTCCCTCACTTTACCTTTGTGCTGTCTGCCCTAAAGGGAGATGAGATAAATGAAGTATGCCTTGAATAGCAAATATACCTACATGCACAGCAGGAATCTGACCCATGTTAAGACAAAGGCAGCAGGCAAAATGAGAGCAGAAATGTCAACTATTAGGCATTTTAGACCAAGTGTTTTTGTTGCTTGCTTGTTTTGGGGTTTGTTTTTTTTTACTTTTGTAATAAAAATATATTCTTTGATAATTGTATACGTGTATATGCTGAATTCTGATTCTTCTCACTGAAGTCCTTCTTATCTTCCTCCCATCTTATCAATATACCCTGTTTTGTTTTCATGAGACAAGCGTTCCTAGTTACGCCCAGGCTGGGGTTGACTCATGGTGTTCTTGCTTCAGCCTCCCCTCCCAGCTCCCGGTGCTGGGGTTACTGGTGTGTGGCACCATGTCCAACAGATCCAGTGTTCTGAAGTGAAAGCGATCCCTAAATCGGAGTCAGAGATTTGCAATTTGTCTCTAACTATCTTTTCCCGCAGGACTGTAATTCCTTGCTCTAAAATTTGGAACCCTGTGTCCCTACAACAGCAATAAATTTGAAACTAGATCTAACTAGTCTTTCAAAAGCTCTGCTGAGTTCCCTGTTACATGGGGGAGATCCTAGCACAGAATCCTGACTTTTCAAAATGCCTAGAAAAGACATCCCTGTGTCCACTTAGAGAATGGGAAGAAGTGTAAAGGATGAAGACAAGAACATGTTTAATATCTATCATTCTATTGCCCCCAAGTTTCCAGATGGGCCACATTCCATCTCTTCCCAGCATTTATTTTACACCTAAGCTAGACTACCACAGTCCCTGCACTAGACCCTCTGCTGAAGTCGGGCTGTGTCCTGCTCAGAGCCACTCCACACTATTTAAAGCACAGTGTTCACCAGGTTTCCCCAAGGGACTCCATTTCTTTAAAACTCATTTTTCTTTTTTCTTTCTCTCATTTTCTCATTAATTTATTCATTTACTTACTTTCCATCCCAGCTTCCCCTCCCAGTGCCTCCCTGCATATGCTGTGGGCAGGAAAAGTTGTGGGTTGACAGTTTTGTGGGATGAGCTAGAAACCAAGGACAATCGAAACTCCCAGGAATCTAAGAGGGTGACCCTAGTAAGATACTTAGCAATGGAGGACTTGGAGACTGAAACAGCCCCCTCCTATAACCAGGCAAGACTTCCAATGGAGAGATGGGACCCCAACCCAGAGACTCCATTTTATAAGTGACATTTGAATCATTATAAGTACAAACACAGAGACAGGATGGCTCTGTATCTTTTGGGGATATAAACAATACCATCTTTTCAGCACTGTCCATGAGGCACAGACCAATAAATAAATTATCCCTAAAACTACAAATGTATACCATGCTATCAACTTAGCAGAGCAATTGGGCCCATAGGAAACATGAGCATATTAAAATCATATTTGGGAAAGCAGGTCTAAGAGCTTACCAAACATACCAATTCAAGGAAAACGTGAAACCCACCTCACTTGGAACCCAAAAGGAAGAGGACACCTAACATTGTGATGGAGAAAGACTTGCTGATCTGTTATCTGACCATCCAGTGTGTATGTCAAGGAACTCAAAGAGAAAAATGTTAAGGACTGTCGCAGCCTTACTGAAGCTTGCTTCAGCTCTGCTTCATCTGCTCTGCTGATGCTGGATCTTCTAATTGCTGTGAGTCAATCCATTCATCTGTCTAGACCCGGTCCTGCACTTAAATGTATGCCCTCCACAGTCTCCCACCTCATTTCTGTTTCTGCTGCTATTCTACAGATGTTAGAGCTTTGCTCAAATCTGTGATCTTTAGCATCTCCAAGACTCTCCAGTAGGATTTGTTATCTAATCTCCCAGAGACTCTTGGCATATATATCATCCCTTCTAGTTCAGTAGGCCCAGTAAGGCCTCTTTATACACCTTGAACTCGATAAACATGTCTGTCTACTTGGCTGACACAGTGTGCTCCTGACACCTTCCCAGCCACGGGTTCCTAGTCCAGTCACTTCTCTCCTGGAATTCCATTTCTCTCTTCTCTGGTTATGAGCACCTACTCAGTCTAAAGGTCCATTTCTCATGCTATTTCCATGTCATTAAAACTCTTTGTCTAAACCTTTCCTTCTTCAAATTCTCAAGTTCTCCGTTGGTTACCACAGTGCAGGATGTAGGCCAGGCATGTTTCAGACATGTTTTCACAGACCTGCTCTTCTGATGCTTACTAATGACAGCCTGGAAAACATGCGATATGAGGCTCAGGAGCTTCAATTACAGGGTAGAGAGAAGAGTCTCTATTTCAGTAATACCTACCTTGCAGAGCTGTTAAAAGTGACTGTATCATTCTTCAGTCAGTGGTACATGTAAACAATGATGTATTATTTCTAATTATTAAAAAAATCTTTCATGGGCCTATGACTTTTTAATTTATTCTTTGATGATCTTGTGACCTTGAGCAATCCAGTCTATTCTAGTAATGACAAAGCTAAAGTCCAGTTTCATAAAGATAACAATATCAGTATCATAGGAAGTGTCAGGGATTCCTTACTTCCTATATGGAAGACCAGGATCAAATGAGGCAGAGTCATGGCTGGTTTGTTGAACAGTCTCACTCTGCCTCTTTCTGTACTGCAGACACTCAAGTCCAGGACCCACTGGTAATTGTGTCTGTTCTCTAGAGCCGCAGGAACATTCTGACTCTTTGTCTACTGAGTGTGTTGGGTTGGGAGCTTCTCTCCTGAAGACCGAGGCAGTGTACCCGCTCTTGCCCAAATGTTCTCTGGTTGCCTCCATTCTAAGCACCTGCTAATCTTCCACGGCTTCACGTGTCCTAGCTTCCATTTGGAAAAGATCCGCTCTTTTAAGATCATGCCAGATGAACTCATTTATGAGGGATCACTGAGTTTTAGGCACTTATTTTGCCACCAGGAGCCAATGTAAGCAATAGAAATTCCATTCTAGTAGCTTTAAAAAATATCCTTTGACTCTAGATTTCTTAGACTGTACTGTAACTGGCATTGCCTATCTGGCAGTGGTTCTCAAACTTCCTAAAGCTGCAACCCTTTAATATACCTCCTCACGCTGTGATGATCTTCAATTATAGTTTTTTGGTTACTACTTCGTAACCTTAATTTTACTAATATTATGAATGTAACATATCATTATATAAATGTCTAATATGCAAGATATTTGATATGTGATCCCTGTGAAGGGGGTCAGAACCCACAGGTTGAGAACCTCTGCCTTAATATTCAAAACATAGATATTTAAAAAAATCTCATCATGGTCCTCATTGGCTTGAGCTGACGGTACAACCAAGTTTGAGGAAATGTCAAATAAGAACTACCCAAATCTCATACAAAAAACTTTCTCTACTCAGCAGCATTGTCTTATTACTCAAGCTGGGGTCCATGGGCATGTAAGCAGAAGCATCTTCTTGTCTTTTAGCAAGTCACACATAGCTAGTCTAGTATCTTGGTCATCTTCTGAAACATTGTGTCAGAGAACTAATTTTTCTTTAGGCATTGATATATTTATTGTTCTTTGTCTCATGAATTCATTTTTAAAGCCTTGGAACAGATACTGGGCCCCAGAAGCATCTAGACTATGACTATATGTCATCATGGACCAAGGAATCTTTTCCTTGTCTTTTATTTGCTGGGACCAAACACTACCAATTTTGATTGCTTTTCTCTCCCAGGATTCTTCATTTTTCTGTGTACATAAAATAACAAGACTACCATACCGCTTTGAAAGCCTACAATTCAGCAGAAAGTGAGTCATTTGATCCCAGTTACACACATAGATAGATCTGTGTTGCTCTCAACTTTGGTCACAGGAGGTTCTTTTCACCGTTGGTACTGGTTAGTGCAGAGACTTCACAGCTGCTCACTGTGCTGAGTGTGCGTGATTGTAAGTACTGGGCTTCAGATGATCATCTATGGCGACCTTGCTTATCTAAGGCTGAGAGAACATTGCAGAAGAGGAGACAGAAAGAATGGAAGGGCTGGAATTCGGAGAATGGGTAGAGCCATGAAATTCTGTCTTCTAGAAATTGCTGGGCTGTTATGCACATCTATGGTTACCTTCATAGGACCTAAAGAACCCAGCTTTGGCAGGGAGGGGCTCTTGAGACCTTCACCTTTGGGGAAGGGGTATTAGTAGTTGATGTATACAAAGGGAGGGTCATAGTCCTTTGAGGATATGGCCCCTGGTTAAGTTGTCAATACCCCTAGTAGAAGGTCCCACTGTATGTGGAGACAGCACCTGTTATACTCATGGGGAAATTATCAACTTCAGCAATCCCACTTTTCTTATTGTTCTTTGTTTAGAGTTCCTAACTTCCTCATGACTAGTCATAAGCAGTTGCTTTAAATAACCTACTTTTTGTTCATCCATTTTGTTTCAGGGCAGGGTCTTGCTAGGCAACCCAGACTGGCTTTGAACTTGTCCTTATTTTACTTCAGGCCCATATACCCTAGGTCTGTAATTTTAGAAAGGTATTTAATTTAAATTATGGAAATCACAATTTTTTTTTTCCTCCATCTCCTTGAGGATTACCTAGACAAAGGTGGTCTACCTACCTGAGACCATTCTTCAGAGTCCATGCTTTGAGAAAGCAGTTTACATGAATGAGACAATGGAATCCCACCTGAGAAGCGTCAGTTGCACCACAACCACTTTCCTGGAAGCCCTGTGGTATAGAGATGGTCACTCTCAGGGGAATCGGGCAAGTATCTCATATAACCTTCAAAAGATGAGGCCAAAATTGAGTCCTATAGCGTTCAGAAACCAGAAGTAGTTTTCGTTGTGGCTAGAGAATCATAACAGCGTAAGTCTGAAGTAAGGAGATGTAAGCCAAAGCTCTTGTCTTCCTACTGAAATAAAGACAGTATTAAGGAGTTAAACATAAAATAATATAAAAACCATTATCTTCCATGGGCCATTAGGAATAAGTGTCTGACATTTCCCTTGGTTCACTATAAAAATGAGGACAAATGAAATTCCATAGATATTCCACCTTTACTCGACATGAGGTCCTGTGTGAACTACTAGAATAAATATAGTACATTTTTCTGCAAGAAAATAATTTGAGACCCAAAAGAAATGACTGGTTATGAAGACCCAGCAGAAATCCACCTGTACAGAACTTGCACTGAGATGCTAGCCCTTAGCCACAGTCCCCATACATGTCCTTTTGAAGCTCGGGAACACAAACAAGGAAGGCTCATTCATTTATAGGTTTACATAAACAAGGCTGACAGAGAAAAAGATGAGCTGCTGATATTTTTCCACTTCATCTTGTGGACATTCACTCTGGAAATTATCACCCAGCCTCAGGTCTTTGAGATTGCCATAACAGACTGTTTTACAAGGAATGCAGATCAACTGGTACCGGGTGAGTTACTTTAGACATTGCAAATGCACACTGCACTAGAAAAGGAATACTTCTCTGAGAGCCTCAGACAATCCCAAATATGTAGCTGCTTGCAGCAGCTTCTACCCTCCACATGCCAAACGTATAGGGAGGGAGTTCAGATATACCTAGACTGCAATGCAGCTTCTCCAGTGAAGTGTAATGATGGTCAGAAGTCACACTGGATAACTGTCCATCACCATTTGAATATGATTCTGTCAAAATTTAGCTCATTTTAGCCACATTTGATAACATATTTGCTTCCTACTTTATTTCCCACAATCCACAAACTACTCCTCATTATGGACACGACCTTGCCATTTCTCTGTTCTGAGATTTATGGCTTGAAGTGTTTCAAGCATTCTATATATTTTAAGACCATATAATCACCACGTTCCGTTCACTTTAAAAAAAAAAAAAAAAAAGTGTGGTGGGGAATTAAAGGCATTGGCTTAATTCTGAACCTTGGAAGATCCAGAGGCTTTGTCATATTACGTCATTTCATCTGCCTTTGGTTCACATGCAGCTATTCTTCCAAAATCTTTGCTATTTTCCTGTCTCGTTTGATAAGCAAACCATTAGACAAAAGCTGGATCCCCAAAGGAGCCCTTCTCTTCTTCATCGCTGTGCTGGTCCTGGAGACTCCATTACTTCACAGCCCACGGTGGGTGGGCAGGGCTTTAGATGTCCTTACGGAAACTTTGCTGTTTGAAATGTTTTATGAGCCACTCTTTTTAGTCCTTCTGAGGTATTAACAAAAGAACTCAATAACTCAACCTGGACTTTTATCTTTTCCAGGGCTGCATTTTAAAAGAAATTCTAATGAGAATCTGGTATATATGACACAGTTTTATTTTAAAGTAGATACTTTCAGGTCCTATTTAAAGTGGTTTTGTTTGTTTAGGTTTTTTTTTTTTTTTTTAGTTCATTTCTTGATCTCTGTATTTCATTGAGAGGGAAAAAAGAAAAAGAAAAAAAAAAGGCCCGTTTCTCCTCTTTAAAAAAGTACTTCTTTTGAGATTATTATTAAACCATTTTCCTTCTTTCCTTTTGTCCCTCCTATGTAACACTCCTTGTTCTCTTTCAAATTCATGGCCTGCTTTCCATTAATTATTGTTGCATGAATACACACACACACACACACACACACACACACACACACACACGCACACACACGCACACCCACATGCACGCACACGTACACACGCACACCTTTAATTACAACCATGTTGGTCTGTATAATGTTATTTGCGTGTTTTGTTTTCAGGGGTAACCATTTGGATTAGATAACAAACCGGTGTGCTTCCCCCTGGAGAAGACTGTTTCTCCCATTCTCCTCAGCACGTCTTAGTTACCTGTATTTCTTTGTGCAGGGTTGAGGTTTTGTCAGTCCCTGTCTACTTTGGCATAACTATGGTTGTACTTGATCAGGACAGTCATGTTAGTGAGACCTTATTGGTCTAGACTCTGACATTACTAGGAGATGCAGTCTGACAGCAAACTCCCCGGTCCTCTGGCCCTTACAATCTTTCTGCCACCTCTTTCAGAAATGTCCCCTAAACCTTAGATGAGGATCTTGTTTTGTAGATTATCAACTGGGGTTGGGCTCTACAACTCTGTTACTTTGATTGGTTTTGGTTTTCTATAATGGTCTCCATCTGCTGCAAAGAGAAGTTTCCTTGACAAAGGCTGAGAACTACATTTATATCTCAAGATTTGGAGCATGGGTCTCCAATGAGAAAGAACAGTTGATGTTTGTCTTTCTGGATCTGAGTTACCCCACTGAGTTTCTTTTCTCCCATGTTGTACACTTTGCCTGACTTTAACAGGTACATTTCCTCTTTGCTGCATTATCACAGATGTTTACAAGGGCAGACGCCATGCTGTCACCAAAGACGCCAGTCCTTTCCTCTGCCTTGCAGCATCTTCCTCACTTTTCCATGAGTCTTCACTGAATACTCTTTGAAGTCGTTCAGATTTCTATTAACTCTACATGAGGGCTTTTTGGCTTCCACTAATGCCACCCCCAAAGCCAATGTCAGTGTTTTGGGTTATGGCAGCATCTCATGTCTGGGTACAAAATCGCAGCTGATATCAACAGGAACATAAACTATCTCCAAATGAGTGAACTAAACAGTAACCAGTGTTCCTGTACCTACAATTTTGGCAGTGTTTAGCAGGAGCTAGTCTTATATCAATGTGGTGTCCCCTGGGCGAGGGACTTAACTGGAGGCTGGAAAGCACATTCAGGATAACTGACTCCCAGAATTAGCAATGTTGTGCTGTCTAGCACACAGGAATATATCTAGAGACAGATTACAGAAGCTTCTGTTTTCATGGCTCCTTTTTCCAAGGCTCATCTTTCTCTTCCAGGTTAGTAGGTGAGACCCAGAGAACCGGCATCTAGCGAGAATAACATGAAAGTGCATGCCATTATCTTGTCATAATTAAGACAGCATCGGGCTCTCACCTCTACTCTCCTGTCTCTCTGCAGCCATAGATACACAAACAGTTACAGAGGGAAGACTCAAATTCCTCAACTAAATATATACTTATGTGTACCACACAAGTGCAGGTGCCGACAAAGGCAGAAGAGGGCATCAGAGCACCTGGAACTGGAGTTACAGGTGGTTGTGACCCATCCAATGTGTGGATGGTAGAAAGTGAAGCTGGGTCCTCAGGAAGGGTAGCAAGTGCCCTTAACCACTAAGCCATCTCTCCAATCCCAAACTCCAGGTCTTAATGAAAGAATAACTAAGTTTCAGAAGAGTAAATGGAGGTACCATTGGACTCATCTACAGAAAACACAGTTTACTATACAAAGAGAAAAAAACGCATAAGGACATTGATTTTAGAGATATATTCCTTATCCCCAACGACCAAATTATAGAAAAAAATCTAAAACACTATTATTTCTTGTTCCTTTGTGACTAAATATATGTCTACAGATGTAACTATAGTCTTTGTTTCTTACATATTCTTGTCAAACACGATCATCCTAAATTCAAGATTATAATAAATTCATGAACCTATTTCTACTCAAGGAGAAACCAAGTTCATGTATCTATTTCTACTCAAGGAGAACTTTATTTTCATAATAAAAGTAATTATTAAGCTGTGGGCTTTATACGGATAAAGTTCTTTTGTGATTTTTCATTTCTAAAGCCATGTATACATAAATATATACATTACAGAGTACCATGTGATATTTCAAATGATGTATACACTATTTAAGTCAGAGTAAATGTATATTTCCTATTGTTTACTTTGTTAAAATATTTAAAATTATTTTTATCGTTTCTTTTTAAATGTGCAGTGGATCATCTAGTCACTTCACTGTGTGCACTTTCTCGCTCTAGTGTAATTGTAACTTAGGGCTCCTCTGTGACATGCCCCTTATCCCTGTCAGTACTGGCAACTCAGAGACTCCTATCAGCCAGTTACCTGCTCAGACACTTCACCCGTCCTGCCTCTTTGCTTTTCCCGGTCTCAATTTCTACAGGACCAACATTTTTTTTTTCTTTTAGATCCCTCATGAGAGAGATCATGACATATTTATGTAAAAACTTCCAATAGTCATTCTCACAACTCAAGATAATCAACCAGAAACTACTTACCTTTTTCAGCAATAAGTATGAAATCTCAGATAAGCAACTTCAAAACCCCATAGATAGGCTGTGAATAACTTACTGCATATAGAAGATTTAATCTAGTATTGTGTCAGAATATTTTGAAAATGTCTAAATGTTTCTTGTTTGAATAAGAAACCAGGAGGTTGGCAGTTGCCACCACCTCTCAAAAATGCTCTGTTTTTATTATAGGTAAGAGATATCAAGGTCATGAAATACAGATATCCACACTTCCTGATTCTGTCTCTTAGACAAGTCACAGTTAAATGACAATCTATTACCAATCTCTGGCTGGAACTGCCCATTTCCTTCTACCTAAGATAGTGCCTAGTATAAAGTGTTTTCATAAATGACAGTCTAAAAGTATTTCCAATGTCTAGCAATTGAATATTTACTCCATTCAAGACTTGATGCCTTTCAGAATTACATCAAGTTGAAAGTCAGTTGGCTACCACACATCAATTAGAATCTAATGTTATGAACCTCTCAAAAAGCAATTACAAGGCCGGGCAGTGGTGGCGCACACCTTTAATCCCAGCACTCGGGAGGCAGAGGCAGGAGGATTTCTGAGTTCGAGGCCAGCCTGGTCTACAGAGTGAGTTCTAGGACAGCCAGGGCTACACAGAGAAACCCTGTCTCGAAAAACCAAAAAAAAAAAAAAAAAAAAAAAAGCAATTACAATTTAGTCTGCATTGAATATATTTTGTTTGCAATATATATGCTATAATAATAAATCAACTCACTTACTTTAGAGTTCATAGTAATATTAAGAATAAACTGGGACTGGAGAGATGGCTCATTTGGTAAAGCATTTGCTGCCAAGTGTGGAGACCTACTTTTTATTCCCAACATCCATGGGGTGCCCTATGTTTATAATCCTAGAGCTAGGAGGACAGGTATGTCCCTAAAATTCAGTACCCAGCCAGTTTAGCTGAGACTACAAGCTCCAGGTTCAGTGAGAAACACAGTCTCAAAAAACAAAGTGGGTAGTGATTTAAGAAGACACTCAGTGCTGATCTGTGGTCTCTAATTCACACATACGTATGGATACACACACACACACACACACACACACACACACCACAAACAATAATTGTCTTAATTTATTTCATTTGCAAGGACTATTTTCTTTAGAGACTGAGTCTTACGCTGTAGACCAGGCAGGCCTGGAACTCACTATGTATTCATTCACAGGTTCACCTTGAACTTGTGACACACTTCCTGCCTTAGCTTATCATGTGATGAAATTACAGGTATGAGCGACCTCACTCAAATGAGACTTTGAATGTTGTTTTCTCCAGTTTATATTTCATAAGAATATTTTTCTAAATATAAAATTATGAAGCCAGGCAGTGGTGGCACATTCCTTTAATCCCAGCACTCAGGAGACAGAGTCGGGATCTCTGAGTACAGCCTGGTCTACAGAGAGAGTTCTAGGACAGCCAGGGCTACACAGAGAAACCCTATCTTGAAAATAAAGTATAAAGCAACTATCAGTAATATGCCTATGTATGTCCTCTGCCAGCCTCAGTGGGCACCCTCAGCTTTGTGCCACAACCTTACAGGTACAGACACACACACATAGATAAAAATAAAATAAATTTAAAAAATTTTATTATCAGTTCTTTTGATTCTTTTTTTTTTATTGAATGAGGAAGTTTAATTGTGATGAGATTTTAGACTAGAAAGTAATAAACTATGAATGTTTAATATTCATCGTTTGAATACTTTTCTGCTCTTAAATAAGGCAGGAAGAATTTGTGCCTGACACTACATCCGTTCTAAAGTTCAGCCAAGGTGGATTTGACTTCGTTGATTTGAACAAGGATATGTAGCAGAGAACAGTAGTGGTACCTGCATGGATGGTTCATACCCATGGCTAACACATCCAAGGAGATGGAGCCAAGAACAGAAACGATTAGGATTTCCCCAGGGATTCATGAAAGAAGGTTGGGCAGTGAGCAGTGCAGCTTTGCCACCAAGGTAGGCACTGATAACAAGGGAAGGACTCTCCTCCTCATGTCATGCCATGATGTCATCCTGATGAGAACCCGGTGGGGAAGCAGGTTTGCCTTCACATGGGAAAATACAATGTTCCTCATTATTAATGCCATTTCAACTTGTCCTCACATGTAGAGCTCTGAATAAACATTACTTCTATTTGAATGCCTGTGTTTTGTATATATTAATAAGTAATAATGGTATAATCTCTGGCCAAATATAAATCTAGATATTCACAACTGAGGTTTAAGTAATGACCCTAACTATTCCAACTGTGCCTACACATGTTCTTATATGTTTGTGATTCTAACTTAGAATCTGCTTTATAATACTTAAATGTGTTTTTGTTTTTCAAAAAAATATCATCTTTGGGCTGTAGATATAATAGAAGGAACCATGAATCATGTATTCATGGACTTACTAAACAGTTACCTCAAGAACACGAATAACAAACACAGTGTTTAGCGTGGATAGCCTTGTTTTTTAATCACTTAATCGCTTCCTAAAAAGGAATGGTACAGCATGTACTTCAATCTGAGGAGCTGCCCATTGTTGATGTATCATTCAGCGGCTAAAAACTTCAAAAATAATCTCCGGGTTTCTTCTGTGCCTTCTTTGGGAAGGCTCTTGGCACAACAGCCATGAGCTGTGAACAATGTGCATCTCTGAGAACATCACTCTCATCAGGCACATGGTAATTTAGAATCTCTTTTGGTGTTCTGGATAACATTTTACTAACGCTCCTCTTGAATAATGTAACCTCAGACTCTCCAGGTCTCCGTCTTTAGTCTAACAACTTCACCCAAACCAAAAGTCATTGGTGGACTTTTCTGACCATGGTAAATGACACTCTTTCAAATTCTCCCTTGAAATGGACACTGCTAAGCATACCTTATATTAAAAGATGCTTTTTTCAGCCCCCTTCACTATCATTCTATACAGCATGGTGGCTTGAACACAGTAACTTCCCAGTAAACTCAGGAGAGAATACCAATGATGAGATCCCCTTTATTCATATGCTAAGTGATTGGTCTGTTGGCTCAGCCTAGTATTTCAGTTGTTAGACCAACAGTCTTAATCATCAAAACCTGAAATTCTTATTCTATTAGAAATAACCAGCCAGGCAGTGGTGGCACATGCCTTTAATCCCAGCACTTGGGAGGCAGAGGCAGGCAGATTTCTGAGTTCGAGGCCAGCCTAGTCTACAGAGTGAGTTCCAGGACAGCCAGGGCTACACAGAGAAACCCTGTCTCGAAAAACCAAAAAAAAAAAGGAATAACCCCAAACTGGCTAAAAACCCGAATAGCTAAAATCATCGATGCTTGCATTAGTTCTCATTCATCTGGAATATCTGGCTTATATGTCTGCAATCACAATCATAATCAACTGGCTAAACTGCTGAATAATTTGACTAACAATATTTTTCTTCAATATATTTTTTATTCACTTACTTCCGAATCACAGCCCCTCTCCTTCCAGCCTCACCCTTACAAATCCCCCCATTGTCTCCTCCCCTTCCCCTCCCCTGGGTACCACCCTACCCTGGGGCATGGAGTCCCAGCAGGGCTAGGCCCAACAAAGCAATTGAGGTAGGGGGAAGGGGATCCAATGGCAGGGACCAGAGACTGAAACAGCCCCTTCTCCACTTGTTAAGGGAACCACATGAACACCAAGCTGCACATCTGCTACAAATGGGTAAAGGAACTAGGTCCAGCTCCTGCCTGCTCCCTGATTGGAGGTCCAGTACCTGTGGGCGCCTATGGTGCCAGGTTAGTTGACTCTGTAGGTCTTCATGTGGTTTTCTTGACCCCTCTGGCTTGCTCAATCCCCCACACTTACACAAGACTCCCCAAGCTCCACCTGATGTGTGGCTGTGGGTCTCTGCATGTTTCCATCTGCTGCTGGATGCAGCCTCTCAGGAAACAGTTATGCTAGGCTCCTGTCTGCAAGCATAGCAGACTGTCATTAATAGTGTCAGGGGTTGGCTCTCTCACATGGGATGGGCCGTCCCTGGTTGGCCATTCCCTCAGTCTCTGCTTCATCTTTAACCCTGCACATCTTGCAGGCAAGACAAATATTGGGTTGAAGGTTTTGTGGGTAGATTGATGTCCTCCTCTCTCCTCTTGAAGTCCTGCCTGGCTATAGGAGGGGGCTACTTCAGTCTCTATATACCCTGTGGTAGAAATCTCAGCTAGGGTCACCCCCATAGACTTTCCATATCCTCTCCTAGTCCAGGCTTCCAACTGGTCCCAGAGATGCCCTCCACCAGTTTCCATTCTTACTCCCAGCTCTCTCTCATCTACCCCCCCCCCCCATTTTTACCTCAAGACCCAGATATAACACTCCTGGGCATACACCCAAAAGATGTACCACAGGGATACTAGACCCAAGTCAGAAACTGGAAACAACCTAGATTTTCCTCAATTGAAGGATGGATAAAAAAAAAAAAATATGTGGTGCATCTACAGAATGGAATACTATTCAGCTATTTAAAACAAAGACATAGTGAATTCTGCAGGCCAATGGATGGAACTTGAGACTATCATCCTGAGTGAGGTAACTCAAACCCAGAAAGACAGGTATAGTATGCACTCACGTGTAAGTGGACATTAGAAATAAAATGCAGAATAACCATGCTACAACTCATAGACCCAAAGAAACTGGGTAATAAGGAGGTCCCAAGGGAGGATGTGTAAACCTTCCTCAGAAGGGGAAACGAAATAGTCATCAGAGGTAGATGGAGAGGGGGAACTGGGTACAAGAGGGGGTGAGGAGGGAGAGAACAGAAATAACAACCACATTTTAATATCTGTTCTTTTTCATTTGTTTTTTTGAGGCACAGTCACTTGTAAGTCCAGGCTGGCTTCAAATTCTTGATACTCTTGCATCTACTTGTCCAGTCATGAGATTACAGGCATGCATGTCATACCTGGCTTCTTATCTATTCTTCATAGTTTAACTCTACAGTTTTAAGGAGAAGTTCAAACTGGCCTAACATGGGATCATAGCCCATTGCTGTGTCCTCTTGGTGGTAGAGACCAACTTTCCTAAAAGCATTGCAGAAATCTCTTCAGGGGAGGGAAGGCCCAATAAGCCTTTTAGACTTTATTAGTTAGTCTTCAAATATAATCCAAATTCTTCATGTTACAGCTCAAAAAAAGAATTTAACACTTTATGCAAAATAAATACTTTATTGTTTTAATGGGGTTTTTTGTTTTTTAGAGATCAGCCTTTGTGTGATAGTCCAAATATTTATAAACTTTTTAGATATTCTCTCAAAGAATGCTAATTATTCCAAGCACTTTTGACTAAAAATTTTCACACAAAGTAACATGAGCTTAAAATTACAAATACTAAAAGACTAATTTCTAATAACATTTGGTTGTTACTTTATACATTTATTTGACATATATATTACCAGATAGGAAACTTTTTTTTTTTTTTTTTTCAGAAAAACCATGAGTTTTCACTGGTTAAAACTGAATTAAAATCATTTATGCATGAGAAAAAAAAATCTAAATCCCATTTGGAAAAACAGAAACCAGCTTATTATTTCTATTCTATCCATTCAAGTCACAGGCCCCGTTATCTTGACAATACTACTTAGTCTAAAAGTCAGAAGAAACATCTTACAGTGAGACATCTGGACAATGCTGAGTACATAGTGCTTACCACAAGGCACATAGCTATAATGAAATTACAACGCAGAGATATATAGTGTCTACCACAAGGCTCATAGCTACAATAAAATTACATTTGTTGGGGCAAAGCAATAAGGCTTACAGTGTAAGAACATGAAGTAGTTGTAGGTAACCCCATGAGATCTACCCTACTGCTGCTCAGTAGCCTCCTCAAGAATTAAGAGCGATTTGTACAACAGAACCATTAGACTCCTTGGAAGTGACCCCAGTGAAGAGCAGTGGAGGGAAAATCATCGGTTGCTTCAAGCTCTCAAAGATGAATCTGTTATTGCACAGTAAATACCTCATAGAGGTCAGTGTTGTAGAAGCTAGTCTGAAGAAATACGTTATTTATAAGTTGGTTATGTCTGGGATTCTTCAAGTTTTACAATTAACTCTACATAGGACATCAACTGGAAAAATATTGACATACAAATAAATACTCGGCTTTCAAATGGCCAGTCTGATAGATTAATGAGTCAGCAAAGTGCCTAAGTTTCTATGTATGTTTTTGAAAATGTTTACGCATAGAACCGTAACCTGTACACTGCATACAGAAATGCACACTGTGCATTGTGTACAGTAGCCCAGCTCAGTAGAAAGTATCTTCCATAGGACAAACAACACCTCCACCAGCATAATTCATTGACGCGAATATTAGTTAATGGGATCCATCCCAACCCTGAAAAGAAGGAAAAGTGAATATTAAACATTCTTCAAATACTATTTTGAAAGTTCTTTAAAACAAATGTGAAATTTATTCAATTAAATCCATATATATGGCAAGATATTTCTACCTCTATCTATCCATCCATCTAACATATATATATATATACAATCTTCTGGCAGTTATATATTTTTTGAAAGTTAATAATTTTACCCTAGGTTTTACAAAGAAATCGTATGATTTGCTAAGACATAATATTTATTAAAATATTTTCTTACTTTTAATATTATACTGAATGAACACCTTCAGTTCTGAAAGTGTTGTACATGCTCTTATTCCTTGGTGTGCTCACCAAACATTGCTATTAATAAAAAATATATATAATTCATAAAATATAGTTAAAGCTATTATTTTATTAAGTCATATAAAAATCCTTAATAAATTATGATTAGAAATGAATCTATATATCTGTTTAAAAGACAAAAATAATAAGGTAAGGTATTAAATTTTTTGAATAATTCTCAAATTCTTGCCCATACATTGTACATCTGAAATAAAATTTAATTAATATTAAAGTAAGATTCTGGTCTAAAGTCCAACTCCAGGATTTATTTACTATAATGACTTTCTGTGTAAGCACATACTGCAGGCAGTTCTGTTCTTAAATTGAGTTGTTTATACTTTAAATAGATTGCATATGGTTTTCATACTGTGGGACAACTATGACATTTATTATAAAAATAAAAATTTAGCTATAGCTAACCACTGCAGTAAGAAAACAGAGAATTATGAATCAAGTGTCAATGTATAATATATCCAGTTCCATGAAGACATTAATAAACATTACCGAACATGTCCCACTCAATGGCTGTCCTGCTTAGAAGCAGATGCTTTACTTGAAGACACTGCTGCCAAAAGTCCACTTACGATCTCTCGTCTAATTTCCCCAACAATTGACTCTTTAATCTATAATGGAAATAGAGAGAAATATGCATTTAACAATATGACTGTGCTATTTTTTCATTTTCAGATAAAATACATACGACTTAACTGCTGCAGTCAGCGGAATCACAGAGAAGACCACAGCCTTCACATGATAAGCACAGAGGCACCTGGGAAAGGATGGGAAAGCCCATCCACCATGTCACATCAGACTGCAAGTCCAGTACAGCACAATCCAGCCAAAGGCATTATGAAAAAAAAATCACTTTAATTTTTTTTGTTTTGTTTTGTTTTTTTGAGACAGGATTTCTCTGTTTAACTTTGGCTGTTCTGGGCCTTGCTCTGTAGACCAGGCTGGCCTTGAACTCAAGAGATCAGCCTGCCTCTGCCTCCCTAGTGCTGGGATTAAAGGCGTGCGCCACCACTGCCTGGCTAAAGATCACAATTCTTATGGGAAAAACATGATAAAACTTTTCATAAGTTACTTCACACAACAACCTGCAGAACTAAATGGGAGGTTTGCAATGCTTCTTTTATGGATGCCAGGAAGTCAGCAAGATTCATACTCTTAATGCTAAGAAAACCTGTAAGTGGCAGAAATATTCTGCCTGTTTCTACCAACTAAAAACAGAATATCTACAGAAGTTTAACCTAACCCATTTTCAGTGGACAGAAGAAAATTTCATTTAGTGAAACTTATATTTGAAATATTATCAACATACTTCAAACAGCCATTTTGCTCTAAACTTGAAGTATTTTTTTCTTTAGTGTTATGATGCGCTTGTCACCTGTATGACTTAGGTGAGAACTTTCATCTTGGGTTGGGGAAGTGGCTGAGTCAGTGTAGTGCTTACCATGCAAGCGTGAGGCTCTGAATCTGAACCCCAGAACCCATGGGAAAAACAAAACAAACAGACAACACAGGAAAGCCAAGCCTGGGTGTGGTGACATGTGCTTATAATGTAGACATGGGGAGGTAGAGACAGGTGGGACCCTGCAACTGCCCAGCCGGCCTAATCCAAAAACTCAAGGGCAGTGAGAGACCCTGTCTCATCAAAGTTCAAGTCTCATGAGGATGACATCTGAGGTTATCCTCTGGCCTCCACGTGCACGAACACATCCATGTACAAATAAACACCCACACGCGTGTGCGCGCACATCCATGTACAAATAAACACCCACACATGCGTGTGCGTGTGCACACACACACAGACGGGGCAGGGGAATACATCTCATTTTATTGCTGAAGAAAGCAAACAGATGGGCAGGTACCAATCCTGACACTATTAATGATACTGTTATGGTTGCAGACAGTAACCTAGCATAACTGACCCCCAAGAGGCTCCACCCAACAGCCAATGGAAACAGATGCAGAGACTCACACCCAAAGAGGTGGAGCCTGGGGAGTCTTACAGAGAGCTAGGAGAAAGGACAGTGAAGACCAACAGAGTCAACTAACCTGGACTCTTGTGGGCTCCCACAGACTGAATCACCAACCAAAGTGTGAGCACAGGCTAGACCAAGGCCCCCTATACATATGTAGCAGATGTGCAGCTTGGTCTTCATGTGGATCCCTCAAACACCTGGAGCAGGGGCTGTCCCTGAGCCTGCTGCCTGCCTGTCTGCCTGCCTGTGGATCCCGAGCCCCTAAATGGACAACCTTGTCTGGCCTCAGTGGGAGAGGATGTGCCTAGTCCTGCAGCAACTTGATGTGTGTGAGCGGATGGATGGGATGGGGGGGGGGGGGTGAAAAATGTAAAAATAGAAAAAAAGAATAAAACAAACAAACAAACACAAAAGCAAACAGATATGAGACAATAGTCATGTCCAGATGTCTATGTGCTACATAAATACTACATGCCTTCTTCCTCCTTTTCTTTCTAATGATATAGCTTCACCTCCAAATAGCTCTTTGTAAAGCTTTAAATGTGCATTTCCTGAAGTAAATTGATAATGCATTCCAAAATTAGCACTGTGCTACTCTCAACTAGCTCTTAAAAATTCTACATTTCCACAGTTTCCTGTCAGCCTCATCTATTTCCTAAAATGTTCCTAAATACATCCTGAAAACATCTCAATTGAAATTTTTCTAAAAATGGCTGTGCTATGCAAAACTGGCACATAATACATAGACTTATATATGATTCTTCATAGAAGCAGAATAGGGCTGGAGAGATGGCTCTGCTGTTAAAGGCTAGACTCATAACTAAAAAGGTAATAGAAGCAAAACATTCCTTTGCTAGACCATCACCTGCCCTGCTGAACATGTAAATAAATATCAGATCTGATGTTTACCTTCTACCACCATTCATGAACATTAAATAACAAAGGATTTCAGATGTATAGTACTTTAAATCCATTTTAAGTGGGTATGAAGCATGAAAATCAGAGTATTGCAGCCACAGTACATAAGGAAAATGCAGTATATAGAAAAAGAGCCACTGAAATTCTGTATTATACAATTTGATGAGTAGTCTCTAATAAGACAACTTAATTACATCTCTGTGCTTATCATTCAATTAAAAATGAATGCTAAGCATTATGGCAACACAGACATTGCTAGCATAAAGATAAGAGTCTGGCATCTGCAGTCCCAGGTATTTGGGAGGCTGAGACAGAAGGATTGTTTGAGTCCTAGAACTTGAGACCATCTTGAACAAGACACTGTCTCAATAAAAAAGAAAAGAAACAAATGAACATGAATCTCTACTGTCAAGCGTATTTTACTCTAGATGATCATAGAAATGATACCACCTCCAAAATAATAAAAGAAAGCTGGGGTGCTGGCACATGTTTTTAATCCTAGAACTTGGGCAGCAGAAGAAAATGGATCTCTGAATTCAGGGCCAGCCAAGTCTACAGAGAGAGTTCCAGGACAGACAGGACTACATACTGAGACCCTGTCTCAAAACTCAAACCAACCAACAACAGCAGCAAGAACCAAAAAAAAAAAAAAAAGAGAAAGAAATTGAAAGTAGCTACATTGAAACTAGCACTGAAAATAACACAATGTCTGTAATAAACTATTTCACAACAGAATTGTGAACAAATATATTAGTTCTAAAGTTCCCCATGCTATAGAGAAGGGGAGGGGGGGTCAGAGTAAGAAAATTCTAGACTGGCTAGTAAAAGGACTTTTGTGAACACAATTTCCAAAAGGTTGTATAGACTTTAGATAGACTACTTGACACTTAAAGAAGACTGTTTATTGCAACACACAATGACTTGCTAGTATGACATGTGAGGCAGCATCAACATAGTGCCTAAAACCCCAAGGCCAGGACCTTAAACAGTCTCTAAAACACTCCAAAGGAATCCATGAGAAGCTGCGCTTTTACCCAAACACACGTTTAAACATGTCAGCTATACTAACGGTTGTAAACCAAGCCTAGAAGCTAAAATAAACACAGAAAACCTTTATGAAAAGCATACCAACCCATGCTATTTATTCTTGACATTTGAGGCTGAACTGCCTCTGGAAATGACACATTTTCACATACCCTATAAACTACCTTTTTATTCCAACAAATATGTACACTTCTAAAGTATCTGTAAATGGTTTTAGGTCATGATCACATATATCTCAAATGACTAAGACAAAGTCTAAGGCAGAACTGTTTTGTTCCCAACTGGGATGTGTACACAGTCTGGACTGAGAAGGAGCATCCTTGGTGTGACACAAGTTTAAGTACAGACTGTGCAATAAACCCTTGTGTGAAAGGACTCTGGGTGGATGTTCTCCTTCCAGGGGGACTCAGCTGACTTAGTGCACGAGGTAATAGCTTGCTCTTTAAACCTCCCAGGGTGCAGTGATAGAAACAAAGGCCTGACAGATGGCCTTGTTCTCATGCACCCAAGAATGCAGTAAGAAAAAAAAAAAAAGGTCGCTGAGAGTGCCTGCCAAACAGCTTAATCCTCACCTGCAGAACTGTTCTATCCAAGATCACATCTTGCCTTCCTGAATGCTGGCTTTGTTAATGGGGTTAAGGGCCACAAATTTACTGGGAAGATAAAATCAAATTTTATTTTCTTGGTAGCAAATACAATAAGCTTAGCAACTTGAAATTTAGTACCATGGACATTTAAGGTTAAAAGATTACCAGCTGGTAATAAAGGGAGTAAAAAAAAAAAAAATCAGTACTTGAAATATTTTATAAACAACAAAGTTTTAAATATAAAACCACCTAGCTGAGTTAGGATAACAATATGAACTGGTTTTTGAATTTTAGCTAGCAATGAACCAAGATATCTATTCAAGCATGCTCTCAAAAATACTTCAGAAAGTTTGATTTGCTAACACATCAACATCTTGGTGCAGGGTAAGTCCGCCTTTGTGGACAGCAAGGGTAAATGTTAAAGTAGGTTTCCTTCAAATGCTGACCTGTTCTGAGCTGAACAGCTTCTAGCACAGGGTTTAGTAACATTCTGCAATGTTTGTCAAACATTTGCCTTCCGTGCCACTTTAAATGCTGACAAAGTATAACATCTTTCATATTTAATAGGAGATGCCTATAAATGATTAAGTAACTCCCTAGGACCAAGGCAGCAAAATGGAAACAAATGACTTCTTCTATAGTCTGTGATACTGGCCAAAGAATCAATATTCTAGTCTAACGTGAACACTTTCTTCCTAGGCAATAATTTGCTACATGGATCAGGCCAATAAACTTTTTAAAATGAAAATCCAGGCACGCTTTAAAGTAGAACTATGCGAAATAAGCAATAGGAAGCCAAATTTTCAGCCAAATTTGCTTCAAACCAAAGCAAATTAAGAGGAATGAAAGTAGCCTGGCAGTGGTGGCGCACACCTTTAATCCCAGCACTTGGGAGACAGAGGCAGGCAGATTTCTGAGTTCGAGGCCAGCCTGGTCTACAGAGTGAGTTCCAGGACAGTCAGGGCTACACAGAGAAACCCTGTCTTGAAAAAACCAAAAAAAAAAAGAGGAATGAAAGTATCAGAGGGGGAAAAAAAACAAAAGGAGTTAGCAAACGTGTCATGAGCAAATGCAGTTGAGGCTGAGTAACTATTTAATCTCACTGAAGTATTGTCCTGTGTATAAACAAGCTCCTAGGAAGGGATCCCTACCAGGTGTACCTGACTAAGGAAGTTGAATATGTATTTTGCTAAATGTTAGCCACAATCAAGTTACAAAAAGAACTCCATTTTTAGAATAAATAAATGTATAGAATTGAAGCCTTCCCCTAGTTCATAGACAAGTCTGGAGAACAAATAAAACCCATGCACCTTGCACCTATACTGATTCTGAAAATGAGCATTTGGATCAACATACAGAACATGGGTGACAATCTGCATGTAACACAAATATCACATCTGTTTATTTGAATGTCATCAAGACACAGGGGTGGCCACAGAAAGCAGCTTTCAGCTGAATCCAGGAACTTAGAACACAAAATATAAGAAACTTAAAAGTCTACCAGCAAGGTCAGGCCTGTGCACAGGCAGTCCCACTCCCACTCACACCTGGCATGGTCAGGCCTGTGCACAGGCGCTCCCACTCCCACTCACACCTGGCATGGTCAGGCCTGTGCACAGGCACTCCCACTCCCACCTGGCAAGGTCAGGCCTGTGCACAGGCACCCCCACTCCCACTCCCACCTGGCAAGGTCAGGCCTGTGCACAGGCACTCCCACTCCCACCTGGCATGGTCAGGCCTGTGCACAGGCGCTCCCACTCCCACTCCCACCTGGCATGGTCAGGCCTGTGCACAGGCGCTCCCACTCCCACTCACACCTGGCATGGTCAGGCCTGTGCACAGGCAGTCCCACTCACACCTGGCATAGCGGCTTTGTCAGATTCCAGACCCTCCTTTCACCCCATCTTAGTAACTGACAAGCTCCAACCCTCCAAGCACAAGTCAAATGTTTCCAAGGTCAAGTACCATTTTTTATTGTAGTATTATCTGCTTCCTGACTATGTTAACTATGCATAAACCATGCTACTGCTTTGGTTAGTTTTATATGTTTTGTCCTTTGTCATGTCACTGGTAAAGTTCGGAATGTCATCCTTTCAATCCCATTCTTCCCTGACAAGTCCTACAGGTTTTATTGCAGGAAGATAAATTATCATCTGTGTGTTCACAGCAGAGCCCACTGTTTATTTTAATGTACTTTCCAAGCTATTACTATGCAATAAATGACGGCACCATATGTGTAGGCACTAATCTTAGGCCCCGGAGGATCAATGGCCCATGTGACGATGCCAAGAATTGATTCTAAATGTACATCAGAATCACATTTACAATTACATTGGAAATACAGTGTTAAACTAGGGAGATCTAATTTCTAGGGCTTAGTTTGACTTACTTGGCTCCTAATACGTTAGTCTTAAATAACTAAAAAGATATAGAAATCTGAATTTATGAGATAAGAAATCTTACACTGTGTATGTGTGTGTGTGCGCGCGCGCGTGTGTGTGCATGAGTGTGTAATGCTTTCATAGACTTTAAGAACCCCAAGTCTTCAAAATAAAAAGGCCCAAAATCTGAAAACTTTTTCAGGGCCATTGTGCAAAATTTCAATTTTTCTTGTGCTTTTTGGTCTTGTTTACCTCACTGTAACTTAAGGATTTCTTAGCTTACAGGTATTTTCTACTACCTTTGATATTTTATAAGCTTCCAAAGATTATAAAGCTTTGCTGATTTCTCTGTTTTTTCTTTTGCTTGGGCAGTGCTGCGTGGGGGGATTCACGCTCCTGGCTTCACACATACTGCCGAGTGTCACCTCTGCTGTGGGTCACACTCAGGGACCCACATGTGCTCAGTGCCATCTTTGCTGGATTCACACTCAAGGCCTCATACATTGTCTAAGATATAGTTCAACCCCTAATGTGACTTTTAAAATATATGTGTTACTCTTTTAAATTAATAACATTAAATAAAGGGTGTTTATCATAGGAGTTTTAGGAGTGGCTGGAAAGAAAAGTATACTTCCTCTTTGTGGAAACAGAACAGAAAAATATTCAACGTATATAACCTATAGAGAGAGCATTCAACATGTATAACCCACAGAGAGAGCAGATTCAAGCCAATAGTCAATGTATATGACCCATAGAGAGAGCAGCTCCAAGCCAATAGTCAACATATATAACCTATGGAGAGAGCATTCAATGTATATAACCCACAGACAGAGCAGGTTCAAGCTAATACTCAACATTTATAACTTATAGAGAGCAGGTCCAAGCCACTGTGAACTTTATCCACGGTGCTTTTCTTTTTAAAGGGGATACACCGGTTTATATTAATGGAACTCAATAGTAAAAATCATTATCATGTAAATCTACAATTGTCCCAGAGGCTCAGATGCTGAAGATTTGGCCTTCTATATAGTGATACTCAGAGGTGTGGCTTTCGAGAAGTCACTAAATTAGTCCACAGAAGGGCCAGAGAAACATAGAAGGCAGGGTCAGACAGAGAGCAGACAGGTCCTGGGCTCGAGGTCATGGAGGTTCTGTGTTATCCTGACCCTCACATTCCACCCTCTGTGTCCTGCTGTAGCCCAGCTTTCTGCCATGTTCTTGGTTTCACTACGGGCCCACAGAGAACAGAACCAAGTGCTTACAGGCTGAAACCTCGAGAGCACCAACAGAAACAAACACTCCCTCTTTAGCTTGTTCTTCTCAGGCATTTTGTCACAGCCACTCTATACACTTTCTCAGTTAACTCTGACCCTGAGTGCTATCGCTCATTCATCCTGGTGGCCCCTGGGAAAGCCAGACTATGGTTAACACTTTGGTTCTCATACTCTCGTCATCCAGGGCAAACCCCACTTCACACTGCACTTCAGTCTTGAACAAACCGCAATTCCTACACTTCTCCAGCCATCAAAGGAGAGGGGAACAAATCCCTCACATTACTGACCTTCTCCTTTTCTCATGCCAATTGGAATTTTATAAAATGACAGCTTCTAACTCTGGAAGAGGTCTAAATTGTAATCTTTATTTTACACATGTGGAAATGAGAGATCTAAGGGGCTTTCCCTCCTTTAAACTTTATGAACAATATTTCAGCTGCAATGGACAAAGCAGTGAAATGTCTGGCAGTCTCAAATCTGCAGAAATGCAGTCAATGGGAAAGCTAATCTAAAGTTTCCTGCAAATTACTGTACACAGTGAAATCAAAGTCTAGTCAGTAAGCAGTCTTGAATAAAATCTACCATGGCACACATCTGCAGTTGACACGGGCTCAGACTGGACCCACCTCTCGGATGACTTGCTGCAACTCATCTTGCTCCACATTCTGGTGCATTTCCTCAGCAGCTGGCATCAGTGAGAGATCCTCTGGCTCTTCCTCCATGTGAGATTTAAGTCCCACAACCGGTGAAGCTTCTTTAGCTGCTCCAGCTTCCTCAGAACTCTCCAGATCCGGAGGTGTTTGCACAGAGCCGGTTCTAGAGGGGGCAGTTGGTGTCAAGGCCACAGAGGCTCGGAATATCTTCTTTCTCGCCACTAAGCGGGCTCTGGGTTTGCTCCCAGATGGCCCTCTAGATCTTCTGTTGGCGTGGGAGGGGCTGGAGCAGACAGAAGATGACTCTGATGTGGCTTGAGAGAAAACGGACTCTGAGCTCTCTCCAGGAGGAATTTCATACGCCATGTCTCCAAGGCCCAGGCCCAGCTCGGACTTCAGGTATGACTGCTCCCGCATTAGTTCTGTGACCTGGAAGCCAAAGCATTACTCTTCTCTCTTAAGATTACAACTGGCAATCAAGAAGGTTACATTCCCAGCTATCCTTATTGTCCCAAATCTCAAGGAATTTTAAAGGCATAATTCTATTTCATTAACTTATTAACTGATCAATTTCATTCACACACACAAAATTAAATTCATAGTAATCTCAAGCCATACCTTGGAAATCTAGGACACAGAGTGAAGTGAAATTTTACTAGTTAACATAGAGATGTCCCGATTATTTCATGGAAGGGTAATGAAAACTAAAACAGCTACTCAGAAGATTTTGCCAATGAGTCTAAAGTGCAGTGAATACACAGTCATTTTACAGGTCCTGTAAGGACCCAGTATCCGACATGAAAAGACTCCTTGGAGTATAGATGAAGTGTTTCTATGATGCATTACGTTCTTTTGGTTATAAAGACAAATCACCACTACAATGAAGCTAGCTTTCTAGTGGCCCGAATTGGCACTGTACTTCAAAGTGGCAAACTCACTTCCAATTCATTTGATTTCTAGCAGTCTCTACTTCAGCCAACCATACATTTTATACAAGCTGAGGAGATTGTATGTTCATGAGATACTAGAGCACCCCTTCCCCAGGAGCTTGAAGGAAAGAGGCTTACTGGCTCCATGACGTTCAGTGGAGATGGGCAGGATAAGTTATCCACGCTCCTACTGCCGCACATCCCCTGAAAGGAAAGCACAGCACACAGGCTTACACGCGGACACACTCCCTCAAACTGCGAGTGCATCCTAATAATGACGGGGCTACACGGTTCCTTCAAACACCTCTTTATGTCACAAACACTGTAGTCAGCTACCATGTACTCCATCAAATATGTTACTGCAACTGCTACACAGCATTCAGGGTCTCTGCTTCCAACACGTTTCTAAGAATGATGGGTCAAAATCATGGAAGCATGCATTCATAATGATCTGAGATATTATTTTATCTATGTATATACACATTCTCCTCCATATATGCTCAAACTCACTCTCTCTCTCTCTCTCTCTCTCTCTCTCATTTGGACAAAATCAAACACGAAAAAGCAGGATAAAGTTCAAAATGTCAAAGCAACATATTTTATAACTGCAAAGATATTGGCAAAAATCGGAATCTAATGGTGAGGCTCAAAGCCCACGGGAAGCAGCACTGGAGTCGTGCCAAGTGGCGCGGCCTAAGGACCACAGCGCTCTCCTCCATTATTAACGTGAACATGGATCCTATCAGCGGATCACATTTGCTTCCTGCACGAGACAGAGAAGGTATGGAGGGGCTGTCAGTGTGGAGGGCATGGGGTGGGCCTAGGGGAGGTCTTAGTTCAATCTTCAGCATCAAAACAAAACAACAGAAAAGAACACCTCATCCCCACATCCCCCCAAAAAAACCCAAGGCATGGAAAAGAATTAAAGTGAAAAGAAAGGAAAACTTCAAAGGGATCAGTTTTTACTTAAACAAGGGCTGCTGGGGGATAAAAGGAATAATTTGTTTTTTGGGTTATAAGCAGGGCCACAAGTTTAAAGGAGTCATCTTTTAGTTCACTGGAATTTTTCCTTCAAAAACAAAAAATTTGTGTTGACTTTTGTTTTTTTCAATTCCTAAAAATTTCAATGTATTTCTAAATATACTAAATGTGCAATTTATCCCACTGCGCATAAAACCAATGGGTGTGAAAGCTCCTTGAGCAGTATTCATGGTCCTAAAGCATTAAAAGATACGGGTAAAATGAGGTTCCTGTCCTAAATCACACAGTGTGGATAACCCTACCACAGACTCTGAACCTCAACAGCATACCGGGAGCACGGAGGAGTGGAAGGGTGAAGGCAGCCGCACTGCTCGGAGCTGCTCATCCAGGCCCAGCAAGCGCTCCTCCAGCTGCATCTCCAGGTCCTGCAGCTCCATTCGGACAGAGTTCCGCAACCCCTGCAGCTGATCAACTTCGTACCTGTCAGAGTGTGACAAACAGAATCTTGGACAAGCAGTAGCTGAATGATCTCTAGTCACCACACTTCTGATGAGTGTGAACCAAGGAAAGGGAGTGCAATTTTCTAAGTCCAGACAGCAGTCCTGGGGTAGTGACTAGCTCTCTGGTCCCTGGCACTCTTAGCTCTCTGAAAAGCAGACTCCTCAGCATGGAGATAGCCCAGTGTGCCTGTTCCTTACCTACACTGCCCACTCCACAGTTCAGAGTGTGGACAGAGCTGGGCTCTGAAGAAGCTATGCTGCAGGCCTGCTTCTCTGACTGCACTAACACAGCTAACTGTACTAACCTGTCCTCCTCTGTCATATGAGGGTACACCACAGTTTGTTGCCGCAGCATGGCCAGCTCCAAGTCCATCATCTGAGTTCTGAACAGATTCAGGCTCCGTCTCACGACTTGAAGCTCCTGAAAGGTATTCTGAAATGCAATGTAACAGGATTACACTTCTAAATCACACACATTATTGCAACTCAAAGATTTAAGGGGGAACTTACTTCATAAAGAGGTAGAACAGACGACTTCTGAGTACTGTATGGAGCAGCAGCAAGATCAGGTCCTCTCACCGTAGGGTACTTCAAACAGATGAAACAGGATTAAAAGCCAGGTCAAAGTGCCTACTGCCAAGTTCTCTAAGGTGTTAACGTTAACGTAAGGCATGCATTATCATTTCTTTTTGAGCTAAGTCAAACCCACAATGATACATGCTATAATCAACAACAAAAGTCTCTAACACTACTGATTATACTTCAATATTCCATGTCCAAATTACTGTTTGGGCGAAGAGAGGCAAAGGAAAACACATCCATATACATGTGTCTGTGGGTGCGGGTGTAGGTGTGGGTGTATGTCCGTGCACAAGGAAGTGTGTCTACAGAACTTCCTTCTTGGAGAAACCAAACTGAGACCCAGAGATCTGTCAGCAAAAGCCACAGGAGACTACATCCCACTGCTGTGGCTGGAGAAAGCAGCAAGTAGCCATCATCCACACTCTCAGTGAGACATACTGTACTGTTAGAGGCAGGGAAGACAAAAGCCAACAAAGCCCTCAGCTCACAGTATAAGGACATTAAAAGTGAGAAGGAGAATAGTGTGAATGTATGTCTGGGTGTGCATGTGTGTGTGAGTGTGTGTGTGAATGAGCACACGCTGTGAGGCGAGTGTGAGAGTGGGAGTGGGAGTATGAGTTCGTGATTGTGTTTGTGTGTGAATGGATGTGCAGGCATGAGAGTGTGTGTGTGCTTGGGAGGGAGGGAGGGAGGGAGGGAGGGAGGGAGGGAGGGAGAGAGAGAGAGAGAGAATGTGTGTCTGTATCATGACAGCAAACAAAAATTCAGTAGGTAAATATGCCTAGAGTGGTAACAGCTGACCCGAGCTTTAGACACTAGCAGGACTTTGCAGTTCCTGAAAAGAATGGCAAGGACAGAGCCCCACTGTTGGACAACTGCAACACCACCAGCAGCAACAACAAAACCAACCAACCAACCAACCATGTGATATGTGCAGATCACCTAAAATGAATGCCCTGCTGCCATGTAGCACTGGAGCACACACCTTAGTAGACTGTAGAGTTATCTGTCTACTGAGGTGAGGTGGGAAGTGGGGAGATTTATCAACTGAGTTACTGATAGGACATTCATGCCCAACAAACCACAGCTGGAGTAGCTTGCCTGGAAAGACATCTACAGATGTATAGATAGAGACGACTGTGAAACTGCCCAGCCTCAGAAAGTGTAATTACAGCCAGAACTATGTTTGACGAGGAAAGAGAAATAGGTATGCTCTGGTCAGGCTGCAAACTATTAGGGACAGCTGTCAGGAGGACAAAGAGGTATTTGAAAGTTATATCTTTTAACATCTGGAAATTTGATTTTTTTTTTTTTTTTTTTTTTTTTACCCAAGTGGCTTCTTGTCCACTATTTCACCATAACAGGTGGCATGCATTCAGAATTCACACTTTACCTGATTCTCTTTGGAGTGGTTCCAGTTTTGAGCCCATGGAAAGAGACTAATTCTGTGCCAGGAGGCCAGCATCAGAGGTGAGCAGGTGAGCGGATGAACAGGAAAGCTTAGTCAGAGAGCTACAAAACCCAGGAGAACATGGAGCCACCGGAGCCAACGAGAAGTCTTAGAAAGTTAGAGGAGATCTGCACATCCAAATGGCAGAGAAAAGGAGAAAAAGGATTGAGAAGGAAGATGCTTTTAACTGGACAATCTGAGGTTCAGGCAAAGAGAATGAAGGAAAGGCCGAGAGGAGAAAATACTGTGGAACAATGCCTCCTCTACGAAGAGGAGATTCTCAGAATAACTTTGTTCAGGATTCGTGACAGCTTTCCCCCACAAAATGAGAAGGACATGTCTAGCAGGAAAATAAGGTGAGGTGGTTTGTCTGCTCGGTCCTAACTTGCTGAGGAATTAGGAGGAATTCAGAGCAATAAAACACAAAGATCTTTTATCTTACCTGTGAAAGATTCTGTAGTGCGTTTCTAATATCATGCAGCACTCTCCGCAGCTGCATCTCTATGGCAGACGGGGGATTCACAGGGCACACCCTGTATGGGTGGACAGCATGTCTGTGTGAATAGGGACACCCAAAGGGAGAAAAGGCACTACATGCGGCACCTGATACGTTGGGGACACTGTGGGCACTCAGAGTCCTCATGTGTTCACACAGGGGTCTGTCCTGCCACTCAGATTGGACAGAGTGAAGGGAGCAGGTGGACTGGGATATTGGAGCACACTGTGGGCAGGGGGCAAGCCTTGCATGGTGGCATTCCTCCAGTCGTGTCCCCTCGCTCTGAGGGGCTTCTTCTTTCTTCACAGAGGATGGCGGGATGAAGATGGTAGACTTAACCAAAGACTGAGCATCATGTTCAGTTACTTGCTTTTCCAATTCTTGTTCCTCTTCAGGTGTGTACTTGTAGGTAAAGGATGGTGGGCTGCACCTGCTCTCTTTTCCTGGAGACAATCGTACATTGACAGAGGACACAACCCTTACTGGGCTCAATAAAGTGGTGGGCAAAGACTGAGACCTTCTTAGTGGATAGCCGGTTTTTGCAAACAAGTACCTTTGTTTCAACAGATCCTTTGATTTTATTAGGCTACGCCCTACTCTCTGCCCAGACAGACTGCAAACCTTCATTTGAGCTCTCTGCAGGGCAGTGTTCACTCTGTCCACAGAAGAGGGAAACCCAGTTTTCTTTTCAGAGCTCATACCGCTGTCCTGAGCTTCAAAGGAAGTGAAGGATCTGAGAATATGGTGTGTGGTGTACTGGGCAAATTCACATTCACTGCCTTTCTCCACATCACTCTCTCTGCTTCCTTCCCTCGGGAGCTCTCCAGTGGCTGCCAGAGGTGGCTGCTCCTCTGCTTCTGTAATCTGAGGACCAGGCTCACATGGACCCTTTGTGGACTCATTGTTTCCAGCATTCTCTGCAGTCACACACTGAGGGAAATCTTGGTTGTCTGCTTTTCTTTTCTCAGCATCTATTACCACCTTTGCTCTTCCTTTCTGCAGAGAGGCAAGAGACTCCTCCACGGACTCATTAAAGTAAGGCTGGTCTTGTGCTGTAGGAGTCATGTGCTCCTCACCAACCGAGGTGACAGTTGTTTCACTGTCACAGCTATCAGCACTGCTCCCCATGGCTTGCAGGGGTTCATGAACCTGTGAAGGAAAGCATTTGGAGGCTGAGAATGAAGTCAGCGTCCCCACTGACAAGACTACACATGGGATGCTCCTGACTCAACCCTCTCCATTTGTAGCTGTTCTGGGTTTTACCATCCTGGCTCCCACTAACTCATCTCGATTGTCTCATCTATTTTTCTTACATTTCCTTTCCGACACATGAAACTGACTCTCAGAGTTAGACAGAAATGTCTTCCTGTTCTTCCCCAACACATACACTTCCCCTAGTTCTCACCATCTTCTCTTCACTCTGAAAGGAATCGTGTCCCATTTCCACAGCTAACCTGGATCACCGTGCTCCAGGACCAGGACTCTCTCAATAGTTTCACCCCAGATTCTTCCGGATCAAACTCTTCTTACAGTATGGCCCCTTCCCTCACCTGAACAACTGAGCTCCCATGTGGAGACACAGAGACCTCTTCAAGCAGGTAGTTAACTTACTTAAGACCTAGCCAAGGGCCTTTTCTTCCCTTCCTCGTCACTGACACACGCCTCAGACTGCCTTACCTTGTTTATTTCACCACAGCAGCATACATTCTTTCCATTGCCCAAATTTTTGTGCACTGTATTATTCTTTATTTTAAATGCATGTAATATACAAAACCTGCCAAATATCATATCTTAGCCTACTCTATCTTAAGTAAGGTTAAGACCACTTATATTAACTTAAGAGCAAGCAAAATCATCTAAAATAAATCTTATTTTTAATAGAATATTGAGTATCATGTACTTTATTGAATAATATAAATGGGAAACAAAATTGTATCAGTTCACGAGAGACAGATGGCCACTCTGTGGACATGGTGGAATGCTAAACCTCAGAACACAAAGCACATAAAACACTTGACACAGAGTACACAGAGCACCGCCCATGCACTCCCAGAAGCACACTGGATTCCATGCACTGTTACTGTCCTATAGCCTAAGGGACACAACCAACACTGGACCTCAAAGATGCCTATGAACCAACGCCGCTCCTGCAGCACGGTAAAGCTGCAACGCTCTGGCCAAGGAATTACAACCTGCGATTAGAACCTATTTGCCTTTGTCAATACATCGCACTTTCATATTACTATCGTTTTTCCATTTTACCTTGAATAATTCTCCTCAGTGTTTTCTTTAATAGTTTTTAATTTATTCTCTTGAGAATGTCCTGCATATCATATAATGAATTATGATCACAACTATATCCCATTTCTCTATTCCAACTCCCTCCAGGTCCCACATCATGTCCCCTTCCCACCCTCAGATCTTAATTTGTTTTCTTAGGAACACACTGAGTACCAGTCTTATCCATATGCACATGGGTACAGGGTTACCCCCTGGAACATGGGCAACCTTCTAGTGGCCAGAACCCCAAAACAAAATGAGCCAACCAAAGATAGGCTCAGATTTTATTAAAGACATTTTGAACCCCTTTCCTGTGCATTCTGTGACTCTATGTACCTACCAACCACCAGCTCCTCAAGGGTGAAAAAGCACCTACTTTCTGGGTTACCTAAAACATCTTAATTTTCATAAAAGTTCACAGAACTAGCAGGAATGTGAGTTTTAAAATAAACAAAATTTACTATAAAATACTGGAATATAATAAGTATAAGCAAATAAGAAAAAACACCAGCCAAGCAGTTTAAAACCAAAGTAATTTAGTCACTAGTAATACAAAACTAAGATTTACTTTTTTTATACCCCAAAGATCATAAATAAGTAAAACCTGAAATTTATAGTCAAATATGTAGCAAAGATCTGCATTTCAGACATTTTTCCTATTCCCATTTGATAGGCAACCTTACAATATGACACATGGACAGACCAACTGCCTTAAAATGAGGTTAATGAAAGTGCTGATTAATGAGAATGGGAAACTGTACCTGGAGGTGGCTGAGGGAGAGGCAGTCTGTGGAATCCTCAGCAAAGCCACTGCTATCAGAATGCTGACTTGCAGTTCTCAACAGGTGATCTGTCAGTAGAAACAAACTATTAAACAAAACCAGTGCATAGGCCTGCAATAGCAGTGACATCATTATAGATACGATCCCCAATAAAGCAGCAGTAATTACTTATGAAAAATTGCAGATTCAAAGCACAACCAGTAACTCAAGTTCAAATAAAAGCTGAATCAGGTTTTCTATCAGAAATTCTCAGCATTCATTCACTAAGTAAGCTCTAGTGGCAAAGTATTTGATAAATCCGATTAGCACAGATGTAAACTGGATGAAATAAAAATAAATAATTTACAAATTATGTAAATCTATAAAAACGGTTAAGAAGTGAAACTAGAAGTTTATATGCAGAATTCAGTAAAACATTCTGTATCTTCCTCATTTGAAGGAATGAAAGTAAGGACTGTAAACTAAACCATTGGAAATATGAGGATATTCAAATATCTCTAGTGTTTCTTATGATGCAAGTATCTGTGTTAGAAAATAATTTTTTCATAACAATTAAACAGAAGCCAAAGATTCAATTAATATATAACACTGCTAATTTTGCAAAGACATGCTTATCATTATGTCTCAAAGTTCTAATTTCTAAATATATATACA
This sequence comes from Uromys caudimaculatus, assembly GCA_028551405.1. Classification (NCBI taxonomy): domain Eukaryota; kingdom Metazoa; phylum Chordata; class Mammalia; order Rodentia; family Muridae; genus Uromys; species Uromys caudimaculatus. The sequence continues at coordinate 89,643,878 of CM052701.1, forward strand.
TAAATGTTCTTTTATGAAAGATGCTAGATATATAAATAAATACATATTCTTTTACATACATCAATCAAGATGGCATTCTATCTATACTATGCTTATCACAAGAGGGGACTTTATATCTCATACATTTCCAAGGCTGTATGAAATTCTTGCAGAATTTCAAAAGCAACAGCTAAATACAGTGTTTACCAAATAATCTGAACCAGATAATATGACTAAATAAAATCCAAAATTAAACTTCACTTGGGTTTAAAAGCATCTTACTGGAGTTTGAGGGTTCAAGAAATAGTGATTATATCCCAATTAAAAACTGAGAAAAAAAAACTTCAACAGTGTTATATTAATAAAGAATGAGTTAAAGATGTGTGCCATCTCCTTACCAAACCTAGGAATGCTGGGATCCCTATGGAACTGGACTGTAACAAACTGTTCCCAGCAGCTCTAACTGGACGTTACATTCATTCAAAATGGACTAGTCGACTGGTCAGAGCAGCCGCCACTGTGCTCGGGTTTTCATGGCTCTGTTTTGTTTTGTTTATAACTAGACTGTGAGCCCATAAAGACAGGAACTTTATGTATTCTTAATGTTCTGGTATGTACAACAACATGGCAATGTTTGCTAAATGACTCAGCTGTAACTCTCAACAATTAAACAGTTATATAAATGATCTAGAAATTAAAGGGCCTATTTGGTGGGGTAAAGGTAACTTCTAGGAAGTACAGAGAAGCCAGACGCAGTTTCTTCAAAGATTTGCTGCATGTGCAGCAGAAGGAGGTCTGGGCGGGTTTCCCTCCAAGCTGAGCACCATGTGCACTGCAGTTTGGTTGGCCGTGCAGACTGAGCAGGCTGCAGAGTGGGCACAGGGAAGTGAGCAGCACAAAGAGCTTTCTTCTTTGCTTCATGGTGCAAAGCAGTAGCTTCTCTCCCTTGGATCAGGATCACAGCCCTTCACTGCACAGCACCACTTCAGGAGAAGGTAGGTAAGTATTCCCAGCACTATAAACACACAGGCATTGCTCTGTTCATCTACAAACCTAGAGAGACTGGCAAGGGGAGCTTGAGTTTGAGACCAGCCTGAACTAAAGAGAAAGGCTTTGGCTAAATATAAGTGAACATTCTAAACATATAAATATCACAATCTAAGGTCTTTAGGCAGATATTTCTGTTCCATGAAATGCATCATTCTCTTGGGCTAAAGAGATGACTCAGCAGCCAAGAGCATTTGATTTTGCACAGGACCTGGGTTCAATTCCCAGCATCCATATGGTGGTTCACAAACAACTGTTAACTCTGGTTCCAGGTGATACAACAGCGGCCTCTGGCCTCTGTGGCACCTGGCATACCAATGATGCAAAAACATACGTGCAAGCAAAACAAGTAAGAAAGCAAAAGTATCAGTAAAGTACTTACTGATAAAGTAAATACATTTTATAAAATGAAACCACAGTTCTTTCCAGGAGAAATTTAGACCTAAGGATTAATACTCAGTTCTAAAGACACTGGATATTACCTTAATTTAAAAGTTAGATGAAGCATTTAAGTATGAACCAAAACAAAATATGGAAACTATCTGTTTAGTATCAAAATTAGTGTATTCTCTTCTAGATTTTCATGAAAAATAGTTGTCTTCTGTAAAAAGACTAGTGTAGGACTTGTAGGAACCTGAGGCTGCCCTACTGTGAAGACTAGGCTGGGGCATGAGCTGAGCCACTGAAGCTCTCTCAGCGCAGGAGCGAGTCCCTGCACTGGAACTAGAGAGCGTACACTTGCTGAGGCCGAGTGAAGCCATGCCTTGTTTCTGTTCTACTTGTGAACTGAGTACGCTGCTAGTGATTCTAACTATGAAGTCATGACCAGTCCCCGACATACCACATTAGCACGATTCCAGTCTACCTTCCAAAATGGACCAAATGTCACTGTTTTCTGTAATTCTTTACCACAATTGCACATGCAAAACTCTTTTACTGTAACTTTATAAAAGATTTATTGACAAATATGTAAATGGTTGTTTGTGGCATCATAGACATGAGACTGAAGACTGGAAACCAGAAGAAATCCCAATTTGACCATCACCTGAATACTTGCCGCATTACTCAGTTTCCCTAGAACAACTTAAAGGGGATTTGCTATACTTTATCATCCTTTGACACGTAACGAGTTAGTTGCTTTGTTCAATATTGCCTCTGCCCATTCCTTTTACACTTCAGAAGCAGATATACTTATTTACGTACTTAAGAAGAAAGACTATCCAATGAGAAAGTTCATTTTATGTCTGACTAGAGCTGAAGTGACTAGGGGCCCTATTCTTTAATGCCACACTGTAATGAAAGAAAAGTCACATGCAAACTGTTCCTCAGGAAGACTAACATGTAATTTTCCATTCTAAGAACATACATATAAATTTTTGTTAAAAAAACAAAACAAAACAAAAAAAAAACAGGTGGTTTGGTATGTGTAATGTTTTAAAAATAAACAGTCCTACTTTCAGTGGTCATTTAATTTCTTCCTCTTTCTTTCTCTAAATATCAAATGCTTTGTAAATTAAAAAACCAGACAGCATTTTCTAGTTGCAAGTCAAAGTGTAAGGAGTGAATCCAAAGGTTCTCTGGTCAATAATTAATGATTTAAGAAAAGAGTAGGATCTGCAGCCACTCACCTTTGATCTACACCTTTGTATTTAACTTGGTTTAACTATTGCCAGTGAGTTTTTGCCAGAATTATATTGCATGTATTATACTTACAAGATATATTTGCATAAAAAAATCCAGAAACAGAGAACATAAGAGAATGTCCAATCATAACAATGTAAAGTAGTCATAATCTTGTTTCAGTCCATGTGCAGATTTGAAAACTATAGCATCCAGAAATGTTTAATGAGGTCATTACAGGATAAACAATCTAGTATAAGTTTGTAAGCATAAAAGTCTCCTTCATAAAAACCCCACAAAAATTATATGCTGAGATGAGAGCACGCCCACCCAGCATCCTCATCTTTTCACACTTACTGCTACTCCACACGCTGAGAGACACTCCTCTCCTTCCCAGCTGACAACACAGAGCAACTCTAGGAAACAGTGGACAGTGGTCCGCTTACCTCTTTTTGACTTGGCAAGACTTAGCTGGCAAGTGGCTGGCACATGAGGTGCTTCTCCCTCTGTGCTCTGGACCTAAGAGAGAATCGTATGTAGTTAAAACTAAGAGAATCTATGGCAAAGAAGAGTGTCTCTTGATAGTTATTCATTAAACAAGTCAGTCTAACTGAAGTGCACCAAACATTATGTAGGCACTTTATCTCAAAATTGTCAGCATGTCCCACAATTTAGTTTTCCAACCTACTTCCCCACTGACACGAAGCACTCAACATAGGTAACTGACAGGAAAAAATAGCATATAAAGTAGCTGTACAAATACAGACACATACAAAACTCCACATAGAAAGACTTTGTTTCTCAGAAGTTGATATAGTGAAAGATGGCCCATACCAGGGGGTTGCCCAAATGTTAAACATTGAAGTAGCTCCAGTATGAGGAGAAAGCGGATCTGTGCATCACAGGAGGTGATGACTGAGCCATATTTGACGCAAATACAAGTTTGGTATCTATGGAAATAGGACACCATGTTCCCACTGCTACATTTTCTGAAGTCCTTTGATTTGAGGCATCAATTGTTACTCATGTATAAAAATGTTCTGTCCTGATAAAAATGTTCTTTCAAGACATATTGTGATTTTAAGTAGAAAAGAAATATTAATACAACTAAAATCCTGAAGAGTCTTACCCATAAAAATTGTTCTAAAAGTTCTATTTAATGGAAGTACCAAACCTAGAAAAGTTGCCTTTTTTCTCCCTTGATACAACTCTACCATTATTTAGGAATTTTAATTCTAAATGCCATGCTCACCCTGTGGAGATACTACCTAGCTATTCTAGCACGACTAACTTGTATCAAGGGCAAACATTTGAGGAGGCATTTGTTCACTTCTACCACTTCACCACATAAAAGGAAACAAAATGGTCAAACGCAGGATTTTAAGCTTGAACAAATCAATGAACAAATACAAACAAACTTTTGATTTGAACCCTGGTACACTTCAAGCTATGAATTAATTAAAAATAAGAAATATCCCATAGGAATGAATAGGTCAACACACACCACCTACAACCAGTACACACACACACACACACACACACACACACACACACACACACACACACACACACGAAAGCGAGACAGAGACAGAGAGACAGAGACAGAGAAACAAAGATGAGGAGACAGAAATAGACAGAGACAAAGATGAAGACAGAAAGAAAGAGAGCACACACACACATACCACCACCCAAAAATTAAAGATAGTCCTCCCCCGTTCAGTAATTTCTGATTTGTGATGACCTTAGTATATAATTCCATGAACCTATAGCTATGACCTGAAGAAACTGAAAGTAGTGACTGTTTAACACCATCCTGACTATGACACATATAAAGTAAGCTTTACTTTTATTTGCTACTACTTAAAAATTATCTTATTCAAAGCAACAGATACAAGTCCAACCGGAAAACCATTGTTTTAAGTGCAAGGGAACAGAACACATTTGTCTTTTTATATTCAACAAAAGGCCTATTATTAGCTGCTATTCTGGCCCAGCCTAATACAGATTTCTAAAAAAAAAACAATCATTAACTAGATTGAAAGAGTACAGAAGAAATCCAGATAACTATTTATATCTTAGGAATCTCAGCTTAGACACAACAAATTACTATCTCCCATTTTATAGATGTAGGATTATCAAATATTCTATTTCCTTAGAGATAAATTAACCACAAAGTGGTGTGGATTTAAAGAGCATGCTACATTCTCTAGCCATCTATCCTTCACGATGTTATTCAAGGGGAAATTATTTTTCCTTTTACTACAAAGCCCTTCGTCAGTGCAAGACAGGCTCTGACAGTGAAGAGGGTGATATTTACTTACACAACTACTAATGTCAAGAAGACTGCTCTCAGCAAAATATTACTGTATTAAGACCGTGAGTGATGACTTATTCTTAGCTTTTAATACTGGTCACAACTATGCAAAAGTCAGATTTGAGTGTAAAATCATGAAGCCGATACAGAATAAAGATCTACACAGCAAGCATTCCTAGTGCTGCATGGTAAGCCGGCCATGTACTCTAGGTAGCCTTTAATTAAAGTTCTACAATATAATCAAACAAAACTCAAGTCAATAGCAAGTAATAGGTTTTTATTATACAATCCCTTAAACTTTAGGTAAGTTCAAAACTTCCCACAATAAAAGGAAAACAAACAAAATACACATTAAGCCAAAACAACAAAGTTGCTCAGTTTTCTGAATTAGCGTCTGGCTATCATGGCTTTGGTTTCTTGATGGCAGCACCTTTTAGATACAGTTCTCATCAGCCTTTCCACTCAGGATCAAAACAACACTAACCCTCTTGTCATTTTAAACATACTAAATACAAAATAATGCTGAAATAAAAATAGAAATTACAATTCTGTGCAGTATCACAAGAAAGAAAGAAAGAAAGAAAGAAAGAAAGAAAGAAAGAAAGAAAGAAAGAAAGAAAGAAAGAAAGAAAGAAAGAAAGAAAGAAAGAAAGACGGGAGGGAGGGAGGGAGGGAGGGAGGGAGGGAGGGAGGGAAGGAAGGAAGGAAGGAAGGAAGGAAGGAAGGAAGGAAGGAAGGAAAAATGAATGAATCCAGGAATGTTTTGTCAAGAAGTCGTATGGGGCTGTGACAAGAACTTGAGGTCTTGTCCACTGATCTCACTAATCTCCCTCCCCACCTCTGTTCCATGGCAAATGTATGGCACAGGTCTAAGGAGCCAGTCCTGAGTTCAAGTCTTACTAGCCATTTCCTGGCTTCTAAAAACTATCTGTGCTATTTATCTGGTTTTGCAATTATAAAACATGGGTTAAAACTTCTACCACAGGTCCTTAAGTCAATCAAAAATAACTGCAAAAGTAACAACAAAGTAGCAATGACACATGATAGCAGACCCCTCAGCAGCCTTCCCTCACAGACCACCTCCTGAAGTTCTAACTTGATAGCAAACATGACTTCCCTCAGAGAGAAGATGAAAGCCACTGCTGGGAAGTAATACCTAAGTGTCAGGAGCCTGTAAGGGGAGAACTATTTCAAACAACCTCTGTATTAGTCTATGATTCTATAATTACTTCTAAGTTACCTTAAAGAAAAGAAAACTGCTAAGTTTTAAAATAAATAACACACAAAGTTTGTTTCTACTGTTATGTAATCTTTTAAAAAGACTCAAGGAATTTTAGATTTAGAAAAAACAACAACAACAACAACAACAACAACAAAAAACCAGCAAGAAACAACCCAGTGACTATCTAGGATTTGGGATATCAGGGCAGATATCAACTATCAGAACTCATATTTAAATTCATATCTTCAGAAACTACAGGCAGGAATAGACATGTTGGTACATGCCTGTAATATCAATTTTTGGGAGGCTGAAGCAGGAGAATCAACCCTGGCAGCATAGCAAGATCCTGTTTAAAGAAACAAAATTTACAAATTTGGAAGGCCAAAGGAACAATGCCACTGTTCCTCAAATACCCCCATTGATTTCAGATTATTTGAACTCAGATAAATAAATAGAATAAACCCTAAAACTTAGGAGTTAAAAGTAATAAGTTGTATAACTACAAAGGAAAATTTACAAAGAGTTATTTTAAGAACTCAAGCATGTATGCGCGCCCAGTAGCAATTACTTTTAAATAGTCCATTAGCACGGTGAGAGGCTCCCGACACCCAGAGGAAGGCCCTCCACTAGCACAGATGTAGTCACAACGCAGGAGCAACTGTTCGTTCAGTAGGATCACTTTTACTGTGATCCCCTCAGACTTCTGATGTCTAACTCCACGGAGTTACCATGCTGTATGCAACACGCTAACAAAAACAAACAAACAAAAAAATTCCAAGCCACTAAGAATTAAAATCCTCCCCCACACTCCAACCAAAAAATGAGAAAGGGTTTAGAATTTCTGGATATTCTGGACATTCTAAAACATTGTTTAGAAGGCAAGTTGACTTTTAACTAACACAGTCTACAGACCTTTTTTCTCGTGTTTTTCATTTCTTAAATATGAGAAACAGGCACCCTGCTGCTTCTAGCCTGTCCCCCCAGTCTTATCCTTTGTGAAGCTCTCCACATTGAAACAGCTTCCCCCTAGATCCTGGTCACCTAGCTTCCCTCCTGTCTCACCTGGTTAGGCAGCCTCACTCACAGAGCCAGACTGCAACATTCTTCCCACTGCAGGCAGAGCAGCAGCTGTTGAGGCCATTCGCTGAGAGCCTGCTCTGAGAAGACAGAGCTCTAACTTGTATCTACTTGCTGCTCATACAGGCACAAGTGTTCTCCACAGAGATCAGACCCCAACCAAAGGAGGGTCAGAGACAAGCGCCCAAGCTACTCTGAATGGGATGGAAGCTGGCCTTGGGAAGACTGTTTTCTTTGTCTGGTAGTACAATTCATATCATGCCTAAAAGGAAATGAAAATAACACATTTCCCTGCTTTATCCATTGTTCTAGAAGTTTCTCTAAAGTTTCCAAAGGAAAAAGCACAAAGGAGGTTTTTAATAAATATTTTAAATAGATATGAAACAAGCAAGGATTCATTATCCTTAAAGTTCCTCTATTTACAATAGACAAAGTTGAAAATTAATTTGTTGTATGTATTTGAGAAAATATCTTACTAGGTACACCAGGTTACTGGCCTAGAACTTCTACTTATCTCAAACTCATGGTCACTGTGCCTCAATTCTTTGGATGCTAGCTACTACCAGCATGCAACACCATTCCTAGTGAAAACACACACACACACACACACACACACACACACACACACACACACACACACACACACACACACACACACGAGTCTCTAACGTTCCTTAATTATTCTCGTAATCTTCACTTCACAAAAGGGCTCGCGTTATTTTGTCATTAACATTTTTGCCAGCAGAGGGCGCACGTGAAAAGGTCTATGAGGAAAGGTAAGTGCAGCAAAACTGCTCCCAACATTCCTCAAGCCTTAGGGCCCTTCCCTGCATGTTATCTGAACCCTCAGAGTCCCAACACTTCTGCTTAGAATTTATGAGTTCTTTTAAAATCCTAAAAATTACAAAAAGGACGCTGTCAACTCCTGCTGTCCAAACTGAGTCACCAGCATGAAATTTCCAGCTACTGTATAATTTGTATAGATTTGCAGGCAGGATCTACTCAGCATGGAGGACAGGGCCCAGGGAAGGTCTGAACTTATACTCAATCCTTAGGACTAGCTGGACCAACACAACACTCAACAGAAATCAGAAGGACGGAGCCGGGGTTTTCAGGCAGGTGTCATAATCCTCTCCCACACTCACTGTACTAAGGCAGATCACTTTAGTACTTCTGAGAATGGAAATATAATACACAGGAAAAAGATTTAGGGAAAAGTAGCCTACAAGAAAATGTACAATATTCCACAGAGCTTCTTCTATTCCCCTTCTCTTTACTCTTTAGCCATAATTAACATATAAAAAATGCAGAAGCCACCGGAAACATAAATAACTCTATCAGCAACTGAAACCTTGAAATAAGTAAAAAGTCATCACTAATGTAACTGATACAAAACTCAGTGAAGAGAACATTAAAATTAGGGCACCGTTATTTACTCTTCACCCCGAGAAAATGTGATTCTAAAGCTAACATGAACCATTACCAAAGCAAATCTTCCATATTTTCAATAGGAAAAATTACATATTATGCATAGCTAAAACACAGACCCGTCAGTCTCTTCCTGTGTACCATGAGACAGCACTTTTGCACATTGCCCCTTAGGCCAAGCACAGTCCGCCCACAGTGGATATGCCCTGGACCATACAGTTGGATCTTGTACATGAACCGGTCCCTACGGTCTGTCTAGGAGTTCTGCATGAACCTCCTGAGTATTTTTACATTCTTGAATTTAGATTTTATGTTAATTAGCAGGAGTATCGGTGGGTAAAATAAAGTCACCAAATGTTTATCTGGACTTATAAAACCCCATCCAGCAGCCTTCCAGAACCCTCCTTTCCTCTCAGGTACACACACCACCAGTATCTATTCATAAGTTGCCTTCACCCTCACCCTGGTCACCGGGAACCCTGAAAACTGAACTGCAAACCTGCTTGATCTTAGCATTTTCACTGCTATGCAATGAAATTATTTGGATTTGCATATTCACTCTCAAGGCTCTCTGGTATCAAAGCCTTAGGCTTGAGAAAAAAAAATGGATGCAGATAAAATGTCACTGGATAGATGAGAGCCAAGCCCGAGGGGCTCCCCAGCACACAGTTCTGCGACCAACTCTTGCTTTGGAAGCAGAAGCAGGAGTGTCAGCAGGAGGACGTTTGCACAGTTATGAATGTTAGCGACCTCCCTTTCTATAAACACTTCTGCAGCATTTCCTCCTGCTCTCTACTTACAAAGTAAGCGCAGGGAATCGTTTGCCTACCTCTTCCATCTCGAAGGAGTCTTTCTGCTGCGCCATTATGTTTCTTATGGATGGGATTGTCAGGGGTGCACAAGGCTCCTTCTCACTCGAGGACCCCTGGGCACTTTTCAGCTCACTGCTGCTCCCCAGCTCACAGTGGCTGGACATGCTGCCATCATGACCAAAGTCAGGGTCTGTAACAGCAGACATCAGGACAGGGTCATTCTCCTGACTGTGAGCTTCTCTGCTTCCTTCACTTTTCGCCTTGTGGCTATTGTTACTATCTGCTTCATCAGGAAATCTGTCAGCATCAGTGTTGTCTGTGACGGCTGATGAACTACCTGAGACTTCTTCTGTAACCGTAGCCAGCATGGAAGACGACTCCTTCTTCTTCATAACTTTCTGAAGCTTAGGATCACTTTTGCCACTGCCCCCGTCTTCAGACAGTGGAGCACTTGGACTCCGTCCTTTCTCAGCAGCGGGGGAAGAGCTCCCTTCTCCTTTCTCTGTTTTATCAACACATAAGTTTAGTTTCGATAGTGTTTTCATCAGTCGGTTTGCAGTGTTGCTTCGGGTGAGAGGGGGAGGGGACTCTGCCGCCTCCTTGGTGGAGGTCACTGATGCCATACTTCCAATCCTCTGCAGTGGAGTTCCAGAGACTTGGGAATATAGAGAAGAAAATGCATTGGCCACAGTAGTAAGGACTTCAATTTGACGAAATCGGCCTACAAAAGGAAAAAAGAAATTATACGCTTATGTAATACATATGTATTGTATTGTAAACAAATTCCATACTTTTGTTATATGTACGTAGAATAAACAAACTCTGTGCTTCTGTGATAGTTACATACAGTAAACACATGCTGTTTAGAATTCTAGTAATTGAATTTAGATCCCAAATATTATGAAATTATATTTTTTCCTAAATGAACATGTAAACTACTACATTCAGAGGGTAGAAAGAGGATTTTTACTGTAAAGATTAGAATTTATACTTTAAAAAAATTGGAAATAAGCACAAAAACTGACAATAGTACTGAACATACCATAGCCAGCTATTGATCTCTAGTAAGGAATTATTTACTGTTTGGTCATGGACTCCATTAAGACTCTTACAAATGCTTTCCTAAGAAAATACAATCTGAGTACATTTTACACTGAACTGGAGAGTAGAGTTAAAACACACATAAGGTTGACCCATAGACAACCTGGGAGGAATCCTGTTTTGAGACCCTATTTAACAGAGAGACAAAAAAAAGCAGAGACAGGAGTGAGAAGATCCAACTGGCCAAGGTATTTTCGATTTACAGAAAAGCACCTGAAACGGACTGATCTCATCTCAAATTAACAAAGCCCCTCCCCCTGCTTCTTTCTTTCTTGAACAAATGCAAATTGGAGATAAACAACAGGTTCTACACAAAAATTATGATGAGTTAGTGAGGAGGGGGAGAGAATAGCCTCTATATATATAGATATTATAACTGTAGTAATTAATTCAGAATGAGTAAAATACCTAGTCTATTATTAACCTTATTTTTTAAATGTCAGATGCTAAAACAAAGCTCATCTGGCCCAGGTGCTAAACGTTTCAAGCAATACTCTAACATCAGAGCCCTTACTTGTCAGAGCATAATTTGGGTTCTCTACTTCCATCCGTTGCATTTGTGCACTCAGAAATACTTTAATATCTATGCCTCTGGCAAAGGATGATGAATTAAAAAATCTGGAAGGAATTTTAGAAGCAATATCTGGTTCATCTCGTCCAAATCCAAGATTATATAGAATTTCTTCAGGATCCTCCTCATAAAGCTCCAGCAGTTCTGAAACACTACAGCAAATGAAGAAGACATAAAGCCGTTAGTGTGCTTGCAGTCCACACTGCATACCAGCCAGTCCATAGCCCCATCTTCACTCCCCTTGGCTCATGGCCTTTACACCATACTATCTTTCCGTATCTTCCGACACGATGCACTCACAGGACACAATCCTTAGAAAGGATACATAGGCACATTTTCTCAGGGTACTAGTGTTGGACAATCAGAAGCAAAAGCCCAAAGGCCTAATCCCTAAGAACACCAAACAGACCCTCTAAGGGACTGCTCACCTTATTTTTTTGGTCATTTTAAAAGGATTCTCAAGGAAAGCAATTCAGAGCGGGCATGATAAGGACCGAACGGATTAAAGGACAACATCTCAGGGAGTTGGTACAGCTTGGTACTGAGGACCCAGCTGAGAAACATATGCTTTGAAGGCACTTTTTTCTTTTTCTTATAAGAGGCAACTATCTTAGCAGAAGCAATGAAGGAGACAAGTTAGGGTCAGAAGGCCAGGGAGGAGCTTCCCTCCAGCTCTTCACTCTCCACATTGACGAAGGAAGGAGGAGGAGTAGAGTGAGGAGGATATGGGTTACACAAAGAGGAACTTGTGGCCCTATTCCACTGGGAGTTCAACACTAACCGCCCGTCTCACTGCAGTGATAATCCGAGCTTTTGGGGGCTTAATGAGGGAAGAAGGAAGAAAGATGGAACATGTCTAGAAGATGGCTAAGGCTTCAGAGAAAAAGGTGTGATGCAATGATTTGTATGGCCATTTAAAAACTGGTCCACAGGCCCACATAGTTGTCTTGGTTTACATTTTAAAGATCATTGGCTTAACACATTGAAAACAAACTTAGCCTTAAATATCAATCTACTAATTGTGGAGGTTTACCCTGCTTTCTATGTCAGAGTTACTCAAGGCACTGTCGAGTGAGTTTTGGTTCCTTACAAGTAGAAGTTACTCCACTGTGGAGTTTCTCTTTCAGGATGCTCATACAACTTGAACCACTAATTACTAGATTCTAGCACTGTATGAACACAGTTACTGCCTTTTATTTGGTTCATTACAAGTGGTATTGGCTTTTGCATGAGAAGCTCCTGTCAGTTCTGATGGTGTAGCAAACACTTGGGACTCTTTGATTCATTCTCTTAGCATCAAATAAAGACCAGAAGGTGACAGGTTCAATACCGCATGGTCATAGTTCCACCAGGACTGACCTTGACACGGTGCCACTGCTTTTCCCAGACCCAGTGGAATTCATACTTCTCCCTTTCTGATGAAACTGAAGTCTTCTCTCCTTGGCCAAGATATTGTTGCTATAGATATAATAAGATACTTTAAAACTTGATTTTCTTTGATCCCTTTTCACTTTTAGAAAGGAGCAGACCCAAACAGATACATACCAGCTTTCAACTTGAGCATCAGGTTCTTGTAGGTGATTGGCTACAAGGAGTAAACAAACCGACAAACAAACAGAGAGCACAGTTGTTAGAGGAAATGGCAGTTATGGAGAAGACACGTTACCTATATTGTCATGGTTGGCCTGTTAGATATTCACTACTGAAACCACTGGACAGTCAGGCAATAACTGGGCCAGCAACTTTCAGAGGTTGCTTGTACTTTCTGGCAATGCAAATCTACTTCTATCTGAGTGTTTAAAAATAGTAATAATAAAAAAAATCTATAAATTATCAATTAAATTCCTGAAACCAGGCTGACTCGTAATGAGGAAGATAAACAGCATATACTGGCATATGTAGTGCTATTAAATTTCAAAGCTGTCAATCAGGAACATCTTAAAAATAGACGTGACTGGGTGCCATTAAAGAAAACCACAATATTCACATAATTCTTATGTGTTTTTAAAATTAGTATCAGCCTTTAGTGCATAAGGTGAAATGCTCCACACCTTTCAACGTAACATTTCCTTTAAAAACTTCCTCTCAGTTTTAATTTAGATTAATAAGGTCAAAGCAAATAGAAGCCAATGTTTAGAGTTAATTTCATCATAATTGTAGAAAAATAAAACGAGTAAGATTAATAACCAAAATGTCTACTTCAACAGTTGAGTTTTTCATTTCCGATGTGCAAAACTGCGAGAAATGTTTGCTTCTTTGTCCTTCCTACCAATAGCACTGTTTGATACCCTGAAGCCTGCCAGGCAGATATCAAAAGCACCAAATGTGCTGCTTGCAGGGGTGCTGGTGAGCATCATAAAGGACTCACAAGACTTCTAAGAGCACTGACTTGAAAGAAGGAAGTTAAAGTTTTCAATTAGTCCTTGAAAAACATATTGACAGAGGGAATGAAAATATGTATTCTATACTTTCTGATGCTAAAATGTTCTTCATAAGAAACTCATCTTACAAATGGAAATGAAGATCTAAAGAATCAAGGATACTAAATTCAGTGAATAAATTCACTACATAATAAAATAAAACAAAAATCAATGGGCTCCATCATGGTGACTTACACCTGCAATCCCAGCACCAAGGAGGCAAAAGCCAAACAACTGTGAATTTGAGATCAGCCTGAAGCTACACCGGGAATTCAAGGCCACCTTGACTACATAGTACAAGCCTGTTTCAAAATAAAGTGAACTACCTTTTATAATAGTAACAAAATTGCTTTAAAAGAGAAACCTAGCTTTTTATACTGGGAGGCTTTATTGGAACCTACAAAGAATTTAACAACTTACTTTTACAGTGCTAAAGCAACTTGAAAGAGGCACCAGCATAACGATCTAACTTCTAACTCTATGTGGTCTTTATCCTTTAATCTTTAACTGTCAGAGGTTAAAAGAGGGAAAATATAAGGAGAAAGACAAACCACAGCTGTGTGTGTGACATAAGTCTATGTCCCTAAACCAAAACCAAGCTTCAATTTAGTTTTTTCCTGCATAAATATTTAAGCTCCCTTCCTTCTTTGGGACAGTTTTCCTCTCATTTATATCGCTGTAGTTTTGTCATAAATAGTTCCTCTACGAATTCAAGTCAGGCAAGATGGTATTTCAGAGACATCCAGACAGGAATCCTATAGGTTAAGGCAGTGAATGTGACCCACTGTCAAGGCCTTTAAATGTGTCTCTAAGAGCTCTAGATCTCTTAGTTCATTTTCTTAAGATAACTAGAACTACTTAAAGATACAGTTTCTCAACAAACATACCTTCAGCTCCCAGTGACAAGTCATCTTCAAAGCTTCCTCCATTTCTCACAAGCACACCTAAAGCAGAATGTGAGAATTCAGAAACCACACCCTCCTGTTCTGCTGTTTCTCACTAATCCCACTACTGTACGACATCATTAATTAAATAAGTCTACCTCTTAAGATATTTCAAAAAGCCTAGGAAAACCTGAACACACTAAAAAATATTTATTTTATATTATTTTATTTCATAGAGTAAACAAGCTTTTTCTCTGTTGTAAGGAAACTAGGTTTGTGGCCAGGTAAATTTTCCAGAATTCAGGCACATACTTTATATTCTCTTATGCCTCTGAAGACATTTGATTAGACAAACCACTTCACCGAAGAGTGCCATAGAAAACTAGGTCCCAAAGCAGCCATTCCTTACACCTGCATGGTGGGAAGGACCTCAAGCTACGTCTTCCTCACACTGTGAATACTTCTCCTTCACCTTGTCATCACCTGTACATTCTTGTCATACTTTGAACTTCAGAATTTTCTCTTGCACAGGTGCTAAAATTCGAGGTGTGGCAATTTCAGTTAGCATCAGCAAAGAAATGCTACACTAAGTTAACCTAGCTCACTCATTATGTATTTTCCTTATATTTACATATCAGAGTCTGAATTTAATCAGTCTTTATAATATCTAACTGGACAATAAGAACATAAGGATGGCGTTGTGAGAAGCTTTGGGAAACAAAGTTACTGAAAGTTACTTACTAGTCTGTTATGGCTTATGACAATATTTTCCCCTTTGGGCTTCTAGCTCACAATGGCATATGTTATAAACATGATCCTCACTAGTGTAATTCAAGAAACACTTTCACCTAAAAGACAAAGGAAGAATCTCACTTTTGAGAAAAGACAACTTTCTCTTACCCTTGGGCACACCACCGCTTTGCTCATCCAGTGAAGCTCCCAAAGGCGTGCTGCAATCACAGAAACACAGAAGCCTCAGTCTTCTGAACACCCATCTGGAGAACTGTCCCTGGGAAGCCTCACTTTAGAATTACAGCTAAGCAAGCATCTTAATCAACTTAGCACTCCTCCCCAAACACCAGGAATGTGAGTGGCCTACATAAGTAATGTCCTTCTAACCAAACAAATACCTGTTGTCAGGTCAGTTTACCAGCAATAACTTAATCACAGGTCTGCTCTGCAGCAATTAAGAGCTGGAATGGCCATAGCATATGACATGAATTGTTATTTTCTTTGAAAAAACAGAGAGGAGGGGGGACAGAGAGACAGAGAGAGACAGACAGACAAAAGGCTAAACAAACATTTCGCTCAATCCCTTCTACCAAAACAAGCAACAACAACAACAACAAAAATACAAAAACAGGATTAGAAGAAAGCACCTTTTCAGTGGTAACTTCACTTAGTAAGACAAAAAGTTACAGGAGTCAGGAAGTAAGCTCAAGAGTTCTTAACTCTTGCCTGTCAGTGGAGCTGGCAGCTCAGTGCACAACCCAGGCAGCCTCTCCATCTCAAAAGAAGCCTCTCCCACAAGCACAAAGAAGCCCGAGCATCGCTGTCCTCTTTTAAACTCTAGCAAGTACACATTTTCCTCCCCTAACTCTGGAAAGTCCTCAGTCTCAGCTTGGAATTGGAGTCAAGGATCAGCCAAAGCTGATTCTTCTCCCTTGAGTTTGTAGTTCCAGTACGAATGTCTCAGAGTTGTTTTCAAACACTTTAAAGATATCTTTACTTTTCTCGAAACAGCTCAGTTTGGCGACTTGAATCATAGAAACACTCTTTTATGATATGAGTTGTAGAGGAATCACTAGCAAGTACCATATGGGCACTGATAAAACTTTAATTCTAAGGTTTTGCAAACATTTCACATTTGTGTCATTAAAAGACTTTTTTCCCCTCCTGGTAGCTCCTTTCTTAGTTAGGCCCAAACACTGTATTTCTGTGTCCACAGCTGCCCGTGCTGTTCTTCACTAACAGAAAATGGCAAGTAGGCTGAACGTAAGCGGCCTTCTTCAAAACAAGTTCCCTATCTCTAGACACCCTCCTCCCAATCCCACCAGAGTCTCTACTGCTTCTTAGACACCGAGTCAAGTCATTTGCTTAGTGAAAAAAGAAATAATTATCAGATTAAAGACTCCACTGGAGAAGAAAAAAAATGATGTCTTTATCCAGAATATGAATAGCAATGAGAAAACGGTATTACAGAATTTACCAAGGGAGGAAAATGCTGTCTTTCAGATCATCTGCATACAATATACAAAATATGTTAATGCTCAGCTCAGGTACACACGAAAACTGCTTGTATATTGAATAGGGGTAAGTATAAGAACAACAGAGAAATCTATGAGAGGTTTCCTTACATAATTATATAATCTGTGCACATTAAGTTTAGCAAAGACACTTCTGGAATTTTCTGGACTGAACTTGAATCCTGGTCAGTATCAGCATTAGCCTACTTCATTTACCTAAAAAATGTCTTTATTTTCTGTCTCCTTGATATGATTTCTTCTATAACCCCAATTCCTATATATCATTTTTAAAATGTGATTTTTCCCTTGTTCTTACATTTGAAAAAATCCTTTGACTATCCACTTGAGATAAAATGCTAGAAAATTTCAGACCTGTTTTAAGCATAAGCCAATACTGCATTAAGGAATGGATTTTACATGAGACCAAGATGAAAACTTTAAAGACCAGAATAAAAGCAAGGATAGCCTACTCTCTTCACTCCTTGATATGGAAACTTCAAAGACACTGCTTTGTAAGTTCTCTCCTAAAAAGTTTTGAAGATGTACACTTAAAATTTCAGCCTTCTAATTTAACACAGTTCTGATGGAGAGTCCCGAGCACACACACTATTGTGTTTTGTAAAGGCCATATTCCTGTAATTTGGAAATCAAGGGGTTAAACTAGGCTGGGTGGTTAACCTAAAGATGTCTTGAAGCAATGTATTGGCCTCTGTGCATCTTTAAAAGGATTATCTATACATCCCATAATATTTCAGACAAGTCTGTGACACCTAAGTAAAATTCTACAGTTAACAATCAGCATGGCTCCAGTTATTCACTAATACAGAGACAGCCAATATTCTATTGGTCTTTATAGGGAAAAAACATAATACCATATATGAGTCACTTTCTAAAAGAAAAAGAGAAAAACAACCAAATAATCCCTAGGATAAACATAATTTGAGAAAACAATAATACGCCCAGAAGCAAATGCCAACAAAAGTTTAAAAGCTATAGTATTTACACAAGATTTTTTCAAAGAGCAAATAAACTGGGAAAACATAGAAGTAAAACACATTTTACTTTAGTCGAATTTACTTGTAATGCAACCCACCTCCTCTGTATTTTATCAAATATTTTTGTGCAGGTTGCCAAAGTATGTAACTGAACAGACTCATGAAGTCTGAACGCCTTCAAAGCTCCATTTTCTTCTACAGATCCAATGCCCTCTGACAAACCCGTGTCCGAGGAGTTAAACTCCAAGGCGCAAGTTGGCTAGTTTTAATAGTTCCCCAGAGAGACTTAAGGCACACAACCCAAATTAAAGCCTGGTTAGTGTAGTTAAGTAAATTAAACTTGTCTATAACACGTTTGACAAGGAAAATGATTCCGTGCCAGATATGCTGATGCCAAGATAAAGAAAAATCAAACGTCCTGCAAAACATCAAAATTCTTTCAAGAGAAACCACGACCAGCCAAAGTAGCATCACTGTGACCTGTTTTAGTTTCTGATCTGCTGCTGACATCATGCCCGGACTGCTGAAGTCCTAACTTTAAAGTCAACTCGGTCACCAAATAATCAGTGGCCACAGTACTTCCAGTTCTAATCGCTTCTAGAAGGAAGCTATAGGCCGGCTCACTTTCCGGTTCCTAGCTTACAGCTGCCACGGGACCCAGAGACGAGGTCCAACCCGCTTCTCCCTAGGCAACCCCAGCTTTACTCACCGGCAGTCTTTGAGCCATATCGCGATCTTCTCGTTGGGCACGTTTCCTGCTGAGTAAAGTGAAGGGACAGCTCGTTAGGGACCCCATACATAAGTACACAGAGGCTGTGCCATCCTGACACTCCCTTGCAGGAGAATCTGCCCTGGACAACCCGCAGCCTCAGAGGAGAGCCTTCCGGGCGCCCGACCCAGGGGAGCCAGCCGGCAGCCAGGTGCACATGCTGACGCTGAAGCGCGGGTCACGCGAGCATTTAAAGGTCGGGGGCGTCCGGTCCCCGCGCCCGGTGGCTGGAGCACGCCACCTCCCCGACCGCACGTCCCTGCTTCGCGCACCTACCTCGCCCCGCGGCTGCCGGCAGCTTCGCTTCTGGTAGATCCTCCTCGTCGTCCTCGTCCTCGTCCTGCGTCGTCGTCTCAGTGGACAGATCCTCGGTCTCCGACGCCTGCCAGGAGCTGCGGCACTTGGCCCAGGCCTTCCTCCTGCGACTCGCCACTTGCCACTCCAGTTCCTCCTCCGTCTCCGCCGACAGGGGTCGGTTCATGGCCGCGCCGGGGGCTCCGCGGGCCCAGCCCCAGCCTGTGCGGGACACAGCGGCGGCTGCGGGGACCCCCGCCGCTGCTGTCAGCGCCCAGCCGGGCAGGGGGCCCGGGGGAGCCAGAGCGGGCGCCGCAGGAGGAGGGGACAGA
This sequence comes from Uromys caudimaculatus, assembly GCA_028551405.1. Lineage (NCBI taxonomy): Eukaryota > Metazoa > Chordata > Mammalia > Rodentia > Muridae > Uromys > Uromys caudimaculatus. The sequence continues at coordinate 89,662,989 of CM052701.1, forward strand.
GAAGGGGGAGGGAAGGAAGGGAGGGAGGGGCGGAGGGCCGGCGCTTCACGTGAACCCGGCCTGGCGGGGCGCAGGAGCGCGAGTGGCTCGGGCGAGCCGGGTAAGCGCCGAGCGCCCGCCCGCCCCGGTCCCGCCCACTTCAAGACCCCGCCCTGCCCCCTTTCTAACCACGCCTCCCCGCTAATGCACAGTCCAACCCCTCGCAGCTGTGCGCCCCTCCCACGAAGAAGGCCACGCCCCCTTCCGGTAGCTTTCTCGCCGTGAGGCGAGGAGGAGGGGCGGGGCGGGGCTTGGTCTGAAGAGCTAGGAGCCGAACCGCCCCTTCGCGGTTAGCTCAAGAAAGAGCCAGATTTGTTTGTTTGTTTGCTTATAGCCTTTCCTTCTCTCAACTCCTCTCGCGTCCAGAAATAGAGGTAAAATGCCAAGGCCAAGTCTCATAAAACGCCCCCGCTTGCAAACAAGTGACTGGGCTACTGAGACATATTCAGTGTGGGATGACTACAGGATTGGGCAAGGATGAAAGAGACATGAGATTGTACTGTCCCCTTGTAAAAGCTTCCCCTAGTGTTGCTTGCACGTTTGAGAAACTTGTGTGTCCTGGTTATGTGAGGTATATGAATATGCAGTGAGAAAAAAATGGATATGTCTATCACATTGAAGCTGCAGACAAAAAAGGGAAGTGGAGAAAGAAAGTGACCTGGGAATGTAGAAAAAGCTAACTGCTTGGATTGGGAGTTAGAAGATGCAACCGAAGCAGGTTAACGTCAAGCTTCTGAAGCAATTTTTAAATGAGCTCCAGCATCCTCCCCCTTTACCATATTTGTATGTCCTATGATAAAAAAAAAGATTCAAATTTTATCCAGATTGAGACAAAGTGTGACATATCAAACAATGAATACCCTCTCTAATGTTATTTCTAAACTATCTACACACAATATAGAAGGCTTCCAACATTTTACTGTGCATGGCTGAACCCTGCAAGCCAAGTTAGAATAGTTTTTGTCTTGGTCTTTTCTTAACTAAAAAGAACATTTTTACATAAATAATATTTTAAGGAAGAAGTTTTCCACTTGTAAGAGATATTTACAGTTCATAAAAGTTCAAGTTAAGTGTGCATTCATAACCAAAGGAAATTGTTTTGGGAACTTTCAGAATGTAAAGTGTTCTTGAGATGAGATGGTTCCTAACTTCTTGTGCAGGCCCTTGCAAATAAGCTATGTATATACCTTTAAAGTAGCACAATGACATGCTCCTCTTTGGTCCTTACTATCTTTCTAGCATGGCCCATATGTTTGATAGTTCCCAATGCATCATTAATTATTGATAGACAGTTTATCAGTAACCAAGACCAAATCCAAAATCCAAGCTGGCTTCCCAGAGCCATCTCAGCATTATCATGGCTCTCCTACACTTACAGTGAACTGTAAGGGGAGCTGCAGGGATGGTACCAGCACGTCAGTGGCTTGACCTTTCACTGTTAAAGGATCTTTTGGTTCTTCATATGTCTTAGACTTTCGGGAGTTCTATGGTAAGGATGAGGCTAACTCTCCCATGTCCTTCCAAAGCAGCTGCCTGTGGAAAATGAGACATATGAAAAGAAAGTACCTAGAGAACTATTGGTAGGGTTGGCCAAACTCTGTAGAGGACCCTGCCTCCAATCCTTCTATCCAGGGCCCTGTTGGCTTCTGTCCCACCCATCTGCTGTCTCCAGCTTCCATTCTGCATATCCATGCCCTGCTGCTGGTTCCCTTAAATCCACTCCTGTTCTGTCTAATACCTGCATGAACCAGCTGATCCAGAATTTCTTCACGCTGTGGCTCCCCCAGTCATGATCACATCCTGTTTACAGTTCTTGATATACAACAGAATGACCACACTGTTCATTAGGGGGAATAAATTATGCAGCAAATAATATGACCAGATCCAGACAATATGTTTGGTTTACCAGCCACTTTGTAAACATGAGAGATTATGGAATATATTTTAATATCTTTCATGTATCCATAATACAATGTTGAGTCTACATAGAATACTGACTACTCTTGAGGCAAGTTGTCTGCTATTGTTCTTCAAATGAGACAAACTCAACTTTTGTTTGCTTTGTGTTTTTTCTCCAATGCCTATTAATTTTTTAAATAGTTTTGCTTGTACTTTTAGAAAGCAAAGAATTCTGGGAAAGACAATAATGAAGTGTGGCTTATAATTTACAAGTCATTCAATCACAGTCAAAGAAAAAGGGGAGTAAACCCAGAAAGTATCATGAGAGTAGAGTATAGCAATTATGTAATCTGTAGTAGCACAGATATTTTATTTTACATTGCAAAATTTAATGAAGAATAATAAAGGTATATTTCCTTTAGAAGAAAATCATAGGCGGCATGCTACTTCCTTAAAAACCAATGGCCTTATGTTGTCAAGTCTGAGGTTATTTTTAATGCCCACAGTGTTTGATTTATTCAATAGTGAATGCTAAGCCTGAGGAAAGTCTAGAAACTTGCTTGTTTTCCAGGCATGTACCCTAGGCCAGACTAACTGTAAAATCTGCATTTCTAATGTTCTACATTAAGAATATTGTCTAAGTCATTGATGCTTAGGAAGAAGAGAAATACACTTATACAAAATATGGACAATTTAACCTAACAAGGTAGAGTGGAAAGAGGAAGGCCTTTGGTGTCAAACCAAAGTTGAATTTTTTTCTTCTATTTTTACACATAGCTCATCTCTCTGGATATTGCTTTCTTCATATGTGAAACTGCAGTCATAACTACCTTCCCAAGTTAGTGTGAGGGTTATAAAAACTGAAGTAGGTATTCACTAGGATCATTGCAGTTATTATGTTGAAAGACACAAAAATAAGTCAATTTTATATGGAGAAAATATTCTAATACTAAGGAATAGCTTATTCTATTTTCATTTTATGCAGATGTTTCTTAAATAAATTCAGGATAGAACAGAAAACATACTGTGATTAAATAAAATTTTAGGTGGAAAAGCTTCAATAATAAGTGATATATGATATAACATTTCTACCATTAACACAGGCCTCAAAATTAGAAAATAAGATTTATTTTGATTGTAGTTTAATTGAGGACTTTTGGTTCTAGTTAAGAAACTGTTTCAGTTATATTTATGTAATCAACTTTGTATTCGAAGTTTGATCTGAATGGCAGAATTGTAGTTATATCAAAAAATTTTACATTTTTTGGAATAATGCCACATCTTGTATTACTATAGTTTCCACTTCTATTCCAGCTCAATCCCAATATTAAAGGTTTGGGAATTCCTCAAAATATATTTTATGTGAGATTGGTATAGAATCTACTGCACAAATCAAACACTTTCAAGGTTTATTCTAAACAAACATGACTTAATTGTGCTTAGCCCAATACTTCTTAAATTCATTTCAGAAGAAAACCTGTGAGTCGCTCAACATCTATTAGCATGTCCCATGATAGCAGGGAGGATATTTTCCAAATAGAATAAAATAGAATTGAAGGAAAATGTCAATCAATATGAATAAATAAACTCTTCAGAAATACCCAATGATTTCTTTATAAAACAAGTATAAGAAACTCTGCTAAAAGCTAGTTAAATTTTAATCAGTTCTTTAATCTATTCCATTAAGCAATTATTAATCATTGAAATTGTTTTGTTTTATCATTTCTAGTTTTGTACCTATTTTAAAGAAATAAAATCGTATCAGGTATATAACTCAAACCTGTTATGATAGACTTTCCAGACTAGTAAAAATGTATTAATGATTGGATTACTTGCCTTTCCTTATTGGAAACACTAGTATAGCATAGCCATTTGCTATGTCACTTTTCTGTATTTTATCAAGTACATATCAGAAGGAAAGGGGTGAGAAATATTTCTACTAGTATAGATTATTCACTCAACAGTCCAGTAGTTACCCCATTATTTACTTTCTGAACTTAGGGCATTGGAGGCTTGCCACTTATCCCACTTGTTTGGGGGTCACAACTTAATATTTGTTGAATAATACTAGACTCTCCACAGTGAACTCATAGCTGCTGTTTTGCTTGTTTGGTTGGTTTTTCACTGACTTATTTCTCTCTTGTTTCTGAGCAACAGGTAAGAATGTCCATCCATTCTTCATCCACAGCAGAGAAGCAAGATTACATAACAGAATAAATAAGCTTCCTTTGACTTGCTTTGTGAATTCATAAACTGCTCTGGACATATGGGACAGCTATATGGAAAAGCCAAAATATTTGTAATTCATCTGTGAAGTCTAGATCCTCAAGTTAAGATTCCTCTCTTTTCTCTTTCTCCTCAGCCTTGCTCTAAAATGTTGCTTTTACAGGTCTCAGGCATTTGGATCATACAAGGTTTTACATAGGTATCTGGGATCTGTATCCAATGTTCACTCTGTGCCAGTACTTACTGATAGGAGGAATTTTTATTCAATATATGACAAAACAGGATAATGGCTTAAGTTCCTAAGTATTAACACCAACCTGTAATGTGATTAGTTTTTTTGAACCACATTTTTTTCCTAATCTGATTATTTCCAAACACTTGTATTTTTATATATGATTGGGTGGGGGTTTTTCCACTAAAACCAGTTAGAACTTAAAAATCCACTTATATATAGGTTTACGGTTAGGTATTCCTATATAAAATTTTCTTTGTATATTTTATGGAGGTGAAAGAAAGAGGTCTTAGTGTCTGGATATTCCTCACATCTATCTAATACTGACAAATTTTAAAGGCTTTATGAGTACAGGGTTCATGATGGTTGTTTCACATGTGAACTAAACACACACACAAACAGACACATATATATTTTTTAGAGAAAATCAGTTCTTTGACATGTGCCTGACCCTGAAAACCGTGAACTCCTGGCTTCTTCCAGCACATTTCCTGAATCTACTCTCCTTTCTGCCGCTACTTCATGCCCACTGCAGAACAAACAAAATCTACATTCAGAACAGGACCCTTCACAAGTTCAATGGAGTTATTCTGGGTGAGTCATTGAAAACACAGTACAAAACCTTTCCTCACTCACCAGAAATGCATTTTAAAAATAAAGCCAGAGTGAACAAGGCTTGGCAAGTTTAGAGTAAAATGGGGAGAAAGTGGGGCTTTTGCCAGGCACAGACAGGATTTTGGCTATCTCTTAACTACCAACTCCACCAATTCCTTTTGTCACCACTAACCAAAACGTGCAAAGTTGAACAGGTAAGACATCAACATAATGACACATCAGCTCAACTAGCGCCTTCACAGCAGGTCCCCCGCAGAGCTCGTGTGTCTTGGAGCTCAGGACAGTTTTAAAACTCCTTTGGTGCCTTTCATTTCTGCAAGGCTCTAGGGCACACACATTAAGAAATCTCTGTCTTCAAGCTTTTAGAGAAATAATTTAAAAAGTAGTATATACGTGCAATATCCCTTCCTTTAAAATAGCTTTTAAGTAAGCCAGTACTCAGGAAAGTTAGTTCAGCAACAAAGTATCAGAGAAAGTAGAACTGTGGAGACAGAAAATAAGCTAGTTCCTAAGAAAATATTAAGCTGAATTGTATAATAAATAAGTCTGTGTAATAGTTTTGTGAACCTGAGATATTTAACATGGCGGTATTCAAGATTTGTAAAGCACTGTGAATTGCCTCCTATTAACATATTACTCACCCAGTACTGGGAACAAATCTTGTTTCCCACAAGGCACTGCAGCTCACATGCACAGGTACTCACATCTCATAAGCCAGGAGTGACTCGGAATCTACAAGGAGATATAAAATATTCTGAGTTATGGATATGTGTGCATGTTAATATGTGAGTATGTGCACATGCAGGCAGGTGCCCAAGAAAGCTACAAGTGTTGTGACCGTCCTGATGTGGGTGCTGGAAACAGAACCCTCACACCCTTTACAAGATCAGCAAGGTCCCTTAACCATTGAACCATCTCTCCAGCCGCGGGGAGATATGTTTAAAAAATTATGGTAACTAAAAACTCTTGCTACAAAATTTCATAGTTCCTAAAATCATCTTTAATACAGGTTGATCCAAATATTATTATGAGCTAATTAACACACACTATAGAGGATCCTACAGTAAGAAGTATCCTGTTCACTCTTTGGTTGTTGGTTTAGTCCCTGGGAGCTTTGGGGGGTCTGGTTGGTTGATATTGTTATTCTTCCTATGGGGTTGCAAACCAAAGAGTACACGGGGGTGGGGGGGCCCATGGCTCCAGCTGGATATGGAGCAGAGGATGGCCTTATCTGGCAACAATGGAACGATGGGAAGCGAGGCTCGATGACCCAGGGTAGGGGAATGCTAGGGCACTGAGACAGGGGTGAGGGGGGGAGCAACATCATAGAGGCAGTGGGGAAGGGAGGAGGAGATGGGGGCTTGTGGAGGTAAAACTGAGAAAAGGGATAACATTTGAAATGTAAATAAATAAAAACAATAAAAAAAGAAAAAAAAAAACCTATTCACAAAAGTCCCATCTCCAAGTTATAGGGAAAGCCAAGAAACACTGATTTACTTATACACATATTTTCCTTGGGCCCTGAAATCACCAGTTTTCACATGTCAGGGTGACAATTGTTGGTAAGGAAATAAGATCTCTATATTTGAAATGCAATCTGTCCATGGAAATACAAGGGCTAAAATAGATCGCCTGCTCTAATTAAAAACGTCTTAGTATTCTATTTCCTACATTTGGAGAATTTCATTTCTTTCACTTCTGTTTGGGGGTAAAGTGGTTTTCAAATAATAAAATAAGAACTTATGTTTCTTTTAAAATGTGTCTCTCCTATCTACATATAATGAAGTTTCAGACAATAAGGGGACTTAATATATTAGCATTAAGAACTAAGAACAACAACAAAAAGAACTCTTCCATAGTCTTTGTCAAAGGAATAAAAATGTAAAAAAAAAAAAAAAAAAAAAAGAAATCTTATCTTATCAGGGCATGAAAATTTCCTAACGCTATGAGGTAGTATGCTTGACCTAGATTACATTAGTACAAATCAAACAACTTGATGGCCTGTTTATTAGGAGATTGTTATTAAGTAAAAGAAACACAGAGAAACAGGTTGATTTGGTTGATTTTAAATATCTTTATGAGTCTGTGGCTTTCTTATCATTTTTAAACAATTCATCTCGGGGCGGGACTTTAAACCCTTCAAACGCATCTTATTATGAATAAGTTTGATTATACTTGTAGACGTTCTAATAGAGTAATTATTTCAATGGACTCATGGCAATATTAAACTGGGTATTTGCTTTGTGACCAGTCATCATATTTAGAGCTATATGCTGACAGGGTCTCATTTAATTAAAACAAAACAAAACAAAACAAAAATCCTTTTTAACTGTCCATATTGCCATAGTTTATGGGGTAGGGAGAAGATTTACCGAGATGTTAGTGCTCCAGACCACACACTAATCCACTGCTTGAGTGGCAGGGTAGAATATCTGCCTGTAAACTCACACTCTAACCCACCTGCAAGCTGCTTCAGGGACCTGAAGCTAGCTATTAAAGCTTAGCAGCTGCTTAGAGCATTGAGGGGCCTCTTCACTTCAGCTCCTGGCCAGACGAGCAGAGGTGCTCAAAGCCCATGAACTCCTAGGAAGGGATTTATCTGCTGCAGCTCCTTGGTTTTTCAGGGCAACCAGACTGAGTCAGAAAGATCGCCTAAGGTCAACAGGTGGTCAGTGACAGAAGTAGGTCAAGAGTCCAAACCAGCACCAGTGTGCTTGCTCATCTACCTCTCAGGGATCCTACCAGGAAGTTTTAGGCAACAGCTGTACACATCTTAACACTTTAAATTGAACATATTGGGAAACCATACACATCTGATTTTGGGGGTTTTGGGTATTTATTTCTCTTTTAAATATAAATATCGCAAGCAAAATTAGTACATTTCGGGTCTCAGCAACCTTACATACTACTCTTGCAGAAGACCCAGGTTTAATTCTCAGTACCCATATACTGAAGTCTCCAACAGTCTGTAACTTTAGCCCCAGGGAGATCCAATGCCTATGGTCTCTGTGGGTACCAGTGTGCTCATGCAGCTCATACCCCAAGACAAAAACTCAGGCATACACATGGTAAAAAGTAATGAAAGTAATACATACATACATACATACATACATACATACATACATACATACATACTGGCTTAAGAGAGCAGCCCTTAAACGCCCTCACTGCTCCTTTAGAAGACCTGGATCTGGCTCCCAGCACCCACATGGCAGCTCACAACCATCTGTAATTCTAGTTTCAGGGAATTTAATGCCTTGTTTGACCTCTGTTGGCTCCTTGTGCCCATAATACACATAGATCCACACAGGCACACACATGTACATATTAAATAAATAAATATTTAAAAAATAGATTTAAAAGCATTCATGAAAATGTTTTTATCAGACGACAAAACCATTTGTGCTAAGAGTGTTTGCAGTCGTCATTGAAGAGAGTATTTCGGAACCCTCTGAAGTATTTGTTAATCTGTAGTCAGGAGAGTTCTAGTTAAAGCAGGACAGGTCTCCTATTTTCTCTAGAAAAAAATCCTTCATTTTTTTTTCTTATCAATGTGACATCTCTAGATATTGCATTGTTTACACTAGATTTATTCAGATGAATTTTGTGTTTTGAAATGGAGTCTCTCTATGTAGCCTGAAACTCATGATGAGTCTACCTGTCTATCAAATACCAGGATTATTTCTTTTCTTTTCTTTTTTTTAATTTTTATTTTTTGATATTTTATTTACATTTCAAATGTTTCCCCCTTTTCAGGTCTCCCCTTTGGAAACTCCCTATCCCCTCCCCCTCCCCCTGCCTCTATGAGGGTATTCCCCCCACCCACACACCTGCCCACCCACTCCCACCTTGGCATTCCCCTATACTGGGGCCTCTAACACCCTCAGGCCCAAAGGCCTCTCCTCCCCCTGATGGCCAACAAGACCCTCCTCTGCCACATATGTGGTCCGAACCATGGGTCCCACCATGTGTATTCTTTGGTTAGTGGTCCAGTCTCCAAGAGCATGGGGGGGGGGGGATCAGGCCAGGTGACACTGTTGCTCCCTCCATGGGGCTGCAAACTCCCTCAGCTCCTTCAACATCCTTAGTCATCAGGGAAATACAAATCAAAACAAGTCTGAGATTCCACCTCACACCAGTCAGAATGGCTAAGATCAAAAACTCAGGTGACAGCAGATGCTGGCGAGGATGTGGAGAAAGAGGAGCACTCCTCCATTGTTGGTGGGACTGCAAGCTGGTACAACCACTCTGGAGATCAGTGTGGCGGACCCAGGATTATTTCTTATTGCACTGTCATGTACCCAAACCTTTACCATGTGACTTGTAGAGAAGGAAGACTATGAGTATGATGTTCATTTTGGGCTTATTTATACGTAAAACTTATAGTTATAAAAAGTCTTCTCTATAAAATAGTTTATAACTATCAGGAAAAAAATCAAGACAGTGCAGAATAGGATACACTTCGGTATTACATGGAAAACAGGGTGTCATCTTCCCCAGCCCTATCTGCCCAAGTTCATGCCTGTGTGCTAATAAACTTTGAAGCAGCTGCACCGAAAGTTAACCACAATGGGGAAGCGTTGTCTGTTAGAGCTTATGTAGTCATTTTAAGGATTGTTAGGCTAGGGCAGGGGGTAGCATGATATGCTGGTGGTTCAGAAAGAAGTACAGCACCTCTGACGCAGCCTTCTCTGCTGGTGTCTGGTGGGGAGGGTAAACTTAGCGCAATTGTGCATAGTCTTTAGAAATACTACACGCTTCTACTTATTAGTGGGTTCTTTGATATATATATATATATATATATATATATATATACACATAGGATATATATATATATATATATATACACATAGGATATATATATATACACATAGGATATATATATATCCTATATGTGTAGAGATATAGCCTTCAATAGCTAAGCAATCATTTCTCCCTCTCCTTCTCTGGGAACAATTGTATTAAACTTGATACCATTCCTATAAGTGATTAGAGCTGCCTTGAGAGCCATCCAGTGTAGAAACATATTTAGATAACCTATGTGCCTATTGATTGCAGTACCATATATATTAAGTGTGTAAGATACTTCATATCTAGTAAGAAAAATCTTCCTTTCATATAAGCCATGTACCTTGAGGGGGTATATTTTTTGATAACAGTAAAGATGGAAAGGGCTTTTATATTATCAAATCTTTGAAATGGGTCATAATATTTTAATATCTACATTTCTCACTAGCATGTAATATTAAAATATCTTGATAAAATTGATATATTTCAGATCCCAAACTTTTTATTCTATCCAGACATAAGCACCCAGGATTAGGGACAGAATTTAGGTAAATCTAAGGATGTTGTTTAACTTGTATTTGAGTTTTCTAGGAGACCATAATATTTTACACTAGAAACAAAAGGCTAAGACTGTAACATATATGGTCTATCTACTTTCTTGTACTCAGAAGTATTATCTAAGGGAGCTAGGTTCTTGATAAGAACATGAATGATACAGTATCTAAACCTAAAGTCTAGGCTTCCCAGAAAAGCTCAAATGCCAAATATAGGACCTGACACTAAGAAATTACTTTCAGGGCTGGATAAATAGCTAAGAAGTTAAGAGCAATGGCTCCTCATCTGGAGGATCTAGCACCCACTTAAAGATATACATAGGCTTTAACTCTTGTTCCAGAGAATCCAACGACCTCTTCTGACTTCTAAGGAGCATCACATACATCTGGTGGACAGACATACAGCCACAAAAAAAAAAATGCCACCTATGCATACAAAGTAAGTAAATCTTTTTAAAAGTTAACTTAAATATTTAAAATTCTAACATATATTGAAGGAGGTAGAAATATTGACTACCCAGACTTGATAATCATACATTGTCAATAAATACTTTCACAGTGTACTCCAAAAACTTGTACAATATAATTAAAGTAAAACACTCTAACTGGAAGAGGAACAATATTCAAAGTTTTCTAAAGGATACAGATTTAGCTACTATTGCAACTATTCAATAACAGTATGAAAACATGATTGTTTCAATATATCAATATTTACCCAGGACTTAAGAGCGGTCTAGGAAATAGCCTGCTGCTTTACTGCTTTGATAATGTTCAGAGGTTTTCATAAAGTTATTTCTTACAAGGTTACTCGGTGGTTCCCACAGTGACGCCTGCCAGCATCAATTCTGCATGTGAGCAGTGATATGAAAGTAGAGTGCACTACCTCAGAAAGCTAATCTTTCAGAGGTCCTTAAGAATGTCATCCTTCACATTTGGTAAAACTCTGCATATGAGGAAACAGACCTGAGAAAAATTACATAAAAATCCTGGTAGGAGTAATCAGAAAGTGGATTAGCACGAAGGGTTTAAATCCTTTTCATAGAGCATTCAGCACTAACAAACTCATCAGGAATAATAAAGCACTTTCGGGCATCTCAAAAACAAAACAGAATTTCATCTTAGACTCTCTTTAAGAGAGCTTCCGTAGAAACTTTTTTCTTTTCTTTTTTTAAAATTTTGTTGCAGGACTTTTGAAATTACCAGGCTTTATTTTTTGACCTCACTGGTACTGGAAACTGGATAATTGACAAAGTTTGTGCTATATTGACTGCTAGACAAATGGTGCCAAGTATGTGGCTTATGCAAGGCAGATGAGTGGGTCATCATGGTACGCATCTTAAACCTTGCCCGGTTTCATCCCACCCTATTCTCGATCCACTTTCATTTATTCCGCAAAGTAGCACTTTGGTGTTAGGGGGTTTATTTTGGTTTTTGAACATTCTTTTCTACAATTTAACAAGAAACAGCTAAGTCAAGTATATTTGGGAAGTATACAAAATTATATTTCATCATGAAAATACATACTTTATATAGAAAATAGGAGACTGAACCAAGAGACTGTTAATTGACAACATATGGCTAACTCTTTTCCAAATTGTTTGAGATTATATTAACAAGGATTAAGGATTAAGTAGGAATATGGGGGATGTATATAGTGAACCAACATAATATATTTCAGTATGATTATATTAATACATGTGAAGAACTATCATAATTAAGATTGCATAGTAGGTAAAAGCCTATTTTCAGTCATCATCCTAAAGAATTGTGTTATTTCATTTTTTAACTAAAGTGCTCTATTGCAATATAGTGATTTTAGAGTTGAAAGAGTTGGGCAGGCCTCCGGCAAGGCAACAAGATAGGAAGGATAGTCACTGGTATTTGGAGCAGATGATAAACACCTGGGTTGGGGCAGTACCCATAGGCTCTGCACACAATGCCAGCAGCTTAGAAACAGGTGGGAGGAAAGAGCCAGAATGAATTCACAAGGTTTTCAATTTTTGTTAAAAATCTACGTATTGGTGTTGTTTGATCTAATAGGAAGTCTTATAAGGAGTGAATATGTAATAGTAATTTGTTAATGAGTAAGGCGAAACAGGCATATAAAAATATAGTAAGTACATTACTGGACATATTGAATGGCAAGTGTTTATGAAGGGCATTGTTTGAGATGTGTCTTCAAGCACTCAAAAACACAGTTCAGAGCTACAATTGTGGATAAAACTTGGCTTAAATAGTATGTGCATGTTTTGACAGCCTCCTGTCTTCACAGTTCTTGTCAGGGAGTCTTCCTCCTACTTCCTAAGGAAGCTGTTATATACCCAGCACAGCTGTAATTGTAAAAGACCTATAAAATGCAAACACCAGTGATCTTGTTGAAAGCCCTCTTTATAGCTAGCCTTGTAACTTTTGGAAGGATTCCCTTCCGGTTTGTTCCTTCTTTTCCTGATCTTTTGTTTCTTTGCTTGCTTGATTTTTCATTGTATTTTTTAGCCCCTATAATTTAGATCCGTTCACCCACCAGATATAGTTCCGTGTTCTCAGAAATTTCACCATCAGGTCAACTCTCCCTGGGCGAGGAGAGAAAGAGATAACTCTATCACAGTAGCCCTTTAGGTGCCTGAAGAAACATGGCTCTAATTCAATGAGAGCAGAGGTTAAGCAGAAGGATTGCATGGTCTGACTCATGTGTTTGAAGAATGACTCTGGCTGTTCTTTATAAATGTGACTAATGTAGTAAAGATAGAAATGGAGAGTAAAAAATGGAGTAGCAGGGTTGTATCAGAGTGGGAGCTTTGCATAACAAGATGACAAGTTATATCTTGAAGATAAAGCCAGCAGCAGTTGCTATGGGTTAGAAGTGCTGTATAACAGACAGAATGGGGTAATAACTATTTTACTTATTGGGAAACTAGAGACTGTGCTCAGAAGGAGGCAAAGAAGACTTCTAGTGGAACAGTCTTGGAAAAGAAAGAAAGGATAATTAATTGAGTGTGTTAAGCTTGAAGAATTGCTTATATGCTTAGCTAGACAGAAAATAAACAGATGAGATTGACAAAGAGAAAGAAGAATCCAGAGAACAGGTTTGAAAGAGGAAGAAATCATTACCTTTGCAATTTGCGCCTCCTGAGGTGCTAATTAGCATGAAGTCTGAGAACTGGCTTCTAGTTGGGCTGTGCAGAGATTATTCCTGATATGATCGAGATAATGATTGTGGCTGGAATGGTGACGAATGCGGACCTGATTAGAGTGGAAGTCTTTGGGCTAGTTCCTTTGAGAATCAATACGGGTATCCACACTAACACAATTCACTAACATATAACAAAAATGCAGGAAAACCATCATACAAATATATGGCCATAAAAATCAAAAAAGTCTGTGCTCAGTTGACACTGAAGTAAGAGCAAGTGCTAAAGTTTGGATTCCCTTAGGTCTTAATTTTAATATTAGCCTCCCAATTATCACCAATAATTCAATAGACAGGAGGTAGAAACACACACACGTGGAATGTTTATATATAGGATAGGGATATAAGTGTTAAGATTAGATGTAGTGCTTTCAGTGAGAGTGACCCCAGCTTTGGTGTTGTCTACGGAAGCTTACAAGGTACAGCTTCACTAGAGGCAGTGTGTCACTGGGGTCATGTTCTGAGCTGAGGAGTCTTGTGCTGCTTCCAGTTCACTCTCTCTGCTTGGTGCTTGTGGTTTAAAAGTGAGCTCTCAGCTTCCTGCTCCTGACACCTTGCCTATCTCTTGCTAATATGCTCCCCCACCCATCAATTCTTAGTACTCTGGAACCATGAGCTCTTCCATTGCTTTGGTGATGGTGTTTTATCACAACACCAGAAAAGTAGTACACAACAGCTGAAACGGAACACACAGTTGGAATTACATGTGTATTACTCCTCTGTACTTGAGAATTATTTTGGGCTGCACATATGGTAAAAATTACACAGGATTTGTTTTTCTGTTCTTCCATTATTTCACTCAACATGATGGCCTCCACTGCCATCCATGTTGCTGCCAATGAAAGGTTATTTTTCTTTCTATAGCATAGCAGTATCCCAACATGACTGCAAATCACATTTTATCCATTTATCACATAGACACAGGTTTATTTCATACATTCCAATTAAGACCATCACTGTAACAAACAAGTACAGATGTCTCTTCAGGGCTCTCATACTAATACATTTCCTTCGGGAATACACTCACAAGATTGTTGGATCTTATAGTAATTCTGGTTTTGTTTTCAACATAGTATTATTTTCATAATATTTTTATTATTTGGGAATTTCACACAATGCACCTTGATTGCACTTACTTCCAGCCCTCCCTGGTCAGCTCCTTCACCCTTGTGACCTCCCCCCACAAGAGAAGAAGAAGAAAAAGAAGAGGCGGAAGAGGGAGAAGAAGAGGAGGAGAAATAGAAGAAGAAGAGGGGGAGAAGGAGGAGGAGGAAGAGGAGGAAGAAGAGGAGGAGGAGGAGGAGGAGGAGGAGGAGGAGGAGGAGGAGGAGGCGGCGGAGGAGGCGGCGGAGGAGGCGGCGGAGGAGGCGGTGGCGGCATGGTCAAACTCCCGGTATTCAGCGCCTTAAAGAATACTGAGTCCTTCTCCAACTGTCTAGGTTGTTACTTTTGGGAGTGTGAGTTGGTAGTAGGCGTTGTCACAGAGGTCTTTTTCATCTCTTTCTCAACAGTGAGTCTGCAGTCATCTCTGCCACTGCAAAGATAGAAGGAGGAACCTCCATGCCAGTTTCCATAATGAATCTACCAATTTACAGTCTCATCAGTTCAGGTCTTCCCTACCCTTGCCAACACTGGTTAGCTTTTGTTTAGTTAAAAGTTATTGTAATAGTTGTAAAATTATATCTCTTTGTTGCTTTAATTTGCAATTCCCTGATGATTACTGGTGTTGGACAGTTTTTCAAATACCTGCTGGTTATTTTTTAGGCAAATGTGCGTTCAGGTCTTTTTCTCATTTAGAAAACAATTTATTTCTTTACTTGCTGTCGTGTTACTTTCTTTATATATTTTAAAACTTAACATCTTATCTCTGTGTATATATACATGTATACACACAGTTTATATTCTCCCTATAGGCTGTCTCTTCACTTACTTGCTGTATAGAACCCTCGTAGTTTAATTTAGCCACATTTGTCTAATTTTGCTTTTGTTACCAGTGCACTGGAAATCATGTCCAAAAACCAAAACTATTGCCTAGATCAACATTTCAGAAGTTTTCAGAGAGAGAGAGAAAATGTAAAGTTCTCCTTGTTGGTCCTGTATATACTCAGAATCAGATGGCCTATTAAAGTAATAGAGCATAAGACATATGGAGATTAAAAAGAAAGATTTGGAGTTGTGAATTATTCTCAAATCAGAACAGAAAACTAAAGAGAGAAAGAAAACCTTGTTTAACCAAGCTAGATTGCTTTCTAAGCAGCTAACTCAGTTCCTCGTGAGTTAGCACATTTATTCATAACACCTGTGAGACAAGTTCAATTATCGTTTGCTTCTTGCAGCTGAGGCAAAGAACATGCAGAAGAGGCATGTTGTTTTCTCAAGGGCCCCCAGCTAGAATGGAGGCCGGAAGCAGCTAAGCTCCAAACTTGTTAACATACCCAGTGATGCTTCTGCATTGCAGAGCGTCTGAGAGGCCCTCTTGGGAAGGATACAGCTGTATTTAGTAGGTTTCAGACATACAGGTCTTGAATTTGAACAGCAAAATTTAAGTTCATTAAGATAGGAGTTTGGACATTGAGATTGGGTGTGATGAAGACTGAGTTGAGGGTTTAGTTGAAGGTTTAGTTTTTCAGGTAAACTACTGAGGTAGATAGAAGAGGGAAGCCACGAACGGAGGACGGCTAGTTGAGGGCCTCAGACAGATGATACTGTGTGATGTTTTTTAAGGGCTTAGATTCCTGTGAAGCCATTGGACTCGTCTAATAGCAGTGGGGAGGAGTTCCAGTTGGAGGAGTAGGCACCCAGGTTCAGATGTTGACCCTGTGTTGTAGCTACAGGAGCTGAGGACTTGCTAGGGATGGCTAGGCAGCAGTGGGACATGGCACGGAAAAGACTTTCGCACCTCAGAAGGTCGAGCAATCATGAGTCTAGGGTGCTTGCTGGGTGGGGCATCCTTATAAAATACTGAAGTCACGTATGAATCATTCAGGATGAGACAGGAAGCAGGGTGGAGGAAAGGCCTGCAGAGCCCAAAGTACTACAGTAGGAGGCTATGAGGAATGAAAAACAGGGGAATCACAAGATCAAGTTAGCAGCGAGCAAAGTCCAGTACAGCTGTTCTTTTAGCTGCCTGCCCCGAGAGTCTGGTAGGAAAGCTGAAGGTTCTATGGCACAAAGGTGCCTACACTGGCAGCATTCCTGAAAAGCTTTTGAGAGGCTGAACTTTTGAAATGATTAAATTACCTCGGAGGCCCAACACATTAGTAAATATTAACACAGATTAGTCTATCAAGCCCATTTAAAACCATTAGTGCTTTAAGCACAAATAAGGCTCTGAAGGTGTGGACAGTTTTTGAAAGTCGGGGAGTGGAAGGAGGAAGGAACATAGGAAACAGTCCTAGGCAGGAGGAAACAGCCCTAGGCAGGAGGAAACAGCTACCAAACATAAGCATGGGGAACTGACTAATGCCGCGTCCTGGCGCTGCTAGGGAGAAAGAGGAAAGTACAAATGAGCCAGGGCCTTAGTTCAGCAAGCTCGACAGAAACTATTATAATTGTTTCAAATACAAAGGTGCTGAGGACAGTTCCCAGCTCTTACAAGATGAAGGGTCTCCAAAGGAAATATTAACATTTACAGATAACAAGAGGACAGAGGGTTCTGCATAAATATGACAGTTGATCAACTTTCTGAATCAGAAGACAGGATCATTTATATCTATAACAGAACAAAGTCCAATTCTTACAGGAAACTGTACTAGTCAACAAATATCCAGACTTGTCTTGGTAACATCGATTGTTGGTTACTGACTAAGCCACTACTTCTCCTTCTTAGCAACTGAATCATCTTTATACCGTCTGTATATTGGCATGAAACATAACATTAAGAAACAAGGCAGCTATCTTGTGACCACAAAGGAAGTAACCTCAGAAGACCATCTGCTGAGAAGGTCCCTGACTTTGAGAAACAGAAATGCATAGCACCGGGCTAACCTAGAACTTCGGACAGCAGAATTGCATGGCATATAGTCAAAAATTCTGCCTTCTTTAGTTGAAATTCAAATTCCACCAGATGTTGTATATTTAATTTTGTAAGCCTGCTTGTTAAGGTTAATGGGCATTTATAAAGACCCCACCTCAATAAAGAACTGCCTAAGCTGCTGACCCAGTCAACTCTGCAGAATACCTTCATTCAAAATATTGTGATATTGGTAAAGTTTGCTTACTAGTAAGTCAGATCTGTGTCTATATTTTCTGTCACTTCCTGTCAAATGCATCCTAACTAATAATATCTCTCACCCCCAGCAAGTGGATAATATGTGTTGTTCAGAGCAAACATCAACTTAGATGGGTGCTATGCATTTCTCTTTCTCAAAGTCAGGGACCTTCTCAGTAGATGGTCTTCTGAGGTTGCTTTCTTTGTGGTCACAAGATAGCTGTCTTGTTTCTTTATGTCAAGTTTCATGCCAACATACAATTTTAATTAGCATGTTCAAAAGTTCTTAAATATGAAATACTTGTATATTTTAAGAATTCATAATTTCATATCTTTGTGCAGCATATCACAAGAATCATTGAATGCAATTTGTTACACATTAATGTCTTCATTGACACAGTTTAACTGGTTTGGATTTTCTCTAGTATCCTAGTTTTAAAAGATTACTGTTCAGAAATGAAAGAATCCATAGTATAAAATAGCTAAGGTGAAGTGGATATTTTATTTGTTAAAAGATCTAACAATTCTGGTACACAGCAGATTTTATCTGGTATTAAGATTATTTATGTAAAGGGCCCTTTCCGACAGCAGTCATTTGTTTTGAGAACTAATGGAGCTATGTATTTGTAACACTAGCCATCATGGAAGCAGTAATTCTATGCCTTCTGAATATTTCTGAATTAATGACTGAAAGTTAAATCATAGTTCTGTATCCATGTAAATATACAGCTGTGCCTGTCAGTATCACTAAAGAATGAAGTAGCTTTAAGTCTTGTCAGGTAAATTCTCTGAAGCTCTTTTGGTACCATAGCAGTAGACACTGGTTCAGCACCATGGCCGTGGCCATAGTGGTTCAAGAGGGGAGCTCCCGGGATCAACAGGGAGTATCTCACACTGGCAAAAAGGAATCCCTTCAATTCAACGTATGCAGCATGTATGCACATGCCTGTCAACATGTGTGTATGCTAATGCTGTGCTCCAAAAGCATGTCTCTTCCATAAGAGGCCTGTGTTCTCCCCACATATCTACACCTAGGGCATCTTTGCAGTACCAGAGCAAGGGAAGTCTCTTTGCTAAAGATTGCACAGGATAGGGATGGAAGGAGAACACTACAAAGCTCACCGTACACACTGTCCTTGTGCATAGTAGCACTCCTTGAAATGGCACTCTCTAACTTGGCATGCTTCTCCTGGCCTTTTCCTCACACCGTCTGTCTTGCTTAAATGAAATTAAACTGTCATTTCAGGTATGTAAGAAAAAAATGACTGGTCATAGGAGGCATTCACTAGAATAACACTGCTCTCTGACATACCTTTTGCCAGCCTTCCTGGGTATACCCTCACCAATAAACATATCAGAGTACTCAACCAGAGTTTTTTCAGCCTAGACAATTTTTTTGCATTTGCTTTGTGAAAAGAGAATTATAGCACATGCAAAACCATACCCACCCACAAATAAGATAGATATGCTTAAGAAAAGAAATGGGATGGAGGACAGGCCGGTCTCTGTGAGCACACACACACACACACACCAGGGCAGGGAATTAAGAGAAAGAGTGGGAGGGAGAGAAATATAGATCCTACTGCTAACAAGAAATCTTTTTTAAAAAAGAGAAAGGAGAAGGAATTAGTAGTTGATACTCAATACAAACTGAAGAAATACATTTACAATTTGAAAGTTCTTTTGATAGTGTGATTTTCATTTGAGAATCCATTTAATTTTTACGTTAAAATTTGTTTTAAAATGCTGACTTGGTGCTGGAGAGATGGCTCAGCAGTTAAGAGTACTTGTTGCTCTTGCAGGAGACTCAGGTTTGTTTCCTAACACCAAAGAGGTGGCTCACAACAATCCGGAACCTCCGTTCCAGGGGATCCAACCCCTTCTTCTTATCTCTGGGGACTGGGTATGCATGTTTTACACATATCTACTAAGAGGCTTTTCCACCTGCGATTAGCCAACTCAAGTCAAAAGAATATGAAGGCAGGTTTGTTGGGAGGCAGCTCTCCAGCAGGCTCACTGATCTCACAGGAAGGAGGTCAGTGAAGTTTCACCCCTGGGCTAAAGTATAGGGGTTTGCAGAGCTTAGAAAGCTGGGATTGTGCCTGTATAGTCAACACTGAGCTCCCGGGTGGGCACTCTTGGGTGGGTTGCTGAAATATGGTATGAGGAGTGATGACATTAGTTTTCTCCATGTGGGCAGGGTTAAGGAAAGAAGAGCAGATGGGGTTTCCCAGCATGTGTGGGAGTGAGCAAGGGTTCATACCAAATGCATGCGTGCAAACAAAACGCTCATACACACAAGATAAAACTCTTTTAAAATGTCAGTTTATTTGCTTCATCTTCAAAATGAATAATCATGTAGTAATTATTCTTGCATATATTAGCTGAATATCTTGAATTCGTCAAGAAAGTTAAATTAATTACTCCATTCTTTTTTTTCCTTTACATTTCTTATTTTTCATACCTGGTAAAATTTTGTCTGCAAGTCTTCCACATTGAAGACAATAGAAAGTTATAAAAGAAAAAGACATTTTCCCTGAGACATTTGAGTCAAACTTCCTTAAAGGTTATTTTCTCAATTTTAGTTCCCAATAACATCCAGTGTTTTGAAAAATGTGTAAATAATATAAATAAATTGCTCTAAAAGGGACTATTGTTTCAAAACTATTTTGTTATCTCCCTTATTAAATGGGCTTACTGTAGGCAAGATTTCTAGTATATTTAATTATTTTGTTTTTAAAGGAAGCAACAAAGCTTGAGAATATAGTTTAGTTGATTGCCTGCCTATCATATACAAAAGTCCAGAGTTGACTCCTAGGACTTTATAAACTAGGTATAATGGTACACACTTACAATCAGTCTCCAGCACTCAGGAGGTAGAGGCAGGAGGATAAGAAGTTCAAAGCCATCCTCAAATTTGAGCTAGGTCATCAGGATTAGTTTGAGGCTAGCCTGAGTACATGAGACCCTTTTCAAAATAATAATAAATAAGTAAATGTCATACTAATGAAAAAGTACAAGAATAATAAAAATATGTTATAAAATAAATTGGTTAGATTATAGTTGATCTGCCAAAACCTTTTCCCCCAACAAATTATGAAAGTAGTAAAAAAATTGTTCTAGAATATTTTGACATCTTTGTTGGTTTTCCATTGCCAAAATTTTAAAACAATAAAAATTCCTTAAGTGTACCACCTACTCACCTGTCCTTGTGCTCTAAAACACACTAGAAATTTTCCTACCAATGCATGTTTATTCATTGTTCATGACTATATGATTCAAATTTCATTCCAAATTGGGCAGGTGACTCTGTAGCCCTAGTACTTAGGATGCAGAGGCAGGATCATAGTGAGTTGTAGGCCAGCCTGAGTTATGAAATGAAACCATATGTCAGATCAAACCAAACTGAACAAAACCAAAACAACTTCCCTAGGTATTTCCTTGGTTTGGAATTTGATTTCTTGATTTTTCCCATACTAGCTAGCTATTATACAGTGACATCATTTGTGATTTGGGCACCATAACCTACTCCCCTTCTCTTCCTCCCTCCCTCCCTCTCCCCATTTCTGCCTCCCACCCTCCCTCCCAGCCTCCTTCCTTCCCTCCTTCTCCCTCTCTGTTTCTTGCCATACTCTTCCTTCCCCAGACTTTCATATCATGTGGACCAGATGGTTACAAGGGGCCTGGGTTAGCCAGTGTACATCCTGTAGGTGAGATAAGGCATATGCCCTGCTCGGTCATTTCACATCAGCATCCTGAGCTCCCCTCAATAATTCTTGAGGATCTAGAACCAGCATCAACCCTGTCATGGCCTTGGTCTGCCCTCCTTTCTCTGTGAAGGTCTGAGACACTTTCTGCAGCCTTCAGAAAAATGACCTGATTAGAGGTCGAGTATATACAGCAAACAAATGCTGGCAATGCAAACGATACCCAGAACAAATGGCAAAATTTGTATCTAAACTACTCTGGTGCTTTCTTATTATATATGTCCACCACATTTATATACTTCTTTAGAAATGTTTGTATCACATTTGATACAAAGTATCATTCAGAATTGATTGTCAATTTGAATAGTTCTAATGATTTACTTTGATTCTTGTTTATAATTATTCTTAGCAGTAAGTTTCACTGTTTAGAATTCTATTTTGAGTTTGTATTTTTTTAAGTAGCCCAAATTTTTGTTCAACAGTCACCAATTCTAACTCTTCATATTCCTTCAGGGAGCTTTCAGTGGGACATGGTGCTCCCACATACCGACAACCTGGTATAAAGATTATTCAGATTTTTACACTGGCAACTCCTCACAGAACTTAACAGAATGTGTGAGGAAATATGCACCCAGAGTCAGACAAATACCACTAAAAAGTACTACAACATCGGGCAATAAAATATGCTCTTGAAATTGGGACGTTTTACTTTGGCCATATTTAAAAGCCATTTCCCACAGGTCACTGGTTCACTTGTAGATGGGGGAAAATGTCAGGCAAAATATCAAAACAGTAAGTTCACTTGACTCAGGCCACCTGTTAAATAAACGGTTACTGCTTTTAACCTCAGAGAACTTTAATGTAGTTGCCAACATCTATAAATTTTTTTAGAGTTTCTGGTTTTCCAATCAGATCGTCAGATCAACTTGACTCAGCTACCAATAAAAAAAGTGACATGGTTGTCAATTGTGCTTCACCAAAACAATTGCTGATACAGCTAATCTTTGCACCAAAGTTTCTCATTTTTAAGAAACAGATTTATAACATGAAAAGTTTAATAGAAATGCTGGTTCTCTCTCTCTCTCTCTCTCTCTCTCTCTCTCTCTCTCTCTCTCTCTCACACACACACACACACACACACACACACACACATACACACACAGATATTAACATACATACATGTGTAAACATGCATGGGCATATATCTACCTATAAATTTAGAAATATTCATTGTAAATTAATTATTTCTAGTGAATTAAGCTTAGTAAACAAATGTTAGATCTTTGTGAAAATGTGGTTTTTACCATACCTTATTAGTAAGATGCTTAAGTAGAAAAAAATGATAAATACAGATTATAATATCTATGTACATTTTCATTCATTCTGAAAATAGCTGTGTTGTATTTTGCACGAGATGATCATTTGGACCCTCTGAAGCTCTAGACAAATGAGGATGTATTGAAGAACTACACACTATAAAGCAGTCGGTCTCAACCTGTGGGTCATGACCCCTTTGGGGGTTGAATGATTCTTTCACAAGGGTTCCCTAATGCCATCAGGAAACAGGAGTATTTACATTATGATTTATAGAAGTAGCAAATTTACAGTTAGGAAGGAGCAACAAAAATAATTTTAGGGTTAGAAGTCACCACAACATGAGGAGCTGTGTTAAAGGGTCACAGTATCAGGAAGGTTGAGAACCACTGGTATAAAGTTTATCCTCTCAGGGGTCCAGCCAAGCATTTACACATCAATTGGATTTTTAGAGACAACACAAGCAACTGATATCTAAAACAAATCAAAGAACAGTTTTCTTTTTCTGTCTAGAGAGCAATGAAAGATTCCTAGTACATCTTCCTCCCATTCTTCCCTGGCTTCCTTCTTTCTTTCTTTCTTTCTTTCTTTCTTTCTTTCTTTCTTTCTTTCTTTCTTTCTTTCTTTCTTTCTTTCTTTCTTTCTTTCTTTTTTAGAAGCAGCACCAATCAGATTCCAAATGTCTGGGTTTATGTTTTGTTTTGAAGCATCAAAAAGAGTGACTTTGAACAGGAAAAGTCTGTAGGTGAGAGAAAAACAAAGAAACAAGAAATAGAAGATGCCTGGGGATCCCTTACATTTTCAAGTCTATGTAGAATCATGAAAGGCTACCAATTGTTTTTTCTTCTACGACTTAAAATAGGAAGGTATTAGCCTGCAAAATGAGAGAGAAGTTTCATATTTAACAATCTCATGGATTTATTAAAAAGTCAGTGTTGCTTGCATATGATTATTAAGACCAAAGACACTTCAAAAAGAAATTAATTAAGAAAGTGACTACTTTGGAAGAGGCAAAAGCAATGACAACAGTGTTCATAGGTGAAACCATAGTCACCTGTACACAGGAAAGGGCTTGCTGAGTATGAAATCCCCAGTGCCAATTGGCTGAATAAAAGATCTGATTATCCAAATGACATTCCTTCATGGATCTAATGTACAGATTGTCCAGATTGAAATGTTTGATCTATTCATTATTGATCTGGGAATTCAGATTTCAGGGGAATAGACCAGAGGTGCATAATGAGTATCTTGCTGCAAAGACAAGATATACTTCACAGTTTTGGAGAAACAGGTTAAGAGTCTAAAAGGAATCTTAATCTCTATCAATTATGATATTTGCATAAAGTACTTTCAAAAATATCGTCATCCTTTAGTTACTGACTTGACTTTTACAGTATTTTATGAAATTATTACATAACCTAAAAATTTCAGTTAAATTGGGGAATAGTATACAGTTTAGTTTTAAAATACTTATGGGAGTTGAGTGTTTTTAAAGGGCAAGGGAGCTGGCAGTCCTAATAATGTTATCATTCATTGGAATTAAGGTCAAACATTAGACAAATTAGCACCAATCAGAGGTTTTTCTGACCTATATAGAGTTTCGGTCCACCCTTCTTCTACTTACTAGAGAAAAATAATTATGCTGAATCGCCTAATTAACTTGTATTAGTCCAGGCTGGAAGGTGTCCTATCTCCAGTCTCACTTCTACTATGTATGTAATTCATACCTGTATTTTAGTACCTACCATAATTCATTATGGGAAATTTTTTTGTTTTTATCTACATGAAGAGGGAGGGATTTTTGTGTGTCCAACTAAATCTTCTGGCATCCCTAATGTTTAGTACAGTGCCTGACATTTTGTGCACACTTCCTTCACGTATTTGAGTTAAATACCACATTACAGGGTTTCTACTGACTCTGAGATTAATACTAGTATTGTTCAACATACTGAAACCATAGAAGTAACTTGTGTATACGCTACACATGGAGGATTTGGTGAAATATCATTTCTACTTTCAAGATGCTTTTCAAAATTAATAAGATATTTTGATGAAATTTTATAAAACATCCAAATTGTTTAATTGTAATTACCTCAATGAGTTTTAAATGCTAGTTTTACACTGATTATTGGTAATCAGTCTTCAGATAATCTATCTTTAAGAGTAGCATTTACAGTGATTGCTTAAATAGGTATTTCTCTGAAGCTTAACCATGGTCCTAGGGATCTTGGTTTATAAATGATCTCCTGCCACAAGAATGATTAAATCAAACACTCGAAACAATAGGTTTACACAAAAAGTCATGAGGATTGTTTCCCATTAGAAACAAAGACATCTGAGCATATGATTTTAATGTAGATAAGTTTCCTCAGGAAAGAATTCCTGGAAGTGAGGAAAGCATTTCTCTCAATTGTTAATAAGGTTCTTTTCTCTACAGAATACGTATTATCTACAGACACGTCTGCCCTCGGCCAGCCTGAGGTCATACACATACAGATTAAAAATACATAAGGGGATTTTAGCCCGTGTCTCAGTATCCATAAACCCCAGCCTGCACACCTGAGGTGCAGATGCCTGGCCTCAGAACACACATTATTGTGTATACTTTCCTATACTGTTCTTGATTAAGGAACGACATTCATACTGTGCCTTTAAAATAAATCTCCCCTCATCACAAACTCCACATTCCAGTCAAGCTGACCTGTGCAGTGCCAGTGTTCCCTATCCTCCCACAGCTTCTGCATGCAAACATGCAGAGCAAGCTCTCCACCCCCCCACCCTACCCCCATCGAGCCTCTGCTCAGGGCACCTTCTATTCCACCCAAGCCCGGGATCTATTTCCAGTCCACACTTTAAGACCAGGGTTAGTTAGAAATGTCAATGGAAGCCAGCCTCTCAGCCCTGGGTTAGAGTCCTGTAAACAGTACACCTAAAGCTCATGTGAAAAAAAAATGGCCGGTTCTCTTTTTACTTCCTCTTCAATATGTTGTCTTTAGGGGCTGTGACTTACTCATCCATTATCACAGTTTGATAATATAAAGTCAATGAATCAGCGTGGATGTACAGAAAAGGTTTGGAAGTTACAGAATCTATAGCTTGTTGCCAAGTTGATTTGAATAAGTTCCAGAACCTCAGGCTTCACTTCATCACCTGTAAAATAAGCTTACATTGGCTTTTGTTGGGGGGGGGGGTGGATAATAAGCACACAAATATATAATTGCTGCTTTTTCTAAATCCTGCATGGATTATCCTAATGCTTAGTACAACCTTATCTAGTAGTGAGGCTAGTGAGTACTTTATTGTGTATTAATGATTAAAAATGTGCAGTAACTTGTTCAAAGATGCACAGTTCTTAAAGACATGTTATTTCATCACTGAGCCACCTGGCTCTGGGCCACTCATAAGTCCTGAAAACCCAAATCTTGTTCTTACATTCTGTTTCTTTTAAGCAACTTCTTAATCACAAAATTAGTCATTATATTCCTAAACTATAATATCTAATATAGTCCTCTAAAAATTGAGAATACTTTGTAAATTTCCAGCAAGAACTGAAGCACATCATTTTTTTCTGGACATGTCATATTAAAATATCCCTCAAGGGGTCCAAGGATGTACCTCAGTAATAGAATATTTGCCTTGGGCTTAACTAAAACAAAGTTGAATATGCTTTCAGTGAGGCTAGTGAGTCTTAGCGATCCCCATTCTAAGTTCTCTGAGCAGTAAAGTAAAATAATTAAAAATCATCTTTTAGACAGTCCGTTCTACCTAAAAGAGTCCCATTATAATCTGTGCCCTATCTCAACACAGAAAGGCAAAAGGCACATAAATCTGTTATGCATTTAAAATTTGGAGAGAAGGGAATGCCACCCAAATGGGAGAGTGCGGGTGCAAACACCAAAAGATCTTAAGAGAAAGTGAGGGAAAGTCGCTGAGATGTGAGCATGTGGCAGGAAAGGCTGAAGAGCAGGGCAGGTTGAAACCATGGAGCTTTGAGCATTTGCGCCACATCCACAGCTCCGAACACTGGCTTCTCTCACACATGGGCAAATGCGATCTGCTCTCGCTTCATTCTGAGCTCTGAATGTGTATGCGCTTGGCTTAAATGTTCCGTGCAGCAGATCGTGCATCACTGTGCCAATCGCAATTTCAGAAACCTTTATTTATTTGCCAGGTATTGTTTGAATGTGAAAAAATATAAAATAATATGACGCAATTAGCCTCCTCTCTGTGGCTGCATTGTTTGCCTGAGCTGTGATTGGATGTGGGCCAGTAATACCTTTAAGATAGGCCGAGACATAACTAAATATGTAATGTGTATTTTGAAAGAAACTCTAAGAGAAGTCACATGGTTTCATAGTTCTAATTGACCTTAGAAATCAGAGCCCAACCCCTTATTTACAAAGAAAAGAATCTAAGCCTAAAGGAGGTCAAAGGACCTGCTCAAGCTCACCAGACTAGTTATTGGCAAAGCTACAGCCAGAGAAAAAAGTAGAACACTCATTCCTACTCCAGGGAACATTGTATGTGCCGTTCTCTCTCCCAGTAAATTCAGAACACTCCCAGATAACAGCAGTGTGAGCCTCAACACACTCTAAAAATTCGTACTGTTTCCTATATAGACTAACATAGCCATAGCCTGGATGTGCCTTTGTCGTCTGAGACACTCTCAAGTTAACATCCCAGAACTGCTTAGTTCTGTAAGCAGAACTTCAGAAGAACAATTTTAATCAAATATGTACTATCAGCTGTTAAGCAAATTAGTTCACCTGAACTACTTCCCAGATCGTATCTGCCTGTTGTTCAGTTTCTCAGGTCAGAAAACATAATGACTGTCTTTCCCATGAGTGTTTTGAAATGGTGCTATGAATAATAAGATTCACATAATAATTTAAACACATAAATTCACAGTGAAGCAGTTTAGGCAAACGCTACAGTGAAACATTAGTTCAGACTCTGGTCAGACAAGGCTAAGTTAACCCTGTCGTCCCCTCCTTCTCTACCCATCCTTGGTAATGGAAAAAAAATAGTCTACTTATTAGTGATGCTAGACAACATTTTAGAATTGTTATTTCTAAACCGTGACAGTTACTATACCATTCTTTGAGATAATGTTCTCTGCTAATGGTCTATACTGAGCCCAGTATCTGTCTGCTTTGATGAATATTTGCAACTGAAATATTATTTTTATAACCCCATTTCAAAAATTTCAGTACAAACTAACATTTATGCACAGCATAATAAAACAACCCCAAATGGCCTATCACATACACAGAGATGGCTGTTTTCAGGGTGGGTGGCTGGAGATAAAAGGAAATAGTATTAGCTCTGATGTATAGTCTTAAAGTCTACTAAGCCAGAACAGAACAGAGGGAATACCCACATGAAAAGATGGCATGTAATAATAGATAACAGAATTTAAACTGGGGCGAATTTATTTGTTAGTTTGTGAAAGAATTTCTAAGGTTTTCAGCCTTTCTTTCTTTAACTAATAAGGAGGTCACAGGGCAAAGCCACACATATGTATCTACTAGGTAGGTAGGCTCTGACAGATACCAACCTGGAGAATCTCACTGAGGCAGAGACAGGGCTGGGAGGGACAGAGCTGTTATTTAGGTGGGAGCCCAGGGAAGTCAATGCAAGTACTCGCTGGCAAGGACCACTGTTCTGCGTAGTCAGAGCCCAGGGTCCAGGAAGGCTGAAGTGAAAAGTAGCTTCCAGGGCAAAGAGAACAGGAAAGGAATGACATCATTTGCCTTCTCCAGTGTGTAGGCCTCAAACACAGAGTGCTACCAGAAAGAAGTTCCACCTGTCACTGAGGCAGAAGAACCAACAACACCCACCAAGAGCCCAGGACTTTGCCAGTTTAGAGCACAGTTTAAGGATCTCTTAACAAACCAGCAATTAGCTTCAAAAAGAACTCACTGAGAACTAAGCTAGTGAGATACAAATGTGTAAGGTATGAAAATCTTACCAGGGAGATGGGGTAGACGTGGGAGGACTGGGAAGTGAGTGTGATTGGGGTGCATTATGAGAAATTCCCAAATAATCAATAAAAATGTCATGTTGGATAAAAATGTCTTCCGAGGCAATGGGAATAATAGCAACATGATAAATGATGATTCTATTTCATAAGCTGTGTCACTTTGAGACAGATTCACTGTCTTCTTCAAAGTAGTAAAATATTTGAAAACATGCTAGGATAATAAACCCCAAAATAGTCCTAATGGTCATAATCAAGAATATTAAACAGAGAAAATAGTAAAATATATCTCATAAATTCTGACAAATTATATTACAACAGATTAAATTCACTATTAAAAGTTTCTTAAGGTACTAAACACAGTGTTAAATATGGCTGTAAATATAATATCTGCTCAATAAAATGTGATTGTTCATTTTACTAGGAATTACTTTACAGTCTTTCATATGTTTAATAGGTTTTCCTACTAGTTATAATCCAGGTTTTCAGTTCTCAACTCCCAAAAATACAGACACTAGCTGAAATATTATCTCAAAATTTTATTCTCACAAATAAAAAGTGCTTCTTATTCAGGTTTCAGGTGTTTTGATTATTTTTTTCCAATATCACATGGCTACAAAAGTAAATACACTTACAACCTTAATGGATTTTGGTCAAATGACAAAAATTAAGCTTCAGTGAGATGTTGGGCTTCACATTTGTAATTTAAGCACTTTGGTGTGCAAGCTGATCTATTCTCTATAGTGTGTCCCAGGCTAGCCACGGCTACACAGTGTAACTTTCCTCAAAATAACAACAAGAAGAACAACAGTTCTTATTGCTGTAGTTTACCTGATTGAAGTGTTATGAAGCCTAAGGAAATCTCTTCCAAAAATGCATGCAAGAAGACCAAGAACATTCACAGCCCGCCGAAGTGAGGCAACCAACAAGAGAAAAGAGGCTCAGCTGAAGTGGGCATCTTCAAGCTGGCCCCTTACTGCCTCTGCTCAGAAAAGGCTAGCGGTCCTCATCTGCGCTGGGCAGCACAAGGTGGTGTGGGATGCACCTGTTCTTTCAGGGCATGTATAAGGAAAACTCAGGGTTCCAGGACTCTCGGAGGGTTATTGTCTCCTTATTTGATGGTATTACATTATTTTGTTTCAATTGTTTAGATATCCACGAGCATCTAAATGTTGTGATGAGAAACCACAAATACATGTATATTACATTCTGGAGCCATTACTCTCCCCTCTCCCTTAGATAACACAATATGTGAATATGTATATATATATATGTACAATAGAATTTGGCCTAGTTAGTTCAGGCATGTGTGTGTATATGTGTATACCTGAACATGCAAACACCCACCCATACAACTCTAAACTCAGGCAAATGTGCTTTTAGTCTTCAGGCTTGAGCAAATCTTTCTGCCTTTTCTTTGACCAAACCAAAGGGATCTGTGAAACACTCAGCAGAATAGTGAGTAGGGCTCCTCCCATGCTCTTTGCGTTCTGTGGTTGCCTGGAATCTCAGAGTCTCCTGTCAAAGCCTTAGCTTCTTTCCCACAGCAGTCTGAGGCATAGATCATTCAGTGTGTGTGAAACCCTACGAACCCTGAAGGATGCCCACCTGGTGACAGGTGAGGAAGTCTCGGTCGATCCTGGACACGTGAACAGGAATGGCCACTTGCTGTTTAGGAAGGAGGCAGGACACAGAAAAAGTGAGGAGGGTTGTAGGCCTCGGAGCAGGCTCTCCTAGCAGCCCTACCTTTAAAACACAGAGCTACAAAGGCACCAAGGATTCTTAAGTTGGAAGATTTTTTGGGCTATATTTTTGAGGCAGAAGTGTAAAGAACAGAAAGTATTTCATTTAAAGGTATTTGTCATGATTACTAATTCCATATGTTATATGTGGGTCTCGATTTGTACTCTCTTTCTGGGCTCATAAATATTAGATGAAAAACTATATATACCACCCAGAGATCTCATTTTCCCTGACATTATTTCTGTATAAACATCCAAGAAGATAGCAAAAGATCTGAGATTTTTAAAGTGTACACTGGCCTGTGATCTCATATGGAGTACACGTTATTTTGAATTGCTTTCCCAACATGTCTCAGCATAATATTGTACAACCTGATTAATCAAAGCCTCATTCCCATGCAGCCCCACCTTCCCTGCTTGGCAGAACATAAGCTGGTAACTCCCTTTGACACTGGCATTTCAGCAACAGTTAAGGGAAAGGCCATTAAGACTCAAAACAATGTTTTTTGGGTTTGTTTTTAAAGTAAATTCTATACCTTATCACAAGGTAGGCAGGGCTGAAGGAAACAAACCTCATACAGGATAGCACATCTTCACCTTTCTTCTCGCTCATCTTTTCTCTTTCTTAATCCACACAAACTTATGTTAAATGTTTTTTAAAACACACAAAATGAAAAACCCCAAAATAGAAACAAAGTTGATCTCCTCCTGGGATCATTACAGTATTTATGTGAAACATTTTCAAGCCATAGTCCTAATACTTCCGTGCCTATTTATTGAGAATTAGCTACAGGCAACCAAGGGACACACTTACAATGTCATGTGGAAAATATGGCATAATAAATATTAAGCAACAGAAAATAGTGGGTGCTTATTTATTTTCTGTGGTACTGGGGGTTAACCTTGGACCTCACACATGCCCAGTGAGCACACTAGCACCAAACAAACCTTTAGCCTGTTTTAATTTTAATTCAGAGAGAGTTTTGCTATTTGCACAGACTGGCCTCAAACTTGTAACCCTCCTGCATTGGTCTCCAAATTACAAACGTGCAGAGCTACAACAGACTAAGAAAACAGTCTTAATGCTGGTCCAAGTCAGAAGAGCTGCTTACCTCCACTAGTGAGTAGAATGGATATGTGTGATAAAAGGAAAGAGGGCATCCCATAACCATCATGGTACCTTAATGGTCTGTTTTATAGACAGGCTCTCACTGTGAGGACCAGGTTTCCCTCAGACACGTGATTGTGATCCTCCAGTCTCAGGCTCAAGTCATTTAAATCGCTTTACTATGTGTGCACCTTAGTCACACATTTCTTTGCCATCAGTCCCACTTGGAAATGGTTAAGCTAATGGCCACCTGTCGTCTTTACCCCAAGTACAGAGAGCAAATGTCTGTGATCCTAGGGAATACCTGATAACCATGACGATGTGAGGCATTCTGGAATATTCTAATTCTAAATATAGAAGGTATTATATCATCTTGCTTTCACATATCACTAGACAACTACCAAAGCAGTCTGGATTAGAGACTGCAAACATAAGAAAAACTGGGAATTGGCTTTCCAGATACTGCTTCAGAGAAGTAAGGCTGTTTACATAAAACAAAGTGTAAAGTGACCTGTATCTTCAAAGCAAGCAAATATTCTTAGATGTTAGCATTTAGATCATAGTACATAAGCAACAGCATCTGATTTTCTGACGTTAACCATAGTGAGTCATTAAATTGCCAGAGCCGTATATGGCATAAATGATGAGCTGACCACACTGTACACACCCAATGTGTCATAACTGATGATGCTCAGAGTACATGTTCATAAGCCATCTGGATTCCTCAGCATATAGTTCTCTGAAATTAAATCATCCCAGTGGCAATGTTCACTACATTCCATATGTCAAAATATAAACCTAGTTATCATTAATCATGGGAGCCTGATTATCCTTAATTATTCAAGCCACTAAATCCCTGGTGAAAATTCTGAACCACAATATGCTCTACAGATTATGGTCTGGGGGAAAAAGGTATACATTCGATAAAAATGTGTTGAGTTAGACCAAAGTCATACCATCAGAAATTACACTTTTATAAACATGCAGAAGTTCAAGGGGGGAGATGGCTCAGTTGGTGAAGCTCTGGTTATTGAAGCAAGAAGATCTAAGTTTTGATTCCCAGAACTCACAGAAAAAGCTGGGTGTGGCAGCACTCACCTATAACCTTAGTGATGGAAGGCAGAAGCAGAAGAGCTGAGGGGGCTCCGTGGATGTTGAAAGCACTATGAAAGGTAGAAGTCATAATTCCATCCACAGAGCAAGAAATTAGTACACAATTACCAGTGTAAGTTTATTTTTAAATCCATACTGCAATGTATACCTTAAGTTAATATAGTCTTTGACTGTAAATTATATTTTTATATGGGCTTTAAAAAAAAATAAATCACAGTTGGGTACCAAAATATTTCTTCTGTTCCACATAATAGAGTTATAGAGGAGAGCATGAGGTCGCCCAAGCGGCTCCAATTGTACAAAGGCAAGAGAATTCTCCTTCCCTTTAACATCGCTTTGAGTCAGAAGCAGTACGATAGCTCACTGCTCACATTCTCCTTTCCTTGTTACTTTAGAGTCTGAAAGTCATTTCATTTCATGGGCTATCCTGTAAAATCAGTCATGAGGGGCCTTAGCCAAAATAGGACCACTGAACATGGAAAGGCACGTAGCACATTAATGTCTTAACGTTCATATGAATAAGCTTATGAACTTAGCCAGGCATTTCACTGAGGCCCTGAAGGAATGAAATGTTAATTAAAACTGAAGGGAAGAGAAAAAGATTTGGTACTTGGCATGCCGCCCAATGCAGTGAGTTTTAAAGTAAAACCTGAGCAACAGGCACGAATGTAGAATGGCCCACAGGCTACCTTTTAGTGGTCATAATTTACCTGCCTCGCTTACCCCTTCTCCTTCATGTGAATCAACATTTGCCACCCAGGCTACAGGTAGTCACACAGTTTTACTCTCTTGTTCTTTATGCTTTAGTATGCAAGCAGTAAATCTAGGATTATAAATCATAATCCTTGGCAGAGAGAAGCCACTGAAGTGTTTTTAAGAAGGGCAGCGCCATGATCAACTGCTTGGGAGTTACCTCCCTAGTTGTGATGTGAGATGGATTTATGATGTCTGAGACTCGATCCAGGGAGAGAATCTAGAGACCAACAGCCCTGCAAAACAGTATAAAGATTTCAAAGTGAAAACAGCCACAATGGACACAGAAGGCTTATCTAAACTTCCCTTATCTGACCGAAACAGAGCTTTATGAGAGTCAGCTGCCACAAATTGCCAGGAAGTCTCCTGTCAGGGAGGCAACTGCCTTTGACTGGGGACATTCCAAGAAATTGTATAAACAAGCCTCATTAGAACCTTCTTCTTTCGAGTCCCCAAATTCCTTCTGTTACATAAACCCTTACCCCTGGCTGCTCAAGGAGTCAGGCATTGGATACTAGCCCACACTTGTGAGCATATAGTTTTACCATGCTGATCTATTGTCGACTGATTTGCAGTCTGCAGTCTCCAAACCACTGGGAATACTTGGTAGATTTTCTCTTTTTTCTCCCAACAATGGGGTGGGAAGCTTTCAAAGTCTTACTATTGGAAAAGCAACAGTGGTTTGTGCTACGGCAGCTGCAGACGGAAGTGTAAGAGCAGAGTCAGCAGGACTAGGCGCTTTTAAAACATTACAGAAGGGATAGAGAGACAAGGCAAGGAAACTTTGCTCTCTTTCAAGAACATTTCAATAGTGAATGTCCTCCTGGCTTACATAACTGTCAAAAGTTAAGTGAGCTATAAAATCTCACAATGTCAGTGAGATTGGGGGCAGACAACTTAAAAGCAAGTGACAGATTTTTTTTTTTTTAAAATACTGACTTCTGAAAAAAAAAGATATCATTATAAGACAACATTTGTTCTTTCTGTTTTGGGGAAGAGTTAAAAATGTGCTTAAAAATAATAATACAAAAACACAACAACAACAACAACAACAACAACAACAAAACAGGCATTATACATTGCCTGCTAATAAAGGAGAATGCTTTGCTTCAATTAGATATGAATGAAGCAATTGTTCTGAGCACAGGAGAAACAGGAAAAATAGAGAGCAAAAAGGATGAGCTGAGGAGGCACTGAGGCTAAGTCCTGAGCAGAAGCACGCAGAAGGCCAGGTCTGTTAGTGGGCAGGGATGGCTGCTGCTGTTTAGAGCTAGGAGGCAGGTTGTGCTGTGATAGAAAGTCCTTTTCTTTGATTCCAATGTAAAACAATTGCTTCCTACCCTCAACAAGTACTCAGCCTATGAAAGTTACTTTTGAAGAGAAATATATTAAAATGTCTTTAAAGAATTTGTCTTTTTCCTTGAATTCTTCTTCTGTGGGCCCTTGTTGAATCAAGATGGCTTAGAAAAATAAATCATGTTCTTGAAAATTATCTCATGAATTAATATTTTATGCAGATTTGTGTTCTTCATTCTGATTTCCACAAACCTGTGGAGTTACCACACTGTTTCCTGAGTTACTAGCTCTTCAGTTATCACACAGTTTCACCCAAAGCAAAATTACATTGCTTTATCTCCGTAAGTAGACTAATTAGATCTCTAGTCCAGATCATCCAATGGAAAGGCTGTGCAGAAAGATGCTTCCCAGCAAACTAAGTCTATAGTGGAACTTGTGTATACAGGGTTAGGCTTTCCAGACCACAGTTTGTTGATTTTGCAAAACTGAGCCTTACCATATACCTTGAACTACTTCTATAGCTCAGGCTTGTCTCAAGCTTCTAATCTTCCTGCCTCAGACTCCCAAGTGCAAGGCCACACAAAACTCGTAAGTTAAGTTTATCGTTTTAACTTGGTGATAGAAGGAAAGTTTTGGAGTAGCTATACAAAGTAGGAAGTAGACAAAGTATTTGTATTGTTGGACATCAAAATTCAGGAAATGAAACAACCAGCTCTCTTTACTATCCAGTCTGCTCCTTCTATTGTTAGAGACAGATCTGTGATCTTATAATCATCAGGTCTCTTTAGCCAATGTTCTCACAGATATGGTCTTTGGATATGCTTTTCATTTCAGGAAAGCTAGAGAACTGTCCCAAAGACACTTATTAGGACAATTTACTTCAACTCTTTGACCATTAAAAAGAAGTCAAACTATAGCAGAGTACCTTCCATTACTGGGTGCATGGGATGGAACTACAGAAAGCAAGTCTTTAGCAATATTTTATCGCTGGAGTATGAACACTGAACTTTTTGAAGGGTAGCCACAAGAGGCTGTCTTAGGTGTAAGCATATCAGCTACAAAAATTAGGAGAAACACTCAAACTTCATTTTGCTAAGTGGAAGGGTGCTACTGTTAACTGCTGACATAGAGCTAATTGCTATACCTTCAGAAACCAATACATGGTAATGTTTTTTCTCTTTTCCATTCTAAAACAAAACAGTTCATCCATTGAAACTGGTAAAAGTTTCCATTCTAAAACAAAACAGTTCATCCCTTGAAACTGGTAAAAGTAGGTAAAATAAGAAATCGCAACGCAGAGTTTTCCTTTCAGTTTCAAATATACAAGCTTATATGAAGCTTAACCAAAATAACTGGCATAACTAATAAAATTTCGGGTCATGGACTTTCACTGTTTGCTGCAATTCTGAGAGTGGGAGAAATGAAAAATTAAAATTCCTGACATGTCTCCCTCCTACTGCCGTTTCTTCACACTAAAGGTCATAGAATTGCTTCAGTGTTCTCTAAGACAGATTGGGTTATGAAGTACTGGAGCCAAAAGCAACTCTTGTAATCACCTAGACACAGCCATTGTCTTACACACACACACAAAACCCCTGAGATCCAAGGTATTGAAAGGAATTACTTAAAATCATGAGACTGAAAGTTAATGGACAAGGAATTAGAGAATGTGGAGCAGGAAGATTTTTTTTTTTTCTGTTAAATATCCATTGTTAGCATAACATTAGCTCAGGAAAGGATTAATTCAGGTAACCCAGCAAAAATTACTTGGATCAGTTGGCTCAGAATACAATGAGGACTGGGGGAGGAGAGGAAAGGAATATTGGCTATGGGCTCACAAAACAAGTAGGACAACATATGGGGTTTAGTTTTTAAGTCTTTGGGTCAAAATCAAAATCACACTTACAACCTTGGTAATCAGAAAGAATCCCGTTCCTGGAATACTTGCAGAAACCTGAGTTAGTCTTAAGCTTCTTAGGAAAGAATTCATCTTTTGTTTGATTCAGTAGTGATTCCTGATGAGAAGGGCAAGCAAGACCATTCATTGTCAAAGTAGCCAGAGTCATACTGTAATTGCAGGTATAAGCAATCTCTTGGTTATAGAGAACCATTGAATGTGAATGATTTTACTCTGTATGCAATGATCACAGGAGGCCTATCCTTGCTGGGTCTTTATCTCCTATGCCAGTTGGTATTAGCACAACAGACTACATACACATGCTTGTGAAACTTAGAGCAGACAGCACTGATGGAATTTCACAGGGTAGATGATTCGAAGTGAGAAGTAACCAAAGTTTCTTTTCAAAACCTCATCAATATTATTTAAAACTATAAATGAAGGGGACTGAAATCTTAATATTCCATAATAAAACAATTCCACTTAGTTTAGGTCATTTGGTCATTTCAAAGTCCAGCTTCTCATTTTCCTTAAATTAGGCTGCTCACCTTTCCATGCCAATAAATCTGTTATTGCCTATGGGCAAGAATAAAATTCTCTTTAATCTACTGTCATAAGTAGGCTACTGACCCAAAGCTCCATTTAGTACTTTATTAAGACTTTACATTTTATGTGGAGATAAGAAAAAAAAAAAAGCTTTCTCTATCCTAATGCCAACTCCTGATTCCTGAATTATCTACAACAAACTTAGCTTAGCATTAAAATACAACATTTAGAACAGTGTCTGGACTCTTCCTGACATTCCAGAGACATACTTTAAATAAGTAATGCCAAAAGAAGCTAAAAATGGTGAAGGAAATTACAGAAGTGTTTGACTGTCATCCAAAAGATTCTAACAGTTCACTCAAAAGAAAATGCCCCTCCATTCCGCAAACATCACGGGCTCTGTGCCAAAGAATGCTAAAGATTTTAATGGACTGGCCAAATATATAGCAAGTGACAAAGTAGTTTTGATTGGTACTAGAACTTTTTCTTTATATGTTCAACTGCTTCATAATAAAAATTAAATAAAGAAAAGAACCAGGAATGATTTATATATGAAGGACTCCATTCCATTAATCTTTTATAGCAAATAGGACTTTTCAACACTTAAATCCTTGATTTTCAGGTCTTCTTCATGATCCCCAGTCTTCACTGAAATACAGGGAACAATTCCTTGGCTTATGAGTAAGCATGAAATTTGACACCCTTTCTTCCCCTTTTCAGACATGACTCATTGCTCTTGATGTAATCCCCAAGGTCCTGAGGCTCTTTTTTAAAGCACAGACACAAAAGCAACATCTTTAGTTCAAACTGGTTTACCCAGGGAATTCTGATAGCTCTTCTCCACTGACTTCTTTATGCAGTAGAAAACTATGTGCTCTGCGTGTCTTGCCTTCCCTTCCCTGGGGAAATAGATGCCTGAAAGCTACAAGGGGAACAAGACTGGAAGAAGTTGAGTCCCACTTATCAGTTCTACTTAGCCTCTCATTATCTCCAGGACGCTATTGAACTCTAGCTTTGGGAGTATTTTATTTTATTTTTAAGGTTTGAGATCTTCTTTCCTCCAGACTCATCTGCCTTTGAGTACAAAGAGCAAGTGAATTGAGGTCTTTCTTAAAAAGCCAGTCTCATTTAAAATCTGACTTTGGGTTAGTAAAAATTACCACTTCAACCCTTATATTTGAAAAGTTCTATAGTTGATTTACGGAGCCTTGAAATCCAAGAATAAATTCTGTAGTCTTTCAAGCAGTATTCAAAACTCTACTTACCCATCCTTGAAAATACAAAAGAATAAATAAAAGCTAAGGCTATGTTACTAGTCTAGAAATACTTGACCCCAAGAGAAACTATTTCTTGCTTTGGAAGATGACAAGAGTGGAGGTTAAACAATCAATTTTTTAAGTAGACAGAAAGAAAGAAAGAAAGAAAGAAAGAGAGAGAGAGAGAGAGAGAGAGAGAGAGAGAGAGAAAGAAAGAAAGAGAAAGAAAGAACTGACTGCTCCATTGGAGAAGTAATTTCAGCAGATGGTCACTGTCCCAGGGAAATGGCATCCCTGCTTTGAAGCCTAGCATTTGCACATTTAGAAGCTTAAATATTTTTCATTTGAAGTGAACCATATGGTCTGAGTGAGATATAAATATGAGCAGTCCCGTTTTACTAAATAAGTACACAGCAAGAATGCCATAGCTGCTGTCCAGAATTCATACAACAAGGTAATGCAACTTGTAGCCTATTTGAAATTTCCAGCTTCCAGAGGATTGTTTTTTAAACTTAGCCGTAGTGAAATCTCCAGAGACATATTAAAAGTCATCAATTTAATAATATCAGTAACTTTTATAGAATACTTGGCAGCTATCTTTGATGTGTCTGTCTTAGTTAGGGTTACTATTGCTGTGATGAACCCCTAACCAAAAACAAATTAGGGAGGAAAAGATTTACTTGGGTTACATTTTCACATCTCTGTTTATTATGGAAGAATCTCCGGATAGGAGCTCAAGCAGGGCAGGAACCTGGAGGCAGAAGCTGCTGCAGAGGCCACAGAGGGGTGCTGCTTACTGGCTTGCTCCCCATGAGCTGTTCAGCCTGCTTCCTTACAGTACCCAGGACCACCAGCCCAGGGATGGCACCATCCACAATAGGCTGGGCCTTCTCCAATTAATCACTAATTAAGAAAATTCTCTACAGCTGGATCTTATGGAGTTAATTTTCAGTTAAGGCCTCCTTTCAAATGACTATAGTTTGTGTCAAGTACATAAAACTAGCCAATGTAGGGTCATTGATCATTTTAAATGTAGAAACTAAAGCTCAGACATGGTACATAACTTGCCTAACTCACACGAGGATGAAGTTGTAACAGTGGCATCTGAATAAAAGCACTCTTACACTAGGTCAATAAACCTTTCCTATAAATCACCAGACATAAAACTACTCAGGAAGCTAACCAATTAGGCCTGTGCTGTGAGAAAGACAGCGAGCTGATATATCAATGACGGAACATGGTTATGTTTGAATTAAACCTTATTTATAGACACTAAAATTTAAATTATATATATTCCCCATATGTCACACATACTATGTTTCACATTTATTTACAATCTGGAGTTGTCCACAGCATTTAATGTGTTCTTTTCACCTTTTCCCAACTTAAAAATGCAAATATAATTGTTAAATCATGGGCTGTATAATAAAAGGGGTGGTAGGATGGGTTTGACTCATAGATTCGTTACAAGCAGGACTAATGGAAGGAAGGAGGGCAAGGGGGAAGAAAGAAAAAGCAAATGAAATAAAACGGCAAGAAGAGAGCACTTGTGGTTTTGTTGGGAGCAACAGTAACTCATGTTGATTCTTTCCTCTAGCTGGCACCTCTGTTTATGATTACTGATTTAGGATGTGTTAATGCATAGATTATCTCTCCGTGTCACACGTGAGATTTTGGTTTCTTTCTTTGAGACTGAGAAACATCTGTAAAGTGAAAAGTCCAGTGTTAGCATACTGATCCCAGTATTTCTTTTTATTTTATTGTATAGTTTCTTCCTTTCTCTGGTGTTTACTGTTTAGTGTACAAAGAGAATATGAACTCGTCTATTGATATGTTACAATGTGGGACAAAAAGCTGATGCTCTAAAAAAATCTCACACTTGGTAAAACTTCACCCATTCCAATAGTCACTGAAGTTCTCAAAAGTGCATTTTGTTATAAAACAGATTCTCACTTTCTTTGCTTTTTCATTTAGAAATAGATGATAATCTTACTCAAATTGCAGCTTATTGGTATAACAGAATTCCAAAGAAATAATATAAATATAACTATAGAAAATTCATATTTCTATGAATATGTTTTCTGGACTTTAGAAAATGAGAGAAATGGTAGCATTATAGCTTCTGAATGGTTTTCTAGTGATCATTAAATAAAAAAAAATTATACAATCTTAGTTGTAGTAGCAGATTGCAGGGAAATCTATCCTCCAAGGCCATGGGTGCTCTGAATGTGGGCAAGTTACTCAGACTCTATGAACCTAGATCCCTTTCAACTGTGGTTTGGGTAAAAATATTTACCCAAAAGATCATTATAGAGACTGAACATGATAATACAGTTTAGTACTTGTCACAGAGAAATCAAATAATAAAATAATATTACTCCTTATATTTCAGGCCCAGACTGTCATAAGTCCTTTAAGAGGGAAAACATCCTGGAAGAGCCTAAAGTATCTGGAGTGCCAAAGACATCTGTCATGGAAACTGTTTATATAATGTCCTCTGTCATTAGTTTGTTCCTCTGGTTTAACATGGCACTAAGCATATCACCTACAAAAGGCAATAGACAAAACTACTGTGAAAATCATGTAGAAACCTCTAAGATTGTCACTTTTGCCCAATATTGGTAAATTCTATATGAAACAACACAATACAAAAAGAAGATTCTATTTTTGAGACAATTCTACATGATAAAAGGCTGACATAGGTGGATATCCTAGAATGTGGACTTAGTTTTATTTGTTGTTAAGACGAATTATGAAAATATAGTTCTAGGGGCTGGGGATATTGCTCCATGGTAGAATATTTG
Source organism: Uromys caudimaculatus (assembly GCA_028551405.1). Taxonomy (NCBI): domain Eukaryota; kingdom Metazoa; phylum Chordata; class Mammalia; order Rodentia; family Muridae; genus Uromys; species Uromys caudimaculatus. The sequence goes on from CM052701.1 coordinate 89,704,255, forward strand.
CTTAGCATATATGAGGCCTTGGGTTAAACCCCCAATATTTCTCCACAAATCTTCTCAAAGAATAAATCAGTTTTAAGGGCTGGGGCCAGGATCACTCTCTCTCTCAATCTCTCTCTCTCTCTCTCTCTCTGTGTGTGTGTGTGTGTGTGTGTGTGTGTGTGTGTGTGTGTGTGTGTATGTGTGTGTGTGTGTGTGTGTGATATTTCCCTTTCTTTCTGGCATGACATAGAAACAAATTCCAATGACTGGCCTGTTTCATAATTTTCCATCTTTATTTTATGGCAGTTTTTCTCCCTTACAGCCAGATTTGGCTGTTCTCACTAACACTATCTCAGTCCATCAAATATTTTATTTCCCTTCATTCAGCATTTACTTCCAAGTCAGTCTTCTCTCTCATATACACCAAGAAAGTTGTAATCAAAAGTGGAGTGGCATCTGCAGAAGGTGAGATTGAGGAATAAGGTGCTGTTGGCTTCTGGGGAACAGACATGTGTTTTGTTCCATTTTGTTTTCTTATTTTGTGAAAAAAAAAATGACATGAAGAAACTTTTAAGCTAACTGTAAGGCTCCGGCTTGATGGTGCTAATGGTTTTAGATTTTAATATATAACAGAACAGTGTAAATGTTTGGAGGAAACTGGGCAGTTTTTTTGTTGTTATTGTTGATGGTGGTTTTTGTTTTGCTTTGTTTGTTTGTTTGTTTGCTCTGATTTCTACTGCAATGTAATCACCATTAAAATGGGATTTTATCTGATTCACTGCAGAATTTCCAACAGAAGTGTTTTCTGAAAAATGAGAACTGCTCACTAAGTGTCTGTCCAATGAATAAGTGATTATTAAAGAAAAGACTGTGCACACAGACGTCCAGGAGCGCAGTGACTAAACAGATGGCTACTGTTCTGGCCCAATGAATCTTTCTTTATCCACAAGTAGAAGCAACGGGGGAAATAATCCAGTAGTCGATCACACAAAGCAGGCCTTAGTAATATGGACATGACAGGAGCTTGAAGATAATGTGACCATTGTCATTTTGGTGTCGGTAATGAGCAAGGAAGAGAAAACTGGACAATCCAGTCAGATCATTATCATTAAATAGACAAGATCCAGAAAGTTCAATTTAAAAATACAGGTGATTTTTTTAGGCCAATATTTAAATAAAAAGAAAGAAAGAAAGAAAGAAAGAAAGAAAGAAAGAAAGAAAGAAAGAGAGAGAGAGAGAGAGAGAGAGAGGGAGGGAGGGAGGGAGGGAGGGAGGGAGGGAGGGAGGGAGGGAAGGAAGGAAGGAAGGAAGGAAGGAAGGAAGGAAAGAAGGAAGGAAGGAAGGAAGGAAGGAAGGAAGGAAGGAAGGAAGGAAGGAAGGAAGGAAGGAAACAAAGAAACAAAGAAGGTAAAAAGAAATGAAGTCATGAGAATTTCAAGATGTTTTCAAAACAAAATTCTGACTTTTTACCATTCATTGAGTGACACTAAGATGTGTGGGACCTGTTGGGCAGGATTTCTTATTATGGACATTAGGAATTGGACACTTCTTGGGTGTGTGTGCAAGGACAGGGGCTGGAGGTGGCTATACCTGTGCCATAGATGATTAGTGGCTTTCCTGCCCTCCACATGCTAGCCAGGATCCCCCTACTTCCTGTTCTGACAACTGAAAAACATCACAGGTCTTGCCAAACTAAGAACCACGCGACAGAAAAGAAGAGGGTAAGGAGGCTCTGAGGCTTTTGAAAGAAAAGGATATGAGAGCAGCTCACAGTCAGAGCATTGCACCTAAGACAAGGGTTGATATCTCAGTTTAAGAAGGAAATTGAGGTCTTATCTCTTTCTCTTGCCTCTCTCTCACATCTCTTATCTCTTACCTCTCCCCGTTCCCTTCCCCCCTCTCTCCACGCGGTCATGGCTGGCCTCTACTCCTCTATTTCTCTACTCTCTCCCTCTCTCTGCCTTTCTCTGCCTCTACTGCCCTCTTAACTCCCCTCTCCATGCCCTAAATAAACTATTTCTATACTATAAAAAAGAAGAAGCAATGTTCATCCTGTCTTGTGAGGACAGGAGAGAGGAAGGGACAGATCACATAAAACAACAAGGCGACCTGCTTTATTATAAGTTGCATACATAGTCTCCATTTAGACAAACAGCCTTCTGCTATAAAAAGAACATTTTTAGGGAGGCAGAGAGAAGGGGGAAGACTATTACTCTGAATTTCTAAAGGTAGGTATCTTTTATATTGAAAAATGTGGGGAAATTAATTAAAGGTCTAGGAACATCTTCATGAGTCTTTGAAGCACTGCTTTAGAGAAGTCTCAGAAAGCAGATAATAGAATTTTCAAAGAACATTTTAATAAAGAAATGGTGTCATAAAATTGATGAGCTGCTTAGTGAGGAAATTTGAAAAATGGGGAATGCCTGTTGTAGAATCCACCCAACCCTATGTTGAGTTCAGTCAGTATGAATGACTCGCTGATACTTAACAGCAACAAACCAGAATCCCACACAGAAATGATATGTCTTTTATATAAGTATTATTTAGTCCCTGTATAATTATATTCTGCCTTCTTAAGAAGCAGTCATATGCTAGGTATGGACAATCTTCCACTAAGATACCATGAAAGTTGATTCAAGTTCCACTTGATATTTGCTGTACTTCACCCACCCACACAGTCATTTATCACCTCTCCAAATAATTACAAATACAATAACTAAGCAAAGGTTTGTCAACAAAGCTATTTTAACCACCACAATACTAAAGTCAAAGTATGGCTTCATGGAAAAGAGCAGTTTTTTTAAAAAGATGAAGAGTTTGTATACCAACATGGAATTTCTTAATCACAGCCTCAAAGATAATGTACAGCCCGGCAATATCAAAACCGAGTCAGTCACACTAAGCATAGGCAGCCGTGAGCCACACATCAGTTTCTGTGGCCTGCTTCAACTTTACGACTGCCTAAGTCAAAAATACAGCGGGACAATTTCATCATCGCTGATGATAATGTGACAGCTTTGGTTAATTACAAAACATTTAGGAGTTTAAGAAAGGAGACTAGCTTCATGAGTTAAAACAAAATTATTAGGTAGTCATTTCATCAACATTATTTCATGCCATAATTTTCTTATGAAAGTTTTGGTTCACTTGTGGAAAATTCAGATAACCTTGTCAGGTAAAGGCATGCTAAAATAATTTCTTTCCAGCGTTAACAAAGATACACTCACATTCATATGTCACGGTTATACTGAGGTGGCTTCAAATGGACACTTACCCAATTCTTTATCCCTTTTGGTGATCTTCCTTTTAAAGGAAATATACTCCTTAGGAAATCTAGCCATATGCCAGGGAGAAGAAAAGAAAATGATACGGAAAAGAACAGTAACAACATTTAACTAGGTTCTTCTTTTGAGTTGGCAGTATCTGTTCTCAAAGCACAGGCTATGTGTACTGTGACTTTTAAGAGCAAGTTCGTGAGAGAACAGGGTCCAATGTGAAGTGATTTTACCTAAGCCATACTATCACCACGATGAGCTTGTCTGAAATTAGTAAGCACCTACTAAGTGTATGGAGTCTGATTTTATCTTAATTGTGAAACAAAACCATCAAGAAAATATCAAAATGCAAAAATGTCTGTTGTGCTGGCAATAAAGCTGCCGAGACGGTGATACAGAGCATGAAGCCAGTGTGGCCTAAAGGATTCTCTTAAAATGTTAACAACCAAGTCATCAACCGGCAAACAGAAGCCCACAGAGGGCCAGTGAGAGTTACTCACTACAGTACGCTTGCCTGCTTGCCTAGAGAACCCCATACCCGAGTAAAGAAAAAACTAAATAGCTCACAGAGAGAGAAAGTGAAAATTTGTTTTGCCTGTATGAGAGAGAGAGAGATTATGTAACCAGTTACATTTTTGTATAAGATCAACGTGTCTTTTTGAAGGTCATAAATTATATGGCTCATTTTACAGTTAGAACCAGTCAAATATGATTTGAAATCTTTACTACGGACAGAGATGATGAGACTTTCTTCCATAGCAAATAATATTAATATTTCAGTACCGGCCACGCTCACAACCTTCACGTGCATTTTCTACTCTGAAACCAAGGCAAGCTTCAGAAAGATTTTTTTTTAAGTCAGAATCTTCAAGTATATGAAAAAATCAATTTAGCACTATTTTACAAGTATTTCCCTTAAGTAAGCTTATTATTTTAGAACTGCTCATTTGTTGAATATAAAAGCATTTAAGTAGCTTAAGAAAAATTAGGCAAAGAAAGAAGGTAGCTCTTTAAACCCAGATCCTTTCTGGAGAATTGAAATGAAATAACACCCTCGTAAGCCTCCCTGATCTGGGCTACTCTCCTCAAGGGACAACTGAATCAGAGCAGCCCATACTCTCAAACCTAAAAGAAAAATCAGGAAGCTTGATCTGTACACATAATGGTCTGCATAATGGAAGAAAGCGCCGTTTCTCGGCAAGTAGAAAACAATCCTTTCCAATTAACTCACAGCAAGTGGCCCACATTTATTGTTACACACAGAGTGAGGAAAATGTTTTAAGAACTGAAAAGAGCCTGGTAATAGCTCAAGTCCAAGCAGTCTGCTTACTTGGAAAGCGTTTTTAATTAGAAGACTCCCCACTCCAGCCACTGCTTCCCGAAGGTCATCTATGGGCTTACCCATCTTTCTTTGTTGATACATACTCTTTAGTCAAAGCCCTAATCCTGAATGTTGTGTGGTATCTGAAGAAGGAAAAGGCACTGAGCAGGTCTTGCAAACCAGAGGTCTGTGGTGTTATCTCGGTCTTGATTATTTTCATTTTGCTTTCTAAAACACCAGCATGGATGTCATCCTGATGTTCGTTAGGATACACTGGCCAAACTCTCATGTGTTGTATTCTCTTAGCTGCTGAAGATGGCTTGGCTCCAACAGATGCCAGTTCAACTGATAGGGACAGCTGTGTGAGAGCAATCTTACTCTAATCTGACAAATCTGGAGAATCCACAAGTACCTGTGAATGTTCTCCTTAAGATGCCTCGAGTCTCCCATGTGCATCAGAAATTTCACGGACTAATGAGGGTCCATATGGAGGACTTCAACTTTAAAAAACATATGGGAAAGATATAAACTAGTCATAGTTGGGTTTTTTAAATCTATCCTAGTTGCCATGATAATGATTTAATTACTTAGTTAAATTATGTCTTTAAAATGAGCAGACAATATGGTTAATTTCTATATCCAAGCAACGTCAAATTGGGTGATTTTTTTTTTTCTTCATTGCCCTTCCCTTTTGCCAGGATTCAGTAAAAGTATGCTTTTACCTTCATTATCTCTCTTCAATATTCTCAGCTTTAATGTAAATTTCTCTCAAAGTTGTCAACCTTGTCTTCCTGTTCTTGACAGGCAGCTCTTCTTAGGTACACCATTTAAAATGTAGACTTAGGCAGTATCTTCGCATAAAGCACTCTCTTTGTTGGTGGGAACTTAAGGCAGCTTTGTAAGCTGGTGAAGGTGATGTACTTGAGTAGACCGGCTGGCACCTTCAACTCAGACTCTCGACAGCTGTGTACACTTTCCATGGGTAGATCTGGCTGGGATAATTTTACAAGTGTTTCTTTAGTCTTAATACTGACTCTTCACTGGCTCTGTGACCTCAGGCAGATTTGTTAAACATTTTGTGTCCAGGTCTCTTATCTGCCAAGTGAAGGTAATAATATTTACATCATAGGAGTGTTGTCAGGGTTGACTAAGGCTACATGTGTGAAGCTTCTTAAAATAATGATCAGCAGGTGGTGAGTGTTCAAAGTCAGAGTATATAATTAATGCAGTGCTGTTATTAGTATTCCTGAACTTGGTGAATAATCACAATGCATTTACTACAAGGGCCACAGCTTTATGTCTTATATTCTTAAAGTGTGTGACCATTTATTTTTGCTTTGAATGTATTTAAACAGCTGCTGCAAATCCTAGTATTGAAGAGGAATTGCATATTTTTTTGTGTGTTTACTGTAATCCCATTTTTTTTTTTTTACAAATTTATGATCATTGTGCTCTAATCCTCTCCACTTCAGAAGGTGGCTTTAACTTAACTCTGAGCTTCTAGCCCAATTCAGGAATAGTTGTCTCAGTCAAAACCTCATACCCTGTCCCTGCTAGGAAATAATTCAGGACCAGTAGAAACAGGTTAACTAAGCCAATCTGGTCAAAAGGGATTCAGCTCTGTTTATTGGCACGGGACAGTAGTCCCTCACTCGTTATTTTGGATAGCGTTGGTTTGCCCCAGCATCTTAAAGCAGAACATTATGGCAGAGGAAATTAACCAGTGAAATCTGAAAAGGAAAAATAAGCCAAAAGGACAAGATTTATATAAAGATGCTGAAGACTGTAAGTTGTAACAAATACCCTGCAGCAAGGCCACCTGATAACCTGATGTCTTCCAGAGGGCTGGGTGATGTGGCTGTTGGGTTGCTTGAACTACTGGAAACTGAGTACTCCATAAAGCCTAACTAAACAGCAGGGAAAAAAAGAGCATGATAAATAGGATATATTGCAACTTCTGGGTACCTTTACCTGTAATTCAATGACGATGTTGCAGAATAAGTGTATATGAAGATATTAGCATACAGACAATTAAAATCAAGAATTTATATAAAATATAGATTTGCCACAGATAACCATTCCATAATTCATAAATGAGGTATTAAGATGAATGTCATATAAATTTATGGAGGCTTTAATTTGACTCCTGTGGATGGTTTAATGATCAAATACTTCACACAATAAAATATTTTATAAGCACTGAGTATATTTGTTCTCAATCAGAGATTATAGAGTGTCAAAACCCAATATTTTCAAGTTGTTTTGGGAGTAAAGAAAAACTGGAGTTGAGAAACAGCTTAGTTTTTTTCATTAGAACTATGCTATTTCTACAATCTAAGGTTCTAGTTTTCAAACTCCAGGAAAAAGAACTGACAGGGAAACTTTTTAAACATGCAGACTCTTAAAGTTCAATTCCCCAAACACTAACTAACGATCCTCAGCAAAACCAATGAATCTACATTTCAGGACCTCTGTGGCACTGATGTCCTGGGGTACAGCCACACTTGAGAACTAGAAATTCAGGAAAATATAGGTAGTTTGTCTAAGCGAGAACATTTGTAGGATACAAGCAGAGGGTGTCCATTAGGATAAAATGGGAAAGTGCACGTCGGCTTTCTTGATCCTGAGACTTCTTGCGAGAGAAACAGATGTATACATAACTGCAGTGACTCTGATTCTGAACCTGAAATACCATTTAAAGTGTGGCATTAAAGCCGAGTTCTTGCAGTAGATCACCAGGTTGCCCGCTCTCACCATTTCCCATTCCTCGCTGGGCTCTACTTGCTGACCTCATTGGCCTGTCAATTGTTTCTCAAGCACAATGACTTCTATTTCCTACACTCCCCATAACTTTTCATAACTACGTTCTCAAAACCTTTGGGAAATCACCCCCCAAAGTCACCTCCTGCTCACGCCCACTGATACTGTTTTCTTTCCCCCTAACTCTCTGTCAGTTACTAATGCCCTGTATATTGACGCTGCTCATTCTTGTCTTCCCCACTAGACTGTCAGACATAGATGGGGGGATGTTGTTCTTTCTTATTTAATGCTGCATTCCCCCTTTCTAGAATGGTGCTTGGCATTCTGTGGCTGCACAGAATTAAAAATACAAAGCATGGCATGAAGGGCATAGTTCAGTGGGAAAGCACTTGCCTAGGGTGTGTGAGGCCTTGGAAAATCCCAGACCAAATAAAACACAATGGCAACAAAGTATCATATGGTTAAAATGTGTCCCTAAAAAGAAGTACTCAGCACTAACAATAAAAGCACAGAGCTAGCTATTGGATTTTTAAAAAAATTCCTCTTTGTCCTTCTAGAGAAAAGTCAAAGTAAGGGCAGTCTTAGTGCTGCTATAATGCTTGCAGGTATATTGTTTTCTAGTCTTCACAAAGGTGAGCATGAGGAGTTATTGTTTAACCTCATTGAAAGCTAATAATTGTGCCACATTAGCCTTGGGGAGTGAAAAACAGGAAACGTTTTATCAAGGTACACAGATTTCATCAGTAATATTTTAAACGGTAATGTGCATGGTGTTTTTAAGTACTATAGCGATGAAATAAAAATCAATCTTTGTGGGAGCCTTTAAAAGAACACAGAAATTTGTCGTTTGTGCCCTGTTTCTTTACAGACACGGCTGAACTACACTGTTATTGTTCCTTGAACAAAGCTATCATAGAAAGTAGCCTTTAGGAATAGAAATAATTGTTCTACTTAATGATGGTGAGAGTACTGCTTTGAAGCAGGTTTGACAATCAGATCTTTTGCACAAATGCCTAACATAAAATTTAAAAACAAAGGCAGGGGAGGGACTCACCATTTCATTTGCAAAAGAAGAAAAGTCTAGCTTGCTTCTGAATCTTTCCTTCAATCTTCCTTCAGCTTTCAATTCACTGAGAAGTTCCCCATGTTTGTGTATCATTTTGAACTCTCCCCAACACTAAGATAAAAACACCTGGGTAAGTTGGGTGTAGTGACAGTGGCCTGATACCTCCCAACGTCTGTATCTAGATTTGTTCAAATGACAGATGCAGAAGAGTGTTAGAGGGAGCCTGGGAGCGTAACTTAGATACAAAAGTGCTTGCTGTGTGATCTGACGAACTGGCTTTGATGTGCAGAAGCCATGTACCAAAGCCAGACATGGTAGCATGCCTGGAAACACAGCTTTGGGGAAGTGCTTCTGTAAGCTGTCTGCCAGAGATGTGATGCCAGATATCTTCCTGTGTCTCCGACCATTGCACTCCTGCTTCATCCTGCTTTGAATCTTTAAAACCAAGGTCAATAACTCAGTATTTACTACCACATCCATACTTCAGGTCCAATCATATCCCTGTATTCTATGCTCCTAAACATTCCCTCCTCTTTCCCTCCCTCCCTTTCTCTCTTTCACACAACACACATGCCCTACTGAAAATATGTGTTCACTCTCATCTAGCTTAAACTGTGAGTCTACTCTATATTGAGAACTGATAGGTGAGCATCATGACTTATTTAACCCTTGAAACAACTGTATGTGATCAATATTTGTATGCCTTGTTACAAGGTGGAAAATGTGCCATAGAGAGAGAAAGTAAATTCACAAAGGTCAGAGCGTCACCAGGGAGATTTAAATTAGATTTTAACTAACTCTGAAATCCATGTTTTCAAACACCTTTCCTCAGTCCCTGACTTGTCTAACAAACAATTCTTTGTAAACTCCATGTGTGAAATAAATAGTCGGTCACATAAATTAAAACCCATGATAAAGCCACTTCTTATGACTCTTTGAATGAATTTTATTAGTCCAAGTAATGGAGGGGGTATTTAAACAGCACAAAGTGCTTAAGGACAAAAAGCAAACATTTTCATGCATGGCTTTTTGTAATGATCTTCAATTTAGGCCTAATCCTTTTAGCCCCGAGATGGAAGAGTGACATTCTAAACAAATCTCATTGTGTTGTGTTTGCTGCCATAATAAGGTATTTAAAGGATGAAATTCTTGCTGGCAGATGGAGTTCTTGGCTTCTCTTTGCATGCACACAGAGATTTTTTTGTTTCAGAAGTTCAAACATGAAGCCAGACGCTTCTCAGTGGATGTTTCCACTTAGAAATATGGTAACTGGTTGGGTAGGACAATAATAAAGTCTCTTTTTACAAGCATTTGTCTGGCTTATGACTCTGAATGATAATTTTAAAGTACACTTATTGAAATGTGTCCTAGCTTGAAGTCTAGGAAGTTGGTCCCAGAATAAAATATTTTTACAGTTCTTCTTCACATCAGAAAATGAAAGCAAATTTTTATACTCAACACAGAAGAGATACACCCAACTGGATATTTGTGACTGATGTTGGTCCCTACAGTCTCATCCCTGATATGTTGAGGTGACTTGCTTATAATAAGGCTTCTTCCAAGTTACCATAGCTCCATATATTTTATAGTTTAGAAAATGGTTCCTTTAGTGGAAACAAAGTATCTAACAATGGAAGACTATCTCTTCCACCCCACCCCCAGCATAGCATTGTAAAAGTAGGGTTGGCCTGTTGCCTTTAGACAAGCCCAGTATTTGGTGTTCTGGTGGATCTCAGAGGTAGAAATCTTATTCAGTGCTTCACGGTCCATGTAATGCCTTTATTTCCCACCCAATTTCACTACTTCAGCAAGTATCTGTGGCAATCTTCTACAGATCTGCCACTGTCATAAGGGTGGGTTTGTAACTATGTTGACAATAAAATGTAAGAAAAATGATGTTATACTACTTCTAAACTATGTCAGAAAAGATGATAACAACTCCCGTCTTCTTCAAGAGGACTCTCCAAGACAAAGTCCTGAGTTGTCATGTAGAAGTACAACTACCAGAAGCTGCAGTGACATGAGAAACAGAGCTATGCATAGAGATCACTAATAGACAACTCTGGCTGACAATGAGACAAATTTCTAGAGTGTTAGCCATGAGTCAGTTGTGGACACAGAGTCTAGTAGACTCTCCCATGGCTGGAGCATTGGCTAACAGTGATTACAACTGAGGGTTCCTGTAAGTTCTGCTCATTTGCGTCATCCCAACAATTACAATCAAACAAGATTATGAGCAAAGAAAAGTAAATATTGTTTTATGTTAGTAGATTTTAGATGGATTTGTTAAATACTAACAGAATTTTGTGCCTGGATTCAAGGTCTTACGAGGACCAGAAGGCCTCACAGAAACTACTACACAAAGCTGTAAACAGTTTAAAATATTATTAAAGTCTGAGATATAGGAGATGTAGGATATATAATGTTTGAAAGGTTGAGGAATTTTTCACCCATAGGAAATAGAAATTACCTAACAAACAGTTGATTTGACTACTGATTCTTCTGGTATCAGTGCTGGAAATGACAGTTGCTTTTAGTTGCATATCATCAAAGAAGCTAAAGACAAAATTGCCCAATATAATCAGAGAAAGAACAAATAAGAAATGGGTCAGGGTTATTTCTAGTCCTCTTTAGGAGAAAATTCTCAAAAGTAAAAAAGAGTACTGGAGTAAAAATCAAGACTAGAATTCAGTCCAAACCATGATGTCACAGCAAATAACAAGTAAAGAGTGTGATCATAAAACCTTTATTAAGTGCCAGTGTGATTTAAGGTGATTTCTTAATAGATTTGCAAAGCTTTCAACTGGTTTTCAGGATGTTACCTAGGGAATGTTTATTGAAAATGATAGCATTTTAAGAACCTTAAAGAAATATTTTCTATACCTAACTTGTAACAATGCCTGTGGTAGAAATCATTGACATCAGCTTTACTGTTTTACCCAGGGACACACTGTTCAAGCAGAAGCTGTCTTGAACATTTTAAGCTAAAAGCAGGCTATCACACTATTTGACATGAAGGTTGTATTTTTTTTTTTTTTAGATATTTACCTCTATGGACACTGAAGAATTATTTTGTTTGTTGAAGAGCTGTGCTTTTCATCTTAAATCAGAGTCCATTTGACCCTGGACATATGTCGAGCGAGTTACCAGGTACATAATGGAACCCAGAAGCTGCTATACTACCAACCATTAATTCCACAGAGTCCTAGGAAGCCCAGTTTGAAAAACAAAGATTGTCAGTTTGCAGGGTACAGTTTAAGATACAGTAGTGGTAAGTTTATTAGGCCTGGATATAAAGAAATCAACAGAAATCAACAGGGCTGGGCATTAGGAGACCCTCATGACCTCAGGCCTGCTGACTTCACATGTGTAATGAAACTCTGACTGCACTGATATCGTGGAGTGCTACTGGGACTTGTACATCCACTTGCCTACTATGTACTAACAGGAAGGAGAAAAGCTCTTGGGAAATGTGCTGATATTAGAATCTTTTCAATGACCCACATGATGAGGTGCTATTGAAAGTCAGGTTTAGTCAAAGTGTGTTATTACAAGAGCAATGTTCAGTGGAGCCTCATTAGGGAAGCTTTAGAGTTCGTGGGAAATCTGAATTCTCTTTGTTATAAAGAATGGATTCAGAAAGCAGAGAGAAAGGAATGGCAGATTCTTACATTGAACCAAACCAAACCGTGAGTTGAACTGGAGGCATAGCAAGAACTGGGGCATTAATGATAATAGTTAATCGTTTTCCAAGTTAGTAAATGTATTGGCCAGTAGGGTAACAGAGAGTGATTTCTAGCCTTTAGCTCTAAGCCAAAACTCATAACAAATGGAGCCCCAGGGCCCAGCTATGTCTAGTAATCTACTTTTAGTGCATGAAACATAATCACTAAGCAGTCATCTGTGGCGATCTAAGTAAAATGATTTGGAGGCATCCAGAGCCACTGAATAAAATCAAAACATTTCCTCTCCACTTTTCAAATTTGGTCGTAGAAACATCATGCTCTCTAGCAAATTACACTTGCTTTGGGATTCTTTTCTTAGCCATCTAGGACCAAGGTCACAAAATAAGGAAGAGCTAAGGAGACAAGTTAAATTTACTTCACGAATAAAAAGCTGGATGGTTCCTCCCACTGAAGGCTGGAATTGTACCCTCCGAGGTAGTAAAATCTCCTTTGTGCTGAGAACTTGGTGTCTGGGTGTGTTCTGTGCTGACTCCAGAGCCCCTTAGTATGCTCCTTAACGTGCTAGGTCAGCTTCCCTTCTCAGAGGATTAGCAATAATACCCTTAACAAATTAACTTGAAGATTTTAGTGCTAACTTGACGTTAAGACGCTCTGCTACATATTGTTTAAAATTAAAATAGTGACCTATTCCTCCAGAGGATTTTTAAAAAGTGACTCCGACCTATTTTGAAATACAACCTGTAGCTCTAGTTCTGCTTTTTTATTTCAATAGCATTTACTTTAATTTATAATACATTACATATTTTATCTTTTAGGTATGTTTTCATTTGTCTCCTACTGTTAAGAGTATGAACTACAGGCCAGGCAGTGGTGGCGCACGCCTTTAATCCCAGCACTTGGGAGGCAGAGGCAGGCAGATTTCTGAGTTCGAGGCCAGCCTGGTCTACAGAGTGAGTTCCAGGACAGCCAAGGCTACACAGAGAAACCCTGTCTCAAAAAACAAAACAAAACAAAACAAAACAAAACAAAAACAAAACAAAACAAAACAAAAAACGTAAAGAGTATGAATTGCTGATGGTGATTTCAGTGTCCCCTTTTATTCAGTATCTTCCTTCTCTTCCTCCTACTGCACTACACCACAAATATCCAGCATGGTTCTTGATACATAATGGGTACAAAATCAATATTTATGAGCTTTTAAACAAATAAGAAGAAAAATGTGTAATGTATAGGATGAAGGGATGTGGTAAAGGACCGGAGAGAAGAGAAACATGTGATTTAACTTTGCTAGTGTTTAAAGTTAGGTGCCACATTTAAATCCTGCTGCAGTAAACTCCCCGTGGTGTTTTTGTCTCAGAACATGTAACTACTCCCAAAAATTCAGTGTCTCAGCATTTTTCTCTCATGTGTTTATTTCTGTGGTGAGCCCTTTAGGAATGTTTTTACTGTAATTTTCATATTTCTGTTTTTCTACATGACATTATAGAATTTCCTGTCTTTCTGTGTTTACATGGGGCTCACATCAGGGCCTGAGTTTGGCAGTATTTATGTCCACATACATCCCTGGAAATGGTATGTCAAAGCTCAGGTTTGTATAACCTCTGGAAGGGGCTTATTACTTCATATTCTAAAATGAATAAATAGCTTAAAATTATTAAAATACCCATTGATCGCATCCATAAGACAGTTCAGGATTAAGAATGTTTTTTTTGTTGTTGTTGTTTTGTTTTTGTTTTTTGTTTTTTCAAGACAGGGTTTCTCTGTGTAGCCCTGGCTGTCCTGGAACTCACTCTGTAGACCAGACTGGCCTCAAACTCAGAAATCCGCCTGCTTCTGCCTCCCGAGTGCTGGGATTAGAGGCGTGCGCCACCCCTGCCCAGCAAGAATGGCTTTTGACTGCTGGATGTAGCAGCCCCTTGCTCTGTCTGCTACTAGTGCATGGTTTTCAGCCCAAATTAACTGTGGGAGTCTCCATACTGACTTCATTGTCTGTCTCTTTGTGAGCACAACATGATAACGTCTGCTCAGAACCTATCAGAATATATGACTTAGCAAGGATTCAAGTGATAGATAGTACTATTATAAGAATTTGTAAAAATCCTATTTTAAAATATGTTATTGAAACCTTTATTTCCTTTACAATTATCTGTACTAAAATCACAGACTATATGACATAGCAGGGTAAACTTAGATTGACCGTATGAAGTTCTAATGTAGGAGAACTTAACTCCCATAGAAAATCCATCTCTGTTTACTCATTTGTTCACAGAAATAAGTGCTCTCAGATAATATGCATGTACACACACACACACACACACACACACATAGACACACACACACATGCATACACACAAACATACACATATTTGCATTCACCAAGATACACACATACGTGCATACACATACATGCACACATATAAACATGCACACATGTGTATTCACCAGGACACACACACACACACACACACACACACACACACACACGGGAAGGGAGAGGGAGAGTCCAGTAATTACCTCCTTTAAGGAAATATGTTCAGAACTCTAAAATTTTGTCACACAGAAGCACTAATTCTGAGACCAAGCCAAGTCATCCCCTAAGTGCCCATAGCATAGAGATCTCCTCTGCTCTTGCCATTGGATGATTCTGTGTCTTTGAAATATCCATATCCAAGATGTCCCTCAGATCCATGCCAATCTCCTACTCATGTTTCCTAGCAACAAAGTTCCCCCTGCTACCAACTTCCTCCTAACTCTACCTTGATTCACATAGGATTCAGCTTCTCTAGTATCAGAGTCTTTACTGGAAGAACTAGGCCTTTATTATCAACCACATGCTGTGCAGTTTGTATTAACTGTCAGAATCATTAGGAAAGGTACTTCTGGGTGTGTTGAGTGGGGTGAGCCACCCTAACTGCTGGACAACCAACAGTGTTGATCTCTCTCCACTTCCTGACTGTGGATGTAACATGATCAGCTACCACAAGCTCTTGCCCTCATTGCTCCCCAAAGAGAGTGGACTGTACCCTTGAACTGCCAGCAGAAACAAACATTCCCTTCATTGAGTTGAAGGAAACTAATAAGTGAGCCATGGTGAGATCACAATATTCCTATGTGTGGCTGTCAAGTAAAAGTAAGAGCAGAGATAACAGCAAGCAAGAAAAAGGTTCTAGACTCATCCCAGCCCAGAGAAACCCCAAAAGTGACTAC
>CM052701.1:89725332-89762661 GCA_028551405.1 Uromys caudimaculatus
ACTTGACAGTAACCACTGGACTGAGAGTGAGGTCCCAGATGGAGGAGTGGGAGAAGGGACTGAAGGAGCTGAGGGAGTCTGTAGCCCCATGGAGGGAGCAACAGTGTCAACTGGCCTGACCCCCCTGGTCCTCCTGGAGGCTGGACCACCAACCAAAGTATACACATGGAGGGACCCATGGTTCGGACTACATATGTGGCAGAGGAGAGGGCCTTGTTGGCCATCAGGGGGAGGAGAGGCCCTTGGGCCTGAGGGTGTTAGAGGCCCCAGTAAAGGGGAATGTCAAGGTGGGAATATGGGTGTGGGTGGGCGGGTGGGTGGGAGGTGGAATTTCCTCATAGAGGCGGGGGAGGGAGAGGGGATAAGGGGGTTCCAAAGAGGAGACCTAGAAAGGGGGAAACATTGGAAATGTAAATAAAGTATCTAAAAAAAAAAAAAAAAAAAATCCCAGATGAACCTCTTCAGCACTGAGGAAGGGGCAAGTAAGCAACTCATGACTGGAGCCAGGCTGCTGCTGAGTAGCCTGTTGAAGAGGGAGGGGGAGAGAGCTGACATTTGTATTGTTGGTATATGGTGAGAGATTTTGCTTTATCAGTTGGTTAAAAAAATGTCTAGTTTCTTAATTTCAACATTACTTCTTACTACAGTCATTCAATGACAAACACACTTGAAGGTTGGCGGCAGCATACTGGGGATATAGCGAGGCCCGAAACTGCAGACTTTTACTTACTTCGTTTTAACTGTTAGAATTTACTACATATTTTCCTCATGTTCTCATCAGAAAAACAAAGGCCACATACTACTCCTTCTACTTCGTGGGTATGTATTCTGAGGGCTCAATAATAGACGGCACATAAATGCTGACTGTGAATCAGCTACAAAATAAGTATTCGATTAGTAGTCATTGTTGTTCCCATTATCGTGATAATGCAAAATTCTAAATCAGAATTTCTCAGAAATATTTAGAAAGTCACTGATTAGCACTAAGGATTCTTTGAACTCAGAGATTATGTGACATATACAACTTAGAAACTGATTTTGAGTCTTTAACAAAAAAGGAAGTAGATTTTAGTTACTCAAACTTTATAACATTTCGTCCCTAAAGTGTGTGTGAGCATATGGTATGAACTTACCATTGCTTTATGTACATCTTCTCATGGAAATTCTGTGTATCATTCAGAAATCCTATTACCTGTATACTTAGAAATCAGTGGATCCTGATACTTCTTCCTAAATTTATTCATTGACTAACAGCATTTCTGTAGGAATTCCTGTGACTTTTGAGCTAATTCTCAAAATGCACATCAAGATCATGTCAACGTTTTGCATAAAAATTCTCATGGCTTGGCTTCCTATTATAACCGACACAACCAATTGAGTTTTCCTCTGAGTATAAATATTATTTAAATATATAGCAACATATAAATCATCTTAACATCTCATGTTTCTCCTCTAGAAAGTGTAAAATTTCCCAGGGAGGAAGAATTTGAATTAGAAGCTGTCTCTGTCTTTGAGACATTATCAGATTTAACACACTCTGACTCTATGGTTTAGTCTAGAAAAGCACAGGAAAAGAACATCTATTTAATTGCTATGCACATCTAAAAGTTGTTACTAGGACGTTTAATGCTATTCTTTAACATTCGTGAGATATTTGAGAAAAGTGAGACTTGAAATACTCTCATGGTATTTCTGGCCTTTCTAATTATAGCTCATGGCTAGGGTAAGCAGATTCCATCCCATTTCCAACTACTAGGACTATACATTTTCTTTTTTTCTCTATTGTGAGTGAGAAAAATATCTAATAAAGAAGAGCAGTCTTCAAACTGCTCAGCCTGGCATGTAACCAGGGTAGCACCTCCTGAATACACCATCACCAAAGAAGGGAGAGAAAGGCAAAGAAACAGCCAAAAAAACATCTGTAAGACCATCTGGCCAAGTGCTCTTCACATCCAGGAACCTCAAGAGATGCCTTTCTTGGGCTGAAATCTAGTTTTAAAAGCATCTGTAGATTGTCACTGACCCTCTAACACCATACATAATATTAGTTTCATTATATAATATCACCAGTTAGAGTGTGCTCACATGCTGCGTGCTTTGTAGAGTTTTTGAAACCTTGAGTATGGAGAGACAGGAGAGCTGCTCTCCTTTCCTTCTATTTGGTGACATTCCTTAGCAGTCTCTCTGTGATTCTTATTTTGCTGTTCTATCATCTACCCTGTAGGCTTAAAACACACACACACTAATGGCTTCACATTTGCAAACATATTTTACAAAGCCATTCCCAGCTTTTGGCTCAGACAGCCAACTCTCTCTTTGAAATATCTACCTGACTATACCAAGGCCACTTCAGTTCAGTTTATGTAGGAATGGTATTGAGCCATCTCTACCCTTCAAGGTCACTTTTCCTTAAGTATTCTCTGTTTCAGTTAGGGGTTCTACTATCTATATACTTAGGAATCAGTGTCCTGGAATATTTCTTCCTAAATTTATCTGTTACAACTGATGTTTTCTTTGTAGGGACTTGCATTTATTCTGAGCTTGACTATCACACCATTCTTTAATTGATTTCCTTTTATCAGCTAACTCCTGATGGGATGGGATTCTGGTCATGTCAGAATCTATGCAGAAAATGTTCTCATGGGTTGGTTTTCTAGCTTCAAAATCGTTTGTCTGGACTCCTAATATGACTCAAAGCCTCCATGATTTGGCCCCGCTCTCCTCACCACCCTCATGCTGACTGCTTGTTTTTATTTTAGTCATGCTAGCCTATTTTTAGATCTTCGCACCGACCTCTCTCCTCCCATCCTCACATTGTCCTGCTCAGGACCTCATTTCTATTCTAAAATAACCGACATCATTCATCTTACTCAGTTTAAACTGTATTTTAAAAAAAAATTCTCCCTGGCTCCTAGATGACTGTGTACCAAAGTTCCTTAAGTATCTTGTGCCATTAATCCTGTGTTTTGTAACAGTTATTTAAATTACTGCTGTCTTCCGTCACTGGATTTTAAGCCTGTGTAAATCCCCAGCATCTAGCCCCAAACAAGGACACTTACTAGAAGCACAGCAAATCCCTGTGGTATAAAAGCACAGACAAACAAAGGATCTGCTCCAGTGTGTGTTTGTATGTTTGAGACTTGCCAGGTGCTAGTTAAGCAGCACCCAGCCTTTGAATTTAAGGTCAAAGGTTAGCTTCTTCTAGGTATTTCTTAAAATGCAGATAGAAAGGATAGAGAGTTTCTTAAATGGGACTTATATAGCCTGCTTTAGACACAGGAGCTCAGTTGTCTATCTATTGCCGGGGAATGGGCTCTACAACTCTGCATTTTGATTGGATTTTGGTTTTCTGTAATGGTTTCCATCTGTTGCAAAGGGAGGTTTCCTTGATGAGGATTAGGAATACATTTATCTGTGGAGATAAGGACAAGGGTTTAAAATGTAGTCAGGGATTATGCTGGTTTAGGAAGGTGGCAGCTGTAGGCCGTCCTCCAGGACCCATGACTTCATTAGCCCTGGGTCGTTGGCTATGGTTCCACTTATTGAGTGGGTCTTAAGTCTAATTAGAAGCTGCTGCTTACTATCAACATAACTCCTATATGTAAGGCTCAGGGATCGTTGCAGAGAAGGGGGTGGAAAGACTGTAGGAACCAAAGGAACAGGAAGTTTGCTGTGAGATCATGTCTCCTACTAATGTAAGAAGCTGCACTATGAAGTTTCACCGGACAGGAGCTGAACAAGGCTGACACCAACAGACATGCTAATGTGGAAGGGAGAAAATCCGGGGGCCACAGCCCTGCACAAAGACCTCCAGGTGACAAAGGAGTGCCAGGAGCTGGAGAAGTAGCCTTCCTGAGGGGAGAGCACAGTGTCCATCGACAAACGGTGGGTAGAAGGGCATCCATACCACTAACATTATGCGGTCTGAGAAGGTTGCTTTTGGGTAGTTAGAAATATATACATGTAGGGATGTGTACACACGCAAACACTCTCTTTATATGAAGCAATTAAAGAAAAATAGGCCATGAATTTTGAAGAGCAAGATGAGAGTTACATTGAAGGGTTTGGAGGAAGGAAAGAAAAAAGGAAAATGATGTAATTACATTATAATCTCAAAATTTTTTAAAAAAAGATTTCACATAAATTTCAGAAGAACCTGCTTTGGGTTTCTTAGAACAGCCAAGGCTAGCAGCAAAGATTCAGATAGTTTAGGATAAGCATTAATAAAATTAAAAATAAGAAAAGATAGGGAAGGTTTTCATGTATCTATTCTATATTTTATATTTTCTTCCATGTATAAAATTTTTATAAAACATAAAATGTTTTTAAAGCTGATACTTGTCCTTGCCTCTCTTTTATACCCATATTGCTTTCAGGTAATATTTTTCCATACAAAATAGGGAACTGAATCAGGGAACAGAAACATTTTCCTTTACTTCAGAATTTTCCATTGTCTTGAAAGGCATCAAATATATCTTGAAAATATATTTTGGGTTAAATAATAGCCAAAATGGATAAAACGCTGTCTGGACCATGAGCTGGAATGGCCGAGCTCTGAAGCAGGCCCATAGGAAGGCCCTTTCTTCCTTTAACCCACTAACTCTGAGGACACATCTATGATGTCTGGAGTAGATAGTATTTGTGTGGGTTCTAAGCCCTGTGCCTGTAAGCCCTTGTAGAGACAAGCAGTAAATTTAGGTTTCCTTCAGCTCATGACTCCTTCTTTCAGACCCAGCAGTGAGAGAAGCATGGCTCTAATTGGAGTCCATGCCTTCACATCCGTTCACATAGTCCTTGTCTGACCTGTTGTCCTTAGCTGGGCTCACTATTCACGGGGGATCTTTGCTCTCCAAGTAGTCTTTGAGATATAAATTCCATGGGCATTGGAAGTAGTATTTAGCATGGCATAAACTCACTAATAGTTTTTCTTTGTATGGGTCTATGTGTGTTTGTATGTTTGTGGATGCATATATGTATGCACCTGTGCATGTATGTACATGCAAATACATATGTATGCGTGTGTGTAGAGAGCAGAGATGGATGGGTGTTTTCCTCAACCATTATCTATTTATTTACAGAGGCAGAGTCTCCTCGTTTGAACCCAGTGCTCACTATTTCACAGTCTAGCTAGCCAGTTTGCTCTGAGGATCGCCTGTCCTAGTTCTGAGGTCATAGGCAGGCTGCCACATAAGCCTGTCACTTACATGGGTGCAGAATTTGAACTCAGTTCCTCATGACTCTATAACAGACATTTTGCACAATGACCTATCTCCCAACCCCCTTTTCTAGTGGTTTTGCTTATTTGTTTTGTTTTTGTTTGTTTGTTTCAGTTCTTTATTTTCTTTTGGGAGAATCTACCTGTGCCAGCCACTGAGATATTTTTTTCCCTATTTTCAACATAATTCACTGTTACCAAAAGATCCACTAAATAGATAATGACATTGTTTTAAAACAAAAGAAACTGTTTCAGAACTGTTAAGACATGGCCCAAGGCCACAGTACTAGATGAGTACATAGCAGTAACAGTTTAAACTTTGTGGTCCACTGGAAAACCAATCTCTTTCAATGACAACATTTCTGCTTCAAAATGGAGCCTCAAACCACACCCTTGCCCCCACCGCAAATAAAACAGAGACCAGAGTAGCAGGCACTCTAGTGTCTGCTTGCAAGACAGAAGAGGTAAGTTTACCAGGTTTTAAAACATGGCTATCTCAGCTAGGATCCTGGGGAAGATTGCTAAGGTTCACCCCATTGCTTCAACAGTTCCGAGTATGCTTTTTTACTCCCTGAGTAAGAAAAAAGTAGATCTGTTTCAGGAGAACCTGAGCTACACTTCTCACTCACTTTGTGAGTTCTGGAAACTGGACGGAACTCCTCCCCTGCAGGCTGCCCACTGCTACCAGCCTTTCCCACACCCTAGATAATGAAGGGAGATAATAAAGCCTTCAAATAGAAATTTCCAGATTATGAGTCATGGCTTACTCAGCCTTTGTTACAGAGAACCTGGAAGCCTTTAAAATGGACTGTTGATTTTGGCATCGCTAGTACCCTTTACTGCTATCAAGAAATAAGTTACATGACTAATTAGCTTGAGAAATTACCTCTGTAATTAGTTGAAAATAGCCGATATTAGAGGATCTAGTGCTTAATATATGCTCTTTAATAATGCCTGTTGTATAAAGAAGTACTTATTTCCTTGAGCAATGTTTCACTATTAATGGTTCCTCAATAAATATCTGCTACATTGTATTAAACAGACATATTAATCAAAGTTAATATTATTGTCAGGTATTATGAGCTAAACATTGTGTTAAGAGCCTTACGGAGATTATTTTCTCAGTTTTTTTGAGTGTATGTGTGTTTGCCTGTATGTGTGTGAGTAGACATATATACATGTACTCAAAGTAAATTCAAAAACACATATTACATGAATGATCTTGTATATGACATATAATAATACATAGTAAGCACTTAAGTATAGGTTTAATGAAGCAAAGTGTATATGATAACAACCATAAATGTTAACATGGGTCCCTGACATTAGTTATTATTTTGATTATATATTATATATTTCATAGAGATAATTTCTAAAACAAATTAGTATTATGAACATATAGTATGTAGTTATCAAGAAAATGTATTGCTATAGTCACTTACATTAGATGTTACATACTGCTTTATAATAGCTTAAATACTATATAATTCTTATTTATATATAATAGAGATAATAATATGACCTAATTAGGCCTGGCTAGCGAGTGTATAAAATTAGATAATGCTTATGAAGTATAGTTCCTATTAATCTAAGATATCCCATAAATTGCTGATAACTGCTATAACTAAGTTGAGATTTTAGATTAGACTGGGATGTAAGTCAGTGGTAGACCATTTGTCCAGTGTGCACAAGGCCCTAAGTTCAATGTCCATTGAAAAAGAGAATGGTTCTAGGCGGTTACATGGTTTGTTTAGGAAAAAATAATCTTGTTAGGTATTGCCAGCACTGCTTAAAGGTGTGCACTTCCAGGGCAGTGAGATGGCTCAGTAGATAAGGGTTCATGCTGCCAAATCTGAAAACTCGAGTTCATCCTTGGAACCCATGTGATGGAAGGAGAGAACTGATTCCCACAGAGAACTGACCTCCACGTGCTACGGCAAGTGTATGCCTACACATAGACATACACATACACACAATAGGGAACAAGAATCTGTCCAGAATGAAAAAATGATGTAGTATTAATGCAGACCCAAAGGAGAAGTTTTGGAAGTTTGGTAAGTAAGTTTTGTCCTTATGAAGATTAATAAAAGATCTAGATTCCTTTGTCTTGGGTAATTCCTTTTTGCATATAGATCCAGTGCATGAAACTAGTGCCTGTAGCTTAAGGAGATGCCCTGAGAGGATAGTGACTAACAAAAATGCAAAGAAATGGACCTGGGGAAACTGGATTCAGCCAACCCACGGCTTGACAAATCTTGACTTTGAAGAACAATGGGTTTTCTCAAGGTTTAGTCCTAGAGACTCAACACAAGCCTCTCCTGGGATCTTCTTAGAGTGAAAATTCTAGAAACTTCTGGAACATCAGAGACAGGGTGGGGTTGAGCAAGTCAGGCTTCACGATGGGCTTTGGCAATTCTGATATGGGCTGACTTTGGGAACCCACTGGTCTAATCCAGTTTGAGTCATATATATTTTAATTCTTCCAAAAATATTTTAAATGTGACAACAAGATTTGTAAATAAACACAGTGATAAAATTAATGAGAAAGATCACATCCAAATATACTCAAATTGACTCATGATAGCTCGAAGCAAAAACACTAAGGGAAGGAAATCACTGTGGTGTGGAACGACCTGCTTAAAGAGCATGGAGACACACAAAGGCTTTGGACTCAACCTGCTGGGATTCTTATTCTACTTTCTATGCATTACAGTGAGAGTAGAGAAAACCATTTTAGTTTCTTCCTTAGTGACATTTGGTAGTAAATAGTGCTGCTTAGTGCATTAATTAAGTTAATAAGTGGAGGGTAATTAGAACTTTCTCCATTATATCTGAATTACTCAGTAAATCAGTAATGATGATAATGATTATATATATATATATATATATATATATATATATATATATATGCAAAACATTCACTTCCTCAGAGAGATCAAAGAAACAAACCACGCCTGACTGAGCTGACCAAATTAATAGTCTCTCAAGAAGTGGAAATGTTGCTGCCAAATTACTCTCACAATGGTATTATGTTCAAGATATTTTATTATGAAATTTATGACTCATTAAATGGTTTAGTTAAAAGGTACAAACAATAATAATTGTATGTAAACATACATAAAAAATGAGACTGGAAAACAAAAGACTAGATGTTAACAACCTAACTGTGATATGCATGCATTTTATATAATAAAATTATAGTTTATTCTTAACGTCTCCTGTCTGTTTAAAAAAATCATTGTTAATGAAAATTAATATCTAGGAAAGCATGGAGATTCAGATGATCTCAATATATTTATATTTCATGCCTTGCTCATGATGTAATGGCAATCAATATTATATCATATATCCTTCAATTCCAAAACCATAGGTTTGTGCTGTTCCTATTGGCAGCTTCAGGTCAGAACTGGCTACCTGAATTCAGAACAAACTCATATCTACCCCAGACTTCAAGTACAGGAGTCTGTTGTTGATACTTAAAGCAAGGACCTAAGCTCACAGACCTTGAGCCTATGGTCAGGTGCTTAATGAGGCAGCTTATCTTGCTTCAGATCAACCTAAGAGCTCACAGGGGAGAGTAAAGAAACTGACCAACTGTTTGACATTACAAATCCCAGGGGATCTTGACCTGGAACCAGAGCCTAAGAGCTCTTTTTCACACCTGTATTTGTCAGAAATTAGTCTCTCCTGCCTAGGCTGAACAGTGTTAGGCAATCATGAAGTCAGGAACTATGACAGTGAACAGTGACAATCCAGGACTTTAGCAAACAGTAACTTATTCTAGACAAACACCCACTCTAATTGCTATTCACTGATTCGCAACTATTCCCTTCCTCTCTATTTCAGTCTTAAACTAGAAGGGAGAGGGAGATTGTGGAGGCCAATATAGCAGAGATGCTAAGAGCTTTGCTTTTGACTTGCAGTGCCGTGCTGAAGGTGAATTTCAGCCTTCAGTGCCATAGAAGGCTGCCATGAAGTCTAACCACAATCTCATGAGTACAATGCTAACCTCAGCATCTATTAATGCCGAGAAAACACTAAGCAAGGAAATCTCTAATAATCTTTACCTTCTTGAGACATCCTTCTTCTGCATGGGAACCAAAAGTCCTCCAAATAAATGTGCATTCTAATCCCTTTGGTGAGGGGAGACAGTAACATAAAGATGTTTATTTCCAGACACTGACAGTTTAGTTATTTCAGAAATGCTGGGATCCTAGAGACAAATAGTGAAAAGGAATTAACTTACCAAAGATGTTTCTTAGTAGCCTTCAGTTGAAGCCTTCTTTGGGCAAGTGAACTTGGCAACTCCCCGATGCTCCCAACGGAACTTCTCAGAGACTCTGACAACATTGGGTTGACTTCAAAACCCATTTACACCATTTTAAAATGTAAAGGGAATACCCAGGGCAAATTTCCCTGCCAAAGTCAAACCATTTTTCTCCATCTTAAGTCTGCATCAGAAGCAAGTAGATGCTAATCACCTTTGGACCAGGACTGAGGTGGGTCCCTACAAGCTTTGAGCAGCAGGGTTAGACTCAGTTCCATGTGCATGACTCCAGGACTTATTTCTATTAGTCTCCTCGGCTAGCCCTCAGCCTCTCAGCTGTTCAAAAATTAGGAGAAAGGGAAGCCCAGGTACCATTGTAAGATACTTTCATTTCATGTAGCCTCCCCATATTTATAACCCCCAGAGGAAACTACAACCTTTATTGAGAATGTTTTCTTATATATTAGTAAAAGACAAAACATTTAAATACTAAATGATATCTTATAAGAAGAGAAATGAAGGAGATCTGCCAAAACAAATGTGTATGTATCAGCAATGCATCTGTGTGTCCTTGCTAGACTCCTGGGGATGGGGGTGGGGGTAGGGGGTAAAAGATGCAAAGCCCTGAAGCCCATTTTGGAATTATATCAAGTTAGAAAGCAGAAGTGATCTGATCAAATGGCTTTTTTATTGAGAGAAACATCACACCACTGGAGCAAAGAAGACTTTAAAGGTTAACACGGGTGCTTGCTAGACAGGGTCTTCTTTGTTCTGCCAGAATACCTTGTCAGAAAGCCTTAATTATGTCAACTGTTTAAGGGAGAGACTTGTCATCCATCTGTTTTGTGCTCTGGAGAGTATGATCCTCACACTGCCAATGATGTAGAATATAGAATTTTTAGTTTGATGTGACATTTAAAAACTGAGACTCACTGGGGGATGGAGAGATGGTTCAGTGGTTAAAACCATATTCTGCACTTGGAGAAGACCCAGGTCCTATTTTTAGCACTCATATCAGGTGGCTCACAACCACCAGCACCTTCAGTTCCACAGGATCTAATGCCCTCTTCTGGCCTCTTCTGGCAATTTATGCATAGTACATGTAGACTCAGGTTGGGATGCACACAAACCAAAAATATTAATAAATCCATCTTCAAAAGCATCATGCATTATTTACTTGCTAGCTGGGCTCAACTTTCTTTTAAAAATGGCAGTTGGACATTTTCTTCAGAATGTTTGCTCAACTGTGTGTTCAATTCCACAGTGAATAATAATATTCAAATGAAGAAGCTTCTTTTCATAATAATGTTAATATGGAACTTAAAACGTATATACAATGTATGACTTAGGGTCAATTTTCAGTATCTGAACAAATAACCTGGAATTAATCCTCAACTTTTTTCATATTAAACAACTTGAATTGTATGTGATCAAGTTTTAAGAAATAAGAAGATACCTCAAGGATGAAGAATCATGTTTTTAAAAAGACAATTCAGCTGGGGGTGGTGGCAAGTGCCTTTGATCCTAGCACTTTGTAGGCAGAGGCAGATGTATCTCTGAGTCTCGGGACAGCCAAGGTTACACAGTGAGAATCTGTCTCACAAAATAATAATCTAAATATATTTCAAATACATTTACTTACAATAAAATTTCTCTTTGTCTGGATGTTTGACAAGCTTCCCTTCCTTAAGGTCTGTCACAAGACTAAAGGAAAATTAGGATTTTTAGGAAGCATCTTAGATGTTCACTGAAAGAGTTAGAAGGTTCTTTGAAAGAAGAAGATGAGCATTTCAATAAACAAAATGAGTTATTTCTAGAAAGACAATTAACCTTTGGGAACTATTTACAATCAATCCACTTCAGATCTATGCCACTGTTTTGATTTCAACATGCTCTGGTCCAGAACACTGGTTTGATTATTTCATAGTTCAAAGAAGGAAGTCTCAGCAGAGGCCCATCAACCTGAAGAACAGCTCTTTCCACAGCAATGGCCAAGTCTTTGTATATAGTTTGCTATGGGTTGAATGTTGTCCTTCAAAATTTCACACCCTGGAATGGTAAGCCTGCTGTCTCTCCGAATGTAGCCTTATTTGGACATGGGTATTGCAGTGTAAATTGTAAGCAGGGGTTATTCTGAATAGGGTGAGTCCCTGGTCCAGTCTTATTAAAAAGGGCCTGACATCGAGGCCCAGCATGTGGCCATCAGAGTGATGGTGCTATAAACTGGGGAACTAGGTGGCATTTAGGGACAGTGCAAGAACAGAGTCTTCCTTAAAGAGCTCATGGGAGCACGGTTCGGGCAACACCCTCATTTCAGACGGACAGCCTCTGCAACTGAGACAACAAATCTCTGGTATTGTAAGACACCAGGCCTGTGGTGCTTTGCTTCCAGAGCCCTCATAAGAACGACAGTTTTACAAGCTTTTCCCTATTATTCTTTTAAATGTCGTGGCTCTGTTGTACAACACAAAGGTATCACCCCAAGGATCATGAAGCAGAAGAGTGACCATGTCCACTTCCCATGTGCTGCACCCCCATGGCCCTGCCCTCTAAACCCCCATTGTATTCAGACCCACACCACTGTGGAGGGGCTTGCCACAGAAGAAATAACTGCAATTTTCTTGACCCGTGAAAGCACGGCCAGCCTTTCATTAATACCTGGCTATCACAAACCCATCCTCTATTCTCTTGTCTGAATTAGTTGAGAAGTCAGTTTGATATTCCTAATGCTGGGACCATTTAATACAGTTCCTCATGTTGTGGTGACCCCCCCCAACCATGCAATTATTTCCATTGCTACTTCACTACTGTAATTTTGCTACTGCTATAAATTGCAATGTAAATATTTTCGGAGATACAGGTTTTTCCAAAGAGCTTACAGCCCACAGGTTGAGAACCATTGTTTTAGATCGACCTGGATCCCTTACTCAAAAACTTCCTATTACCTTGTACAGAAGGGCCAAAGTCTTAAAACAGTGGTTAGGAGCTCCTCCTTGCTTTTGGCCTATGAAATCAACTGTTTCTTGTCTCTGCACACTGCAGCTTGCTTCTTGAGCCACTGAAAGGTGCTTACTGTTCAGTTTGATGTTGAGAAAGTGAGATGTGAGCAGATTAGCTCAAAGTATTGAGTAATAGTATATTTAAGACTGAGATATAGAATATTTATGAGTGAAACAAAGGACAGAAAGTAAATGAGACTTTCTGTGTCATGTCCCCAGCACATTTTGAGACGTAATGGTAAGATGGCTTCTGAATTGCGTCAGTTTGTTTTTCCTGTGGTTAGGCTAGGGTTATGTTTGGGGGAGAAAAAAATAGATATTAACAGTCCCTTCTATACATCTATCAGGAAGATAGGCTGTCAGTGAAGTTAGTTGTGGATATCCCTGTTGATGTCTGTCTTGAATACCTCGCTGACACTGTTTGTCACCCGTCTCTGCTGTTAAACTATTTTCTGCCCTTTCTACCACATTTGCTTAGTAAAGAGCTCCCTACAGCCCATATTCAAGGCAACAGGATGTTCTATGTCTTGAGGAACAGACTATCTGCACCCAATATTTAGAATATTTCTGCAAGAGACCATTCCCTTTCCCCCATTTGTTAGTTTATTTGATCATTTATTTTTACCAGGATGGACTCATGGAGATTATTTTGTGCTTTGGACTATAATCCAGTGACATTGTTTGGTTCGTCTACTCAGATTCGTTCAGTTCTCTTTCTTTCAGTTGGTTCCTGTATCCTTTTGACCTAACTCCATCACTGTGCTTTGTTCTTATAAGGACTTCCCTACTTTATGGCACTACAGGATACTCTAATCTCACATGATTTCTTGCTACACTACCAGAACCACATAGTTCTCCAAGAATTCCTTACTCCTGTCAGCAGGGAGAGATGAGAATTCAGCTTGTGGGCTTGCCTGTCATCTCTACTTCGTTTCCTTTGCTTCTAAATCCTCTCAGATGAATTTGGGGGAAATCCACCTGTCTATAAATGCTGGCATCTCTATCTTTACTGAGATACACTTAGCTTATTCTTCTGCACTAACTCAGTGTAGGGTATTCTAACCTCATTCTTTACTTACCTGTAAATCTCGTTTCATCAGGAAGAAGCATGGCTTCTTCTATCCATCATCCATTTCACTATCAGTGTACACTGTATGAAAACTTCTATCCCGGGTGAGAAACAGCTTTATCAACTGAAGTCCTCTCTTCTTTTCAGTGTTACAGATCCTCGTCATTTTCAGAAGTGCTCCGCTAAGTAACTTTCCCCTCACCACCTTTAGTGAGGGTGATTCCCACATTTCTAACAGCTATAATCTTTGCTCACATTGTACATTTCATCCTGGGGTTTCCAATCCCCTAGATGAGTTTTTCTACATTATAATGTATCATTTTTCTGTAAATCTTTATAAATTTTGATATGCATTGTGGCGATTACAGTATTATACAGTACCACAGCATCGTCACTCAGAACTTGCCTCCTGCTCTTCATTTGTTCTGGTTTCCCTTTCTTCCCATAATCCTTTGACAATTACTCATTATTCGACTCTCTCTGAAGCTCAGCCTTTTCCTGAATGTCATATAGGGATTGAACAGTGCACAACTTTCCAGACTGTCTTCCTTGACATGGAAATATGCCATGCATTTAAAAGTTAACCAAGTATGTTCATTGCTTGTTAGTGCATTTCTTTCTGTTACTGAATAATATCTTAACCTATGGATATGCCATAGTTTTGTTTTAATTTTTTATTTTTCAGTCCATTCTTGGGACCAAAGAGATGACTTAGAAGGAAAAGGCACTTACCACCAAGAATGGTTACACAAGTTCCATCCCCAGCTCCTGTCAATTGTCCCCTAAAGTTCACACATATGCCACTCACGTATGTACATACATACACACCACGCACAAAAGGAATAAATAAATGTGATACATTTTCAAAAAAGTTAATGCACCTATTGATAAATGTCTTTGTTCTCACTACTTTGGGGTAATTGTGAATAAAATGTTTTACCTTTGTTGCAGCTTTTGGGGTATACTTACATTTTCCAATCAGGTGAGTAAGGACTTCGAAGCATTGTAGCTGGGAAGACTGTGAGTAACCTTAGAAATCACCAACTGATCTTGCAAAATGACAGAAGAGTTCGCATTCTCATCAGTAATCAATGCGAGATTTTCTATACTCTCCAGCAACTGGGGTCATCCATTTATGAAACATTACCCATCCTGATCTAACAGGTTTGCAGGACAATCTCATTGTCTTGACTCTTATCTCCTATTGATAAATAATAACAGGTTCCTTTTCATAGATGCATTTACTATCTGGATATAATCTTTGATCTTCCAACACATTTTATAAAAATAATATAGTTTATTGTTAAAATTTATTTTTGTATTTTGTCACTTTCCATTTCAAAATTGCATATTCTTCTCAAGGAAAAAATGCTAAAATTTCTGCTTTTATATTCCACAGACAATGTCTCCCATACATACCAATTTTGAGATTATGGCAGAAAAAACTATATTAACTGGATAATTATGAGCATTTAGTGAGTCTTTTATGGGTAATCTATGTGTGATCATAAATACTATTGGAAACTTCATGTCTGCTCATCTAAGTAAGAAGACAGTGACTAATAGTCTAAGTGGCTCTTCCATGCAGGAGAGGCCAATAGGTGCCTTGGTTATAACATCGTGTTTTGCCCTTGGGTAAGTCACCTTAGCACACGTGGTTCGGTTTCCTCCTGTGCTGAATAGAGGTAGCTGCTAGTGGCCGCACTCTGTGACCATTCTCGTTAGGTCTTCCTCTCCTCTGTAGTTTCAGAGAACCAGGAGTTTGTAGGCATAGTATGCTTTACTTTGACTATCCTGCCACTGACCACAGTACATTTTCTTTATCTAGTTGTTAATACCCTTTCTAAATCATTGCTTAAGCACATAGAATTCCTATTGCTTTCATTATTATGGAAAATTGCTTTCCCATGTTAATTTTTTCATACTAAGTCAAACTTGGAAAAATATTGTTTCTTTGGATATAACTTAATTTTGTTGAAGAAAATTAAATATAAGACACTATGATTTTATACTTTGTCCTAAAAGATCATTTTGGAATACCAACTATAGTCTAAGTTAAATCCTTTCCATCCTTCTACCAGGAAGGTCTCATAACCAAATATGGTTTTGAATAGTTCCTGCTTCTGGTATACTGCCTTTTATTCTTTTTCCTTTTATTAATTGGTTATTTTATTTATCTACATTTCAAATGTTTTCCCCTTCCTGGTCTCCCCTCTGCAAACCCCCCATCCCATCTCCCATCCCCCACCCACCCACCCACTTCTGCCTCACCCCTCTAGTATCCCTCTACTCTGGGACAATAAGCTACCAAAGGACCAAGGGCCTCCCCTCCTATTGATGCCAGATAGGGCAATCCTCTACTACATATGTAGCCAAAGCCATGGGTCCCTCCATGTATACTCTTTGGTTGGTGGTTTAGTCCCTGGGAGCTCTGGGAAGTCAGGTTAGTTGATATTGTTGTTCCTCCTTTGGGGTTGCAAACCCCTCCAGCTCCTTCAGTGCTTCTCCTAACTCTTCTATTGGGGTCTCCAGGCTCAGTCCAATGATTGGCTGTGAATATCTGCATCTGTCTTAGATGCTGGCAGAGTCTCTTAGGGACAGTCATACCAGGCTCCTGTCTGGGAACACTTCTTGGCATCAGCAATAGTGTCAGGGTTTGGTGTCTGCAGATGGGATGGAACCCGGGGGGTTGGGGGGACAGTCTCTGGATGGCCTTTTCTTCCAGACAAGCCTTATAGGCAAAATAACTGGGCTTTAAAAACAACAAACCAGCAGGGAGCTTCACTCAGGATATATTCCGTAAACTCCCTTTTCCTTGCTGCTAAATGTATCCTGTTGCCTTGAGAGAAATGAGTATGCTTACTTTATACACCGAACAATTTTCTCTCTAGGGAGTATTTTACTCTTTTAAGTTCACCATAGGTCAGGCTAAAAGCAGTCCTAGCGCAACTCATATTTCTCATCATAGACATCCTTAACTGTTACAGGATGTGTGACTAATTAGAAAAAAAAATACAGAGAGCAGGCTGAGTCTGTGACACCCAGCAGCCACCTGCGCAGGTTCCCATTGTGTTTGCGACATGAATTGCCCTGTGAGTCATTCACTTTTATGAAAAGTTCGAAATCACCATATGAACAGTGAATGTATATGTGTGTGCTTTCAAAACAATGAGTGAGACAAATGATGCTTGACAAGAGAACAGGGTAATTCACAGCCCTGTGAATAATATGCTCAGAAACACAGAACTATCTATAATGCCTTTCGAGGTTTCAAATTTTCAGTTCATACAAATTGAAGCTCAGGTCTTTGTTTCTCCATTTATTTATTTATTTATTTATTTATTTATTTATTTATTTATTTATTTATTTAACATCCGATCACTATCCCCCCTGTTCCCCCCCAACAGCTTTTCCCCCATCCCCCTTCTGTTCTCCAATGAGAGGATGGAGAACCCCTGGTATCCCCTGACCCCGGTACATCAAATGTTTGCGGGGCTAGGTGCATCCTCTCCCACTGAGGCCAGACAAGGCAGCCCAGTTAGGGGAACAGATTCCAAAGATAGACAACAGTTTTAGGGATAGCCCCTACTTTAGTTGTTGGGAGCTTGCATGAAGACTGGGATGCACATCTGCTACATATGGTCAGGGTTAGGGGCACTAGCTCCAGCCCAGGTGTATTCTTTGATTGGTGGGTGCATCTCTGAGAGCCCCTAAAGGTCCAGATTAGTTGATTCTGTTGATTTTCCTGTGGCGTTCCTATCCTCTTCAGGGCCCACAATCCTTTCGCCAACTCTTCCATAAGAGTCCCTGGAAGCTCTGTCTTGATCCCAAGACTTCTAAGATGTTCACTGTCTTGTCACTACATCTACTGCAGGAGCATAAAGAGTACAAAGTTTACGTGGCTCCAGCTGACAAAGCACATGTACAAGACAAGGTCCATATTTGAAATTCAGCAAATGTTTATTATTGAATCATGAAAGAGAAGAACAAAGGAGCTGTGGCTAAGTGCTGAGTTCCAGGACAGCCAGGGCTATATAGAGACACCCTGTTTCGAAAAACCATTAAAAAAAAAAAAAAAGAATCAATTCTATTGAACAAATAAAAACTTAAACCTAGGAGCTTGGTGACCCTATATTTTCAAGTTTCTAGATTGTTCTATATACATATTGTTCAATTTCTCAAGTGCTATTAGTGTGAAATAGCACTAATATATAAAATTACATATGTGCGTGTCTAACTTGTGCTTTTTTCTTGAAAAGTAACATCAAATCATAAAAACCATAAAGATTTGCTAAAGAAGGCGTTTTATGTGTATTAACTTAGGTCACATCCTTTTGTCTAAGCCCCACTGCATTTGCCGAGGACATTCTCTGTTTCTCATTCCCTTCCTGCTCAGTGTTAATGCAAAGCTGACCCACCAGGAAGAAGCTGGCTTTCCTTCTGTGTTTTCTACTGAGTGTGGGCGTGGGTTAGTGGCTGGGAATGAATGCTGTGCATATGGCCCTGATGTGGGCATCTCTCTCCCTGTGCTAAGCTTGCTGCTGTAGTCAGCAAGCAAAGGCAAGCAAAATGCTGCCTCTCTAACAGGACCATGTTAGGAATATTTTTTGCTCCTGAAAAAGAATAACAGTACTGATTCATGAGTAGACTCAGGATTACCCCTATAGAATATCACAATAAACATCTACTATTGGCACTTGAGCCTGATCTGGTTCATATCTATTGATTTCACAGACATTTATATATTTTGTGGGACCAGTTTATTACATGGGTCCCTTTTTACTTCTTGTTTCTCAGGTGTATTTTGAATAAATGAGATTTTGACTAATTAGATTTCTTCATGTCTCCTGGTAAATAACATTAATAGTATATTTCATTTAGAAAGATTATAGGCTTTTCATCAGATGTTATAATTTACAATCTGTGAGGTCCCTTTGGCATCTTGTTCTAGTTCAGAAATAATTAATGATTTAATTGAGTCCTTGCTCTATTAAGTGCTTTAAATTAATTGTCTCCTGTAGACCCATGGTATAGGTACTATTTGATTCTAGTTTGACATAAGATAAAAGTCTAAAAACATGTTGAGTGACCATTCAGAGTTTGCACACAGGTCAGCTGGTTCTAGAACTGGGACATTTATTTGTTAAAACTATTTCTTATATATGGTGTGCCTGCTAACAAAACAAAACAATTGGAGCTTTAGATGCTAACATTCTTTCTCCCTGGTCATGTGATTTTCAACCCCACCATACAGACCTGCACTTGCAAGACGTTTTAAAAACATTGAATTTATATCTCTTTTTGCATATGAGTATCTGTGTGTTTGTATGAGCACCACATGCATGCCATGGGACCTACAGAGGCAAGAAGGCATGTTGGATCCTCTGTCCCTGGAGTTGCGGGTAGTTTACAGATGTCCTATGTGGGTTCTGGGAGCTGAACCCAGGCCCTCTGCAAGAACAGCGAGTGTTCTTAACTTCTGAACCATCTCTCCAGCCCCTCCCTCTTCTTTAAAAACAAATGTGCACATGGTTAAGAGAGGCCATTTCCATCCAAGTGTACAATGGAGGGGACCTTATCTCCCTCCGTTCCCTACTGCTCTCCTCGTCTTCCTCCCTTCCATCCGTTTCCTTTGTTCACCAGTCTCACCTCTGCTATCATGACATTAGTACAAATACAATTTTGTAAGTGAATCCAAATTTATTCACCAGAACAGCTAAATGAAGGGGAAAGTCACAGATTCACTGAACCCCAAATTATTACTTTAAGGTTTGCATCCTGCCTCTGAAAACCGTCTATGTAACAGTAGCGCCGAGCATCTCCCACTACGGTACCTGGTGCTATAATGATGCCTTGTGTGCTGTCCTGTTGCTGTTTTATGTGGCATCCTCGACGTCCTTCAGTCTCACCAGAGTCCATCCTAGAAGGAAGGCAGATATAACTCATTTTATAACAAACAGTCACACGAACATATTTAGTTATCCACAGTAGAGACTTGACTCTGGTAACTTAGAAGAGTGAGCACTGCCTCTCAGGAATGGGTGGCAGGTGTACAGTTTATTCTTCGTTGCTGTTGTTCTGGAAGAACTGACTTCAGTGGACCTTTTAAGCCTTGCAGATATATTCATGGCAGACATTATTTTTAGGCTGAAAGCTGAAATCAAGTGCTGCTGCTTGTGACAAATCATTTAATTTGGAATATTAGCATGACTCAGTCTTGGAGATTCAGAGACTTCTCTTCTTTCTCAATCTTGATTTGGCTGGTGGTAGGACACACTTTTTCAAAGATTCTTTTTTTTTCTCATTTAGAATTCTAGAAGCTTTTTGGTGGACTCTTGAGAGCTGAGGGTATGCTCTGATAGCAAGGACAAGTTAACTTCAGACCCTGTCCATCTGATACTGCTGGTGTGACTGTGACCAGGGTTGTCCTCGGGATAAACTGTTAGCAATCAAATAAGTGCTTGTTACCAAATACTAGTAAGGGCCTTAGGGATAGAGTGAACCACTCCAATGACCTCTCCCTGATCTTGGTAGCTGTACCAATGTATGGTATTGGCTACATGAGGTGGCATCTCATCTAAAGGAAGTAAGTACATCCTAACGCTAGTCACATAAGTTTCAGTAATATATATTTTTATTTAAAACAAAAGGATCAGAATACAGTAAGAAGTTGGTCTTAGACTAGAGTCTAGAGGTAACTAAATATCATGTTTGTGAGACTGAGTTTCTCTGCACTATACCTGAAGCTATGTGGAGTGAGATAGGATCACTAGTCTAGCTGGGTCTACAGATCTAGAAGTGATCACCACGATGGTAGTTGATTCCTCTGCAGGAAGCTTCTGTTCTACCTACAGAGCCTTTTGAAGGAGACCATTGAAATCACAGAATAGTCAGCTAAGTTATGAGAATTAGAAAGCACAAAGCCTTCCCTAGCACTGTTGATCAGATGCCAGGAGTAATCACCTCACATCCGAGAAACCTGCCCAGCATGTGTAGACATGGCAGGAGACTGCAAAGGAGAATTGCATCCCTGGATTCACATGTTCAGAGCTACACGTCAGCGGTCCAGTTGTCTGGGATGTGCTCCATTCTATTGCATTGCCAAGCTTCTCTCCACAATGTCCTAAAGTCAAGTTCAAATTTAGAATTCTCTGCCACCACCTCCTGCCCACAACCCACTTCCTTTTTTTCCCAGGTTGACTTTGTCCCATATAAGGAGGGAGCTTCTTCACCAAAGGTGACTGTCTTAGACCACACATGCAAGCTGCAAGCTACACACACACACACACACACACACACACACACACACATGCACACACACACGCACACACACACACACACACAGAGCAAATAGCTCCCTGAACTGAGCCTTGTTCCCACAGGGTTTGCACCTGGTCATGCTCTCCTTTCATATTCTAGTTTTTAGATGAAGCCCGGAGATGTCTGAAGCACTTATGGGCAGGAAATCCCTGAGTTCAGGGCACTATGCATGTCAGAACAAGGAAAGCCGAATTCCTACTTCAGAAACTCAAGCTTGGTCCCGAATAGGAGTCCTTGCCAGCATGTAAGAACAGAGCTGCCGAGAGAGTGCACTTTTCTGAAAAGTTGCCATCTAAACATGAATAACAACAGAACCAATAGTGACTGGGGAGAGAGGTGGGGGGAAACAAACACATCTGAAAGATTTTTGTTATAGACTACAGATCCCAGAGAATGTGTAGAGCTGGGTGAGTTGACACAGGCTCAGGTCACACAAAACAAGCAATAGCAACATGAAAGTGGATATAGGCTTTTAAATCTGCATCCCACAGGGAATACCCAACACCATACCTGATTTCCTTTATCCCACACTGCCACTCTGTCCAAAGTATCATTCAAGTTACACAACTGGCGAACATTCTGATTACCAGGCTCTTTGCTGTCAAAAATATAGTAAAATAGCAGCCTCTGAGGAGATCAAGAAGGGTTTGGAGCAGGTTCAGTAAGAGTTCTGCACATATTGTGCAGTTAGTTTTATACTCTTGAGATTCAACTACATGTGCTTGGACAGCTTTTCTTAAAAATTGAAAATCACCAAAACCAAGTATAAGCTATGGAGCACCCCCACTGAAGTAGACACTTAGACCTTCATACGAACCTTCAATCAACAATAAAGGTCACAATGAGTGTCTCTTGAGCATTGTCAGAATCCAGTGTCAGAATTCTTATTCATCTGCATGGCTATTTTCTATCATAGCTCCAACAAAGGGGCACCATGTTAGGACAAAGGAGCTGTCAGAAAGTGGAACACAAACTGCTTAAGGCCCATCATGGGCAAGGACCTGAACCCCAGTCTAAGTCACACTGTGTCCTTTCCTGGGTTTGTGTTCTTCTTGTGTTTTATGATCCAGTCATTTAGGACAGTTGCTATTTTCTGGAAGAAATAAATTGGTTTTACAGTTATTATCCCCTGACCTTGGGCACACAGTCACTTGGAGAACTTTAGCATTAGAAGGGACATCTAGCAAATGTGAGTGCTTTAAAGTGGCAGGCACAGATGCTGAGAGACATTGAGTGAGTTGCTAAATTCAAGTTGCACAGGATATATAAGCCTATATCCTTGGTGTCTAGACTCTTACAGTTCTAAATGTTTATCTCTATGGAAGTTTTTAGGAACTTATAAGGACACAATTTACCAATCTTGAAACATTTAGGTTATATTATAATGTGTATCACTACTTGAACACCCTGTTTCAATGATGAAATCTAACGTTGTATAAATAACAAGGGAAAACCTTTGAATTATAAGATCACAATTAAACGTTCATAAAAGGTATCACCTTTCAAAACACCAGTGAATGATATTTTATCAGAAGAGTGAGGAAAGAAATGTAAAATATTTTGAAATTAGCAGTGCATAGGTCTTGAGGAAATCCATTTCTCAATTATTACAGTATTATCTAAATAAGCACCCTATGAATACATTAATGAAATGAATTATAATACCTTCTGTAATTTATAAAATTACATAAAAAGAATGCAGCAAAATTTATTTTATTTCCAAGATACAAATACCATATCCTATATCCCAGAAGGAAGGCCCCAGTCAAAAGGAACTTGTTTCTGAGTAGGAGTTTCATGTGCACTAGAGCTAAATATGAGAACTGGATGCAAGGTCAGTGTCCCTTTCAGTCCTTCTGTTGGTACTACATCATCTTCAAGCAACCATAGTGTCAATGAAAATGAGCAAAGCTGGAGGACGTCTTTCCTGCCATTTCTGGGAGTGAATACCACAAGGAGAATTTACTAAGAGACTACAAGGATTAAGAAGAAAATCAGCTTGTTTAAAGGAACAAGACACATTTAAAGGACCACACATATTTTGAAAGGACTGTGTGGTTTGCTACTCAGTGTTACTTGAGCATGATGCTAGAGTTCTTTCTGCCATGAGCCAGAAATCCCAAGAGTTAAGGCAATGGGCAGCTGCCACATTCAGTTCACTGTGTGCCTGGTCCCAAGTCAGGAAGGACTGACGCTAAGAAGCTTTACTTCTGCCACCCGTGCCTGCTCACTCAGCCACCTGGTTGTATTCCTCCGCCTACATGCTTTATGTACTATGCATCCTAACAGCCCCAC
Source organism: Uromys caudimaculatus (assembly GCA_028551405.1). Lineage (NCBI taxonomy): Eukaryota > Metazoa > Chordata > Mammalia > Rodentia > Muridae > Uromys > Uromys caudimaculatus. The sequence goes on from CM052701.1 coordinate 89,748,498, forward strand.
CTTCCAATTCACACCCAACTTACTTTTCTGATCATTGCAAAATAGCACAGTACAAGACCCATTCCAACTTTTGCCTGAGTTTATTAGGAAATTCTCAAAACTATTTTTTCCTTTTGAAAACTATTCTAATTTGTCTCTCTGTGCATCTGTGGACAGGACATTGTGGTTTTATCTCCTTTCTGCGTTTATCGTGTCTGAAAACTCCCTCCCTATAGACAGTTTTTCCCAGTTATCCCTTTCAGTAATGTTTCAGCACATCTCTGGTCTTCAGATCTTCACACGGGCATGCACCCATGCTCACTTTCAGTCTTCTCTCTGCCAGGCATTTCCTTTGTAAACTGTGATGTCTCAAAGTCCGTTTAGAAAAGGTGTTAACATTTCAAATGTATAAATGCACTTCTTTCCCACATCCCAACCTGAATCCCACTCAGCCTGCAGTACTCTTGGCAAGGTTCCCATTGGCCTTTATATCGCCAAAGCTAAAGGACAAGCCTAACTGGCTCTTACTTGCTATTTGACATCCTTCGAGGGCATCACTGCTTGCTTGTGCCAGTAGCTTCCCTATGACTGCTGTGTCATCCTCATCTGGATTCTTTATTTGTCTCTAGATTCCTTCCTAATCTCTTCATGCAGCTCTTCCTCTCCTGACTCATGTGTAAGTGATGGAATTCCCCAGGAAACTGCTTGAAGTGATCGCTCTTTCACAACACTCTGTAGGCAACCTCAGCCACTGCTATGGTCCAGATACTGCTGATGCAGACTCCTCCCAGAGTTCCTTTGTAGCCTAAGCCCAGATTCTGCAAGCCTAGAGCAATGACCCAGTTAGTACTTCACCATCTCCATTATACACAGCACAGACTCCGAATCGCAACATACCTATGTCTGAACTCAGTTTCCCCCCAAGTCTTCTATTTCCCAGTGTTTTCTACTGACAAACAAAAACAAAAAAACAAAAAACAAAAAAACAAAACCAAAAAACAAACAAATGCTCCTTACTGTTCTAGCCAGAAACTAGAAGTCACAGTTTAATCCTTCCACAGACAATAGCAAGCCATTTGTTCAACACTTTGTTAGTGGGTGTGTGAATTACCTAGGGCTGCCATCATGATCACAGGCTTCATGGCTTAAAATAACATAAACCAATTCTCTCATAGTTCTGGGGGCTGGATTTTTGAATCCAAGGTGTCAGCAAGGTCATGTTCCCTCTGAAATATGCAGGAAGAAACCCTTCCTTACCTTCCCAGTCCCAGGTGGTGACTCCAGGTAGTCCTTGGCTTACGACTGCATGAGTCTGTCTTCCCATAGCCTTCCTCAGTGTCTCTACTCACAGCTATTCTTGTAGAAGAATTGGTCTTTGGATTTGGAGGCCACACTGAATCCACAGTGATTGCATCCCAAGGTTCTTGACTAATGACACCCACAAAGACTCTTTTTCCCCCCAGGGAAGGTCACATTTTGAAAGCTAAGTTGGCCTGAATCTTTGGAGAACTACACTTGCTAGAATAGGAAAGGGAGGGACATATTTCATAACTCAAAAGTACAGGTGGGAGGATATTCATTTCTTGTTTATTTCCACTGACTAATGCAGAGAACATTTCATGAGGACCATGAAACCATTTCCATGTTTCCACAAAATTTTCCCCAACTTTAAAAAAAAATTAAAGTTAATAATTTATTGTTTGGTCTATGTCAAAAATCTTTATATTATGAAAATGAAACTAGAACTCTGGCTGCCAGAAATCCAGATTGGTGCCTGGTCCAGTCATCATCAGAGAGGCTTCTTCTGACAGCTGGTGGGAGTAGATACAGAGACCCACAGCCAAACATTAGGTGGAGAAAGAGTCCAAGTTGGAGAACTTTATCGGGTTCTTCCCCTCAGTACTGGGGAAACCATGTGTAAGAGGGGGAGGAAGGACTGTAGGTGCCATTGTGGTTGGGGACACCAGGAGAACACAGTCCACAGAATCAACTAAGCAGAGCTCACAGGGGTTCACAGAGACTGAAGCAACCATGAGCCTTGTATGGGTCTTCTTTAGGTCCTCTATACATATGCTGTGGTTGTTAGCTTGGTCTTCTTGTAGTACTCCTAACAAGGTGAGTAGGGGTGTCCCTGACTCTTTTGCTTGCTCTTGGAATCTCTTTTCTCCTACTCAGTTGCCTCATCCAGCCTTGATATGAAGGTTTGTGCCTGGTCTTATTGTAATGCCATATCCAGCTGATAGCCCTGAGGGACCTGCTATTATTTCCTGAAGGGAAATGGAGGTGAGTGGATCTGGGGGACAGGAGACATGGGAGTGCTGGGAAGAGTAGAGAGAGTGGAAACTGCAGTCTCAATGAAATATATGAGAGAATAGTAAAAAATGCAGACATGTTGAAAAAGGAAGTGATCTCTAAGTTATATGGGAAGTGATGGAAGTCGAGAGGGTGGCAGAGGGGGGTTTATATGTTTGAAGTAGGCTATATGAAATTCAAGATCAATAAAATGAAAGGATAAACAAACTAAAAAGACAATGGTGTGTTCCCAATAAATAGCGTTATACCTACCCACCTCCCTTCAAGTCTCAGTACAGTTAATTTTAAAGGTTCATTTTCAGCTTACTGCCCCCAGCCTGTGTGTGGAGACGGGTTGTTCATAGTGGAAAGCCGTTCTTCAGCTTTTACTCTGCACGTACAGACATGGCCTTTATCTATAATTTACGAAGGCAGCACCCAGGTGAATGGTGAAGGCAAGATCAGGATCTTGACATAGTCTGCTGCTCCTGCAAGAAGTTCTGTCCCGGGTCATTCTTGACATCTCAGTCACCTTAACCCCACATATCCAATCAAATCCATCTACCTCTCCGTTCACTGCCACAGCCTTCCTCCAAGGTCCTGGCATTGCCCATTTGACCAGCCCCAGTAGTTTCCTAACTGGACTCTACAGGCAAATCTTTTAGGAAACATCAGTGCGGAGTTTTTCTACCAACTTTGATCATTTTCTTCACTGGTTTCATTATCGCTCCGTTCTCTTCGAGACAGAACTGTCAGAACACCTTGATGGTGCACTGATTCCTCTGCCCCCTCTAACCATCTCACCCTCTCTCCCTGTGTCAGGCTGTCTAGTCCACAGATAGTCCTGATGTTCACTATGCTTGATGTATTAGTTAAGAACTTAAAACCACATGGTCTACAGTCACATGGTCCGCAGTCACGTGGTCCGCAGTCACGTGATCTGCAATCATGTGGTCTGCAGTCATGCAACTCTGTGTTCAGTATTCTACATTGTCACTAATGAACTATGGAGCCTTTTAGTGGCCACTGAATTTCTCTGAGGCTCACTTTCCACATCCTAAATGAGAATTGTATTCAAGCTCCCTGTAAGGATCATAAAGATAATAAAATTTGCTCAAGTTGCATAGTACTATAAATTTGTAGTTGCGGTCACTATAATTATTCTAACCGCACTTTTCAACTGGAGGCTGTGAGCCTTGATTCAAATGTATCAGAAGAACAATATTGTTCTGACAAAGCTGTATACCTCTGGTATGTAGGTGCTAAGAGAGACATCTATTTCCTCTTAAATTTCTATATGCTACTATGTTTTTATTATGATAGTTCGTGAAAAATATATTTTTAGCCACTTTTTAGGTCAAATTCCAAATGATCAGAATCCAGATTAAAAGTTTATTATATACAAAAGATGAAGTTCCTCTCATATGAAACCTGGTGGGTAACAAGGTGGCCCTTTCTCCTTGGTTTGGCCAGAATTTTCGGTTTTTCTCTAAATGTTAAACATACTGAGGATCCCACAGTTTACCACTCTATTGTGTAGTAAATGAGTCTTAACACACAGTGACTCAAGCCCCATTAAGAAGATGTCTCTATCCCTCATGCAACACTCCAATTCCTTCCTCATTGTGTATCCAAGGGTTTTCTAAAATCTACAGAAATGCGAGAGTCTGGAGGAAGGAACTATCTCCTGACTTAATGACAGTAAGTCTGCCAACTATTACCTGACAACACAGAGTAGTCCTGCTGGCTTAAGAAACTGGCCTTGGAGATTTCCAAGTAAATTGTGTAAGTTGAAAGCAGACCCCCAGCTTCTGCAGCAAATCCAAAGACTAGGTTAGAAGAATTCTACATGAGAACAAATATTAAGCATGTGAAGTAGGAAGTAATTCCTCATCCATCTAGAAAGTTTGTGGGGATATTTTAATGGATTTCCAAAGCAGAGCAGGCCAGGCCTTGTGAGTTGTAGCTCCTGTAAATCTTGGCTACCTCCCCAGATGCAAATTAACCAGTGCAAATTTGGCCTGTTCTGGACTTGTTCTGCTGGACACTACTTTGAGACACAACAGCCCTGAGAATTCTGGGGTCTAGTGATCCCTCAGGAGAGACATGCTGTAGAGTCACCATCCCAATGGCTGGTCTAGACTATACCAGAGGAATGACCTAATGTTCTGATGTCACCACAGAGCCTGGGTAAACTCCTGCCATGACTTTGCCTAGGAGAAAGGAATTACCCATCATGTGAGTTTTCTGCCCCACAAAAGCCTTAAGGGATGACAGCGTGGCGCTTGGCCTTCTAACCTCTCAGCGGCATCCACGTATGCTCACACCAAGGACTCAGTACAGTCTCAGCAGTTCAGGGTAATGTGTTCCACCTCCTTTCCTCTTCTCAACCTCACCACTTTGAAAATTAAAGGGCCTCTGTATTCGGTGATTAGTTCATGATTTCCTGTCTCCACTCATATCTGTCTCCTTGTTAATTGTCTTTCTAGAAGAAAGTGAGCAAATCTTCAGTTCAATGTCTGGCTTTGTGTCCCTTCTGGTAGGGCTCTTGTCATATCTTAGTAAATTATTGATAGAAAACCTGGAGCCATGGCTACAAGGAAAACGTCAATATGTGCATGAGGTTTTTACAGCAGAGTAGTGGTAGTGTATGTTGTAATTTGGTACAGGATTCTTTACCCCTCCTGCCATAGACACTCTTGGCTCTGGTTCCTTTCACCTGAACTACTCTCCTAGGATTTAGTGTCTAGAGAGCATGGTGGAGGGTGGGGGTGGGCTGTCATTTACTTAGCCTACCAATTCAGTGTTTTCAGATTCTGCTCTTTTGTAAGAGCTTGGTAGCAATTAATCTGTTGTTGTACTAGGCTGCTGTTTGCTTGTTTTCCTTAGTCCACAGTTTGAAGCACCCATTTGTTTATTTGGGTTCTTTTGAAAAGGCCCCTCTCTGTAGTATTAGTGGTCATAGTAGATGGAGTGGAACCATGAGTTAACAGGTAAAGCTCTTTGTCTTTTGGAGAGTTTCCTCTCAAGCGAACTCTGGGTCCCATGTGCACCAAGTTCAGCTTTTGTTTGGATAGAATGCTCCAACTTGGAGAGAGAAAGAGAGAGTGAGAGCAGGAAGTAGGACATTCCAACCCCTAGGCAGCAGCTTCTGCTTGTCAAGTCTTTCTTGACAATAAGGTCACAGACATTTAGTAAGGGCATTTCTGGGAAGTAATTTATAAATTATGCTAAGAGCAATAACAACCAAGTTTATTATTAAACTAAGAACAATATGAGCACACCAACAGAAACCGGGTTGTAAAAGGAGCTAACCAATCCATGTGTGAGGAGAGGTGGGGAAGAAGGACAGGGAGAGAGGTGCAGAGAAAAACCACAATCAGATCTGGAATTGTTCTCTCTGGCAGTCAGCTGTTGTTCAGAGGACATTAGAGTTTTTAAGTGCTACTTAGGTTACAAAGACTGGCAACCAATAGACCAGGCAAAGGGCTGCTCTAAGGGAGATCAGGAAACATTCAAGTCTCACCCATGAAGAAGATTTGGAGAGTAAGAATAGTCCTCAGCATAGGTTTGTGCTAGCCAGAGAAGAATTAGCAGTAGCCACCATGAATGCTAGCACCCAGATCAGAGTATTGGACTGATAGTGTTCTGATCCATCCTAAGATTTCAGCACCAGGAATCTGTTCTCTGCTTCCTTCCTTCCGTCTCTGGGAAGGTCTCACACTTGTGTTATTATTTCACTGTGACAGGAAGGCTGGCTTAACCTCGATTTCATCTTCCCTGAGTCTCCCCTAAGGTTGCAAACACTACTTTGTGACATGGTACTTAGTTTGTAGGTAATTAGTTAGTAGTGGAGCCTGGATTTATTATTATTATTATTATTATTATTATTATTATTATTATTATTATCATATTTTAATTATATTCAAGCTATCAACATCTTCAAAAAGAAAAAAATGGTAGAAAATGTACTTTCTGGTTGTAAGCATACTCTGTCATCTTAATGTTCCACAGAGAATGTATGCATTTCTGAACCACACATTCTAGCCAGGCCAAGACATCATTCCTAGAGTAAAAACGAGAACTGTCAAGTTCCTTACAAAGCACAGCTGCTTGGGAAATTATTGATGTTTTAGATTTTGTTTTCCTTTTTCAACCAAGAAGGGATAGTCTGCGAAATGAGACCATTTGCTGGTTCATCATTCTCCAAGTCACTCCGTAGTTACTGTCCTCACAAAATGGTTGCCTGTTCTTCACGCTACATAGTATCCCTCTAGCCTGCTAGCCGCTGCTTTGTTATTACCAAGGCCATTTGAGTTTGAGCTAGGAAGAAGTCCAATGTCAAATGAAAAGGGTTTCTCCTTTTTCATGAATTAGCCTTTCTTTGACCACATCATCAAAAAGTGAGGACACTGCTAATTTCCCAAATCTTTTCCAGGCTGGCACCAAATGGAGTCAAGTAAATCACTAGATGCCTTTATCTCTGAGTGACTCATGCTGCTGAGAGCCAGTTTTATGGGTTTGAAACTCAGCTCAGCTTCACTGCCTCCTTTGTGTTTTCACACAGCACAGGGAGGTTCAGAGAGACTCAGAAGCTGTATTGAAATGACACAACTTGGGACTGGTTACACGCTAACATCCTACCTCCTTGTTCAATGCATCTAACATATTCTGATATGATAGCTGCTTCTCTGTCTAAAGGCAACTTTGACATACTTCTGGGAATTTATGATCTATGACATAACGCCGTTATACAGTCCTCCCCTAAATAAAGAGTAACCTTAATTTAATTTTTGTTTTAATTTAAAGGAAGACATAAGTTCATTGTCAAAGCATCTCCTCTAACCATGCTTGAAGGCTGATAATATTTAGCAAAGTTCCATAAGACACATCTTAATCTAATGTTTTAGAAAAGAATTCTGTCCAAAATGAACCTGAGGGAAAAATTGGTAAAAATTTTAAAAAAAAGTTTACATTGAAGTTTTGATTAAAATAAAGTGACTAAAATTTGAAATATTCTCTCAAATAAGGTAAATCAGCTCCTTTGTTATTAGAAAATTTTTTAGTCCTGGACAGAATCTTCAAATGGTCTTGAGAGTAATGTCTTCTTGAAGACATTTTCCTTGTATATTTGATAAAATCATGTTTCATGAGTATCCAAGCCATGCAAAGACAGCACTCTGCCAATCTTTTCATTTCTTAGATCACAATCAATTTCAACCGAAGAGCTATTAAGATAAGCACTTGCAACTTGCTAAGCTGTTGTCACAAGCACAGGGCTAACCAACCCAAACAGGTTCTGTAGCCCATGCAAGAAACAGATTCTTTTCATCCTTCCTTGTGGGTAAAACTGGTTACCTTTATTTGAATCTTAACATAAACTGAATATTAACAATTGATTACTAGTAGCGGTTGTCAAATTCTTATATTTGAGACTCTGATAGTAATGTCTCTGCTCAAGAATTTGAAACTACAAATTCAACATTTTCAATATATATCATATTAACATTTTAAAGGTCTAAATTGACTAAAAGAGTCTACTTTAAAAGGTTACATTTTTTTTTTGTCAAAAAAAGAATAGGGAATTTTAGAGTACTTAAACTGAAACGAAAAATAAACAAATTTTTATCTATGTTTAAGTATTTTGAGCGGTATAGCCTCAAACAAATTGCTTATGTCCTTTGACCCTTTGTGTCCAAATATAAGAGATGGGTCATCTTTCAGAATGTTTTCAGGCAGATTAAGTAGAGAACAAACATAAAGTAAGTCATACACACATGAAAGGCAACAGGTACTCAAATAGCTAACGATACCCTCCATCTGTAGACCCCCAAGTACGGCTGTTAAAGAAAATTTGCCTCTGTACTGGCTGATGCTCCCCAACTCTGTAGGAACCCTTGCAAAATGTAAATGTTTCTAAAAATACCACAATCCAGATAGGACATGCTAGAGCAAAGTCAGGATTAGCAACTTAACTATTAAGGTCTTCAGGAAGGAGAAGAGGGTGCCCGGAAGTGCTAGGCTGATTTTGTGTGCTAAGGCTTAGACCTATGGAGGGGTAGTTAGCTCTTTTCTCATGCTCCAGCTTCCTCCCACCAACTGGGTCTCAGTGATCTCAGTCAACCACAGAGTGCCGAGAGCAGGTTAAGATTAAACAGATGTACTAATGACTAAAAAAAAAAAAAAAAAAAAAAATCATGTGAGATGACAACAATTGAGTTACTGAAGTCCTGCAAAAACAGGACGTCCTTCCACGCCACCTCTTCCTCCCATTCACTGAGCCGACAAGTCACAGTGCTCTGTGCTTGGCAGTTTGTCATCCCTGAAGGAACTTGGCACATCAGCGAGGTAGAGGTGTGCATTGAAATCACTTTTCTTTTTCACAGGGGTTTCCAGGGTGACGGTAGAGAACACACAAGTCTTTCTCTTTTTTTCATAAGAAATAAAACTTAGGGTTCTTGAAAAGGCCTAGCTACCTAAGAAGGAGGAACAAACATTTGCAAGAATTAATATCATAAATGTGGCAAGGCTGGTTAATATCTTTAAACTTTGCTAAGAAAATTCAAGTGCATACCGCTGGGGCAGAATATATAAGGGACAGAAAGATCTAACAATGATACATCAAATACTGGAACCCAAATGACTTTGTACACATCAGCCTACAGTCAACACTGCATTGTTCGGTCAACCACATTGCTAAGTAGCTGTCTTCTGTGAGATATTATGAAAGTACCATGGTATTCACTAATACAAAATGGTCTGATAGTCAGATCTATTTAAGTGAAGAAAACAAATTTTATAATATTTTTATGTGTACCACTATACCATTTGTGGGCGTGGCATTTCAGAATCACTCATAAAGAATAAAATTGCTTTGTAGGGTTTGAAGACAAATTCCTGGCACACAACCACTATCCCTGAGCCTTAAAGAATGAGTAGTTACTGATAAGTAGAAAGGAAGAGCCAATCTAATAATATAAAGATCTCACTGAAAAATAGAAAAAGAATAGGGCTATGGATACAAGGAACAATAAGCAACTTTGGGAGAGACTTAGAATATGGCAGAGTGTTGGGGCAAACACAATGTGATGCAATTTGTAGAGGACCCCTTGCCTACTGAAAATCTTAAGGCTACCAGAGAGGGTAGAAGGCAAAACCATACAACAGACTTGTGCAGGGGAGCAGCTGGGCCACACTTACATCTCAGTTGGATCTTTCAGATTACATTTTGGAAGGAAAATCGGAAAGAAAAGGCTATAGGGAGAAAGAACAGTTTAGAACCACTACATCAATCCCAGCAAGAGATGAGACTGAACCACCAACCAAAGAGCAAGCATGGGTTAGACCTAGGCACCCTATGTATATATGTAGCAGATGTGCAGCTTGGTTTTCATGTGCATTTCTCAACAACAGGGACTGTCTGTGACTCTGTTCCTTGCCAGTGGATCCTGTTCCCCTGACTGGGCTACCTTGTCTGGCCTCAGTGGGAGAGGAGGTACCTAGTCCTGCAGTGACTTGATGTGCTAGGGTTGGAAGGATACGGGGGGGGGGGGTTGGGGGAGGGTTCCACCTTCTCAGAGGAGAAAGGGGAGAGTGATGGGGGAGGGACTGTGTTTCTGTGGGCTGTGAGGAGGATGGGGGGCTGTGATTGAGATGAAAAGTGAATTAATTAATTAATTAATGAAAAAACAGAGAGAGAGAGAGAGAGAGAGAGAGAGAGAGAGAGAGAGAGAGAGAGAGAGAGAAACACAAGAAGTACAGACCAGAAAGTCAAGACAATCAAGGCAAACGAACTAAGGAATCTAGAATGAACTTCTGGATTGATGATGCGGTCAGTTTAAGTCTGATGAAATCAATAAAGAAAGAGAATAAGAAGGGCCAAAGTGAAGGGCAAGGTGAAAATTCAGCACAGCCACTGAGCTGTGATGATGAGTAATAGGGAGCAATGGGATGCTGGAAATATTAACGTAAAAGATGAGACTATCAGATGATAGAGAGGTGAAAGATATAGAAAATAGATAGAGATAGATAGATAGATAGATAGATAGATAGATAGATAGAGATAGATAGACAGATAGATCCAGAAAGAGAAACAAAGAGAAGACTCATTGCAATAATTGTTGTGTCAATTGAAAGGAACCTTGTCTTCATCCACTTGAACTTTCGTAATTAAAAGTACCATAACGGAGCAGTTTATAAACCCCAGCGATTCACGGCAGCTGGAAAATGGAATGCTAACAGTGAGTTTGGACTCTGGTGGAGGTCTGTCATAGATCTTCTCTCTGTCTTCCATTAGTGAAAGCGACAAGGCTAAATACATTAGGAGAGCTGCAACCAAAGGCCCCACATTCTACTAGCTCTCAACTCAGGATCAGATTTCAACACATATTTTAAGAACGTGGAGCCATTCAGTCCATCCCTGTGAGAAACATCCAGAATCAGAAGAACCTTGGGTGGAGGGCATATCTGTAGGCTACCTTCATTTTGGGGGTGGAAAAAGTTTCATGCAAAATGTGGTCAGGATAGTGCAAGAAGAAAGAGTCAGAGGAATGCAGCTTTGTTGCTACTGAGAAGAAAGTTTCAGGAAAGTAAAAGGAATCCACAGCACAAACACAGCAGAAGCCCAGAAGAAAAAGACTGAAAACTGAATTTCACTGGATTTCGACTGATAAGGCATTGACAACCTTGGAGGAAATTAAGGCATCATCGTGATGGAAGAGAAAGTCAGGAGGACACTGCAGGAAGGCAAGCAGAGCAAGTCTTCCTTACAGAACCGTTAATCTAGGACCATACGTGAAGGAAAGCATGCAAAGGGTGTAAAGCATCCCCAGGGGCAAAGGGGGCGCTCCCTCATGGATCCTTGTAGGAGGGGTTGACTTGGACACATTCATAAAGAGAGGAGCGCAGTAGGATATGTTCTTTGATAAATAATATCAAATATATTGCAGATTAATAAAACTAACACTTAGTTGATGTTCACTAAGTGTTTTTCTTCCAAACGAAATCTTTCTTCTGTGTGACTAGCAACCTTCAGTTTGGACTGATAGTTTCTCCTGACTTACAAGCCAACATTTCTGTTGGTACCAAGAAGCTATGAACACTGAGCAATGTAATGCTGAAGGGAAAAGAAGTGGGGAGACAAGGCCTGAAAATTTCAGATGGCATAATGCCGATCACTTTCTGAAAGAGGTCCACGTTGGCCCGTAAGACTCTGAGCGCCAAAGCCAAGTTGGCTGTGTGTTCTTGAAACCCATCCAAACTGTAATCTCACATGCTAAGCAGCAGAACTTTAAAAAGTCAAATGTTCTCCAGACACTCTAGTTTAGAGGCTATTGCTTCTCATCCTGTCTGTAAATAATGGCCCTAAAGCAGATTATTGCTAGTCTTATTTTCCAACAAAAGGTGACACTTTATCACTGCCTAGCCTCCTACCTTTGGTTGTTCTCATACCTTTGTGTGGCCTCCCTCCTTAGTGAACACCCAGCGGTGGTGAAATCAAGAGTATCTGACAACACTCCTGGGTATACAGTGCTGCCTGTGGCTGGTCTGGTAGCTTTGCCCAGTTTCAGGTAGCAGATGATTATCTCCTGATGATTATCGTGCTGGCAATGCCAGCACACCCCAACACAGTAAGTGAAGCATCTCTGCTGTTCATCCATTGGTGATGGTTATTACAAATGCCATGCTTATGCAAGGAAAGAAGCAACAATGAAGACATCTTGCTTTTGGGTCCTGAGCCTCAAAATGCATATAAACACAAATATAAACAGTTTTATATATAAGAAACACTTGCATATTAAATACATCTATTATACTTTTTATAAGCTACCTTAAATACTTTTGGAGAAAATACAGGATACCCAGAAAAATTAAAAAAAAAATACGGTAGAAATCTTGAAAAACTTGTTAATAATGCAGAATATAATTAATTAGTAAATTGAAGAACACATAGGACTGAAAATGTCACATTTTTTTCTGATAGTTTCAAGACATATATAACAGTGCTTTTAAAAAATAAGATTATGTTTCCAAGACAGATTGCTAGAGATTAATTTAGACTGGACAGAGAGCTGCCAAATATGTATCTGTTAGCACAAAGACACCAGCTAACCTTAATTATTCATCTGTCCCAACTTCTATCCAGCTCTGATGCATAATTTCATCTCACGTCCAGTCTCCTGAAGACTTCTCTATAGGAATGTACCCAGCTACTATTCAGCATACAACTTGAAACTGATGATTGTCAGGAAGTGGTGATGTAGCCATAAATCAGAAAGTTCTGTTTATTCTGGATCTTTGGGACAACTAAGAAAAGACTTTCAAGCTAGTCTGTTGAGAAGCATGTGAGCTGCCTCTGAGCCCCTAGGAAATGTGATCAAGTTGACATGGATGTTGTATTCCCTAGGTCTCTGTACTGGTAGCTCTTTAGCTGATGATGGCAGCTGAGGTCTTAAATAGGTTCTGAAATATCAGGCATTGGGAAATGCTTCTAAAACTCATTCCTACAGAGCTATTTAACATGCTTTGTGTGTTTAGGATAAGAGGAAATAAATAACTAGCATCACAGTAAGCCACATGGGCATGTGAGTATACCTGTGCATGTGAGTGCATGCATGAATGAGTGCGTGTGTGTGTGTGTGTGTGTGTGTGTGTGTTTCAGGCTATCAAGCTTGTGGCTCTGCACATGCTCATCCAATGTTCTACCACAAATCTATAAATGAAATGTATCCTCCATGTTTATTTTTGCCCAAAGTCTTACTAATCAACAAGTAGTAGCTGACTATAAAGAACAGATTAAATACAACACACACACACACACACACACACACACACACACACACACACAAAAAAAAAAAAACTATGTTTTTTCATTGGTTAAATAAGAAGCAGAAGCACTGGCTTCCTAGGAACACATTCACTCTTTTGTTCAGGAAGCTAGAAATACATCAAAATAAAAGACCTGAATGTAAACTTCGCAACAGTGGTGCTGGGTGTGCTTCAATGCCTACAGCGCTTGTCTAAGCATGAGGACCTGAGTTAGGATCCCCAGCAACATGCACAACCTATGTGGTAGTGTGAGTCTGTAACCCTGGTGCTTTAGAGATGGACACAGGCAGATGGATTTTGGGGCCTGACTGACCAGTTATAGGGTCATTGAAAGGCCTTATCTTAAAATATAAATAAGGTCAAGAAATGATTGAGGAAAGTATCTTAATATTAACCTCTGGTTCCCAAAAGACCCACATCTTGAACACACAGACACACACAAAGACACACACACACATTCACACACCACAAATTTACAATTTAGTTTAAATTTTAAATATGATCTAAAGTATTAAAAGTATATCATCTTTATGGAAGTAAGTTTTTGGAAATCATGACACAGTTTTCTGGTTCTAGCATCTAGTCATTCATAGATTGGAAGACTGTATATTGGTACTAGTGTTTTACTGAGTTAGATGCTAACTTAATACATCTTTACATGGTAACACTCAGCTTGAATTGTGCTTGCAAAAATTAGAAAAAAAAGTAGAGGATTTTTTTTTTCTGAGAGATTCTCTTTTGTAGGACTGTAAAAACTCTTTAAGGAAAGGAAAACATTTTTAAAAACCTAAATGAAGATTGTTAATATTCACTGAGGGTATATGATATGCTGGACACATTGTATGTACCAGTGTCCTACTTCTTTTCTTTTTTTTTTGTATTTTTATTTATTTATTTATTTATTTTTTGATATTTTATTTACATTTCCGATGATTCCCCTTTTCTTTAGAAACCCCGTGTCCCCTCCCCCTCCCCGCCTCTGTGAGGGAATTCCTCCTCCCACCTACCCGCCCACCCATTCCCATATTCCCACCTTGACATTCCCTTTTACTGGTGCCCCTAGCAC
>CM052701.1:89763161-89804943 GCA_028551405.1 Uromys caudimaculatus
TGTGGGGCCCTGTGGCCCAAGCTGAGGTCTCCGGCCGTCGCCGGAAGCTGCTGGCGGTCAGTCTCTGTCAGTGTCCTACTTCTTACAGCCAGTATGCTAAAGAATTAATCAGCTGTGTATCAGGTCTACAGAAGTTGGCGCACACACACACACACACACACACACACTTAGCTATATTGTATCACATATCACACATGCAGGCACACACAGAGAGCTAGCTACATTGTATCACATATCACACACAGGCACATATACACAGATGTAGCTACATTGTATCAGATATACACAGGTGGGCACACAGAGAGCTACAACACATTATAGACATTCCATTGTCAAATCATTCTCATCAGTTTTCTGTCTCCTTTAGAATGAATGCCCCTTCATCTTCTCTTCCATGCCACTAAGCCAGTGTTTACCCCCTACCATATATTCCTCTATACCATTTTGCCTGGGAAGTCTATGAGTCCATGTCAGGAATATAACACCCCTGATCCAAAGGACAGGGCTCGTACAAGACAGGCTATGTAATTTGTTGGCTATAGAGGAGGATTTCTGGACACTCAGAGCAAATAAAATAATACATAGCAGAAAGAAAAGCCCAATCTTTGTTCATACTATTGTTTGCAAAAATGTGAAATTCTACTGTGCTGCCAAACCATACAATGACTAACCAGAAAAGCCAATAAAACATGACAGATCTTGTGGAACTGGGTAACAATGAAAGCTTAAAGGCCTCGTTAGGCATAACCTAAAGGCTTCTTGTCATCACCCACATAGACCTGTTATTAAAGGCCAGGACAATCGCAGCATTGAAGGGTCTTTTTGTTTGTTTTAAAAGAACTCCTTTATTATTTGAAAATATTGTATGATAGTTTTTCAACATTGAAAATATCAATGCAGAAATAGAACGTCCTTTAGTGGCTCTCAACACTCCAATTATTTGATATTTGTGTAAAGCACTTTTTCCTAGGAGGAAGCTTGAGTAAGCCGTGAAGAAGCAGGAAGCCGGCAACAATCCTGCAATTGTTCATTGAAGACCAAGAGGCTTAGATTCCTAGCACAAAAATGTCACTATATCTGAAGGACAACCTAATAGCTTCAGGAACATAAAGAGATATATTTATGCTGTTGCCTAGAAGCCATTAGTAGAAGAAAGATTTACAGTATACAAAATGACATTCCATGTTTTGCCGTTTCATGGAATCTAGGACAAGTAATTAAACTCTAATAGTCCTTAATTATATCATTCCCAAAATGGAGATATTTGTATCTTCTCCCTCTTCTAGAACTCAGTTAGATAGCCAGTTGAAAATGTGTCCTTATATGTCTTTGCAAGCAGGAAGCTGATGGTCCATTTTTAAAGGGCTTTGACTGTTTCTGAATGATCTAGCTTCCTAACAACATCAGAATTTGAATTTAGTGTCAGCAGAATACTAAAGGCATCACAAGCACCTCCCCAGTAGACCAGTATCCGTGGATTTCTCTGCAGGCTTCTTCCCATCCACGACCCAGTCTTACAGCATAAGCATGTCATATAAGATCCTATTCTCTCAGTCACCTCAGGTCTAATGGTCATAAAGATGTAATTGAAAGAATAAAGCTAACTCTGGCTTAAGGTGCAGATTCCAAGCATGTCCTTTTCACTGTAGGGAAGAGATAGGGAAGATGGAGTTGAGTTTAAGCTGCAAGCTGACATAATCATCACCCTGTTCTATTCTTTAGAAAGGAATTTTTTTCTTTACTTGTCACACTCAAATATATGGTTCTAGCTAGCTTCCCATCTCCCTTCTACCTTCAGATTTGCACTATGTCTCTTCTGCATCCCTCCATAACCCCCTCCGAAGTAGGATGGCAGTAACAGAAACTATCAGCAGAGTCACTGAGCTATCTGAGAAGATTGATGGCTTGGTACATAAAACATGAGCAGCAACTCAAGGCAGTGAAGAAGACCACTTTGTTCCATGTTCATTATGTTTGGCAGACATTACTGATGGAAGAGATGCAAATTGTTCACAAGTACTTAGTCAGTAATGTCTCTCCACCTTGGATAGAAGGTTCTGGGGCATTGAGACCAGTGAAAAAGAAACACAACAGGGCAAAGTAAAAGTTAAAATACTAAGAAAAAAGCCCCAAGAAAGGTTCAGAGTAAGCTGTTGCTTCCAGGAGCCTCAGAACTGGGAGAGGCTTAGTGACAGTTGTGCGTTAACTCCCGCATCAGTCCTGGAACGGAGCTGTATCGTACTGATATGATAATCCAGGGATCACTGAAAGGAGGGGGCCTGTGCTCAAATGCTATTCGTCTATTGAAACGCACACCTATGAAAGCATACATATCTGAAAAACAAATGACTTGCATACACAAGGCTTTTACTGTTCACAGTCAATGAAGCACTTGGAGAGAAACATGGCTTGTGGTCACATATAGAATCACCTCCACTTGGCCATTCACTCTCCTGGTTACACGAAGGGCAGTTCTACTTTACACATCCCTTTGTAACACCTTCCCCTGGGCCATATCATTATAACTTTACCGGAAACACTTCCTGTTAATTGTTGCTCATTTTCAATTGATGTGCCCTGTGCCTCACCCAGACCTTCTTTTCTTCAACAACTGCCACCTCCCCATCCTGGCACTGACTGCTGGACCCTGGGCCTCTCGTATGCTAGCCAAGTGCTCTACTATTTTGCTGAATTCTTTGTGCACATGCATGCCAGATTCTAGAATTACTCTGCTAGGTTCAACCCCGACGGCTGTAGGACAGGTGGCATCTCTCCATGGGAATCCCAAAGGTTACCAGGTCTTTAGTTGAGGGCTATGGGCATCTCTGCATCAGATTCTTCCTGCACTGTGAATCCCAGCCCCGTAATCTTTGCATCCTGCCATATATCCTCTCTTCTCATCTTCACTACCCTTCCCTCCCCCACCATCTCACCCCATTCACTTTCCCAAAACCATCGTCCATTTTTCCTGGTTGCTCCAGGATGGGAGATGAGTGTGCATGCTTATGGGTAGCTTTATAAGGCATCTTGTTTGTGCCATTTGGAGTCACTAGGTAACTAGTAGGAAACACACACTCACTACACACACACTCTCATATATGTCTCAAAGAAGCCTATGTCTGTCCATATGGAGACTTGGATATCTTGTACTTCCTAGAGCCTTGGCATTCCAAGGAAATATGATGTCTGCATGGCTTTGGCAGTTCAGGCCTGTAGCCCTAAGTAACATGCATTGCCCATAACCCTAAGTAACATGCATTGCCCATAACCCTAAGTAACATGCATTGCCCATAACCCTAAGTAACATGCATTGCCCATAACCCTAAGTAACATGCATTGCCCGTAGCCCTAAGTAACATGCATTGCCCGTAGCCCTAAGTAACATGCATTGCCCGTAGCCCTAAGTAACATGCATTGCCCGTAGACCTATGTAACATGCATTCCAGCCCCAACTGGTTTGTCTCTCCCCAAGAGCAGACCTTAGTTCTGTTTCTGGGTAGCTCCAAGCAAACTGTAACCACAAAGCTGCTTGGGTTTTGCTGGTAAACAACAGAGGTCACTACATAAAGGGGCTAGCCTGCCAGTGACTCTACTCTGTAGTAGCTGTCAAGGCTCTTGTCCCTCTCTTTTGCCTTTGTACACTCCCTAGAAGAAATAATACAGCCATTATTTCCCTTATGAAGTCAAGACTCTGCTTCCTGCAGTCTCCTTTGATGGAGCCACATTTGGTATACACTGAACTTTCTCCTCTGACCTCAAAGTTCCCAATAGCCAAACTAATATAGACAAAGTGATATAGGAATGCAATTTTCTATGCAGCAGAACACTAGAAATTAGATTATTGTTATGTCTATTACTTTGACTGCTTTCAGCAGTCCCACACAGAATCCTAAGGAACGGCCGTGTTGTAAGTCAATCTTAACATAGCTCACCCTCCTGTTATTAGCACTATATCTGGGGCAAATTCTTGACATGGAGGAAATTATTTTGCTTTAAGACTGCTTAAGGCACAACAATAAAAAGAGTTGAGGAGAGAGCAAAGAATATCATTGTCGCTCTTTAAAAGTCTCCTTTCTAGCTCTCTCCTTAGCTCACAAATACTAGATCAAAAGCTTGCCTGCCTGAAAGCACCTCTAATCCACTTCATGATCTTCCTCTGGCTGTGTCAGAACACCATCCCTGGGGAATCTCAGCATTGTCCTTCACCCAGCTAAAGGCAAACCGATTGTTGAGGGCACAGCAGCAAATAGAGATAGGGGTATAATTGCCCTGTCTAAAGGTAGACAAACAAGGGATTGGGTTGCAGTGATTTTTTTCTTAATCATTTGAATAATTGCAGCACTTTGATTTGCTTTTCCAGTAGAAATCTGGCTCCTAGCCCTGCAAATTGCTTTTGTGAAAATCTGAAAGTCAAGAAGTAACAGCATGTTGCTCCATCCAATTAGCTTAAGACCCAATGGAATCTGTTGCTGGCCTTTGAGAGCCGCCTAAAGAAAAGTAAAAGCAATGCCTATCACCTTAGCAAGAATGGTTTGCTGTCTTCTTTCTAGCTGAGGCAGCTGCAGAGGCCTGAACATTCTCATTCAAGGTCATTGCTTGTGTTGTCCTCTTGTGATAATTGTGAAACAGACTGGAATAAGGGAGATGGTGAAAGACTGGAGGAGCATAGCTTCATTGCTCTTATGCAATCAACCCCTGCCCACCCACTGAGGGTTGGGAGGGAACAGAAAGGCAGCACTCACCTCTACCAGGGAAAGGGCAAGAGCTTCCTGTAATACAGGCGTGTATATATTGGCTGAGGAACACGCACTCTGTTGTGTGTTGGTGGTTGCTCAATTTGTTTACATGGTAACTCACTTATTTATGTGTCTGCTCTTTGTTCTCCAGTGAAGATAGATGATCCAGGAGAGTGAATCTTTGTTTCTTATGAGCTCACCCTCTCCTGCTGTCTTTGCCTGCCACACCTGTAATTATAATTATGGCCCACTGCTCAGGGATGCTGCAATCCCTTCCTGCTGAAACCCATCTCCAGTTCAGAGACCGAGTCACTATGTGGGGAGAGAATGCCGGAGACGATGGGATGTGCTTCATTAGTGCCTTTGCTGTTGCTTCTGGCTGCAGTTAACCTTCTAAGAAGATGCGTGTGGCCAGCCGTTTTCAGAAGCGTGGACACATCCTTGCATTTTCAAAGGAACTATGACGTTAGTAACCACAACTGGGACACTCTGGACAAGTATAATGAGGCTAGGCATTTTGAAAGTCAGTTGATACTGAGATAAAGGAACTGCTGGTGTGTTACAGGTATGCCGTAGAAGGAGAGAATCTGGGTGATTACCAGAAGTAGATTAGCACAAGACGGTCTCAAAAATCATCGCAGATTGACTTTATTTTGACAAAATCATTCTCACATGTCTCAGCACTAACCGTAGTTTCTGTGATGCTCAAATAATTCAGCCTTGTAAGTAGTCTGCCCTTGAGATACAAACTGTCTAATGAATTTACAAATTCAGTCATCTTGATGAAAACATCAACATAGAACTTTTCTGTTTCAAGTATAATGACAATTATAGACATACAACTTTTTTCCTAAGTTAATGGAACGCCTATATTTTCTAATGAGGCAAAGTTTTTCTTTGCTAGGGTATTCGTTTTTATACATGGGATAAGAAAGATATTTCAGTTACAGGATTTGTACTGTTCTGGTCTCAAAATAGGAGTAATGAGTTTTGAATCTACAGAAAACAGATGAGATTTCCCCTCCCCAAACAAGGTTTTAGTTCTCGAATCTGAGCCCAAATCTGAGAGCCTTCAATTGCTCTATTGTATTCTAGTTTAGACAAAGGATTTAGTCAAGTGCAGTAGCATGTCAGCCTTTTATCCTGTTGCAAATTTTGAGAATTTTCTCAAATAAAATACATTATAGGGAAATTGCAGAGAGAAAAATTTAAACGAATAAGTTTGAGTATCATCAAAGTCAAACTTTTCTTTAGGTTCCTGCAAACTAAAGGGATCAGCACAATTTTGCTTTTTCTCTAGAAAGGCAAGTCCTTTTCATGTCAACAGTAAATTCCATTGGATTTTAGGATAATTGCAGCAACATGTCTCACTTCTTGACTTTCAGAGTCTTACAAAAGCAATTCATACAGGCTTTCATTAAGAGCAAAATAGAAACAGATAAGAAACATAATTGAAACAAATAACAATAATTAACTCAATTTATCAACTGGCATCTATTATGTTAAGAAAAAGGCTCCTGGCTAGAATGAGTCTGTTGCATAAAACATATATTCATGACAGGACAGGTGCTTTTGGAGCAAAACCTACAAGTCCCTGGGGGAGAATTGTAGAATTTTACATTTGCCATCAACACTGCCTCAAACAGTTTCCCTGCGTGTTTCCTGAGCGGGTAGCATCAGGATGACACAGAAATGCATTTCCTCAAGTCATGCTCCAGACCTTCTTGTTCAGAAACCTTGCTGTGGCAGACTCACCTTTTTGTTTCAATATGTCATGAGAGGATTCTGTTACCCACTGAAGGTTTTGACTTAGCTCTAACCTACAGGCCTCCAGATCTACTTCCTGTAAATTATTCTCCACAGTTTTCAGAGTGCCCTTTTAAAGTACCGATTTCCTATGTAACCCTTTAGAGGTTCCCCATTGCTGTGGAGTTGAAATATTCATACTCTGCAGACACAGTTCTCTCTGCTTTCCCTATTCACTCTTGCACACACACACACACACACACACACACACACACACACACACACACACAACATGGACACTCTCTGCTCAATATCTGAAAAACTCCTGTCATTTTGAGTTCCTTGGAGATGTGTAGATGCCAGATCTTTTTCTCCCTAGTGTCTGGGCATTATCCACTCCTAAAAAGCTCTTTTCTCTGTCTCCAATTACTCCCCCCTGCTTTCGTCTTCTGGACAACTTATTTGGAACTCTGGCCTCTCTTGCTTATCCCCCAGAAGCATTGCCTGAGTGTCTCTCCTCATGCCATCATTTCTCAACAAGTTCCTTTTCCAAATGCTGCCACAGAGAACTGTGTAAACTTTCACTGCCACCCTCACCACCCAGCTAACCCTGAGTAACAGAACTAGTTTTTCCTTCCTCCAGCCTCCTACTAAGTTTTAAGAGTCAAGATGGAGTAAGCTACTAAGCCTTAATATGTAAAGTTCTACCAATTGGTCCACAACAAGCAATTACTGATTCTCTGTATACTGACTGACTGACTGACTTAACAAATGTACGATTTTATTGGAGCCACAATTATAGATGAGCAGAGTGAACACAGATAGGAAAAATGATCTGTCAAATCTTTGTAGAGATTAATAACCTGTTTTTCTGTTTCTAGATCTTAATAAGTAAAAATTTACCCACATTTCTTTTCTTAGCTGCTTTGCTTTCTTGAGAATCCCTCTTGGATTCAGTTAATAATTCTTAACCAATATGATCTTTATTTTTGTGAGGTGGCCACATCCATGACAGTGCGACATTATACTTAGTACATCACCTGCATGTCTTCCTGCTGTGTGGCCCGTCTTTGACTGCATAACACAAGAATACTCAGCTCATGGCTTGATGCCACGCCTCTGTTGGCCAGAGAGATTTCATAAAGTGGCTAAACCAGTGTCCTGCAGTAGAAAAGTCATAGTGGTTAGAAATGTGGGCTTCTTTTGCCTGTAAAGTACAGAGAGAAATGTTTCCTAGCTTATGGGACCAGAATAAGAGCACTTAGGATAATGTCATGGAATAGTGGTTGATGAACACAAACAAAAATAAAGCAGATAAGACATACCGAGTGAATTAGTGAACATTTTCAACATGGAAGAGACAAAACAAAAACAAAAACAGCAAAAAACCAAAACAAACAAACAAAAACAACAACAAGATCAAAACGCAAATTCCTATTTTTACACTAAGATTTTATCAATGCTGACCATTTATTATTTGTGTTACTATTAGTTTTATCTGGCAATAGGGCTACTCTGGTACAGTTTAGATTCCAAAATTCAACATTACTATAATGCTGTACCACTGTAGCTCATTCACTAAAAGCGAGGTATTTGAACATTTTAAAATTTCCTTTGCAAAGAGCACATTAGCACTGTTGACTGCAAGTGCTCTGAAGGTTTTGTAATGTGTACGTGCCGTGCACAGGCTCCAGTGTGAAATGCAACAGACAGATTGCTAACTCAGGTTCAGACTCTTTTTGCTTGTACAATTTGTGGTCTGCTCCATCGTTCTCTCTACTCTTTGGAATGATTCAGCCTTGAGTCTCCCCTGTACTCATGGGAGTATTCTGCTCAGTAAGACTCTGTGAGACAGAGTGAAGAAGCAGCAGATCTGTAAGGAAGGGTGGCATTGAAAGGATTTAAAAAGTTAGAAAGGGGCGGAGTGATGAGTCAGTGAACTGCCCCTGTATGTGCAGAACTTAGTTACCCTTTGCATGCAAAGGTCCTTGCTAGCTATGACACAGTGGATAGCTTGCATTCTGCTCAAGAAACATAGTGTAAATATGAATATAAATATTCTTAAAAACAACCCTTAGTCCCAGTTTTCTCAATATAGGAAAACCAGCTAATGTATGTAAATTTTTCCTTGGGTCTGAAAATGGGTATGATTTAATATTAAGGTGTTAGTTGTCAACAGAGACATGATCACTGAGTTCCTAAAATGTGGCCAAACCTTTTTCAAATTATCAACCGAAGGCAGATTTGATCACAAAATTGTCAAATGTTTGTTGACTCTAAGTCCATGCTTATTACAATAATAGGAATTAGACAGAAATTAATCAGATATATTCTCCTTACTGAGCTGACATTTTAAAAGGAAAAATTTAAGTTCACAACACTTTTTAGCTGGGAAGCGAGTGTCATGCGATTTCTTGATACCTTGTCCTATTCTGTGGCTTGCAGGTCTGTGGCTGTGTAAAATTCACTCAGAAATTCACTCTGTAGATTAAATAATTTTCTCTTCTTCTGTGAAGAGAAAAGTACCAACTCCAGGCTCGCAGAACTTACTGGACTTTAAGCATTGTGATACAAATTCAGGAGATGACACCTAGCCTTGGAATATGCTTTGCAGTGGAATCCCCTTGTGAGCCCGTCTCCTAAAAACTGAGAATATATGGGCACACGCGTACACACACACACACACACACACACACACACACACACACACGCACGCACTCGCACACGCACACGCGCGCACACACATACCAAGGCACTGAAATGATGGGCAGCTCCTATGATTCCTGCCATCCAGAAGTCCTGTTAGCATTTGTATAAGCTCCGCCCCACAGTTACCTGGCAATAGTCAGGCATGCCTGACTCACTATAAAAGGGGCTGCTTGCCCCCTCCTCTTCCTCCTGCTCTCTTGCTCCTCTCTTGCTTTTGACTTCCTGCCCCCACTCTCTCCTCATTGCCTTCCCCCCTCTCTCTCCACATGCTCATGACCGACCTCTACTCTTCTATTTCTCTACTTCTCTACTCCTCTTTTCTTCTCTTCTCGTCTCATCTCTCTGTCTCTCTATCTCTGTCTCTCTCTCTTCCCACCACCCGCCCCCATCTGCTTTTCTCTGCCTCTACTACCCTCTTAACTCCTCTCCCCATGTCCTGGATAAACTCTATTCTATACTATACCGGTCGGTCTTGGTCGTGTGGTTGGACGCTTAGGGGGAAGGGATGCCTTATTATGGACCCGTAGAGGCACCCCCTTCCTCCACACCTTACCACACATCCATAGAACGTATTTCCCCTCTCATTATCTATTTATAAACACATCACTGACTCCGTTGTTCCAAGTTACACACACCCTCCCGCTAGCTCTCTTCTTCCTTGAGTTAAAGCTCTACTCACAACCCCTCCTTCTTCTGTGTTTTAATTTCCCATTTCCTTCCTAACTGAACTGTCAGCACTGCCATCTAGGCAATGATACTTATGATTTATTATTATTGTTATTATTATTATTATTATTATTATTATTACTACTACTACTATGCTCAGACCCATGCATGTTGTGTGATGTGTGCTGCACTGCTTTAGCAGGTCACACTGACCTTGGAATTGATGCAGATACAGAGATGACCTGCATAGGTGCCAACTTGTGTAGCAGGGGGCTTGCTAAAACAAAACTATGAACTTAAAAGCAAACTAATGAGCCTCCCCGAAATAGCAAAGAACAACAATACAACCAAACCAGACTCGTTCATTCTAGCCTAGGACTCCAACATTAATGAGTTCCCTTGGTTTTTAAAGTGGGTAGTGTTAATAAAACCAAAGGAGGCACAGCATTGTAAAGTTATGCAACCAGAAGTTCCCCTGCAGGGCTTTACTGCCTGGAAATGAAAACCATTAAGAAGGGCTTCAATATGCTATAACCAGTGGATCATATTAAATTATCTTTCTATGACCAACTTTCATTCTGTCCCCAGGGTCAAGTTACAAATTACCTTTCTTCTATCAGCTCTAAGAATACAGGCAGCTTTTTATTTTCATTTAATACATCTGTGTGGACATTTACAGAGATGTATTAGATGAGAGCCTAAAGTTTTAGGTAAGGAAACTGTTGCTTCAGTTGGACTAGCAAAAGGATAGATCAGAAACACTGAGGTGTGTGATCTAAACTCTCTGTAGAAGTGAGTCAACACGTCCCACTGTATTGGAATGGCACATGGCTTACCTTCTCCCTGGGAAAGACAAGGCTAATGTGCTACTTAGTTACATTCTCTCAAGGAAAACCTTGATTCTGTAGGACAGGGAAGGTTTTTAATGACCCAGCATCTCGGTGGTGAAACAAATCCTCCCTAGACCTCTAGTCTGCCAGGAATTAGAAGAGACATCAGTGTCACAACTGACATAGCCACATGTAACTGTATTGTAGTGTGCGATCTATGGTCTGTTCTCTCCCTTATGTGCACAGACATTCAAATGCTCCATGCCAGAGGAGGATTGAGGATCACACGGTCCCTTTGACTTTTTTAATCATAGCTTTGAAATCAGTGCTTCTTACACCTAGGCTTAAAGGAAAATATGTAGGTATGCATTCAGGAAGTTAAATGAGGCATAACTTCGCTTCTATTTCCTTTCCTATTCCCAGTTAAACCAGACAAATAGTTCCTGTGAATAGAAATATATAATTAGGACTAGACTCATAAACTTGGTTGCTATTTTAAATGAGATTTTTATTTATACTTTAGAAATGTATCAGCTGTAATTTCTCTTTTTTGACAGTCTCGCAGTTGACTTGCATTTTTAAAGTTACAAATATCTCATTAAATTTGCACTTCCTTCCTTCAAAATGAATCTGCTGTGGCTTGGGGATGCTGGGAAGTTGGGGGTGGGGACAGATTTGTAGGTAGGCAGAACTAACCAACCATCAAACAGTGAAGGCCCAAAGAATAAAACAGACACAGTGAAGAGCCACAGGCTGCTGTGGATTTATTTAGTGGCTTTTATCCAAAGAGTTAAGATAAAGTCATGACAATGTTTATTTGAAAGAAACAAAATTATCATCAAAACAGGTCTTTCTTATGCTCTTTAGAGTGGGACAGTTAAATGTGCTTTCTTTCTTCAGCACGTGCATAATGGTTTTTGTTTTGTTTTGTTTTGTTTTGTTTTGTTCTGTTTTTGTATAGAGACTCCAAGAAAATTACAAAATATAATAAAGGTGAAAAAAACATTTATAGTGTGTGCCCAGGAGAAAGGATCCCTCACTCTCCAAGAAGTTACCCCTTCAAATGAGACATAATCTATGTCAGGGTCAATAGATTGGTCCTGTATCTGCTAAGATAACAGACTCTGTACCGCTACTCCCTACTTCAGTTGCCACATAGTTCCTTTTGTGGAGGCATTAAACAACAGCATAAATCCACTCCAGAAACAGGCTAGGGCTTCAGAGACTTCAGGCAAAGTTAGTGCTTGAATTACTATATAAGCAAGCCTATACTGTGTGTATGTGTGACCAATATGTCTGAGTACAGGTAGAGAGACAAGGAAAGATAGTTGTTTTGAAGAATAGCTATAATGTCTGTAAAAGTTCTTAAAGTCTCATTAGACCAATGGCTCTCAACCTGAGGGTCTAGAACCCTAGGTCGCACATCAGATATGCTACATAACATATTTACATTACAATTTATAACAGTTTCAAAATTACAGTTGTGAAGGAGCAATGAAATTATTTTATTGTTGGTGGTCACTACAAGATGAAGAACTGCATTAATGGCCGAGAACCACTGCATTAGAGCATAATTCTGAATTTGAACACTT
This sequence comes from Uromys caudimaculatus, assembly GCA_028551405.1. Lineage (NCBI taxonomy): Eukaryota > Metazoa > Chordata > Mammalia > Rodentia > Muridae > Uromys > Uromys caudimaculatus. The sequence goes on from CM052701.1 coordinate 89,775,441, forward strand.
ATTTGCAAATACATGGGGCAGGGAAGCTTATACCAGGTAATCCTCAATAAAAACAATGAGATCTGCCACGCTCCTTTCAACACATGCAGCATACCAGTGAGCTCCCTGGCTTCGTCTTATAATGATGAGACAGGCAGTGATTTTAGAATGGTGGGAATCGGAGCCAGCACCTCATCTGTGCCTTTAGTTCAGTTCAAGGATTGCTCAGTGCTTTGCTCTGATCCTTTTCCCTCTTCTGGCCCCACCTTACCTTCCATTGTCTCAGAGGTTGTTCTCCCACCCTCTTTACCTGCCTCCTATCCGGGCACCCTGGGGTTCTGTTGTGTGAGCCATTTTTTGCTGTTTGTTTTTGTTTGTTTGTTATGTTTTAAGTCTGCAGACTGAGTGCTTGTGCTACCTTAAGGAGAAATAGAATACATGTTTAAGCATTAGAAGAACTAGACCTTACCAGTTTGGTTTCTTTCCTGGTTCTTAAGAACAATTGGTTCTCAGATAATTTTATCTGCTGTAACACATGATTAAATAGAATGTGTTCCTTTATCTTTGTTTTTGTATTCAATTCCTTCTCAAGTAGAGTGTTTCTCAGCACTGGATTTAACCTTTATGGGTAACCAAGTCTGTTCTTTGGGAATGTCCGAGCTACCTACACTACAGACTCTTGAGACTGAGTGGATGTTGACTCTGTCCATTCTTACAGTGCTCCCTTTGATAATCTGAGATGTTAACCACCAAAGTGAATATGGTAAAGACATGGCTCTGACAACACTGACAATAGCTCTGCCAGGTTACATTCTCAGTAAGGAGAGAAGAAAGGTTCAAGTTGCAACCTCTTAGTGGAAAAAAGCATGTCCACCCTGATGAGACCAAGGAAGCACTGAGACCTCAGCCTCTGGTCATTAAGTGACAGAGAAGCCACAAACTCCACTAGCACATGGTGAAGACAAGTGGCTGATGTTGCTCATGTACCTTTTAGAGAAAGGGCTTTGCTCTTATTAGTCAGAAATGCCAGTGAATGAAGCTTCAGATCTTAGCATGTGACCCCATAGAAGAAGGCTATTATTTCATATTTATTCCATTATGCACCCATTTTAAACTCAGGACATTGTCTCTTCATTAGCACCAAAGTCTCCAATCGTGGAAGCAGCCTGGGAAGGTTTCCTGAATGCAGGAGCAGGCTACATCTAAAGCATCCTGCCTGAAATAGGTTCCAATCTTAGACAACATAGTTCCAGAAGCACCTTCATCTTAAGTGTAAGCACTTATTTCAATCCTTCCATCTCTAAGCATAAGCCGGGATGGTCTTCAGTAATTTGAATAGACGTTGGAAGCAAATACAAATGTTCTAATGAGTGGTAAAATGTTGGAGCTGTCTATGAAACCATCTCGAAGGGAGGTAACACCCACAAACACCAATATCTCAGGGGCTGGAGTCTTCTGGACTCTGGCAGTAACTGTCATCACAGTGATCTCCAAACTGCATAAAACCTCACAGATGTCAACACTCATCTAATGAGCATCAGCTGGATGTCACAGTACCCTGACACAGAATATAGTCCTTCTCCAGACATTTCTAGCTTATTGCTGACGTATACATACATAAGCTATTCCACCTGGCTAGTGCAATGACTAGGTTGGGGGTCATCAGGACAAAGAAAATGGACACTGTCTTAGTAAAGTTTCTCTGAAGAACAGGCTTAAATTAACCCAGTGGGAAACAGTAAGTCTGAGTTAGTCACGGGAAGGAGGCAGAGGGCAGGCGGGGTTCCCAGAAGAGCAGAACAGTCTGTACAAAGGTGGAGGAGTCCAAAAGGCACGGTGACATTGAGACATGAAAGTCATTAAGGATAGCAGGAGTATGCTGGCACCAGGGAGTGGCAAGACAAATAAGGCTGGAGCTGAAGGCAGGATTGAGGTTCATTAAAGATGGGTTAAATAAATAGAAAGATGTGCCGTATATTCATCATTGGATCAGGAAGCCTTAGTGATATAAAGCTGTCAGTCGTCCTCAGACTAAACCATGAATACATTGCAAAACCATAGCTCAAGCTTCTGTTGTCGTTTGCTTGGATTTGATTTGGAACTCGATAAGTAGATTCTGGTGTTTAAGAGAGAAAGCAAATGGACATGTCATGATCAGTTCAAGAGGCCACCTGTAAAAGACTCAGTCTATATGTTGGGTTTAGTACATAACGTCATAGAAATTCAGACCATAGTGTTCGCACAGGGATGAACACCGGGCTAATGGCAGGAAGAAAATGGCCTACACTCTGTGAGTGCAGTTCCTTTGTGTCTCCTGTGAGATAGGATGTACCAGTGAGGAGCCATCCCTTAAGGTAGCAATGTCTGCCCTCTCAGCTCCCATCACTGCAAATGTTCCCTCTCTCTGCCTTACTTTCTTCATAGCAACTTAACAATACTTTAGAGCATGCATCTGTCTACAATGTAAACTGCACACACACAAAAAGAGACTTTTTGTTCACTGCTGTCTTCTCAGGGTATGAGATGCTACCTGGCATGCGGCACATACTCAATTTTAACAAGTAAATAATGCCACAGTGTACAATATTCAGAAGCAATATGAATAAGACTGCCCCACATGTGGTCCAGCTGCCATTGCAAAATAATAGGGAGAGGGTGAATTATTCAACAAAGACATCGTTTCCTTTATAGGAGTCTCCCTCCCTTCAATCTGCCTATCACTGAAAAACTTATTCTAATATATCTCCCTATAGTTGTCCTCAGAATACCAAGAAAATGCATTGTAGAAAAGAGATTATTATCCTCATAAACTTGAAAAAAAATTTTGTTCTTGTATCATACCTAGAAATCAACTCTAAATGGATTAAGGCCTTAAGGATGAAAATTTAATCTTAGGATAAAGATAATCTTTAGTCTTTCAGATAAAGAAAACTCTCTTAAGGCAAGAAAGAAATAGCATCATGGAGTGGTGGGTACAACAAAATGGTAAGAGTTTCGTGAGAGCAGAGAAAGAAGTTCAGTAGTGAAGCCCTGACTGGCTTTCACAACAGCCTGGGTTGGATCCCTAGTACCACAAGGGAAAATGAAAAGCAAAGCCAAAATGTGCTCATTCATAGCATATGCCACAAAAGGGGAGATACAGTAGCATCCTGGCAAAAGATACTTACAACTAGGGAACAGAGGATTAGAATCTAGTGTATCTAATGAAAAATCCTTAAATCAAGAGAAAAGACAAGTGAGCAACAGGAAAATATGTATGTGTGGAGGGGGGAGTTAATCCTTACTGGAGATAAAAAACTTGCAATTTAAGCCACAATTAAAAACCATTTTTGTTCTTCAGTTTGGCAAGACTTTTAGAAGTTGGGCAATCTGAAGGGTTGGCAAGGTTGAGCAGCCACACTCTCATCCGCTGCTTGCGGCTGGGCAATTGTAACGTGGTTATGGAACAAATACCCTCTGGGTCAGCAATTTCATTCTTAGGTGGAGATTCTGGAGACGCTGCAGCGAATGTGCAGCTGAAGACATAACAAGGTGAGAGGAGCTTTGCCCACACCACTGACGTGCTGGATACGACGCAGATGCACACCAAGCACGCAGTAGATGTGTACATTTCACCAGATGTACGTCTTGGTGCAGAGATGACTCACAGGGCACAAGTCCACGCAGAGGAACCTAGAGATGCCGAGGGACAGAAGCAAATCACAGAGGACAGCGCGTGGATCTACTTATGTGCAGTTCAGATCCAGGCATATTTGAACTGTAATTTCTTTAGAGATGCAAAGAAGCCATCAGGAAAGGCAATGGGCCGTTGAAAGAAAATGAATGAAGGGGCTCAGCAGGCCCTGCCATTGTCTCCCCTGGCTATGGGAGCTTTTGTGTCTTAAGGACAACTTTTCATTTATTTGTTGCTGAGAGTCATTCGTTTTGTTTGTGAACACTTGAAAATTCAAAACACATTCTCTTCTTGGGTAGTAAAATTCCTTCTCAGAACAAATACATACATACAATGACAAGTTTCAAAATGTGGTTAATTTAAAAGGTAATTTAATTTTCTTTCCTTTTTAATTGGCAAGGCCTCTTCCACAGTGTGGCAAATGCTACACTCATTCTTTATAACTGAACTTTCCAACTAGGGGAGAAGTTGTTCCTTTCAGTTGTATTGACTCAATTAATTCATGGTCCTGTTGTCTAGAGTTCAAAATTACTTTTCTCCCCCTCAATGTTGTAATTGTGTACATTTGCTCATAAAGGAAATTGATGTGATCATGTCTGGCTTAGCAGGAAATTAAACAGATAAGCAGTTAGACCATTCATTACATTCAAGCTTTAGTGGACCAGGCATTCTGTATTGTCTTCCATGTCCTGGTTCAGTCTATTCTCTATAGGTTCTGGATTTCACATTAATATTTTCTAATTAAAGATAGCATTTTACTATGGGGCCCAGCCGACCTCAAGGTCTCCATCCACCTGCTTCAATCTCCCAAGTGCTGGGATTATTTAATGCAATTATCATAAATTATTTTCATATCTTCAAATATTTAAAATACTGAAATAACATTTTAATAAAAATAACATTTTACAACATTTTAATAATAAACAAAACATGTTTTACAAAGCTTAGAGTAGAAACTCGTAAACATTCACTGATTAGATTCTATTAAAAACTGCAGCCAGAAGCTTTCAAATGATAGCAGTAAGAACCCAAAGCATAAACTGTGTGCATTAAAAACTACAAACCTGTAGCCACAGGATAAATTCATAGTCACCAAAGAAAGATACATCTTCTTTCCTGCCTTTGCTTGAAAAGAGAAACATTTTCCAATAATTAATTCAGTAAAGTCATTATTGAAACTGTGTAGCATCCAGGCTGTATAATGTTCCTGCCTTTCAGTTGTATAATGGTGTAGCTGGGTTATTCACACCTCAGTGGATATTGATATAAGTGTACATCACTAATATAACCTGTTGTGTCTTCACCTTAGTGTGTACTTACTATATACAAGCTTGGGGAATTGAAAGCGTTACTCTGCGTGTACATCAAAGATTCTCAAAGGCCTTTGAGGAGCAAAATCATAAAATAGTGTGACCTCCCAACAAGTTGGATCCACTTTCTCTTTGTACCACCTGGCTGTGAGGTTATAATAAGGAATTTTATTTTTTTGAATCTGTTTCCTTATTCTTACAGTTTTTTTCTATTCAATATTCTATGCCAAATCCTTGTGTAGACTTTCCTGTCAACTAAAGGCCAACTCTATTTAGAGTTTTATTGGTACACGTTGGTGTAGGATAGTTTTAAATGAGTAAGGAAGAGGAAAAAGGGAGGTAAAATGGGGTAGCTTCAACTCAGTGGAATTACTGATGTTTAGAAACTGACCTAAAGTTTGTGACTTCCACTTAAATTTTCACTATAAATTTTGCATTTGAGTTTTAAATTATCTGACTTTCTTAGAATTTCTTTTTATCCTTTGCCTATCCAAACAGGCTGTCCTATTTCACCCTAGTATTTTGGAAAACTGAACTTTTTAAGCAGCTGGAAGAAGCTGACTAGAAAACATGAATTTATTTTCATACCAGCCTGTGTCAACGGATTGATAGGCCCTTTCCCAGACTCTGAACAACCAGAAGCCTCTTCACTCCTAACCAGGGGTCTCTTAGCTCTTTGCAAAATGGTGATGTTAACACTGGCTTGCTTTGAGGAGCAAACAGCTTATGTAACCATGAAGCCTGCAGATCACACCAGGGAACCCCGAGGTAAGCTAACCTCTACTCAGTGTGAAGTGTTTACTTTCTTGTTTCTTTTGAGAGGAAATTTCTGAAAATGAAGTAGTGTCTATTAATGATACATTTGCTTTTCTTCCTTCTATGGTTTCAAAGTTTTCTAAGATGGTCTTCCCTTTTTAACTTTCTTAAGGAGTTTTAGAAGAAAGATCAGTGGATTGATGAATTATCTCCTTGGTAGAGCACCATTTACCTCAACAGTTTTCATGGTTCATCGGACAAAACCTTAGGAAGGAGGTAAATTTAAACATGAAAGGCAGTTTCTCTGTGGATAAAAAATTAAAGTGATTTTTTTATTAGATGAGAAGATTTTAGAAATCATTTCTAAGATCAGATGCATTTAAAGGGCATTATTACAGAGTTAATGATAATGCTGTATGAACTGAAATCTGAGCATTCTAAATATATCTAGACTTGATAAGATAATAAGAAAGGAAAGAAAAGAGTCATAAAGCCAAAAGTCTTTCCTTTCCCTTCAGCTTTAACTGACCATGGCTATTAATGGATGAAATAATAAATTATGAAATAGCAGGTTATAAAGAAGTGATGACTGCTTGTATGTTGTACACCATATGGCCCCATTTGCCACTAATATAGGAAATGCCACATACTTGGTAAACATTAGGCATGAATGGCATTTGCTAGCAAGAGTGGACAGAAATCTAGTGTGAAAGCTCAAAGTCCTAGAATGATAAATTTGGGCCCCACGCAGATGAGGCTAATATCATTAGCCATTTCTTGCAAAGGAACTAAATCTTTTCAAATTAAACTCATGATGGATTTTAATCACTTGGCTAATGTTGGTAAATGATTATGCCCCAAGCCATCACGATAATGATCATTATTAGCAAGAATCTGTTTTACAATGTTTCTAATGCTCAGAATTAATCCAGGAGTCAAGAGCCATTAAATCATTTCTCCTGCAGCAGAGTTTTAAGACGTGAACATTTTTCACGCAACTGCCATTTAAAAACAAAAGCTAAGAAGGCAGTGGGAAAATACAAAAGAAAATCAAGCTATTAACTACAGCGCCACCAAGTGACCAACTTCACAATTCCCTGTAAAACTCAAATACATAAAATAGCAAATACAGAAATGAAAGTATTGTGGGACCACAGCAAGAATCTCTGATGGATGATAGTTATTGACCTATAGCGAGATGCTGGTTACTGACCTATAACGAATCTCATAAGTACAAGAGGGTAACACCCCACTCTCTTGGATTATAGCACTTATGTGTAACTGACTCCTCAGAACTAACCTGGTGGGTTCCCAGAAAGCTCCCAAATGTTCAGAACTTGAAACAAATGTAAAGATAAGATCATTTAAACAGCAGCTATCCTGACAGAGATAAGTGGGGGAGTACCTGGGCGATATCCACAGCATTATATGACAGCATCTTTGCACAAAAAGTAAAGTATGAACAGGTATCAGGTTTCTCACACTAATTCCTTGGTCACAAATCCTATGGGGCAATATTATACGCTGGCAAATCTAAATCAGTTAATAAATCAGTCAATCAATCTATTTATCTACCTATCTATCCAACATCACTTTATCATCTGCCTATAATTTATACTAAGAGATTTTTTAAGTAGTGGGAAATTAAAGCATTTTATAATTCTATACAAATAATTTACAGATAACTTTGCCAGCAATGTTTAAACCATTAACTTTTTCATTTGTTTATCTAGTGTATCAGGCATTCCAGCTGTGCCAGGCATAGTGCTGAAGTCTGCGAGTGGCGAGGCATCGTGGGACCTCACATTACTAGGAGCTTGAAACTACTCATGTAAGATGGAAGGAACATAGCTTGAGAAAGAATGAAAACTTAAGACTACTTTCCAAGTGTACATCTGAGCAGTAGGTAGGGCCATTTCATCTGTAGACTACAGTAATGGACCCCACCCTTATGAGCTGTCCCTGAAATACTGTTTTCATTCTTAAGGCCAAGCATCACGAAACTGAAAACCAACCAAGCAACAAAAATGACTAAGGGAGTGACACACTGCGTGACTAATGGGAGAAACTCAAGCGGAGCTAAATTTAAGCCATTGACTTTATGGGCTTAACAAATCAGGTCTAAAAATAGGAGGTAGACAAAGGAGCTGATGCTGTCCCGCAGTATTCAAAGAGATAACCATGGGAGTGAACAGTGGGACGGAGTTAGGTAGAGGAACATTTAGATAATATCAGAAAAAATGCTTCCTGTTGGAGAAAACTGGCAGATTAATCCAATCGCCACCAGGAAATGTTGGGAGCTCTATTTGGTGTTAGTGGAAACCCCAGACTGGAGCTGGAAACGTGTACTCAGGAGCTAAGGAGAGTAACCGGTTTGATGGTGCCTTCAGCCTCCCAGTGTAGTGATCTACACTCTGCCTGTGTAACAGGAGGAATGGAAATCTACCAAGTCAGGGCCAAGAAAAGCAAATATGTTCTTGTGGAATGTGAGGGTGAGGTAGGAATATTTCAAAATTATAAATGGTTCAATTAAACCTCTCTTCCCCTTTCATTTGATGCATCTCTCCATTGGACTGTGTCAGGGGTCGAACAGAGCTACAGTCTAGTTTATTAAACAGAGAACAGGATCTCAGTCTTGTATACCAGTAACCAGAAGTAATTCAAGATACGACTTCCAACACAAAGACTACTGTTGATGCTTACCAGATACAGCAATTTGAGTTATTGGTTCTCTCCCGTCCTGAAATAAGAAAAACACACAGAAAAGATCACCTGGGCTATGTCCACTGACTCTTTGCCCTCACCCTTCATGACATGACTTCTAGGGAATTGGACTTTATCATCCCAGTCAGTGTGCATTGACTTCTAGTCAGGTCACATTGGAAAAGCCTGGTCTCCTATATGCTCCTATATGTTAAAGGGCAGGAAACAAAGGCTCTGTGTTCCTGGAGCTTCCCTGTGGGTACTGGGACAATACACCTCTACTTGGCTGCAGTTCCTGACTTAGGTAATGTGTGTGTTTCTCTCACAGTTTCTGCCTGGTGACTTGGCCTTTGACTCTCACAGTTGATGTGTGACTTCTGGCTTCAGTCATCTGCCTGGCCCTACACCAACAGCTGTACTGCAGTTTTCTTTCTTCTGAGCCTCTGTTGTGACCTTCATGTTGATACATAGAGTTTCTACTGCCAATTTGCACTGACCTATGGGGAAATCAAAGACAAAAAGACTAAAGTTCCTGGCTTAATTTTCTCAGATGACATAGAAATACTTTGTGGTTGTTAGGCTTTGGTTTAAGAATTCGTCGTATGAAAATATATCCATTATTCATTTTTCATTTCAGCTGTATCATCGAATCAACAGTGATAGCTAGGCTTCTGTTACAGATTACAGTTTAAATTGTCCTTGAAGTCATAAATGATTAGTCACTATTAATCACTTTTATAGGTAAAGAAATGTTTTGCTGATATCAACTTATTTAGTGTCTTCTAGGAATCAAAGTACTAGGATTGTTTTGCTTGTTTTACTGCAAATGGTCAGAAATATATGTTCTAGAGTAATCACATAACTATTATGTACATGGTTTACCAAAGTACTATCCACTATAACTTACTATGTATACTATATAATTTTCTTGCATAAGTAAATTATTGTTATTTCTTTTTAAGTACAGTTGGTATCCATATTTTTCCTCTGCCATCATTTAGAAAATCTGATCAACAGACAGGTAAATAGATGATTTTCCCCAACAACTTATAATTAAAGTCCCAAACACTTTCTCCCGTTAGGCAATAGACTGCCTTAAAATACACCTAGGTGTGTGCCTCAGATGAAGCCACATGACTTCAGTAGTAGCTGAAGATACAGAAGATTGCAGTTCTAGGCCATGGTACGTTATAAATCCCAAGGCTCTAATTCGAATTCAGTTCTATGTTGCATTCTAGAAAGATTTTCTGCTATACAAAAAATACTCATTATCCTTATTCAATTCCCATTTTCTCCAAAGAGCAAGTATATAAACACAGCATCTATCTATATGATTGGCTCTATTCTTTGGGGGTAAGTTGCTTTAATTGTCAGAGCAAATGACTAGGAAATGAGAGACAGTAGTATAATCACTTCTCTATCTACACAGGCCTGCTGCTTGCTTTTTCCAGTTTGTGAGATAGGCATCTTTGCCACATGAGTTTTAGAATTCTTCCTAAGCCAACGAATCACATCCAATATATAGACCATAGTTCAGAAGTCAGTCCTAATCACTTAGAGCTTCAAACCCCCAAAGGGAGAATTCTCACTTCTGCTTTATCATGCTAAACTTAAAATAACTGGTTATTCTTTGAAAGCAAAGGATTTGTAAATGCCTATGCCTAAATCTGAATATTAGACATCCTAGCTATTCAGACTCAATTACACCCAGTTTCATTAATAATACCAGATTAAGTCATGTGAAATTGCCATTTTTATTGCTTAAAAAGGTCAAATGTTGGCAGCTTCATAAAGCTTAACTATGTAAAATCAGATATAATAATAAATTTCATTAACCACAGCTATGCGCTGGCCATTCTATTAGACACATATTTTAACTATATATTGGGTTTTTATACAGTCTTGCAAGAGGCATTACTGTTACTCCCAATTATCCAGGAGAAAAATTATGTAATTTCACAAAATAGTCGTGGGTTTTCAGTTGTTTTGAACATGTGCTCTTTTCACCATGCCGTGCTTTCTGTCTTGTCTTTTCTCTTTGTTTTGTTGTTTCTTTCTGCCTGCCTCCCTCCCTCCCTTCCTTCCTTCCTTCCTCCACCCTCTCTCTTTCTCTTTCTCTCTCTTTCTCTCTCCTCTCTCTCTTTCTTTCTTTCTTTCTCTCTCTCTCTCTTTCTTTCTTTCTTTCTTTCTTTCTTTCTTTCTTTCTTTCTTTCTTTCTTTCTTTCTTTCTTTCTTTCTTTCCTTCTCTAACAGAGTATTTGAGATAGGGTTCCTCTGTATAGCCCTGTTTGTCCTAGAACTTGCTCTGTAGACCAGACTGGCCTCAAACTCAGAGGCTGCCTGCCTTTGCTTCCCGAGTGCTGGGATTAAAGGTGTGCTACCATTGCCTGGTCATGTAATTTCTTAAGATGGTTTTGGGGCAAGTTTGCCTTCTCCTTCCCTAGTTTGTGAATGCTGAAACATCTGGAACCTTCATCAAGTGCCATTTTGCTGCCCGCCAGGGTTTTGCCCTGTACTCAATGGTATCTTTACATAGCTTTGCATTTGTATCGCTTTGTTATAAACTGGTGTTAAAATTAAATCTGAATTTGGTTCCTTGTAATTTCTACTTCCAGTTTTGTACCTACAGGCCATTACAGATGGCAGGCTTTCAGAAAAATGAATATAACTATATTTTCCCTTCTTTGGCATCTTTAATTCTTTCTCTTCCTGTATCAAAGAAATTGTTGGTCATCCAGTTGTATTATGTTGTGTAATAAAAAGCAGGATCAGGATGTCCCCTTATGTGCAACATGGTTTTCTGAGTGGCAGTATAGTGGGGAACTAGCCAATGAAAAAGATAGAGAGAGAGCAAGAATTGGGCTTGTGCACATTTTAAAATCAGAATTAAAGCAATGTGCATTGAAATAATATATTCCTGGGTCCTGTCAAGCTTTCTATCTTGGAAAGGGAGCTTGCTTTGCCTACCCTTTAATTAGATTATGGAATTCTAGTAGTTGAGGCATGCAATAAATATAAAAGAAAGATATAAAAATGGAAATCTGTAATTTATAAGCTGTAGTATAAGAAATTCCATTTTGAAATGGTTTTACAAAGATTCTCATAATTAAGAATTAAAATATAACTAGACCTTGAATTGCTACAGCCTTGTAGCTCAGAACTAGAACAAGACATTATTTGATTAAAATGGACAGTGCTATAGTTAATTTTTGTTTTCATGTTAACTTGATTGTGAGCCAAGGAAATTACTGAAACATACCCTTCGATATGTTTGTGAGTTTATTTACAGAGACATGGAAATAGATCATGATGATTCCAACATAATGAATGGCTTAATCCATTGGTGGGTTAAGTTGACTGGAGGAGGTAATGGGATGTGCAAAATGGAACCTAGATGTAGGAACTAGGGAGACATGTCCTTGAGGGCTGTGGTGGTTTCAATATGTGTGGCCCAGGGAGTGGCATGATTAGGAGGTGTGGCCTTGTTGAAGTGGGTGTGGCCTTGTTGGAGGAAGTAGGATGGGCAGAGAGTGCTTCTTTCTAGCTGCCTGAGGATGCCAGTCTTCTCCTGACTGTCATTGGATCAAGATGTAGAACTCTTGGCTCCTTCAGCACCATGTCATGCTTCCTGCCATAATAATAATGGAATGAAACTATGAAACTATAAGCTAGTCCTGGTTAAATGTTGTCCCGTATAAGAGTTGCCATGGTCATGGTGTCTCTTCTCAGCAATGGAAACCCTGACTAAGACAAGGGCTATATCTTGCCCTGGCCCTTCTCATGACTGATATCCTCTACTGTTTTTCCTTCATGGTGTGAGATTCTCTGCTCTCTGCATGAGGTAAACACACCTCTCTCCTACACCCTCTCATTGCTATGATGTTCTGCTCACCACAATCCCAGAAACACTGAACCATGACCCACACCTTCAAAGACAGAGCTAAAGCAAATGTATCCTCCAACAATAAAATTACCACAGAAAGTGACCACATTAGAGATACATCAAAGTATGGAGTTGAGAGGCAGTGAAAGACCAGGCAGAGCTAAGAGTGATGAATCTGATCGTCTTTTGGATGTACAAGGAGTAGCTCAAGATAAGAATATACAGGGATTCCCAGTACAGTGACCAACTGTTAGGTTCTTGAAAACTAATGTACTAGAATAGTAAGAGAAAGAGGTTTAAGAAAAGGCAAGTGACTCTTGTACAAAGGAATAAAATATGGAATTTTTCACACTGCATATGAATGACTATTAGAACTCATCTTTCTTTATAGTGGTATAAAACAATCACGTCCACAACATAACCTGTCTGGTTGATGTTAGCTGTTCTTTGTCATTGACCACCAAAGAATTAGCATTACAAAATATGTATATAATGACAATGGATGAGGCTGTATATGGCCCCATCAGCACAGAGACCCATTTATATGGCAAATACAACTATGTTTGCCTCCAAACTATAACACTGAGATCCTGGTATTGCTCTGTTTCTCAATGAAATCAAACCGCCCTGGCAGATTGGATAGCATGGGCTACTTTTATCGCAGAAAGGCCAATGGTTCATCACCGCTGAGATAATACCTATTTCACATATAGGGTTTTCTTATTCCTACTTCAGTCTCATCTCTGCTATTAAGGGACTACTAATAGATATAGTGTATCCTAAAAGAATATTGCACCCGATCAAGGCTAGCACTTTAGTGGAAGATGTATTGAACTGAATCCATGGTAACGGCAGCCAAGGATCTTGCCATACACCACTAGACTAGACTCATGACCATGGGCTCCACCTCTTGTTCTGAAGGCAGCTAGGAGAAGACTGGCTTCCAGGCAGCTAGGAGGAGGGTATTAAAGCCCACGCCCACAGTGACACACCTACTCCAACAAGGCCACACCTCCTAATAGTGCCTGGGCCAAGCGTATACAAACCGTATGCATTAGATCAGTAATTTGTACATGGTTCTGTGCTTCTCAGTAGATCTGGTTAAAAAAGAAAGAAGACAAATGTGTATGCCAGGGGTGAAAACAAGGTTGGTCCTACATGCCATTTTCACTCAATGAAGCAGTAAGAGAGTTGTGCTCTCCACAGCTATGAGCTCTGTGAAGTTAGACATACTTGCCTCCCCAGACTGTGCTATACATATGTACTATGATTTCAAAGAATACATTTCAAAAACATTACAAAGTACCTTCCAGATAGCTTCTTTTCAGTTCATTTTGTTCTCATGTAGAATAACTCCACAAAGAGTCTACATTGTGCCCAGGCTGTTCTTCCAGCCTCTCCTCCCACATAGGAGCTACCGTCTGCAGGCTTCTTTCTGGCTTGTCTTTCTTTCAGCATCTAAAACAACCATATATGTAAGGAGAAAAGATTGCTCAAATCCTGGTTCTCACACTTCCAGAAAACATGGACAAGTCATTTAAGCCAAGCATCAATGTCATTGCCTCAAAATGGAAGTGATATCTCCCAATGGTGGATATGCTGAATATTTAATAAAATACCAACTATAAACTGTTAGGGGCACTTAAGTATTACTTGTCAATATTTATTGCTTACTGTTCCCATTCAAACAATTCATGTAAACCGTTCCTTTACAAGTCTCGCCCAATTTCACCTGAGAGAGATCAGGCTCCTTTACTTTTTGTTCCTTGGTCTGAATCTGATCCCATTCTCATCTCCACAGCTAAATGGGAACACCCGAGGCTCCACACAATTCTGGTTTTGGTTCCACGGTCTGAATTAGTGTTTCTCTCATTTTAGAAATCTTGCAAATGGAAACTGTCATAAGTGAGTAATTATTTTTGACATATCCAAACCAGTAACCGGAATAATTAAACATAAAAACAAACTGAAAATGATAGTTGTGACAAACAATTATGAAGGTAAAAGCACTTGCTGCCCCTCCCCCCAGGCCTCTCCCTGGAGGGCTCCTTGCACTTGAGAGGTCTGTGCTTGAACACAGAGACAACAGGCTTGGCTGTATAGGTTGCTTTGTCTGGTTACTTTTGAGTGCAAATGGCATGGGTGGCTCTGAGTAGAAATGTTAAAAGATATTGTATAATTCACCATGACCTCTGCCCTCTTTTTGTCATATAGAAGCCAGTGTTTTAAACAAGGCAGGCTCCATCAGTTTGGATCTCCACTGGAGAGGGCCCGTGATGGATACGTAAGAGGGAAGAGGTGTGGTGCTTCATGACTCTTTGAACATAGTTGAGCCCACCTAACCTAACAGATACAATCATGACTTCACAATCTGTTCTCGCACTGGTCAGTGGAAGTATGGGTTTTAGTTCACGATCTGCTGGTATAAGAAAAAGTGTCAGCTTTTATTTCGCATATAGTTACCAGAGTTTTTGCTTTGAAAACCAGATGAAAATTTTCTGCTTTCGCTCTGTCATGCACCTGCTCTCAGGTAATGAATGACCCACAAAGCTACTTCTGGAATGAATGTTGGCAAAGGAAGGAAACTTGAAAATATTAGGGGAAAGGAATGGAAGTGTCATGGAGGAGGAGTCTCGGTGAGGCACAGAAGCTGGTGGGTCAGAAGACAGGAATGTGAAGGGAAATGACATTAGTGGGATATTTCACTTATCAGGAATACTTTTTGTTTATTAAGGCTCTTCTAGAGACACCCTGAAGAGAACTGTAAAACTAGTATTACTATGTTTTGTTTGGATTTTATTTTAAAATATACTTATAGTTTACATTATTTTTATGTCTACAAAATGAATATGGAATTAAAAAGGGGGATGAATAAAGTTTCTTTTTTTTTCTCTACATAGCATCTGGATATCCAAAACATCTGTGCAACTGACAGTCTTTCAACTTTTCATCTGTATGTTTGGCAAAAACTGAGAAAATTTCCCTTTCTAAATCTAATTTTCATTCTTGTGCAGTGCTGTCCTAATAGCATGTTTGTTGATGTTTCTAGTGTCACGCTATTTTATCAAGTAAACTATAGATACTATTTTGGAACAAAACAATAAATTGCTTAATTCCAAAATGCAAGCCAAGATACAAGCTCTGAAAGTTAAAAAACGAACAATTCACATGCTGATTTCTTTCTCCATAACACTATATTTATTTCAGGGGAGACTAGCAATAGAATGCATGAAAGCAACTCCACACTCAGTGGTCCCTATTATGGATGCCTTTTATGTGAGATGAGAGAATTCTGTTCGTCAGCCAGGTGCTGATACAGTCCAATCGCATCTGCATGGATGCCTGCTCGGCACTTAGGGTAAGGGGGCTATGTGATTATACCCTGGAGGTCAGGAACATGGAGACAGGCGTCATAATCACTCTTTGCAACAACTCCAAGGGCTTTCGTTACATGTTTTTCCCTTGTCAACATCTGTCAAGAAGCACATGTCAATTGCCACTCCATCTTTTTTCACAGGTAATAAAGGAGCAGATAGCTCCCAAGTGAACAGTCTTTATCTTCCCCGCAATATGCCCCAGGCATTTGCTTCTGTATCTTACCCTCATAAATTTTTGTCATTATCTCTTTGTAGGGAGGTTGGTAAAGAAAGGGACCTTACCAGAAGAGAAAGGTCTTACCTGCCCTACAGAGAGCATAGGCGAGTGCACAGTTCAAGCTATTGAATGGAAAGAAGGCAGGTAAGCTTTAAAAGGCTGTTTGACTTCCCAGAGATTCATCCCGTCGTAGACCACGAATTACTGATTTTTATTCAGTTTTATTGTTTTATACTTATATTGTTGCATTCTTTTGCTGTGTGTCTTCATATTCACACACACACACACATATACATACACATCACATACATGTCTGTGTGTGCATACCTAAAAGTCCTTTATAAAGTAGTAACTAATTTAAGGCTGCTATCATCCTGTATAGTCAACATTTTATGCCTATGGTGAGGCATATAACTACCTATGCTTCAAAACCAGTATTGATAAGGATAAGATACATTTTAATGTTAATACCTTTTAATACATTTCCTCATGTTGTGATGACCCCCGACTATAAAATTATTTTTGTTGCTACTTCTAACTGCAATTTTGCTACTGTTATGAATTATAATGTAAATATCTGTGTTTTCCAATGGTCTTACATGACCCCTGGAAAAGGTCATTCAATATCCCCAAAGGGGTCATGACCCACAGGCTGAGAAACACTGAGGCACACTGGGGCGATAGAATGTATCAAAGGGGATGCTGAGCCAATTCTAGTCCCACATTTATTTTGCTACACTACAAGATAACACTGCTTTATCACAAACCAGCACCCTGTTCTTTTAAAAGGGCTACAAGGAGATGTCCTAGAAGAAAGAAAACCAGAGAGGGTCTGTGGGCTCTGTAGGGATCTGAGTAAAGCCTTCTTGACCTTTTCAGACGCTTCATCCGAGGCATGAGCTAATAGTGATCAGAACAGAATGCCATCCAGGCAACCTAGAGACTCTTGAGGAATGACCAGTTGTTCTTATCTTAAGTTTTGTATTCTGGGGTTTGTTACACAAAAGGCTGTCTTATGAATTCACTCAAACACTGTCTCAAATGAGCACATAGAGAATCTCAAGTGTAAAAAGAAACCATTGGAGCCGGGAGATTCTGATGCCTTCGGGAGTCAAACAAACCCACGTCTGAATCTTTGCTTTGTCATTTCCTGTTTCTATGACCTCAGGCTACTTGGGCCTTTCTTGAAGTTTAGGAGTTTGATTATTTGAGACAGGGTCTCACTCTGTAGCCCATGCTGTCTTGAACCCATTATGATCTTCTTTCTTCAGCCTCCCAGTACTGGGCTTATATCAATTCCACATGCATTCAGTTTTTTAATATCTTAAATAAAGTGGGCAGTATGTATCAATCTTCAGCATGCCTCTTCATGCAAATTAAGAGCTCAGTGCTAGTTATTATTACAGCAAATCCATCATGGGAGGGTTTGCTGAAGAAGATGGATTTTTATTTGCTTAAAAGTTAATATGCACATCTTTATTCTGTAGTTATGAGAGAGAGGCAGTTCAATTATCCCCAGATTTCCAGATGTGATTCCATTTTTCTCTCATTCCTAGATGGATTATGAATTTGTATTGGCTTACATTAAGAAAAAAAAGTATAGTTGTTTTGTATAACAGTGCCTGAGGCACAGGCTGCGTTGTGTTTCAAAGATTGTATCTTTTCTCTTGGGCATACAAATAGATGTGGATAAAGCTGTAAGATTAGTTTCTGACTGGTAAAGCCTCTGACAAATAGTAAGCACTCCCAGGTCTGGGACCTGTAGAAACCTGTTACCTCCAACATCACAGGTCATCACCTTTTCTGGTTGTCTGGAGTAGACATGCTTTCAAGGTGACCCGTGGGATCTGCACGGGGAAGATCCATAAGTAAAAACCAGAGAGGAAAGAGAAGCTTAACCAGTGCACTGCTCTGTGACCTGACCTGGGAATTACTTCCTCCTTGTGATGTCACTTGTGTCTTATCATTTGCATATGGTAGCATCATTAAAATGGACACAATTTCAGTGGAAATCTGTGGTATTCAGAACCACTTATTTCATTAGTTTTCCACCCACCAGCCACAGTTCTTTTCCAACAAAGAAAAGCTTACCTTTCATTTTATTCTTTAGCCCCTCCCTTACACCAGTGAGTTCTTTTTCCTTTCAACTGGATCTCTATTGAGGCCACCAAACGTGGACTATCTTTCCTTAAGAGTCACAGAGGTTTCCACTCAATGAGCTTCTTCAGCTCCACAGCAGAACTTGCTCCTCCGTCCCTTCCTTACTGCTGTTTCCAAACACAGGCCTGATGCTGAATCAGGATCTCTGGGTGGGAGTAGTCGCTAAGCCTCTTTAAAGTGATGTATAATTTATGAGTGAGTAGAAATAAATTTCTCGTAGCATTAAAAGCATCGTTTATTATTTAATTATACACAAAGAGCCGTGTACTTTACACAGACAACATTTTCGACCTTATCACAAACCTAGGCCATGGGTATTGTTAGAATCTCCACTGTGCAGATGAGAAATTGAGAGTTAGAAAATTTGGCAACTTGGGTAAAGTCACACAAGAACTGTGAAATCTAAATCTAGCCCTTATAATCTTCAGTCCACCCTCCATAGCCGCTCATAGATGTACACTGTCTTTCTCTTGGATGTTTCAAATTACCAACCTCACTATTATGTCTTGACTCCCAGGACTTTTGTATGACATGAAATTGTTGAGAAGCTATTGTCTGTTTAGCTTAGCAAAATCAGCATTGTAAACAAGATCCAATATACCCGGCTTGGGGTACTGCTCAGATCTGATATTCACTTTCATATGCAGGGAATATTTCTATATTGCTTGTGGATGCAGTTGCTATATTCGAACTCACTTGAGAAACTGATGTATAGTTGCTTTGCCTTCAAGGAGCAAAAACTCTCCTAGAAAAAGAAATACCCCACTGAACTTTACCAAACTACAAAGTGGGTTTATAAGCAAAGTAGTGATGACATCCAATCACTTAAAATATACAATTTTCACTAAAGCATGTAAAACGTTAAGACTAGTGTAATGATCTTCATAAAATATGAACAGTCTAAAAAATCCAATAAAGAAAAACTTTATAAAAAGGTCTTTGTTCCTAAGACTAAGACTAGCTAAAATAAAGAGCCAAAAGACCAGTTGCTGCTGAGTTATGGGCACAAGATCAGAGTCCTGTGAACCTACAGGAAACAGCATACTGTCAAGACGGAGGCAGGATGAGTAGGTGCAGGCATCCCAAAATGCCCAGTGTGCTAGTGTACTCTGGTACAGCCCACCGTTGTGCTGGGGAAGGTCCCACACGGGCCCGTGTAACCCCGTATGATCACATTCTCTGATCACTATTGAACATGAGCTGACTTTCATCAAGAATAAACTGGAAGCATACAAAAATGGCTGCTTGAACAGTGTGAAACATGTTGCTAGCTTCTGCCCCTTCGTAGTGTTCTAAGCATGTGTTGTTTGCTTCATCTAAATGGACCATGGCTTTTCATCTCTTGGCTTGATCCAGAACAGACTGTGATGAGCCAAGAGTAACTCCTCTAGTTGTTTGATTGAGGCTTAATTTTAGGATTGTGCCACAAGGGATGCCTTCCATTTAAGAAGCAGGGGGAGGATTTCATCAAGACAAGAAATCTAAAGAGAGAATTCGGGGGTTAAAACTTACCTCTCTGGCTTCATTGGCAGCATGTGAGACCACAGCCAAATGATTAAGTTCCCAATATGTTAGTTTCTTTGTGTGGTTAGCTCTTGGTGTAATAGTGATTTCTTATTTACAGCCTTTCATTCTTAAGGCAAAGTTTGTGTCCATTTATGGGATTTCATCTTCTAAACAAAAATTTCAAGTGTAAAATCAGACAAATGACTCTTTTCTAATGTCTATATTCCAGCTGGGTACTATTTAAACCAGAGCAAAACTCCTGCAAATGAAGCCAGAAGCTGCATAGAAGCTGAGCAAGGATGCAGAAAACCTGCAGCCACACTGCCTTAATTTCCTTTTGCAGTCTTTTCCACACAGAAACCTGGTTCTCAGATTACAGACACCAAACTAGAATGATTTTGAAGGGGAATCTGCTTCCATTTTTTTCCTGTTTCCTGTGTTAAGATTCAGTTCTTGTGGAGTCAAAAGCTCTGTTTGCACAACTGGACGTGGAAGAAACACTGTTCTCAGCTTAATTACTGAACAAGATGGAGTCAGAGTTTCTGGATAGTAAGTCTTTCAGTTCCAAACTGTCCCGAAGGTGGCGCCACATGCCCAGCTTTAGAAAAACCCGACTCTTTCAGGCTTGTGTGTGAAACCGAGCTCCAAACAGGGAAACAGATCTGCAGGGGCTGTCACCTAGAAATAACATTCCTCCGCTAAAGTGTGAAGATTAAACCAATTCACCCAAGGAATGACATATGATTGGATTATTTCTATTTTTTTTCATTTGGTGGACAGTACAGAAAAAGAAATTGCAGAAAATACTTTTTTTGAGTTAAATCAATGCCAGGCTGGCTCCAAGAGTCCCAAGTTATCTCTGACCTTGTTATTTCTGCTGTGTTCAGTGTCAATGGCATGACCATGAGTCAAGTAGAGTGAGCCAGAAACGTGAGTGAAATCCTTGGTCTTTTAACCTCTCCCACCATGATGCCACATCCAGTCAACCTAAATCTCAGGTGTGTCCACACCTCTCCATTACCATAGCTACTAGCACTGCTGCCTGCCCCTGGCCCGCTACCAGATGATGGTGACTGCTCCACTTAAGGCTTCTCTCCAAGGGCTCCCCACTCTCCATCAAGAGTGCCTTTCAAAAATATAGGCCTGATCATTAATGTCCCTGTTGGTAATTCCTGGCTCTGTAGTGCTCTCTGGTAGATCCAAACTCTTATATAACCTACAACACCTTTGCAATAAAGCTGCCCTCCATTTCCTAAGTTTCAAATTGCCACACCATCATCTTGTTCTCTGCCTTAATCATGAGCCTGTTTTTCTTTTTTCTTTTTTTTTATTTTGATACTTTATTTACATTTCCAATGTTTCCCCCTTTCTAGGTCTCCTCTTTGGAAACCCCCTATCCCTTCCCTCTTCCCCATCTCTATGAGGGAATTCCACCTCCCACCCACCCGCCCACCCATCCCCATATTCCCACCTTGACATTTCCCTTTACTGGAGCCTCTAACACCCTCAGGCCCAAGGGCCTCTCCTCTCTCCCTGATGGCCATCGAGGTCATCCTCTGCCACATATGTGGTCCAAACCATGGGTCCATAGATGTGTATTCTTTGGTTGGTGGTCCAAACTCCAGGACGACCGGGGGGGGGGGCTGTTTTTCAAGCCCTGGTGTGTTCAGAGCAAGACTGTGTATTCTTAATGCAACCGGCTCTGCTTTAGCAATAGCTGCAGCTCACTGCTGTCCTACGCAGACAGTACCTAATCTCCACTTACCCGACCCACGATACGATTCCATCTCAACATGAACATGGCTCTTCCCTGTAAGACCTCTTGTATTAGAACCTCAATCTGTGATTTCAAAGGACTCTCTACTTTCCTTTTTAAATAATTATTCCAATGATTATTTGTTATTTTTTCTTCTGATATTATAAATTCTACAGCTATAGAAAATGTTCTTGTATATCTTTTTTTTTTCTTTTTACAATTTTTATTTATTTACTGTCTTAGTTAGGGTTTCTATCACTAAAATGAAACACCATGACCAAAAGCAAGTTGGGGAGGAAAGGGTTTATTAGACTTATACTTCCCTATTATAGTCTATCACTGAAGGAAGCCATGACAGGAACTCAAACAGGGCAGGAACCTGGAGGCAGGGGCTGATGCAGAGGCCATGGAGGGGTGCTGCTTACTGGCTTGCTCCCCATGACTTGTTCAGCCTGATTTCTTATAGAACCCAGGACCACCAGCCTAGGGATAGCACCGCTCATCATGGTCTGGGCTCTCCCCCATTAATCACTAATTAAGAAAAGGCCTTACAGCTGGCTCTTATGGAGCCATTTTCTCATCGGAGGTTCCCTCCTTTCCAATAACTCAGCCTGTGTCAAGTTGACAGAAGATTAGCCAGCACGTCTACACATTATTTGTGTTTATGCTTATGCTTGTGTACTAGTCAGAGGACATGTGCAAGTCAGAGATATTTTAGGGGAATCTGTTTTCTCCTTCTACCCTGTAGGTTCTAGAGATCAAACTTAAGTTATTCGGCTCATGAGCGAATGCCTTTATCCACCAAGGCTTCTCACTGGCCCACAATATTAGTTTTGTTGTGTTTGTTTGTTTTTGCTTTTCAAGACAGGGACTTAATCCTAGCTCAGGCTAGCCTGGCACTGACTAGATTGGTCTAAAACTGCCTTTGACTCCGAAAAAGCTGAGCTTACAGGTGTGGCCCAACATGTCTGGCTGCAATATCTTTACAATGACCTGCATCACCTTAAGGTTCCTGACATTCTTCCTGCACATTTCCCACATCTCCTACTGTTACTTCATTGGTCATTCCTCTAATTGCTTCCTCTAGCTTCTCCCAGAACGTACCAGGCACAGTTCTGCCCAAAGGCCTTTGTCTTGCTAAGTCTCCTTAGAAAGCACCTCCTCCAGCCATCTGAGTGATCCCATCCTCACCGCTTCAAATTCTCCTGCTGATTATCATCTCAGTAGACTTTTTTTCTGACCATCTCATCTATATCTCCCTGTCAAGCTCCCTGCTTATATTTTCCTCCTCAGTTCTTAGGATTATGTAATATTATTTTGTTAACTATTATTGATCCCTTCCACTAGAATGCATGCTCATCAAAACCAGAGCAATATCCCTCTTCACTGATACACTGCGGTCTCTCCAGTAGCACAAAGTATTTCTGTGGAACTCTTACTCTACCCCCAGCCTACTGACATCATAGGCTACTTCTATTGTTTATTTTATATTTTTGTGGGAATAGCACTAAATCATTCAGACTAATAGCTGCAGAGAATTCACATACTCCTGGAAAGTGTTCTCTCTTCTTAACTAATTTCCTGTTTCTAGAACTCATCTGTCTTTGGGGAGTGGGAGAGCAGGAAGTCTTGGAGAAATCAGAACTAAAAATAATTCTCCCATGAAAATACCAAAGCATAAATTCCTGAGCCTCTATAAATTTCTTTTGCTTCCAAAAATAGAATTTCTTGAAAACTAAGAGATTAATTGCTTTGAGGCCACAGCAATGAGTCCTATTTAAAAACATCATCCCTTGGCCAGATCGTAGAGCTATGGTCTTTTAGTATTTGATGAGACACTCAGAAAGACTTGGATTCCCTAATCTTTTGTGTTAAAGCTAGTATGGTTGCCTCTCAGTACATCTAGGTCTATCATCCGGGTGGAAATGTGAGCCCTCCCACGCAAAACCAGGTGTGCAGGCACACAGAGCCTTGTCTCCTAATGTGGGGGCAATAAAGAAGAATGGGTAAATTAGATGGGAATATAAGGCTATGCACCTGAAAGCCTACATTGTCAATACCAGGAAAAACAAGACTCAGACCCACAAAATGTAATGTTCACTCATGACTAATGACTTATCATAAAAATTTGGCTCAACTTTCATTTTCAGAGGTGTAAGATAAGGAAGAATGCATCAAAATCCTTATTTTCAAAGGAGTATCCTACTTCTAATATAATTAAGCACAATAACAATATGGATGTGTAAAATACTTTGCAAGGAAAAACTAAGAATTACCATATATCAGGAGAAGTGAAAGTGAAGTGTTTTATATTTAAATTGTATTCTTTTTAACTAATACGCAAGAAGAAAACATTTGAAGGCACTACTGAATGTCACATGGTGTTTTGTTATTTATATTTATTGTATATTATAGGCATCAGGGAAAACATCTCTAATGTATCTTTTAATTATGAGTTATTTGTGGTGGGAACATTCAAAATACTTTCATTGCTAAAAGAAAAGTGTCCCACTTTATAAAAAGTCTACAAGGAAGGCAGAAACGGTAATATTTAGTTGGAAGTATAAGCACAAGATTGCAAAGGCCAGCTTGTGGAATTTCATTCTTGTACAATGGCACAATTTACCAATGAAAAAGAAGCCATGTGGATTCAGTGGAGAAAAGGAGGCTAAAGCAGTTGCTAATGATGCTACTCTAGCAGAGGTCAGAAGTAGGTGACATTGGCTGCAAACATTCAGGTAAAGATTGAGGAAATAAGAAAGACACTGGGAATCATCAGACATAAACATCTGGAAAGGAGTTCAGCTGGCGAGTAAAGGGAATATAGCCAGCTGTTGGCCACACTGAAATGACAGCAAGCCTACAGGAAAGGAGACATGAAATCAATGTGGGAAATGAAAAAAAGTTTCCAAAAGAATCTTCAGAAGGGTTAGGATGATACCTCATTTGATAAATGTGCTTCTTTGTAGGCACAATGATTAGAGTATATTCCCGGACTCATATAAAAAAGCTATAAGTAGCTGTGTCCAGTTGTAACCCCAGACTAGGAAGACAGGGACAATGGTCATCCAGTCTAGTGTTCTTGAAACATTTCAAACCAGTAAGAGATTCTGTTTAGAAAAAATGAAATAAATAAAAACAAGACACACAAAGGGAAGAATGACACCCAAGGTTGTCTTCTGATTTCACACGCATACACACGCACTCCTACACAGAAAAAGAATGCCCCATGATTGATAGTGATCAGAATAAAAGAGTGAAAGTTCACAAGTAAAATGAAAAATGGCAATGAATGCATAAAAGACAAAGATATGTAATTACCTTTATGTCATAGCACTGATCCTATGACCAGATCAAGTAAATTGCATTTTCAAATATTCTTCATATTTTTAGGAAGAATGGAAAGCAAATAGACTGGAATGGAGCTGTTGGAAGATAAGTGTTCCTTCCTTAAAAGTGGAAATGTCCCTCAGCAGGAGCCCAAATTGTGGGACTTGTTGCAATTGATGTCTGGGAAGTCCACAACCATTCTTATTTGGTCTTAAAAGTGGTTTCCCTATCTCAATGGCAGTGGGGTGTTAATGAGCCCCAGACTTGATCCATGGACAAACTGACTGGAAGAAAGTGATAAATCCCGGGGGGGGGGGGGCATCTGTCTGTATGGTTTCATGTGGAAATAGTCCCCTTGCATTCCTACTCTTCTTTCTTAATCCCACCATAGAACGTACAGTGAAAGACTAAACCATCTACACTGTGTGGAATCCAACAGTATCACCAAATAGCAGTCAACTGTTCTCAAAATATGCTCCACTGAGTGCTATCATCTCTTCAAGTATATTAGGAATTTATGGATTAAAGGAAATTAGTGGGTTTTTTTTTTCTACTGGAGGACATCTGTGAGTCACCCTTACGTGTTTCTGGATGGTATGCTGACGTCACAGCACTCGTGACTCTAACTTTCCCTTCTGGCTTATTTTCTATGAGCAATCTTGCAGTAAGTCATTGTGAGACATGACCCTCTTGGACAGGAGCAGGATTGCTAGAAAACAGATGCAGCTCGCAATCCAAGCCTGAATTTCTTAGCTTCGGGTACAGTACTCCTTTGTTGTCCTCTGCATATCCTTGTGGATCTTCGGAGCCAGGGGAGACATGGTGTATATGTAGGCTAGCTGTTGTACTGTGAGAAAGGTCTTCCTCTCTGATCCAAGAGACTCATGTCTTCTGCTGGCATTTATGAAATGTCAGTAGGCTAGCCTGGTAATTTAGAAATGGAAAAATCCCTGACTCTGACCATTACTACATAATTCCATGGGGTTTTTGTTTTTTGTTTTTTTGGGTTTTTTTTCTCTGTTAAAGTCATCATGACCATCCAAGGGACAGTACTATTGTCCATATTTGTTTGATCAAGCAAATTCATTTTTCTATGTAACAATTAAAAGAACTAGAGGTTTGCAGCAAATGCTTTGGGAAACCCTAGTCTAAGAATACTAGTGCAAATCTGGGTGAAATGTGTGCAGGATTTAGAAAAAACAGCCTTCTCAAAGATACCTTGCTGTGGACTGCTATGCTCCCACCAGTGCTCTAATGGAGTGTATAGGGTGGGCTGTAGGTTAGGGAATATCATCAAACTATCTGGGTATAAGAGACAGAGGAGAAGCACTGTGGAGATGAGCCATCTTTTTCCTGCCTCCCTTCAAATACTTTGGACCAAGGGTTGTGTTGTTAATGAATTGTAAAATGTTTGTTTCATTTATATTTATTAATGTTCTCTTGTTTAAACTCATTGTAAATTTTCATTCTTATCAAGGGAGTAAGTAAAGATTTGAATATTTGGTTTTTTTTTTGTTTTTTTGTTTTTGTTTTTGTTTTTGTTTTTTTGGTTTTGCCCTTGTTGATTGATTGCTTTGCTTGCTTTCAAGACAGGGATTCAGAAGCTCCTGTTGGCTTTGATCTCACTATGTAGCCAAGGATGACTTTGAACATCTGATCCTTTTGCCTCTACTCCTGAGTGCAGAGATTATGGAATGTACCTCTAAGCCTAGTTTTATGTACTACTGGGAAACATGCATTCTAGGCAAGCACCCAGCCAAAGACTTACAGCCCCAGCCCCTGTATGGGTTTACTTTGATGGATTCTCTTGATTTTGTGATCCTGGGAAACAAAAGATAAACTGATGGGCTATCTTGCAAATACCTTCAAAACTAACTCTTGGTTCCTTGAGGACACCTTTGAAGGTGCTAACACAGAGCCAGCAGACTGTGATCTTCAGGGCTGCTTTTCCTTGTCTCACTGGTGGTGTTCTTTTTAAATTATTATTTTGCTGTTGATAAGTGTGTAGTGTGGAAGGATGGTGGTGCTTCCACCATGTGCACTGTGGCGGTCAGAGGACGACTTTACAGAGTTGCTTCTCTCTTCCCACCTTTATATGGGTTTTGGGATCAAAGTCCGGTCACCAACCTTTTGCAATAGCTCTGTCCACCTGGTGATTCATCTCACTGAGGGCCCACTGGTGGTGTTTTGAAATTCACAATTGTCTTATTTTATTGATTCTTTGATTTAAATTGAACACTTGGAGATTTATGGTAGATACGGTCCAACCCTGTTTTCAATTACTATTTCTGCCAAAACAATGCATATTCTCGTGTTCTTACTCGACTCACAACTTTTTAGAAGCTGTTTATCACAGCTACTTAACTTGTACATGATTTTGCTATGTTCTCATCACCATTTGGGAAAAGTTATTCAGAGAGAATGCACTTATATTCTGTTGTTTTTACTCTTAAAAATGGAGGTCATGTGTTCAACCCAGGGCATTGTTCTCTAAAGAGCCTGGGTTTTCCTTAGGAATGAAGTTCTCATCCTTCCTGCATACACTCAAATTTAGACAGAGCAAAGAGTTCCCTTGCCTAATCCAAAGTGAGTGGCACCTCAGACACGTTCCCCACCAGTTAGGTTGTAACAGGAATTAGAGAAATTATTTCATGGCATATAATTAATGTTCATGTTTTATGGACAGATTTAACATAAGTGGTTCTCCTAAGAATGGAGTATTTGTGGCTCACCCAACATTTCTGTCATGTGTGGGGTCATTTTTATCTATAGGAAACCTCTGAGAAGTCCGCAGAAATAACTAATATTTGACTCTTAGGAATGTAATGGATTCTAGCACATTAGGGTGTATGATCCATCCAATAACATAATTCAGTCTCTGATTCCTACACGGAGAAAGTCCAACACAGTAGGGAGCAAATACAGATGCATGGTTAACAGAAGTAAACTTCATTAACAAACTGAGAACAAAGAGAACACACCAGACATTTTCACCCCTCAGTACAGGTGTCCCTTGCCTTTGTCTTCCTGTATTTCACTCCACAATGTTAGTTTTCAGGAGTGCAGCAGTGTTTTCTGACACAGGAGAGCCAGGCACAATTGGGATTGGACCTAAGGTAAGCTATCCATTGAGAAAGGTTTAGAAAAATATGAGCACTATTTGCAAAACTCCAAGTTCTCAGGAGGATGTTGACTGAAAGTCTTTCTTCCAATAGAACAGATGGGTCCAGGCATGTCAGCAGAGAATGGAGACGCAGGTACATTGTCTCATTTTCATTTCTGAGCTCAAGGACTATTATTTCTTAAGAGAGGGAAATGCAGATTTAGTTTGCTCAGAATTCAGAGTTGATAGGAAAATTAGGAGTTGCTCTTCAAATGCCAAGAAGTCACAAAGTATACCAGCTTTTTGTGTCTCATGTTCAGTGTGGGTCAACACATTTAACTACTGTATCCTTCTAGGGATCAAGGCTTCTGGGATGCTCGAAGCCATCATGAAATGTCTTGTTTACAATGCCTTCCGTTGGATTCTGTGTCGGTCCTCTTTGCCTTGACTCTGTTTATTCCTTTCTGAATGTCCCAACTATCATCCTCTGGCCTTCTCAGCCTTGTTGTTGATGCCACACCATACACACTATAGATGTGCCCACCACTCATAACTCCTTGGACCTTGTCAATTTAAGGTATGTTGGAAAGCATTTCCACTGCCTGCATGTGCACCTCACTGCAGAGCCTGCTCTGCCTACATGAAGAAACAGCCCTCCGAGTAACTGATAGAAGTTGAAGTATCCGTTTCTCATCTTCCTCCTCATTAGCAACTGAGAAGTATTCCGTAATGGCACCATGATCTCTCCAGGAGTACAAAACTCCATGCTGCTGAAAATATCATCCATGGAGAGTGGTCTTAAGGAGGCTGATGCTTCTACCTTCTGCTGTCCTTGAGTATGAGGCTGTGACATTTCTACTTCCTTTCTATCAGAGGCCATCAATTGAATTTGGGGAGTTATCTTCAGTAGCCTGTAATAGCATAGCCTTGGTCAACTTTACTTTCCTATGACATTTCTCCACCCCTATGTGTGTTCCCTCGGATAAGCTCCCATCTGACCACTTGCATTTTTGTTTTATGGCCTCTTATGGAAAACAAGTGAAATACAGACCCTGGCTTTCCTTATTAAGTGATTTTGGCCTACCTTTGAATGATGTCATACCGGATATTCAAGCCAGGCACTCCGATAATTTACCAACTCTAAGGTATCTTCCAGGGAAGCCAAGAGCAATGTTGTCTTATTTGTAGTTGAAACAAGTTTATAGTTGCATGGTTTAAATGCAATATTTTATCCTCTTATTAAGCCTTTATCTCTCCAGAAAAATGTATTAATTTGCTAGTGACCACAAATCTGTGTCTCTAAGCCAGAGCTTTCTCTCAAAATTTGAACAGAAAATATTGGTTAGTCTTATTTTCTGGATATATACTGACACCCCTTAAACCTGACATCAACATCTTTTAGCTTAACAATTTTTCTTCTCAGCCTGCTCCATCTCAGGATCCTCTTCATCATTTATCCTACCGCTTAAGTAAGCAAGCAGAGAGCACCTTTTTTTTTTTTTTTTTTTTTTTTGAGGGTTTATTTTTTATTTTTTTATTTTTATTTTTGATACTTTATTTACATTTCCAATGTTTCCCCCTTTCTAGGTCTCCTCTTTGGAAACCACCAATCCCCTCCCCCTCCCCCACCTCTATGAGGGTATTCCACCTCCCACCCACCCACCCATCCACTCCCATATTCCCACCTTGACATTCCCCTTTACTGGGGCCTCTCCTCCCCATGATGGCCAACAAGGCCCTCCTCTGCCAC
>CM052701.1:89805443-89874358 GCA_028551405.1 Uromys caudimaculatus
GAGTCACAGAACTTATAGGTAGTCTCTATATAGTAAGGGAATTTGTTAATGACTTACAGTCTGTAGTCAAACTCCCCAACAATGGTCAGCAGTAGCTGTGAATGAAAACCCGAGGATCTAGCAGTCGCTTAGTCCCACAAGGCTCGCAGGCAAAGAAGATTGAATCTTCCTCCTTCCAATGTCCTTATGTAGATCTCCAGCAGCAGGTGTGGCCCAGATCAGAGGTGTGCGCACCACCACACCTGAAACTTGTGTCTTCCAGACTCAAGATCTAGATCACAGATGAGCCTTCTAATTCTGGATTGTAATTCACTCCAGATATCGTCCAGTTGACAATCAGAAATAGCCACTACAATAGGCTTTCTGAGATAGATAGCTTTGTTGTCTATGCACAAGTGTGCATGTATGGATAACTGTATTTGGAGGCATAGGACAACCTTGACTGTTATTTCCCAAATGAGGTATCTCTTGTGTTATGTTGTTGTTGTTGTTGTTGTTGTTGTTGTTGTTGGTGGTGGTGGTGGTGGTGGTGGTGGTGGTGGTGGTGGTTTTATTTTGAGATGGGGACTCTCCTGGCCTGGGCCTCATTGACCGGGCTAAGCTAGGTTGGCCAGCGAGTCCCAGGCATTTGTCTGTCTCTACCTCCCCAGCATTGGAATTACTAGTACATGCTACTACAGCTGACTTTTTATATAGATACTGTGGATCTAAACTATTATTTTCATTACACAGATGAGGAAACAACTTGTTCAAAGCTACACACATGGGAAAGAGTGGAGCTCAGATGCTCATGCTTCAGTGGTGGGCACTTTACCTATCAAGCCATCACTCAGCCTGATAGACAGCTTGACAGTTGCATGATGGTCTCCATAAAACTGGACTTGAGTATCTCTAGGGAAGGAAACACAAGCTTTCTTTTGTTTGCATTTACATTATGAGTCTGGTATGTGTCATTTGTTAGGTACTCAGATTGAAAAACGCGCTTCCTTGCCGACTGGAAACCTTTCGTTTTTAGAATCTAAGATCAGCAGTGAATTAATGATATCTGATAAAGAGGTGCCAAACACTTCATTTCCCTCCATCTTCTCCCTCATTCAGTTGAAAGCTCCTTCCTTTGTCAGTGCTTAGGGGATGAAAATGTCTAGAAACAAGTGCTGGATTACAATTAAGCAGGATATATTTTTCTAAAAAACTAGCATCTTCTATTTTTAAATTTTGTCATTTTATTGCATGTAATTTTATACATTACTGATCACAGCTTCACCTTCCTTGTCTCCTCTCAGATCCTCCCCATCTACCCAACTCCATACATTGTCTCTCTCTCTCTCAACAAATAAACAGGCCAATAAAAAGAAAGAAGACAGAATAAAACAAAGCAAACAGGGGAAAAATAGAAAGAAAAGGCATGAAAAACATATGCATACTAACACCTCCCCCCACGGCCCATAAAAACACAAACTCAGAATCTATAATGTATAGCAAAAGACAAGTAATGTTTAAAAAATGTTCAAACAAGGCATTATGAGACAAAACATCTCCAAAATTTTTGAGTTTGTTTTTCTTGGCCATCTATCCTATGGAAAAATGTTCTAGGCTCGATACAATTGGGGCCAAAACAATTTTACTTTGTATAGAGGAACAAATTTTAGTAAATTCCTAAACAGTGAGCTTTCTATGAGAAAGGTTAATGCAGAGATATAGAATGATTTATCTGCATTATCTCTTCAAACTGATTATTCTAGTCAATTAAATTAATTGATAATAAAGCCTGGGAAGACACAATGGTGTAAAGTCTTGGTTACCAACTCCTCAAACTTATCTATAGAAAGACACAGCAACTGACTTCCCAGGTCTTTGTCATTTTCAGAATGACCAAAACCATCAAGCTTAAAGGTAGCTTCTAGACACAAGCCTGAAAAATGTTTTACAAACATAATTAGATTCCATCCCATGTAGCAGCTAAAGGGTCAACTTTGGGGTCTAGCTGATCTAGTCTTGGGTCTCACACCTGCACTAAGTATTTAGGAGGCACAGAGCATGTTACTGAACTGGCCTCAGCTGGGTTTTTTTTTTCAACTGTCAAATACAAATCTCCAGAGCTGTCACCTATTTTAAATACTGAACTGATGTGGGTGGCTGTTGCTACATTTCCTATCTTGCAAAGTAGTGATAACTCATGACTGACTTCTTGATTTAATATGTAATTTCTGAGGAGACAAAGAACATTCATCCAAGATAAAATAATTGTGTTATTCATTTTAAATCCATTTGGATACCTTGTACAAAACTGGCTGTAGGTTTAGGGTAATCTTTCTGAATGTTCTGAGCTATGTCTCCTGCCTTGGTTGACCTCCTATATAGCAGTGTGGGACAAATTCCACAATTTATTGCTAGGAAACCTGTGATAACCAATCAACCAATGCTGTATCCGAAGGCAGCACTTCAGTTCAAACATTCTTTCTATAGACAGGAATCTTCCCCACGGCTCTATCACACCCTACTCCCCAATCAAAAGTCTTCTGGGGAAGCAGGCTCTGAGCCTTATCTCCTCACGTATGCTTCACTTCTTTCCATCCTTATTCAGCTTCCTCTTGCTACTAAGGATGATGTCATAACTTAGAGCCTTTCAGGTTTCTTTTGACTAACTAGAAGGCCCCACCCTCACACCCAAGAACAATCCCCAGGCAGATCCATCTCACTTCCATGAAGCTCCGTTTCCTGCACTAATCTAGGCCAGGTGTCTTTATCTTCTACTCTTAACACTCTGGTGCAGTTCGTTTTTCTTTTCTGTACACCCTTCTAGCTGGTCAGCAAAGACTCACTTGTGATGAACCCAATTCAATGAACTGCATAGAAAGCTTTTTTTAAAAAAGTCTATTGTCTGCTTCTATAGTCTTCTGTCATCCCTCTACACACACACACACACACACACACACACACACACACACCTCACAACACAGTGCCTGGCACTCATATAGATTTACAAAAGTGCTTATTACCTAGTTTATTGGTTTGAATGAGAATGGACCCCCATAGGTTCATATTTTTGAATGCTTGGTCTCCAGTTGGTGGACTATTTAGGAAGGATTAGGAGGCATGGCCCTGTTGGAAGAGATGTGTCTCTAGAAGTAGGCTTTGAGGCCTCAAAAGCCCACATCAAGCTCAATCTCCTCTCTCCTCTGAAACCCCTGCTCCTGACTCATGAGTGTGGATCATGATGTAAAGTCCTGACTATTGCTACAGTGGCATGCCTGCCTGCCACCATGCTTCCTGCATTGACGGTATGAACTCATCCTCTGGGACTATAAGCAAGATCCCCAGTAAACACTTTATATTAGTTGCCTTGGTCATCGTGTCTTCTTGTAGCAATAGGATAGTGGCTAAGACAATTAGAAAAGAAACAGCTTCAGAAAGGTGATGGAGAACACACACACACACACACACACACACACACACACACACAAACCACCAGAAAATCAAAACCAAATGCTCACCAAAGCCACCAGCTCCAGCTCTCTATGTAGTTAATATTCTCCAACATTGAAAGAACATGAAAATCTAAGATGATTTTTCTCACCAGACATGATCAGTTTTGTTCATGGAAAGCCCTATGAACCTAGGTATGAATTCAAAGAAGATGGAAAAGGTATATTGGAATTAGCTGGCTTAAGACTATTTTCTCATCTCTCAAATTTTGATCACAATCCCCTTTTAGAGCCTCCAACTCTAAGGTAAATAACTTATAGGCCACAGATGCATGAGTTTTCTCTTTTACCCCCCCACAGCATCTAAAAGAGTCAGGAATAGATAGCTGAGGGAGAACCTAGTTACAGGCTACTCACTTTCACCCCAACCACATTGCCAACAGCCTAAAGACACATCTTAAAAGTAGACAGGGGTGCTGTAGTGGCACAGTGCTACTGGAATGGAGAACTCCACCTCCATCTAGAGAGTAGCTCCCTAATGTCCTTATTCATGTCTGAAGGTCAATATTAAATATTCATTTTTATACTTCATAATTCAAGATAGGAGCATCAGATTATACATTACTCCTCCTCTCCCTCTTTCATCCACTTAAGACACATGGATTTGTGACTACTTTTTGACATACAGTACCTGTAGATAGATAGTCAGGGAGTAGTAAGCACAGGGAGAAGATGAGAGAGAACACCTGAAAGGTCTTGAGGAAAGTGTTGCCAGTGGCAAGAAAGTAAGGGCATGGGGAGGGAGCAGAGCACGGGAGACACATGGGTCTCATTCACCATCTTGGCAACACTGCTATGAGCTGCTTCATCAAATGAAATACCTCCCACTGGGGGGGAAAGGGAGTATGTAGACCTCAAAGCAACCAATGCAGAGGAGGCAACCCCTCATTCCATGCTGAGACGGCAATTGTGGCCAGTTCTCTCTGGGATAGATTTTGGCATCCATATTCTTTCCAGTACTGTTATGTTTTAATTTTTTAGTACTAGCTTGCCTACTCGAGAAGAAGATAAACCAAGGGCTGTGAGTTGTGTCACTGGAGAAGTCTAGAACCTCAGCCCATCTCACAAAGGACCAATATGTTCACAAGATCAAAACAGAGATGTTTATCAATAAGTTGGAACATTATTTTTTAAAAAGCAATCTAATACAATTAGATTCTCTGTTACGACTTTGTTGTGAGCCAAATGACTAAAGTGACTATATTTGTGTTATGTCTGCCTGCCTATAACTATTTGTTTATTATTAGAGCCTAACCTTGTAATCAGATTGCTCTGTTGGGGCCTCAAAGTGGCTTGTCACTGGGTAAAAATAACTTCCTATGGCAGGTGCTCCCAGCAGGTGGCTGCTTGTGGTACCTGCATCAGAAAGGTAGATTCAGTCAGAGATTTAATTTTAATAGGAAATCTGTATTACAGCCGGAGCCACAATTGGGTGATGTGCCAAAATTCATGTCTGCAGTATGATTTATTATGTGAAAATACCACAGAACTAATCAGTGGAGTTACTAATTAATACAAATCTGCATTTTTGCATAAGCAATTAGTGCAAGGAGAGAGCAGTGAAAGAGGAAGTTGGACTCCTTTAATCTCAGTGTCTATTCAAGTGGAAAGACCCACCAGGGCCTAACTCCAAGATCTACATTTGGAATTTTCCCACTTTGATGAGTTAAAGACACAAAAGGTCAAATTATCAATATTTAATTCAAGTGGAAATGCATCTTTTAAAGAAAGAAAGAAGAGAATTTATTTAAAGAAAGTGAAACTCTATGGGTGAATTGTTAAATCAAAAATAATTATGCCTTTCAATGACAATGATATCTGAATAACATCTGATGAAGAGTTTGTTTGCTAATCGTATTTGAAAATAAAAACAGTATGTATATGTTCTGACTAGAGTGGAATCTGCTTTGGAAGAGATTGTGCTTCTCTTCTTTTATTTCCACTTTTCTTTGATCAATCTCAGTCTAACAGGAAGTATGTTGCACATTTCTAAAACAATCATGTTTTGGTTGAAGGTACTTGCTCTTCCCAGAATCACATATCTAATAGACAGTTTTCCAGCATATTCTAGAGTAGTCATGTGTACCAATGCAGTATTTAAATCCTTGTGGTGCATCAAATCTGAGGCAATAATACAATTTTGCTTCTGTAGGTTTATTTCACCCATAATAGAAGTCACTTTTGGTATAAAACAACTGGAGAATTGATTGGATAGTTGTGATAGAGAAGAGTTTAAATCCTTGGTAAAATAGAATCAAAAACATTTCTAGAGGCATTTTATAATCGATATAGAAGCCCAGTGACAAATAGGTGAAAATGCTAGAATAGTGGCTTTTGTTTTTTGGTTTGAAAATTGTTCAGTCATTGTTCCAATTGGTTGAATTTTGCTTAATCTTTCCCAGGTCCACATCAGAATATCTAGGTTTCCAGGAAACTTACTCTGTTAAGGTCGTTAACTAGAAGCAGCAGTGCGAGGCTCTCAGACTAAAGGTGACTAATAATTTAGCAAAAGAAAGACATTAGGAAAAAAAAAACCAACCAACCAAACAAACAAACAAAAAAACAGCGGAAGATTAGATCCACAGAAGTTAAATCTGAGAGTAGTTTCAGGAGCCACTGGGTGGGCGTTGTCCACGGTGCTGATTCTCAGGAAGTTATTTCCCTACTGCTGCCTGGGCTCTAAGCCTGGCAGGTTAGTCTTCTAATCTGCCTTTAGAACCTTGTTTGGCTATTTCCCCATCCTAAGGTGTCAGCTATTGTTAAGGGTATCCTGTGTGCCTGGCTGGCCCTTCACTCCTGCCCTTCACTCCTGAAGCTATACCTAGCTACAATGGATTTTTGACTCTCTCTCTCTCTCTCTCTCTCTCTCTCTCTCTCTCTCTCTCTCCCCCCCCTCTCTCTTTCTCCATTATGGCAAAATCTGGCAAACACGGGGTGCTTGCTGCGACCCCTTTAAACCATAAGCTGTTCCTCACTTCACAAGAAGTGCAACCCTTGGGCATATAGCCACTACCTCCAACATACACAGTACTAATATACACATTTATGCTCTCCGATGTCGAATACACATCAACAACTACGCACATCATCATAGATCCACGATCATACAGTCCCACACGTGATCGTACGTTCACACTTAGATTCACACGCTTGAACACTCAACCACAATCGCACTTTAACACATTTGCACACACAGGCTTTCTGACAACAAACGTGCCTGAGAGCAGCGTCTGCCAAGGTGCTCTGGCAGCGTTTATTTTTATGTTGTTGATTCTGAATGCTGAACGGATTTAAAGGAAGCCCCTTAATTCTGACAGGGAGGCGGAGGTGTATTCTCTCGAGGTCTGTGGGTGTCAGGAGGGGAGCCACTAAGGCCCCAGCGGGATCTAGAGAACGTAAATAATAAATAAAAGGGCCGGGGCAGGCCAAGCTGGGGAAGCCCTGCACTAAATCACTCCCCAAATCACAGCCTCGTCGTCCTCCATCCAATAGCTTTAAGCAATTTGTGGAGTTGGGGGTTGGAATCAATTTTTTTTTCCGTTCTCGCAGGTGCAATATGAATCAATTATCTTAATTAAGATTATGCCGCAAGCCCAGGAGATTTGGGGAGAACGGGTTTTGCGCTCCGGGCGATAGCGAGGCATTTTAATAGCGTCTCTTTTGCTCCTGGCTCTCTCCTGTCGCCTGCCTGTCTAGTCGGGGCAATTCCAGCTTCTGGCCAGGACCCGGGAGTTCAACTGCCTCCCGGAAAAGCAAAGCCGGAGCCACCCCAGTAGTTTTATACGAACTAGCATCCTCTTGCCTTCTAAGGGCCTTGCAGTTACCCGCGCCTAAGAGGGGGCTTTAGTTCTTAGCAGCTGGTTCTAGCGACCCACTGCACCCCAAGGTCTCCAAGAACTCGCAGTGCTGGGTATCAATGGACTCCTGGGGGGTTGAACACGCCCAGGCCAGGCCACCTGACTCCAGGCTCTGTAAGAAGAGGCTTGGGAGACGATCCGAGTCAGTGAGGCAGCCACGGACACACTGGGTCCTTTCATGGAAAGTAAGCATCTGTTTCTGAGAAAAACAGGTCACCACCCGGGACGCTGCAGGCCACGACCCAGCTCTTTATCTTAGCTCTGTGAATGCGCCCCTGCACCACGGCCAGGCCACACTCCTCTGTCTCCTCTCCTCTCTCATCCCTCCCTAGGCCTCTGCTTCCCTGGCTCCAGGACTGAGGCTGTAACGGTCCAGACGCGGGTCCAGTGCCGCGCTGGGGACTAGGGCCCGGCGGGGTGGCAGATTTAGGGCATTGCTCGAGGGCACTGAGTCATGAAAAGCCGCTTTTGTTGCCTGCGCGTGCAGCTCGCGTGCCGCCCGGCTGCCTAGGGAGCCCGGTGGGGCCAAAGTTGGGGGAGTGTGGTCACCCGCCAGGCAAGCAAAGAGAACTGGGAAATAGCCACCGTCCCAGCAGACCCATCAGAGCATAAGGACAAGGCAGCCGGCCGGGGTCATAGGCCCCAGCGCCGGACTCTACCGAGCGTTCCGCGTTCCAGCTGGGTGCAGTTCAGGTGGCCTCGTAGTCTTGCGCCTTCCCCCAACACAAACATACTTTCACAAACCAAAAATACTTAACCCCTATCCTTACTAGGCAGTCACTGCTTCTCCCAGAGCTCAGAGGACACTTGCTGGGAGCCTTGGTGTTTGTGACTCTGACTTGGAATCAGGGCTACATTAGAATGTAGCAAGCATGGGCGCTGGAGAAAGGAGAGAGTTTACTTCAAGTCCCAGGAATATCCAGGTGTGGCTTTTTCCTTTCACAACTTCCTGGGTTATCAGATCCGCTGAGCCATAACTTCCACAGCGCTCCAATAACTCTCCTGTAGCGTTCCCTAAAATGGAGAGGTGAAAGCCAGGATCCGAGTTACACTTCATTGAACCAGGATACGCCAGCTCTTCCTTGAAAGGCCGGTCCCAATAAAATCTGACTCTACTGTGCTTAAACTTCAAGTTTTCTCTGAGGTTCCAGGGATTTAAACTCAACACCCAGAGTAAATGCAAAGACAGTGCTCCTTGCTTGCTCTGCTCTTTGCCAGTTGACAGAACAAAGAAAAAGCAGAACTGCAAGCAGTTCATCTCTAGAATCCTAGAACGATTGGTGCCATGTTTTAGGCCACCAAAAGCTTCCTCAATGCCTTGCTTTTGTTTTCTTTTTTAGATCCGTTCTGGATCTGGAAGGTTACTGTCAATACCTTACACATGCTCCGGATCTCCTTAGAACCCTCTCCCCCTCCTCTTCCCCAGATGTACCCCACTCCAGCCACTCAGCCCTGACACTGTTCGCAAACTCAAGGGCAATTGCCCTTGCATAAGCAATTCAAGTAGGATGCATTCATTGCAAAGGGGTTGAAGAGGGTAGGAACTTAATGAAGAATTAGAAGAGGAACTGGAAAGAGAAAGGAGGCCAACCATTTCTCCTCTGGCACTTTTCTTGGGCTAGAGGGAGGGAGGAGCTTCCTCCTGAAACAAGCCTCGTTCAGATAGAGAAAATAAAGACTCCTTATTTAAGAATAGATAAGGCTCTTCCACAATAAACTTTGCTTGACTCAAAACAGAGAGTCCCCAGAAAGGAAAATGACTCATTGAATTAGGTGTTATTGAAGCTTCTCTTTGAACCTCTTCTAACCCAGGATTCCAAGGCCAGAGATTGAGCACCAGGGGCTCAAGGAAGGCTGTGATTGAGATTGTGGTCTGTGTCAGAGATGAAATTCTAACCTCTGGAGCGAGGGGATTTAATCTTAGCATTCCCTAGACAGGCTAGGTGAGGTCATTCATTACTACAGAAGCATCTGAAGACCAATGGAGCCAAGGTCTTCTGGCAAAAGCTAGCTTTAGCATAAATTCTAGGGGTTAGATTTGAGACTCTTAGTGAAGTCTCCGGGGTAAGCGCAGGTGAAGATCAGGTATACATTTGAAGAGTGCAGGTATAGGGTATAAAATTTCTGACTTGGAATGGATGGGAGAGGATGCTTTAGTCAGGAAGGTTGAGAACTAGTCAAGGCTGTGTTTCCAGATGAGGTCGTTTTTATAAGAAATATATGATTGCCTAGAGAGGTGATGGAGATTAGAAGCCAGCCACCCTTTGGTGGCAATGAGCAAAGCCTCTGCCAAGGGTAAAAGCCGAGAGGTGGGCCTCTCGGAGAAGACAGAGAGTCAAGCTGCACAAGAGACCATTGTCAAGGGAAGGACCCTTCAGCGCACCTCAGTATCCGGATTGTGACTGGTTCACCTCGGTCTCCTTTCCTGCTTTAGGCTTCAGGCTAGGACATAGACTCAATGATCTTTCTTTACCTTTCCCGCTCCCCTCCCGCAAACCCCTCCCCTATGTCCTCTATCTTCTGCTGCCACAAAGGGTTAATCTCTCCTGCTGGTAAAAACAGGTCCGCGGAGTCTCTAACTGGCGACAGATGGGCCACTTTCTTCTGGCCACAAAGGGGCCGGAATGGAGCGCTCCGCGGCATACAAATAGGCAGGTCACGTGGTTCCCGGCTCTTGGCTGGACCGGGAAGACCATATGGCGCATGCCGGGGAGGAAGGAGCAGGGGCGGAGGTACTGTGGGGGTGAGGGGAGTGGTGGTGGAAGGGGGCGGGAGGGGAGTTCTGGGGAGGGGTGAGTGGGGGCGGGAGTCGCTCAGCCTGGACGCGTGCGCGATTGCGGGGCGCAGGGACCTGCTCTTGCTCAGCTCACGGCCCCGCCCGCGCTCAGCATCAGCAACTCGGCTATATAACCCTAGCGCCCGCGCCACCGGGATACGAGGAATTCGCCCACGCAGAAGGCAAGGTGTCCCGAGGCTCCAGGGTTATGAGATCGTCACTATTCAGAACCTTTTAACGACAGGTAATTACGATTCCTATTTTTTACTCTCCCGAGAGTAAAGGCAATAATTGAAGAGCTGTACCTTGGTACTTTGCATGTGCGCATTCGTAGAGTCGGTTGTCCCTATAGTTGAGACCAGTGTCCCTCCTCGTAATTGCCCACAAGTACTCGCATGTAATGAGTCCCAGCACTCAAGTACCCCCTGCAGGCTTTCTAATTACATTTAATTTTTAATAGTATAGAAGCTTTTAGAATGTTTGGGGAGGGGAGTAACTGTAATTATTTGTAAGCAGTTATTTGAAAGCCCCCAAAGCAAACAATCACTTCAAGTTCTCACTTATTCCGGCGAGGAAAAGAGGGGAAAAAAGCACCTGCTGCCCAGAGTTTTATTTGGTGTACAGATATTTAGATGCACCGTGCATGAGAAACTATCTATTTCAGGAGACTGGAGTACATCCGTCCTGGAAAACTGATTGAACTCTGAGATAGCTTAGCTGAAACGTAGGGAGCGGGCGAGAAAAGGAAGGAGATTTTCCTGCTACCTGTTACTGCCCCAGAGGCGGCCAAGTCCCCAGCAGCTTCTGCTGGGGCCAGACATTCAGTTGTTTTACTAAAGGCTTTTTACAGTCCTTATTAGAAGCCGCGCCTTCGCCATTGCCAGTCGCTGACCATTGTAATAACTCCATCTTTTAAAGGGAGGTTTGAGGCGAACTTTGAAAAGCCCCAATAAAGAACGGGCGGCCCTTTCAATGGGCTGTTTATTAGAGAGGAGCCTTTTGCACCTGATCCCCAGCGCGTGGGAGAGCCTCGCCTGGGAGCCAGAGCTTTTGTACAAGGTGGGAATTTAGTGAGGGCGGGGGCGGGCGCGGGTGTGAGGAAAGGAAAGAAAGGCAAGAGAAGGATGGAAGACTTGTGCCCACTTCTGTGGCCAAATGTGTCGTTGATAGGAAAATAATTTGGTGGAAACTACTTTTCCTCTTCTGTGTATTGGCTCTCCCTTCCATATAATCTTCTTAAAAAATCGGGGTCAGTGTTAATAAATTATGTAATGGCTTTTCAATTTATTTAAACTTCTAAGTAGTGGGAAGCCAGAACAGAGATGACTTCAGAATGTTCCATTTCCAAGCTCATCATTTTTGTGAGTTGGGAGTGACTTGGGACACATTTAGAAAAACATGCACTCTGCACTTATTTCCACACAGGGCACCTGGCCAGACAATCAATTGCCCTGCACACAGTTAGACTGATCACTAGGAAAGGCACCCATAGCCACTTATGACAGGCCCAGTGATATCTACTACGCAGCAGCGAGGCACAGACACGCCAGCACGAAGCACTGCGTTTAACTTTTCCTAGAGGCATCCATTTTGCAATGGACTCCTGTGTATTTTCTATGTGTGCACATTTTTTTCTGTAGGATTAGGGAGAGGGAGCTGAAGGCTTATTCAGCTTTTAAATATAGCGCGTGGATTTTTTTTCCCCTTTCTTTCTGCTTGCCTCTCTCCCTGTTGAATACAGGAAGTGGAAACCATGACCAAATCATACAGAGAGAGCGGGCTGATGGGCGAGCCTCAGCCCCAAGGTCCCCCAAGCTGGACAGACGAGTGT
The DNA here is from genome assembly GCA_028551405.1 of Uromys caudimaculatus. NCBI lineage: Eukaryota > Metazoa > Chordata > Mammalia > Rodentia > Muridae > Uromys > Uromys caudimaculatus. Next base: position 89,817,393 of record CM052701.1, read on the forward strand.
CTCAGTTCTCAGGACGAGGAACACGAGGCAGACAAGAAGGAGGACGAACTTGAAGCCATGAATGCTGAGGAGGACTCTCTGAGAAACGGGGGAGAGGAGGAGGATGAAGATGAAGATCTAGAAGAGGAAGAGGAGGAGGAAGAAGAGGAGGATGATCAAAAGCCTAAGAGACGGGGCCCCAAAAAGAAAAAGATGACCAAGGCGCGCCTAGAGCGTTTTAAATTAAGGCGCATGAAGGCCAACGCCCGCGAGCGGAACCGCATGCACGGGCTGAACGCGGCGCTGGACAACCTGCGCAAGGTGGTACCCTGCTACTCCAAGACCCAGAAGCTGTCTAAGATAGAGACACTGCGCTTGGCCAAGAACTACATCTGGGCTCTGTCAGAGATCCTGCGCTCAGGCAAAAGCCCTGATCTGGTCTCTTTCGTACAGACGCTCTGCAAAGGTTTGTCCCAGCCCACTACTAATTTGGTCGCCGGCTGCCTGCAGCTCAATCCCCGGACTTTCTTGCCCGAGCAGAACCCGGATATGCCCCCGCACCTGCCAACCGCCAGCGCTTCCTTCCCGGTGCACCCCTACTCCTACCAGTCCCCTGGACTGCCCAGCCCGCCCTACGGCACCATGGACAGCTCCCATGTCTTCCACGTCAAGCCGCCGCCACACGCCTACAGCGCAGCCCTGGAACCCTTCTTTGAAAGCCCCCTAACTGACTGCACCAGCCCTTCCTTTGACGGACCCCTCAGCCCGCCGCTCAGCATCAATGGCAACTTCTCTTTCAAACACGAACCATCCACCGAGTTTGAAAAAAATTATGCCTTTACCATGCACTACCCTGCAGCGACCCTGGCAGGGCCCCAAAGCCACGGATCAATCTTCTCCTCGGGTGCCACTGCCCCTCGCTGCGAGATCCCCATAGACAATATTATGTCTTTCGATAGCCATTCGCATCATGAGCGAGTCATGAGTGCCCAGCTTAATGCCATCTTTCACGATTAGAGGCACGTCAGTTTCACCATTCCCGGGAAATGAATCCACTGTGCTTACAGTGACTGTCCTGTTTACAGAAGGCAGCCCTTTTGCTAAGATTGCTGCAAAGTGCAAATACTCGAAGCTTCAAGTGATATATGTATTTATTGTCGTTACTGCCTTTGGAAGAAACAGGGAATCAAAGTTCCTGTTCACCTTATGTATTGTTTTCTATAGCTCTTCTATTTTAAAAGTAATAATACAGTAAAGTAAAGAAGTAAATGTGTACCACGAATTTCGTGTAGCTGTATTCAGATCATATTAATTATCTGATCGGGATAAAAAAATCACAAGCAATAATTAGGATCTATGCAATTTTTAAACCAGTAATGGGCCAATTAAAATATATATAAATATATATTTTTCAACCAGCATTTTACTACTTGTGACCTTTCCCATGCTGAATTATTTTGTTGTGATTTTGTACAGAATTTTTAATGACTTTTTATAACGTGGATTTCCTATTTTAAAACCATGCAGCTTCATCAATTTTTATACATATCAGAAAAGTAGAATTATATCTAATTTATACAAAATAATTTAACTAATTTAAACCAGCAGAAAAGTGCTTAGAAAGTTATTGCGTTGCCTTAGCACTTCTTTCTTCTTTAATTGTAAAAAATAAAAAAGAAAAGAAAAAACAAATTGCACAATTTGAGCAATCCATCTCACTTTAAAGTCTTTCCCTCCCTAAAACAGAAACCAGATCCATAACACTCTAGAGGATGAATAAAGAAATGCATTCCTTATCAAAACATATCAATTCATTACTTGCACAAGCTTGTAAATACAGATTATAAATAAATGCCAACACACACTCCTTTAAATCAAAAGCTGCTTGACTATCACATACAATTTGCACTCTTTCTTTTTCATCTTTTCTTTGAATTTCATGATTTTACGGAGTGTCTGAAGCTATTGATGTTTCCGGAAAATATAAATGCATGATTTTATACATAGTCAAAAAAAATGGTGGTTTGTCATCTATTCATGTAATAAATCTGAGCCTAAATTTATTCAGGTTGTTAATGTTGGGATTTATACCTGTGTAGTCAGTTAGTACGGTAGTTTAAATAAAATTCAAACCATCGAATTCATAATTAGAACAATAGCTATCGCATGTGAAAATGCAGTCCAGAATAAGTGCTGTTTGAGACGTGATGCTGGTACTACTGGAATTGACATGTACTGTAATCTTGTTTGTAATCTTGTGTATTATGGTGTAATGCACAATTTAGAAAACTCTCATGCAGTTGCAATAAAAATAGTACTGAAGATCAAAACAATTGTTTCATTTCTTCCAAAAGTGGTTTTTAAAGAATAAAATTGTACTAAGGGGGATTTAGCTTCTGTATTTGCTGAGTTAATGTTAAGCATTAGTAATAAAATATAGAGTGGAGCTTGTCCTATGCTTAATTTGTCCTCTTGCTTAGGGAGTCACTGGCTTCATAGATAACAAACAAACCACACTACTGCCTTATTATTTGGAATATTGGGAGCAGAGTAAGCTGCACAAACCAAAAAAACCCAGGTTTTTCTAAAGGTGAAGAAGTTTCTTTTTTTGCTTGTATGTTTGTCTCTATTTGTTGAAGTGATTGTTAGAAGTTTCTTTATTTTTAAGGTGGATTTACTTAAGTATTAACTAGCAAGTCATAAGCAAATACCTTAGTTTAATTTTTTATACATATTTAAGACATAAACAAAAATTGAATATTTTCTTACAGTTCTGTTACCTGTACATTTCCTGAACTAAATAGCTTTCTTTCAAAACAGTGCTGTCCTCCAAACCATTTATCTGATATTGTAGGAAAATTATTTAATTAATTGAAAGACTCCCAGAAGGTGTAGCATTTTATAATTTTTCTATTAAGTGCTTGGGATGTCTTCACTAATAGTTCCACAAAGGTGCTAAATGAGTTTTCGGTACATAAGTATATACTATTTGTATACTATTTTAGGAATGTATATTGCTCCCCAGTTTCAAATAGTTTGGCTTTTCCTTTCCCATGAGAGATGACTGACAGTCTTGATTTTTATGGAATAGCATTTTGGTAGTTGTTTTCTGGCTCTACTGTGGTGCTCTGAATACTGTCATTAGCTACTGCATTGTTTCTTCTCTGATTCGGATGCCACATTGAATTCCTATCTCCCTTGCAAGTATGTTCCTTTAATCTTCTCGTCAGTGACTTAAGGGTTCCAGAAAGCTGACCTCATTTAGTAAGCTGCTCCAGAAAAACGTGGGTAATCTAATAGACAGGAACAATTAGCCATAGTAATAACATTGCCAACGAGGCCGCATCAAGCTGTGACCGTAGCAGGAAGGGATATTTCAACGTTCAGAAAAATGAGTGTAATTTAAAATCATGTTTTCTGTCAGCCTTTATCACACACAGAAATACATTAAAGCTGGTCCCAACTTTACCCCAAATGCAGCAATCTCTTTCCAAATGAATCAGGGCAGTTATTTTGGAATCAAGCTGTTGCTTCCTATCCTGGATTTTTCTCACCATTGACTTTAGGAGACATAATACTGATAGCAGAATACTTGCAGCCTCCCACACAGGAAACCATAAAGTGAACATTCAGATCTGATCTTATCTGATCTATTAAGCAGCTCAGTTTCACCTGTAATTAAAATTAGACATCTCCATGCAAACCAAAAACTGTTGCTATAGTGAACACAAGAACCGAGGCTGGCGTTTTTAGAATCACAACATGTAAAACGTAAAGCAAAGGAATCTAGACTGTGGGTTTCATTAAAGGTAGAAATGAAGGATGAAGGTTCTGTTTCACTCTTTTTGTTTTTCATTTTGTGTGTGTTTAAAATTACACACGAAAGCAGAGGTATTCTTTCAGTCAGTCAGGGAGTAACTCACATGCCACCATCTTTTATTCAAAGGCAGGCACAGATGTTCCTTCTGCAGGGGAGGTTTTAATTTATGAAAATGATATTGTTTATGCATGAATGAACTGCATGCACTCTGCATAACGCATAGCAGTTCCATCTGATCAGAGAAATACCACCAATCCAGCACCAATGTCAGAAACATATTCTACACATTTACTCACTTAAATGTTTAATGAATATTTGGAAGGCATTTTCAAGCCATAAGAAATCTTTTAAATTATCTCCTTCATTTCTTTTATGAATTGTTAAGCATATTTTAAAGATTATTTTACAGTCTTTATATTTGCTTAATTCTTATGTGAAGCTAATAAAACACCAATTTTTTTTGGTGAAGACCAGTCAGAAAAGAAAAAGAAGAGAGAAAGAGAAAGAGAGACAGAGACAGAGAGACAGGGAGAGATAGAGACACACAGAGAGAGACAAAGAGATGCAGAGAGAGAGACACAGAGACATGCTGACAGCTTTGGACTTATCAAGAAAAATATTTCATATGGTTTGGCTGTGTGGTGCTTGTTAATAGTATTTGAGTTCTGTTTTCTTTTGAGAAATTGATGCTTCCACCACAGACAATACTCACAGCTTTGCAATGTTAAAACACCTGGAAAACTTATTTCCAGAAGTTGGCAGATTATTTCATAGTTGGAGATGAAGTTTGGTTAAATATTTTAACTAGTGTATGATTCCTATAGAATAGAACTACTCCATAAAACTTAAGTTTTATTTATACCAATTTCAATGCTATATGATATCTATATCTATTTTTAACTATTAAAGAGATAATTTTGGGTACCTTTTAATGGAACACCACATATTCTGAGTAACCTACAGAGTTTTAGGTTTATAATATGTTATAGTAAAATGATATTGCAGTCAAATTTTGAGTAGTATAATTTATTGTTTAAAAATATCAGGATGTTTTCCCCATTTGAACATCTATATAAATTCTTACAAAACTGATGCGTCTTCTGCAAGATGCCTAAATTCTGCAATTACTAAAATGATATATGGATCATTAGCTAACAGTATGAGCCAAGCTGTTTTAGTTCTATAATTATATGAGAAATTTAAAGTGAAAATATCTATTAAACAATTAATAAAACTAGGTTTCAAAAGCAGAGCAGTTTTATCCTAATAGAAAATGGAAAAGAACAAAGCTCTTTATGAAATTACACTAAAACCCTCTCTTAAACAGAAGCATCCATAGCATTTTTTTTTTTTTTTTTTTTTTTTGGTTTTTCGAGACAGGGTTTCTCTGTATAGCCCTGGCTGTCCTGGAACTCACTCTGTAGACCAGGCTGGCCTCGAACTCAGAAATCCGCCTGTCTCTGCCTCCCAAGTGCGGGGATTAAAGGCGTGCACCATCACTGCCTGGCTCATCCATAGCCTCTTATTTTATGGGGGAAAAAAAGACCCAAATAAAAAATTCAGTTCAAGTATCCATGAAAAACTAAAAGAGCCAATGTGACATCTTGTGGAACCCCAGGACTGAGGATTCATGTTGTCATTGTAAGAGGCACTCTGGAGTCAGATGAGCAATGATTTGTTTGGTGGCATAATCATTGGCTCCCGGCCAGGCATTGTGTTTCAGTGGACACCATTATCAGGAACCGTTCAGCTAGAAATCTGCACCGTATGCACTCAGAAGTTGAGATCATATGCCTTCCTATGTCAGGAAAATTCTGTGCTGGCAATTGACTCAAGCACTCTCTCCACACACACTAACACTTGGTTCAATGACTCTGATGGAATTAACAATCTAGCCAAGCTAGTGGCCTTGACAAGGCCACAGTCTCTGGGGAAGTCTGAACAAACTGCTAATTTAAAAATACCTTGAAATGCAGAATGCTGTGTTAATGGTGGGCTAAATCTTTAGATACATTAAGTGTGGATTTGGCTACCTACACACTTAGGGAATCTTCCCCCCCCAAAAAAAAAATTTAAAAAGGTTGTGACAGGAACCATTCTATAGATCCCCTGGTTTGGAACAATCCTAAGGGATACATTGAATTAAAATGACATTGAGAAAAGAAAGTAAGAATGTTCATCTGGCATTCAGGAGAAACCGGTGTTATTGCTACAGCTAACCCTGCTGTAGACCTCATGAGAAAGGAAAGCTCATCAGGAAGATGGCCTCTCACAACAGGTCAGTGCCCAACACTTCTTGTTCATTTGTACCTGTACCTGACTTCATCAAAGCTGTCTTGTGTCTTATATTACATGGGACACATTTTCCATATATTACATTATATGGGACATGGCAGGAAACTCCCATGTCTGATATTTGTGTTCAAAACTTTCTTTTAGGTTCTTACTTCCTCAGGCAAACCTCTCTTGATGTTCATCCAATGTACCCAATACCTTCAACAGTACCCAAAGCACTCAATTATTATACCTCCTTTTTGCCATAATTTTCTCTATCTAGTATTATCTCTTTGCTTGTTGTGGTTATTCTAAATCATCTATCTCCTTGTACAGACTATGGGCTTCTCAAGATAGGGACTTTGGATTTTTCACTTGCTGCTGCTATTCTGCTGCTTGGAAACCTAGGGCAGCCTTAGCAAATATTAATTGTCCAAGAGACCAGAATCTGCATCTGATATAGAAGTCTGTTGCCTGAACCATAGTGCTGTAAGTCAATCTGTTGAGAATGGCGTATACCACAAATGAGTCTCACCCTCATGATCATCAATTCCATAAAAGATAATAACTGCAAATCATCTCTTCTGATTCTGTCTGATACCAAATTTCCTCTCCCTGTTGAGAATCAGAAGTCCTGAATAAGCAGTCCTCTTTTCTTTCTTATTTACTGACTGACTCATTTGTTACTACATCATTTAGTTGAATATAACTAGGGACTTGGGTAAACATTACCCAACATTAAAGTATCATACACCGTCTTCAAATCAGCCTTTTTCTTTCACATAATAAGAATTCTCTTGAATTCATGCTATCTTTTTCTCTCCTATTTTTCAGTCTTTAGGGCATCCCTCTTGTTCTGTATTTAGGGCTGTGGAACATTATACTAAGCTATAGTTTCTACTTTAAAATGTTCAGTTTATAAATACAGCACACGACTGCTGTTTCTGTAGTGTTTGTTCGCTCTCAGTGATGTCAGTTAAGGTTACAGTGACGTCAGTGGATCAGTTTCCTAGTGCTAAGGGAACTGGTAATTCCTTTTCTCTGGCGTCCTTAATGATCCTAGGGCTTGTCTGTTCATGGAAGGGAATTATAGGACTATAATCTGCTGCAGGCTTTGAGTACATGACTAAGAATGTTCACACCCAACAGATAAAAGAGAAGATAACAGAGAGGTCAAAACAGAATGGAGACAGCATTACTTGTTAAAAATAACAAAATAGTCTGTATCCCATGTGACTAAATATATATTGATAAATAACAATTAACTAAATGCATATAATTTATGATAAATTCTTAATAGTGACATTTATAACATTTCACTAAAATAAATTTTTAATAAAATAAGGTTGCTTCTATTCACATTTTTAATGTTAACATGAGAATATTTGCTTAGAGGACATCTATTTCAATGTGCTTTAACTCTAAAGTATTAAACAAAGAGATCTTTACTTCCTAATTGACTAGTAGTTCATTTCCGTTGTGAAAAATATTTAATCTCAATAGGGGCTTCTCCTCCACTTTTGATCTTTCAGTTCTGCGATAAAGGCATACAACATGTATATTTATAGTAAGCCTTAATCAGCACCAGAGCTGGACAGATATCCACCCTCTATGCTTTTAGATCTATTTTCCTATGTAACCCCATGTTATAATTTGCCATGTTCCATCTGGACTGCTCTTAGCTTCAGTTGGTCCGCCATGTTTTTATGACTCACCTACCTCGTTTCTTTCTTCTCTCTCCTCCTCATGGTTCTCCTCAGACCCCAAGCCTGGAAACCCAAGACCCGCCCATCTCAATTCTGCCCAGCTATAGGCTATAGGCATCTTTATTCGCCAAACAGGGATAACTTGGGGAGCAAGGTCACATATTATCACTAGGTATTACTTGCAGATTTTCTCATTCTTGGGAGCAACCAGGCCTTGGGAGCCAGTATTTAGTCTTACAATACATAGTGAAAGACCAAACCTCAACACATTTATCTTTACATTTTATTTGTCTAACTACCTATATATTTCTATCTATCCATCTACTTACCTATCTGTCTATATTAGTATGAGGAAATATCATCTTCTCACAGATAATTAGGATGTAAGATGGAACTTGAGATGAAGTCACTCTGACTGAGGTGGGCCACAAGCGATCACTAATGTCCTTATGAAAGGAGAGGATGGACAAACACACAGCACAGAGAGAACAGCCGGTGACTATAAAGAGAGGGATTTGAGAGATGCTGTGATTTAGGGACTATGGGGACCTTGGATCACTGTTAGCAGTGGAAGATGTTATCTTAGGATCCCTAGGAAGTAAGCAACCCTACCAGCCCCTTATGTCAGAGCTGTCATCAGAACCATGCTGTGTGTTGCAATTGTGTAAGACCCTTGGTTTGTGATCCATTATTATAGTAGCCTCATGAAGCTAAAATATACAGTAAAGTTGGCTTCAGATTGATGTTAAAAATATGTTAACTGTAGAAAAGTTAATTTGAACTATATTGAAAATGCTACAAGTAGTCACGTGTTTTAGTTAGTACCAAGTTTGATTCTTGATCAGACTGGCAAATAGTAGCTATATAGTAATTATCTGGATTATATAAAAGTTGTGAGTTTTATTAATATGAATCAGCTTTAAAATATAGCTATATTTGATGGAGGGTGACTTAAAAATCCAGATTTTAAAATATGCCAGATTTTATATAAAGTATCAAATATCAACTATTATCTAAACTTCATGTGAAAATTTTTATTTGTGGGACAGCATGGATTCTCCTAAATGAAGCCTCTGCAGAAATGTCACATTTACATATTTTCACAAACACTCATCTAACACACAATTTTGTAACTTTTAAAAATGCTTTTGGTTCTAATGAATTTAAATGCTACCACTTTTTAAAATTCTGTCTCTGTTTCTGGGTTATTTGGGGTCTTTACTCTGTTTTCATCTTTAAGCTTGAAACTTGGCTTCTGAGACACTGACTCAATTCTGGAGGGCTCTTCATTGGATTACATAGCTGTCCTGATTGCTCTAAATACAAGTTAGTGAGTTGCTGCTGCTATCTCTCCTGCTGCCTCTGCTTCCTCTTCCTCCTCCTCCTCTTCCTCTTCCTCCTCTTTGTCTTGATACTCACTTAGAAAAGTTTGGCTGTTCTGAACACTTAGATTCTTAGTTTTTGGTTTTGTTTTATGTTTGTTTGGGTTTTAGAGACATAGCTTCATTATGTAGTATTGGTTGTCCTAGAATTTGCTTTGTGTAAGAGGCACAAAGGGTTTTTTGTTTGTTTGTTTGTTTGTTTGTTTGTGTTTTTTGCTTTTCCATTTATTTATTTATTTATTTATTTATTTATCTCTTTATTCATTCACTCATCCATTCATTCACTTCACACCCAATCGCAGCCGCCCACCTCCTCCCAGTCTTTCCTCATACAGCCCTTCCTCTCTTCCCCCTTCTCCTCTGAGAAGAAGGAGGTTCCCTCTGGGTACCAACCCGTCCTGGCACCTCAGGTCACTGCAGGACTAGGCACATACTCTCCCACTGAGATCAGACAAGGCATCCCAGTTAGGGGAACAAGATCTACAGGCAGGCAATAGAGCAACCCCTGCTCTAGTTGTTGGGGGACCTCCATGAAGACCAACATTCACATCTTCTATATATATGTAGAGGACCTAGTGCAGGCCATGTATGATCTTTTATTCGTGGTTCAGTCTCTAGGATCCCCCAAGGGTCCAGGTTAGCTGACATTGTTGTTGGCTTTCTTGTGGAGTTCCTATCCCCTCCATGTCCCTCAATTCTTCCTCCAACTCTTTCACAAGAGTTCTTGAGCTCTATCTAATGTTTGTCTGTGGGTCTCTGTACCTGCTTTGGTTAGCTGCTGTGTGGAGCCTCGAAAAGGACAGTTATGCTAGGACTCTGTCTGGCAAGCATAGCAGAATATCAGTAATAGTGTCAGGGATTGCTTCTTTCTAGTTTCCTGCTCTCTTATACTATTGAGGTGAAAATTGTTTTAAGCCCCTGAAAAAATTTAAAATCAAATCACATCCCAACTCTCACCCTTTCTCCTGTTAATGGATAAAGTTGTTAGATTTGGGGGAGCAAAATGTAATATAATAAGACTTCCAGGGGTTTCTGGTAAAGGGAAACACCAATGCCAACGTTAAACATGTTCGGGCATGCCAGACATGCGCTCAATCAATGAGATGGTGATTATTATTGTTACATATCTATACATATTATGTAAAACATATAAATATTATTAGTTGAGCCCATATTGTTGTTTGTGTGCATATGATTCAGAGATGACCATTTTGTATTAGATGATGACCAATCAGGGGTTCATCCTGAGGAGAGGCTAATTGTCCCTTTTTTTTAGCAGTTGCCTCTAGCTCATTGTCTAGGGGTGGGACTCTGAGAGGTACCACCATTTTTATGCCTTTAATTGCCACTTAAAAAACAAAGGTTCCACAGCAGATGTAGAATTAGAAAAACAGTTAGTGTTACATTCTACTTTGTGACTCATTTTTACAAGTTCAGGATGAACTCTTGAATGATGCAAAGCCACATGGAGAGACAGAGGTCTGTCTTCACAAAATTCAGCTACTCCACTGGAACTGCCAGGCCTCGGAGTTCACCATGGATGTTTTGCAGCCAGCCAAATACTAGTGTATTCAATTAACAATCCATGGAGCAGAGCCACATAGCTGGGTCCAGCCAGCTCCCAGAATACAAGAAATAATAAATTGTCATTGTTTTAAGTCAGAATGCTGGTAGAAAATCTCTACATCCTGAAAGAACGGACCACCCAGATGCTGGTTGCCTCCCCAGTTGTTGCCTATCTCTGTGCTGTTGGTTTTTAAAATCAACTTGGATGTATCTGGGAAGACAGACTCTCTATTGAGGACTCACTTCCATTAGTTTGGCCTGTGGACATGTCTGTGGGGCATTTTTTTGATTGTTGATTGATGTGGGTCATCCTACTTCTTGGCAGGTAGTCCTGGGAAGCATAAGAAAAGCAAGTTGATCCAGTTGGTAAGTGTCTTTTCTCCATGTTCTCTGCTTTGGTTCCTGCTGTCCAGGTTTTTGCTCTGAGTTCCTGTCTTGGCTTTCCTCAATGACCAACTGTGATCAGGAAATATAAGACAAATATGTCCTTTTGCTCTCAAACTGCGCTTGGTCATGGTCTTTATGAGAAAACAACCTAAGATAACCCTAACTTCTTTTTTTATATTGGCAGCTCTCTGAAAGCTGAAAAGCTGAAGACATGTTTCCCCCTTCTCCCAGAGCATAGTTCTACTGCCTGATGCTAATTTGAGGTACTTGAGAGGAAATGTGACTGGAGGGATTTTGAAAGATATATTCTTCTCAAAGAGAAAGATGAAGAGGGAAAATCTGCCTTTCTCTCTTCATTCCTTTTCTTGGACACTCTTGTAAAGAACATTTGACTCCACCATACCAGGAACTTTCTTGGAGCCACCCACAGAGTCCCGGCTGCTTTGTAGGGCTAGCAAAGCCATTTCTCTCTCTCTCTCTCTCTCTCTCTCTCTCTCTCTCTCTCTCTCTCTCTCTCTCTCTCTCTTTCTTTCTTCGAGACAGGGTTTCTCTGTGTAGTCCTGGCTGTCTTGGAACTCACTCTGTAGACCAGGCTGGCCTCGAACTCAGAAATCCGCCTGCCTCTGCCTCCCAAGTGCTGGGATTAAAGGCGTGCGCCACCACTGCCCGGTGTCATTTCTTTCTCAATGACATCACATAGGATGAGGTAACGCAGCGACACTCTGACTCAAGACCACTTGAGAAAAATTATCTTTTATGTGAGAAATATAATCTCATAACTTATGCACTATCAGGTGTATAAGTTGTTGGTAAAACACAATGAAGTAAGATTGAAAGGCACCTAGTTCACTACAAACTCCTCTGCCTGTGGGTAATACCTGGGAAGCAAGTAGCTATTTTCAACAGTGAGAAGGGGCACTAATTTTTTTCTCTGTTTCATTTAGTGAAGCAAATGAAGGGAGGTTTGTGATGGGTGGGATTGTAAAATTCTTGCCTGCTGTACCTAATTTAAGATTCTATAGTGCCACATCACTACCCATTACTGTCAGATGCTTCAAACTCTGCTCAGAAGAAACATGTTTGGAAATTTTACTTGTAGTCTATACATTTTAGAACCAACCTTAAAGGGATTTTTAAAACACTTGATGGAAGAGAAAGAGGATCCATCCTCCTCTCTGTTGCTCTGTGCTACTACCCACTGAGATGCTGGATATCACGTTGTGTGAGATGTGTCCTAGAATATAGCTGAGCAATTCATTTTCAAAAGTTCCAATCTGAGGGGGGTGTGGGAACCTGGCATATTCAAAGTGTGATATTCTAACTTGATGGGATTCTAGGATTTTTTTTTTTCATTTTCCTTTTTCTCTGTGATTGTTGTAGGGACAGATGGCCCTCTACCTTATAGGCAGCAGGAGCCACAGTAGCAGGAACATTCTGACATCATCTCCACTCAGCATGGGAAGGAAGCATTCCCTGTGATGCCTTGACAATGGGCCCATAGAGCATCAGGAGTAAGGGAGAGGTGGACACGACCCAAACTGACCTCACTCCAAGTGCATGTGGATGTGCAGAAATAAATGCTGATTTCTATCATAAATATTTCTGTTACTCCTATCTATGAGGCATTGCATATTGAGTAAGATCAGAAATTAAAGTAGAATTTCAATTTTAAACTTAATTTACTCATCAACCCAGTCAACCCAAAATCAACCCAATTTTGAACATTTGTTACTTTAAATATTATCTTTACTATTTGTGTGTGTGTGTGTGTGTGTGTGTGTGTATGTGTGTGTGTGTGTGTGTGTACAGAGGACAACTCTAACGGTCTGTTCACACTTCCCACCCCGTTGAGGCCTTTCACACTTTATTCTGCTACTGCACTGCAGATTCAAGCCTCACTGGCCCACAGGCTTCAGGACAGTTCTCCTGCTTCAGCCTCACATCTCACCCCAAGAATGCTAGGACTACAGACTCATGTACCCGATGCACCTGATCTCACATTTGTTCTGGGAGATCTGAACTCAGGTTGTCACGGTTTTGTATGCAGCAAATACTTGTACCCACTAAGCCATTTCCTCCACCCCAGAAGCATTATTTTAAGCACAAGAGATATATTTATAAGTAAGAAAACTAGGTCATTGAGAGCTAAGGTAGAGATTTAATAGAAGATTATGGAGAAAAGAAAAATGAAAATTTTAAAATTTGGTCTAAGGCCAATGCCCTTAGCTGCCAGCCAGAATGGATTGCTGAAGACACCACACACTACAGACACAAGATTTGAAGAAATTGAGCTGAAACTGACCTGGAAGCCTCTTATTTGAATATTAGCTCTAATAGGTCAGAAGGGTTATGCAAGCTGCCAGGAGAGAGAAGCAATTGATAGTCCTACCTGGCTATAAAGCCCATGAACCACAACAATGCCTGAACCAGCAAGGCATCTCTAAGGGTACAATAGTGGTACTTTTATCTTGGGGATTAACCAACAGATGCCTAATTGTACTTCAGTCTGTGTAGGAGGAGAAAATTCATGCCTGTTGCTGTAAACTCAGCTAATTACCTGTGTCTGGAGAGGTCATAGAGTCTAGAAGAGAACCTGCTACTGCCAGGTTCCCAAACCAGTGCAATTTCTGTTTTCTAAATAACTTATCCTTATACTCACAGATAACTGTAGCTCTCATTCCTTGTCCAAGAAGTTTCTTTTTGCAACCTATAGAAACCATTAGCAGATACACAACTAGTGAAATGCAGAGAATAGGCCTGTTGGGGTGGGCGCACAACTGTTACATTTGTAATTCAACCCCTATAACTAATGCTTAGAAAAATAAAAGGGGGTAGAAACATTAAGAGTCAGAGACACCTGCTGCTAGATAGTATCTCTTGTATCATGGGAAGCTGTACCCATGACATCTCAACAATATGGTAATCTAAATGCCCACATAATGACAACACCAGTTAAAATGCCGAGTTGGACAGGGAACGTTTACATGGTTCCATTCCTTAATGAAGTGTCACGGGTGGTCAGTGCAGGTGACAGGGGGAGACTTAGTTTCCTCTGGGGATGAACTCCCACATAGGTTGTTCAATCCCAACTGATAAACATGTACACATAACTGAAGTACACATACAACAATAAGAATTACAAAAGAGCTCATAAATATGCGAGGGAAAGGGGGACACAAAGGGAACTGTAAGGGGGGAGAGGAATACAGATGTACTGCTCATATATGAAGTCCTCACAAAACTTATTTTCAAAACATCCATTTAAATTCTGCAAAGCAGAAAGCAAAATGGAGACATCACCACTGAGTAGGGCTTTAACATTTAATTAACCAGGCAGATTGTCCTTTTGAAAAAAATGACAGGAAGTCAACTCACAGTCCAGGCAAAGCTGTACCAACCCAGTGTATAGTGCATGTATTGTTTGATGCATAGGCTCATGTGTCTGTCTGCTGGGCCACAGAAGAATTTTAAAGCAAGAAACACTATATAGAAGATGAATGTGAATGTGTTGTCTGAGGACATCTATGCCAGAAGAAGAAAAGAAGGAGGAGGAGGAGGAGGAGGAGGAGGAGGGGGAAGAGGAAGAAGACAAAGAGGAGGAGGAGGAGGAGGGGGAAGAGAAAGAGGAGCAAGAGGAGGAGGAAGAGGAAGAGGAGGAGCAGAAAGAGGAGGAGGAAGAGGAGGAGGAGGAAGAAGAGGAGGAGGAGAAGGATGAGGAGGAGAAGAAGGAGGAGGAAGAGGAAGAGGAGGAGAGGAAAGAGGATGATGAGGAGGAAGAAGAGGAGGAGGAGGAAGAGGAGGAGGAGGAAGAGAAGGAGAAAGAGGAGGAGGAGAAAGAGGAGGAGAAGGAGGAAGAGGAGGAGGAGAAGGAGGAAGAGAAGAGGAAGCAGAAAAGGCAGCTATCTATCCAGATGATTAATTTCACATTGTAGCAAATCAATACTGAGTGCCAGGCAACTCTAAAAGATACCTATGTGCAGATGCCCATTGTCTGTCATTGCAATGACTATTAAGATGTTGAATTCCTATTTTAAGGTTTTCCCCTTTTAGAAAGATTTTTTCTCATACTGATTTCAATTGTCAGCATTGTTTCCACAATTTTTTATGCCCTACATTTATTCTTTGCACCATTTCCAATGCCATAGGTATGCGTCATATGAGGATTCTTAGAGCTTTCTAGTACCTTTTACACACATATTTTTGCAAATTTTACTATATAAAAATGGTTATCACAACTTCGAGTTGGTATGTAATTACTTTCCTTCTACATACAAACATTGAAACCTTGTCAATAAATGCAGAGTTCTCTGTTTTGCAATCTATACATGTGAAAACCTTCTTGAGGTTTCAGTCATTGGGATGGCTGTGCATGTGGTAATGACTTATAGTGTTGTTGTTGTTGTTGTTATTATTATTATTATTATTATTATTATTAGACGAGGAAGGGGCAGGGGCAGTGCACACACCATTGACCTGTTTGCTTTAACCAGTCTCCACCTGCTGAAGTTCCCTTTTCCTCTCAATAGCCTGTCATGACCATGTCCAGAGGTTAGGCATGGCCCCCTGGTTGAAGGATGGGGTCACCCATCGCCAAAATTTTAACCCAGAATTGCTCTTGTCTAAAGGAAATACAGGAGCAAAGAGTGGAGCAGAGACTGAAGGAAAGGACATCCAAAGACTGCTCCACCTGAGGATCCATCCCACATGCAGAGACCAAACTCAGACACTATTGTGGGTACCAACAAGTGCTTGCTGATAGGAGCCTGATACAGCTGTCTCCTGAGAGGCTCTGCCAGATCCTGACCAATACAGATGTGGAGACTCGTAGCCAACCATCAGACTGAGCACAGGGACCCCAATGGAGGAATTAGGGGAAGGACTGAATGAGTTGAAGGGACACTATCTGGCATCAGTGGGAGGAGAGGCCCTTGGTCCTGTGAAGGCTTGATGCCCCAGTGTAGAGGAATGCTAGGGTGGTGAGGTGGGAGTGGGTAGGGGGTTGGGGGAGCACCCTCATAGAAGCAGGGTAAAAGGGGATGGAATAGGGGGTTTGCAGAGGGGAAACTGGGAAAGGGGATAACACTTGAAATATAAATAAATAAAATAAAAAAAATACTTTTAGTCAACAACCACTTTGGGTCAGAACTATAACACCTACTATAGTAATACACATTGTACATTTTACTTTTTGACCTTTTCACCCATAAATAGCATTTTCCAGATCATAATAATTATGGCCATTCAACTAACTGTGCTTAGTATAGCAGTATTTATGCTTGCAATAAACATAGATCATTATTATTTATTTTATTATATAATTAGCCTATGAAATTCTGTCATGCTTTTGTTTATAAAATAAACCCCCTTTAACACACAATTTTATATGTTTATATGTTTTATATCTTATGTTTAACATAACAAACACTTATAAAATTCCTTGGGAATTACACTTCTCGGGTTTTAGACTTTAAGGATTTTGTTCACTGGGATGCTAACATTTGGTGTTTTCTCTTTTGGGATTACAGCCCAAGCTGGGTTCAGATATATAATATACTAATGCATTAAAAATCTCATTTCAGAAGCCTTAAAGCATTCTGAGCATGGCTCTCTTGCTGTGGTTGTACACTGGGTATTCCTTTCCACAACACTGAACTGAAAGAGTGCTAATCCACCAGTCACATGCTTGTTTATATCCAGAAGGATTTGGCTGTGGAAGTCTTAGAAATCTGACTAGAAGACCACAGAAGGCTCTCGAACGTTGACAGAACGTTCTCAGGGCCTGGAGCAATGGCTTAGAGAGTAAAAACACACACTGCTCTTGAAGAGGATTTGAGATTGGTTCCCAGCAATCCTACCCAGTGGTTCACAGTCACCAGCAGCTCCTACTCCTGAGGCCTGAACACCCTCTTCTGCACTCCAATTACACCTGCACTCATACATTCATACACACACAAAATAAAAATAAGAAATAAACCTTAAGAATAGTGTTTTCAGGGAGCTCCTAAATGTGTCCTGAAAACAAAGTGCCCAAGCTTATAGGAGAGGTGAGGTAACTTCAGGGCCACCAGCTACCGAAACAGCCTGCATAGGTCTGGACCACTTCCCAAAGTGTCAGATGGAGACAGATGACTCCACTGCCAACAGAGACACTACAATGGGGAAGGCGACAAGGAGCTCTTCTGGTGGGGACCAACCGCTATGGCTCTGAACTCCAGCCGATGAAAATTCAAGTCTCTGCCATTCCCTTGTTCTCCTCAAATCCATTTGTTTCAGAGTTTGAGATTTTGCTGACAAAGCATAGAGAACTTTTTCTATTAAATCAATATTGACATAATTCATTGGATAATGATTTAAAGAGTGTTCTTAAAGTAGGACTTACAGAACTCCATGTGATATCATTCCAGCCTACCTACTCAGGCTTCACAATCTGTGGTGGTACATGTGTGTGTATATGTGTGTGTGTGTGTGTGTGTGTGTGTGTGTGTGTGTGTGTGTGTGTGTGCACATGCATTTGTGTGTATGTGTCTACCTACTCAGGCTTCACTATCTGTGGTGGTGCATATGCGTGTATATTTGTGTGTGTGAGTCTCTGTGTGTGCACATGCATGTGTGTATATGTGTCTATCTATGTGGATATGTGTGCCACCTCTGTGTGTGTGTGTGTGAGTCTGTGTGGGTGTCTGTGTGGGTGTCTCTGTGTGTGTGTGTTTCAACTGGACACAAGTTGGAATCATCTGGAAAGTAGGAACCTCAGTTGAAGAATTGCTTCCATCAGATAGGCCAGTGGACAAGTCTGGGCATCTTCTTGATTGATGTGAAAAGTTCCAGCGCAGTATGAGGAGTAGTGCCATCCCGGGGCAGGCGGTTCTGGGTTGTATAAAGAAAGTAGCTGAATATGAACCTGGAGAGCAAGATAAACCCTTTCCTCCACAAGTTAGTTTGGACATTGTAGTGGTTTGAGTGATGTGTTCCTGGTAGGTCTTGGCCATTTGCATATGTTGCCCCTGGTTAGTAGCTATCTGCTCCGCTGAAGATTAGGAGTGTGTCCCTATATCTGGGCTTTAAGATTTCAAAACACTGGCACATTTTAAGTTAGGTCTCTTTGCTACATTCAGATGTGAGCTCTCAGCCGCTTTTCCAGCTGCCTGCAGCCTTCTACCTCTGATCTGCCAAGATAGACTCTAACTTGCTGGACCTATCCGCCCCAAATAAACCCTTCTATAACCTGCTCTGACCTTGGTGTTCTCTCACAACAATAGAAAAGTAACAGATATAGCCACGGTGTTTAATACAGAAATAGAAAGCAAACTGGTATGCCGATCAGTTTTTCATGCTTCTGTCCTTGCTGCCCCTCAGTCAAGCCAAGCATCTTGTCTTCCAGGGGCTCGTCTGTGCTGTCTACTCTGCACAGAGCACTTTTTAAGTGAATTGTTGCACAAACCTTCCTATTCTACTGTGCACACTTTTGAACTAGTCAGTGACATTGCCATTGCTGGCTTCTTAAGGAATGCAAGTGAAGACCACTAACCTATTTTAAAAGTGAAGGTTTTGTCTGCTATATTTCATGGCCAAACTCTTAAAATTTGGCCTTCTATCCCTTTTAAGCACTGCCCTTCCCATAGAAATCATGGGTTTTCGGAGTTAGACTTTTAGGATTTTACCATCTGGGATTCTAATCTTTCAGGATTATGATTTTGGAGGATTATAGATTTTATCATTTTTATCACTAAGGGTTTCAACACTTGAATTATAGAATTCAGGAATATGACTTTGGGGTTTATGTCTTTGGGTGCTTATATGGATCACTTATGATGTCACAATTGATCTTGAGGAACTAAGAGGCAAATTTGAGATATTTTAGTCTCATTATTATGAATGTTGAAGGAGCTTGTTAATCATTTTGGATATTTATTGAGCATTTACTAGATACGAGGAGCTATGCTGAATGTAGGGATCGAAATGGTTAACAAGATCACTGTTCTGCCATCAAATAACTCATTTTCGTCACAACAAGGTGATGTCTACTGAGGACTTCTTATACTGCACTCCTGACACAAGCGCATTCAGCGAGGAACCAAGACAATACATGAAGAAGTAAACATACAAGCGTATATAACAGCAACTTCTTTAAAGAAAAACAAAGGAGAGAATTTACAACAGCCTACAGTGAGGTACATCTCAATCCCCAGAACCTGTGAACAGATTATTTCGTACAGTAAAGTTGACTTTGTTAGTAGAATTGAGCTAAGGATTGTTGAGGCAATCCTCATGAAATCACACATTTCTTTGGAACAGGGAGAGAAGGGTAAAGTCCGACAAAGGAAGGAGATCTAGGAATAGAAGCAGAAAGCATGTGAAACCATGGACATGGAAGTTGAAAAAAAAGGCAGAGCCCAGAAACAGAGAGTAGCTCTAGGAGCTGGGGGTCAAAGAAGGTGTTTCCCCAAGAAAAAGGGGAGCTCTATTGACATTTTCATTTTCATTTAGACAGAGTCCCATGTAGCTCAAGCTGGTCTTGAACTCATTATGTGGCCAAGGAAAACCCTTGACCCTCCCTCCTTCGCTTCTCTGCCTGAGGGCTGGCATTACAGGTTTGTTCCATCACTTCTGCTTTTGTGCCTCATGTCTTTGTCTGTGCCAGTGCACAGATGAGGACAGACTAACAGGACTGAGATATGAAGGTAGAACTCACGGGATTTGTAGTGAGCTGAATGAGACACATGAGACCAAGGATACAAGGGTGGTGTGTGAGCTTCTGATGACATTGATTAAAAACCTTCCAGAAGAATATATTTGTGGTAGAAAATCCTTAGTTAGATATATATCTGAGGTTACTGGTCAGATAGATGGAGGTGAGATGTAACTAATTAGAACATAATATCGGAAGTTCAGGACAGTTCTGGAGTTGATGACATCACCTTGAATCCCAGCCACTAAAGGTAAGTGTGCATGTGTGTTTGTGTGTGCATGTGTGTGCATGTATGTATGTATGTGTGTGTATGTGTGTGTGCATGTGTTCTCTCTCTCTCTCTCTGTGGTGGGTATGTGTGTGCATGTATGTGTGCATGTGTGTGTATGTGTGTGTGCATATTCTCTCTCTCTCTCTTTCTCTCTCTCTCTCTCTCTGTGTGTATGTGTGTGTGACAGATCCTAAGGAGCTAGGTCTGGTGGCACAGAACTCTTCAGAACCCCTGAAGGAGACAACTCATTGGAGAGAAAGAGTGGACGCATGGGCCTTATTGTTTCCATCTTCATGGCAAGACAAAGCCAATGTTTGCAACTCCTGGTCTTACTGAAGCTTGATAAATGGCAACCTGCCCCTTTGGAAAGGTCCTAAGAAGTAGCCATGGCCTTGGTCTGTTTGTCTTGGCTCTCAGGGAGTTTTTAAAATGCCAAGGAGCTCGAGTCTGCCTGACAGCTGTGAATACAAGATGTCAACTCTAGAAGTGAACTGTTCCTGGAACCGGCACAGCCCTCACCTACCAGTGACTGCCTGCAAGAGGCTTAGCGGTAACTGGGCTTCTGCTCCTGGAAACACAGCTCCCTGGCTGCAATCAGATCAACCAGAGGCTCTTCCTTGATTGCTGGGGAAGGCAGAGTATTTGCTTTCAGTGCTTTGAATAGGAGAAGTCCTTGATTCCCTGGCCCATTGGAGATTTATGCTTGAAATGATATGTCTACAGCAGTGTGAGTGTTGAGCCCAGAGAAACCCTCCTGTAGCTAGCCTTCCTGACGTAGGGACCAGGACAAGAAGCGAATTGGTTGCCTATGAGATGGATGGAGTCCTTAGGCAATAGTACAGGAAACCCCAGTTTTAAATCATCCTTCAATGCCTGACCCCTCCCACCGCATAGCATTATAAGGACTTCATAAAACCCCCTTTATGTGCCTAGTCTGCAGCAACACTAGGCTCTTGTTTTCGATTGCGATTCTCAGTCTTGGCTAAATCCTGGACTTTCAGAGGGAAATGTTTCTGAAATCTGGACCCCATCCCAGGAGATTGCAAACTAATCATTGAAATGTGGCCAGGACAACTGGATTAAACAGCAACAGCACTCCCAGGTCACTCTATTGCGCAATCATGGTGTAGAACTGCCCCTCCCACCAGGAGGAAGTTAAAGGTGAACTCTGGAGGCCTCCTGCTGCATGATGGTTGTGTTTGGGTGGGAAAGCCCTGGTCTTTGCAGTTTGTCTGCAGCAGCCTCAGATCCAGGCAGAGCTAAGGCTGAAGAGGAGGTATCCAGCGAAAGATAGGTCTCTTGGTGGCTATACTACACTGTGGATGTGCTTGACAGCAATATCAACTTTGTAAGGTGCACACTTGGCTATGCAAATTAGGAGTTTACACATACTCCTGGGTAATCATACAGATGTAGTCATAGAAGTAATGGAGCTCCTTGGGGAATCTCAGAGGAGACTCCTGAGAAGGTAGACAGCCTTGCACACTGAAACTCCTTTGTGTCTCATGGCCAGCAACTTCTGCAGTCACCCAGTAAGTAGATTCTTACTGTTGATCTATCTATCTATCTATCTATCTATCTATCTATCTATCTATCTATCTATCTATTTATTTTTGGACAGTGTCTTACACGTAGTCCTGACTGGCACAGAACTCACTATTTAGCTCTGGCTGGTCTGGAACTCAAGTTCACCTGCCTCTGCCTCCTGAATGCTGAAACTAAAGGTTTGTGCCACCACTCAGAATTTTGGGTACTCTTTAGAGTTTCTCCGACAAGAACCTGCACTTTATTTAACAAGAGACTAGGTGATGCCTAAGCAATCCAATTGGGGGTGATGCCTGGCCAACTCCCGGAGCTCAACCAGGGAACTCATACTAGCAGCAAGGTCCAGAGAGGACACTGACCCTCGGGAAAAGAGAAAGCTCCCGCGGCTCCGCCCTCTCGCCCCGCCTTCCTTCAGGAGTGCACTGTTGCCTTGGCAGCATGGGACAAGGCCCAGGTGGTGGTAGCTGTAGCCACTCTTCCCCCCCCAAAGGTTTCTGGTGGGTACCCAGTTCAGCCCATCACCGCGTCATCATGCTCTGGGGGAGATGCAGGAGCCGGGTGGGTGCTCTGGAGGAGGGGGCGCCTGTCGGGTCCGGGGAGCTCCCAAAGGCAGCTGCTGAACCAGAGAGGGTTCTGCTTTGCAGCATCTTTGAGATCTGGTGGGAGAGCTGCGATGTGGCTGGGCGAGCTGGCCTTGAGGTGGGGACGCATCCAGCCTGAGCTCCTGGCTAGTGAGTGGTGGCCCCTCCATCTTCCCACGCCCCCACACCCTGCAATCGCCACACCCTCCTGCCACAGACACCCCTCTGACCCTCCGCCCCCCAGACTCCTGTAGGGGTTGTGATTGCAAACCAGGAAGTGGCAGTCCACCTTCTATCGGGAACAAGTTTTGAAACCCAATTTTTAATGAATTTCTACAGAATATCACAAGATTTGTGCTTTACTTAAACTTACTGTTTATTGACTTAAAGTTTTTTTTAAATAAGAAAATGCGATGCTGCAATTTGCAGTAGAAATAGCTCAAGTTGTCTTCCATTAGACGTGTCTTGAAGAACAGTGGAATGAGGTTCACAGCCTGTTTTTAATTAGCTACAAGTTTATGAAATTAAAAACAGCTGATTCCTCCCACCTCCAGAGAAAAACCTCCTTGTGCCACGGTTTGTCACAGAATGTCAAAGTCATTGTTTGAAAGTTTCTTGTCCAAACATCTAACTAAATGAAACCATCCAGTCAGGGACCAGCATTAGTGAGACTTATGAATTCCGCCTGAGCCCTATGTGCAGTGCTGTTCACATAAGCAAAGCTACTTTGGGCTTTAAGGGAAATGTTTTCACAACTTTTAAAAACCCAAGGTGAAGTATTTTCCCGAACTATTAAAATTACAAGCGAGGTCCCGGGATGTGGAATCTTTCTGTTAGCCTGTAAGTCAGTCTGACTTGGAGAATATAAATGTTTGTAACTAGAAGCTGGATTAGCCCAAGGAACCAATTTAAGCTACAAGCTGACAGTATTTAGAGACTGCAGTGTGCCCCACCCCCCAGTTCCCGTGTAGGTCAATGTGGCGGCACAAAGACAAATAGTGACAAGAGGAAAGAAATCCTGTTTTATAGTGAGTGGTGATTGAGGAAAAATAGGTTTAATTAGCACTCCTGGTCATAGAACTTGAAAAGCTCTCATGACAGTTTTATTATTCCAAAGTTTGCAAGTATTTAATTTTGCCCTAAGACCCTTTGGTTTTCTTTCCCTCCATACAGAGCACACTAGTTTTCTTTGCAATTCACACCTGGTATTTAAACTAGGAGCCTCAGAAACCAGGCAGTTGGATTTGTAGAGCAGCCCAAGAAGCAGGCATATTACTAAATCCAGCAGGTAAACAGTAGTCATTAGGTGATGGGATGAGCGAAGCACTCTGGTGTTGCATTATTGAGGGATGAGTGACGAGGCATGAGGAATGGGGGCTCCCGAGCAGAGGAGAGACATATCCGAACTAGGAGAACAAGGGGCTGGGATGCGGTACGGGAGGCCATGGCTGTTATTACATGGAAGGTGCCTAGCTTCCCAGGCTGGGGCTGGGGTCGGGAGCTCTCTGGACATTATTGCATGGTGTATATGAGCTGCTATTAGAGCATTAAATTTGAAAACTCCAAGTATCTGAGCAGTTTCATTGAGGAATAAGATACTCCATGACCTTCTCTCACTTGTGCATCTTGAGCATGGCGAGGGAAGACACTAATGTATTTTATGGAGGCCATCACTGCTGGAACCAGGATTACTTGGTGGTCTTGTTGGCAGGGTTAGCAACCCTGACCATAGTGGGGCTCAAGGTTGACTTAGAGGTACAGGTTGAGGGGAGAAGCTTAAATACACCAGTACTTAGTTTGGACCCGTTTTCTTTTAATTAAGGAATGTTTTCAGTTTAGTGTATTAGGTCCTGTTAGGGAAGATATTAATCCTGTGAGCAATTATTCTTTGTAAGCTCTGAGACTTAGCACTCGGGTGTGTTACTGAATGTTTTGCAGAGGCAGCACAAGGACTACAAGACTAGTGTCTTGGCTTGACTCGTAAAGACAGGATTCCAAAGACTGACACTGACCAGGTAGGCACTCATCAGATGTGAAGTAACCAGTATGTTGTGCCATGCTCTGAAGATCCACTGGATGTGGCACTTGTCTCGAAGAAGTTCAGTGTGCTCAGAAGAAAGTGATCTGTTCATGATAGGGGAGATATCATAAAGGTTCGATTAGCTGTTTAAGTTCCAAAAATTTAGGGGGAGAAAAAAGGAAAACTGAGTATAATGGTATTTCATAGGGCCTTGCAATATTGTTAGAAACTGAGATGTTAGATGAGGGCCTGGGGTGTAGCTCAGTGGTAGAGTTTATGGCTAATTGCCTGGGAAGTGTGGAGTCCTGAGTTTGGTTTCCATGCCCCTCTGAAGGCCCAATTCTCCCTTCTGTCTTTAGCCTTAGGGTCTCTTGGTATTTCTTGGCTTGTGGTTACATAACTCTGTATCTTCACATGGACTCACATTGTCTCCGTGTGTTCCCTCCCCTCCTTGTAAAGTCAGTGTTCACTGTAGTCAGTAGCCACTCTGAGTCTAGAGTAACCTTCCTGCTGAATTACAACGGCAGGCAATTTCCCAATACGTTTCTTTTCAAGGTTCCAATAGGATGTGAATTTGGGGGAGACAGGTCATCTCACCAAATTTATGATGGGGAGTTGGAAAGGCAGTTTGGGTTGAAGGCTTGAATGAAGACCAGAAAATGAAAGGCTATTTCCTGGGGTTGTAACTGATGAGCCTGAGTCAGGATTGTACTAGAATATTCCAAAAGTAACAGAGGCCTGATGACAAGAAACTCAGGGTTAATTCAGTAGAAATTGCTCCACAGCATCTCTATGACAAGCCCTCTCAATAAGGACAGCCTGTTGAATCCTTATAGAAACTGCCCGCCTTCCATGCCTCTGCTATGGTAATGGCTTTGACTTTCATTCCCTTCCAGTTGTGCCCACCTGTGGCTGCAACACAGATGTTTGCCATCTCCCAAGTCTATGTTTAGGCTCAGGAAGGATGCCGCCTCCTCCTCTGTAGACATTAGTCTTCTTTCTCTCAAGCTGTTTTTCTTAAGCACGGTGAAGTGCTCAGGGCTTGCCCTTCCTGATAGTCCATGGTCTGGATCTCTGACCATTCCCTCTCCCTTCTCAATTTGCATGCCTCCTTCTTAATCTGTCTGATGAGCTTTCGGATAAATGGTGTCTCACGTTTCCTCCCATGTGTCACCTCTGAATTTTTCCTCAATTCTGGGAGGCCCGCCATTATCTTCCTCTGTGCTGAAGGTGCCCAGGAAAAGGTTCAAAGCAGCATTCTGATTAATCAATTAAATGGGAAATGCCAGTCTTTCCCTTTATGGAGTTCTCCTTCCTGTGACATGACTCAATTTCATTGGCTTGATGCCAATAGCACCTAGATTTTCAGTCTCCCATGGGACTTCATTCTACATGCTTGTAAATTTTGGTGTTCCCAAGGAGTCTTGTCTATTGTGACTACATATGCTTTCCAGACAGTGTAGGCAACTGCCAAGTATATCCACACAGCCTTACTAATTGCCTAAAAGTCACTTTGTAACTATCATTGATATTTGATCAATCAACTGCTAATGATTTAGAGTACTCATATATTGGAGTCAGGACTATGCATAGCTTCAGACATATGCTGATGGATAAGAGGGGTTACTGCATTTCCGAAGATCAGATAAGATGTGTTGGGACTAGTAATAAACCAGCAGGTGATGCTATGCTTGGGCTCCATGGGCACACTGAGGGAGCAGGCCTGAGTTTAAAGATGAAGACATTAGGCAGGATCTTTGGCCTTTGCCTTAGCCTGACTCATTTCTTCCCCCAACCCTTCAGGGAAGGAGGTTAGAATTCACTTCCCTCAGCTTCCTCTTTTGTATTCAAGGCCAATAAGCCATAGGCAAGGGTAAGGAGAGCATTGCTATCGTGCACAGGTAGTGGCTTCAGAGCACAGTGCAAGTAAACAGTGATGGAGGAAGGAAGACAGCCAGAATATGTCTTTGGCTTACTCTCTGCTCCAGCACGTACCAGCCACAAGGAGAGCATTTACTGAATGAGCATGCCATGACAGATTGCTGGCCTCGTGAGCTTCGGTTTCACCTAGTGCCTGGTACCATGATGAGCACTGCTAAGTATCGGCTCATCCCCTGTAGGAGGATCACCTCCTTTCTCCACTTTAAGATCCAGAATTCTTTATAAAAATGTTCTTAGGGGCATCTCCAATATAACCCACATTAAAGTGAACAGTTCTTGGTCAGAGTGAGTGAGTCTGTCTCCTTGGCTTCTCCTTTGCCTATTGGGACCACATTTGTCTCCTTTGCCTATTGGGACCACATTTGTTTCTTTGAAAACCTACTAAGTAGTAGGGACTGGACTGAGAGACACATCAGCTACCATGGCATGAGGTCTCCATGATGTACATCTGTCTGCCTCTTCGTCCTTATTTCCCAGTGCATTCCTCAAATTGCACCACCTTGTGATAGACAGTATGGCAGAAATAGAATCCCACGGACTGTGATTTCTCTGTGACTCCTGCCACCCAGAATTGGCTTCCTCTTCTCTTTTTTCAATGCTTCCATGTTTACACTCATTAAAACTAATGAAGATTCATTTTAGATTTGTTTCCCTCATTCTTTTTAGGCATTTGGGGCTCATATATGGAGACAGGAATCAGTTTTCCATTCTCATTGGAGGACAAGGTCCTTGTATGTCTTTAACTTTATATTGTTCCCGGATTTCTAATATAAGAGTTAGCATTGCCTCATTACTTTGCTGTGAGGGTCTAGCAGGGAGTTCCTGTTTTGCTCAGCTCCAGGGTCATAAAGACCAGGAGTCTGGCACTGTCATAAACTATACGAACCATACGGCATTATCCAGTTCAGAGAATGATTTCTTTTATTGCCGCAATAGTCCTTGATGATCTTCTGATTAGGACTAAAAATTGTGCCCACTTTACTTGTGGATCTTACATGGGCTTAGTCACACTGATGAAAGGTAGTTGTCAAAGTAGCTGTCTGTGACCGAGAAGGGAACAGTATTCTAAAGATACTAGAATAGAATCAGATGAGATTTCTGAGTCCAAATGGGTTGGGTATAAGGTGCCAAGATTCACAGGGAAGCTCATAATCTTGGGCAGACACAACTGACATTTGCTTGTTTCTTTTAACTTTTATTGAATTTGTTATTTGACAATTTCATATATGTATAATGTACATTCTGATTATTGTAATCTCTTCTAAAGTCTCTCATCCCTAGTAACACCCCCTTCTCTATATAATTCAAACAATAAATATTTGAGTCCTGTGGAATTTTGCCAGGATCATCTGTGTGATTATGAATTTAAATCTATCCACTGAAGCCTAGTGGGCTTCTCAGTGTGTACACAATTGACGAAAGTGACTTCTCCCTTAGAAACCATCAGTAGCCAATAGCTTATTGTGGAAGGATAAGGCCCTACGGGCCTCTCCTTGATCCATTATGTTGATAGGCCCAATCTTGTGTAGATCTGGTCCACACAGCCAGAATTGTTAAAATTCACCTGTTTTATACTATGACTATTAGTCTGTGCTTTTGCCAACTCAGGTGTCTCCAGAGTTCAATATTTTCAACAGTAATGGTTGTCTGTATAGCATTATTTTCTGTTTCAACCAATGGCATACTTCTAGAAACATGGGTTGGTCAAATGGTGATCTTTAATTTGGAGTGTTATATTAAAGTAGAAGGCACAAGATTTTGTACATCTTAATCACAAAGATATTTTACTGTGTTGTGTGATCAGGTGTTATTTCTTTCCCATAAAACAAAAGCAAGATAGAGAAAGCAAGGGGTGGAAGGTGTTGGGTTAGGTCCAGTTTAGTCATATTTCACTTACACATGTTGTATTTAGGGATGGATCTCAGGGGCATGTATCAATAGCCCCCAGTGCTTCTCATGCTGGGGACATGTACCCTCTGTTCTTTCTCATTGCTCTGAAGTGAGGGCTCTGGCTGAACAGAAAAGCATGATGCACACCTGAGCAGATATATGATCTTCTAAAATGAAAATTTCAAAGGCAAATCTCACCATTGGTCTGTGAAGGTCACTCTGGTTTCCATTACCAATGGGGATTATGATTCACCAAGTTAACTTCATAATTCACTAAAAATCAACAACTTGGAATGGGAAACTCTGTTATTGGAACCCCTACACTTCTGGCACCTGTTTGCATATATATGGTTTAGAGCATATTTCAGGCATAGGCATGGAAGGCTCTTAGGGCTTACCTCTGGGACCTGCAAGTGTGTGAGTAACTTAGATAAGTCAGCAAACCTGGATGGGCCACAGTTTATTCAGCTGCAGAAAGAAGGATTTGTATTATAGCAAAGTTTCTATAGAGCATCAGTTCCGATCACCTGTAAAGCTGTAATTTAAAGAATAGAAACCAGGACATTCTTTGTCCAACGGAAAAAATCTGAATAGGCTTTGATTGGTCAGGGGATTCAGCATTTTGGTGTATATGGAGAAGTGCTCTTGTTTCTTGGCAGGAACTTTAAAATGTAACGAATTTCTCATTAGAAGAACCATGTGGGAAGAGGGGTTTCCTTCAGTTCTCCAGCACTAGGGCATGATGGAAAACGGGTAGGGCCTTCTTCACAGGCCTTGTCTACTTGTTAGCAGATTTCTCACGATGGACAGAAGCAAGTTCTCATCGCACCTTAACTTTGTTTTATTTTATGTTTATGTGATCTTTACCAAACTTCTGAGCAGACTCTGTAATCTTACTAAAATATTATGTTTCAAACACTTTTATATAAAGTGAGGATTTCAATTTTTAATTATGATTTCCAACTCTATTTTCACATATTTACTACCTCGACACATTTTAAAGTTGTTTTCTTAAAAACATAATTAATTTCTCACCATAGCTCTGAGCTCAGAGAATTAGATCAGTGACCAGAAAAATCTAAGAAAGCCTGGCTTCAGGGAGAGTCTTGAAAGTGTCTCTTGTTACAAAGCAAAATGATTTTCTCTGTCTTTAAGTTGATTCAAACACATTTACTTACTGGAAGTTTAGCAAAAAGAAAGGTAATGTAAAACAATGTGAAAATGAGAAAAAGAAATGATTTTTTTTAAAATGGGAGTTGGAGACTTAGCTGGGCAGGGCTTATTCTAAGTATTAATCTGCCTAAGCTGTTTGGGAACAGATGTAAGTGAAACAGATACCCAGAGCTCTGCCTTACATCCAAACTGAGACATCTGTCAGAGGGCTGTGTGGTCACGAATAATGGAAGGCGGGGCTAACCCCTCAAATGACCTATTCCTCCTGTGAGTTAGGGAGGCAGTAATTAGTAAGACATGGTGCTTTGAATTGTCACTCTGCACACTAATAAGAAAGTGTCTCAGCGTGGTATGTTCCAAAGTTACCAAACTTGAAGGGATTCTTAAGAGACACATATAAAGATTCAACTTTATGTAGTAACTGTTTCGATCTGGTAATAAACTTTTAAAAGTGGCTATTTATCATGTGAAAATTTCCCAAGACTTTTGTTTTATATTAAGACAAATTGGTCTCCATCATAACAAAACAAAGAAAATCACAACATAAAATAAATATAGAGTGACATCTCTCTCGTAGGACTGCCAGTCAGACCTTGAGGGATTCTGCATTTGAAACTGGCCAATAAAGGTCCCATGTTCTGCCTATGGCTATTTGAACAACAGAGATCTGGCTAGTATTACAGAGGAACAAGTTTTGAAATAGGATTGAATTTTAATGTATATAAGTCTAACATATGCAAAAGGCTGGTGGGAACTTCATTAGACAGTGCTGTAATAACACAGAGTGGGAATGTCCATTTCTGATATAGGAACGTAGCTCAGGGAGAGGACCCTTATGGGGTCCTGGTTCAATCCCAGTACTTCTAAGAAGAAAAGAGAAAATAAAAGGTTAGGTTTTCTTTATTTTCAGGATTTAGTTCTAATGTATTTTTCTACACAGGAAAGTATACTTTTCAAAATGTTTATCCCAGTGTAGAATGGAGGGAGTCATACAATTTGAGTGGTCTGTTAACAAGAAAAGCGATTGAGTTCTAGGCTGCGTTTGGTGGCACTCTGGAGGCCAAGGCAGGAGATCGAAAGTTCAGATTCAAATCCAAAGGAAAAACGAACAAACAAAAAAACTTGACAATGCTGATCTGGAAATGCTGAAGTGGCAGTTACTTTAAAGTATTTTGTGTCTACAGGATGGCTTTTGTTATTTGTGAGTTAATTGGCTAGTGATTAAGTGTGTAAAAATCACTGTACTGTTCATCACAGTCGCTGTGTTATTGTTCGAACAAATTTGACAATTATCTTTGTGCTACTGATTTGAAATTGTCATTATCCTTTCTGGACACTTGGACCTTGTGAAATTCTGTAGACTAGTATTCCAAAAGATGAAGTGCCCATTTGAAGGCAAATACCTTCAAACTTAACCTATTTTATTTTCCCGTTTCTTCTCCTTTCTCTCTACTCCTTTGGGTACTGGTACACAAGAGCTCCCTGGGAGAGGAGACAAATCTTCCACGGGCCCCTCAGGGACATACAGTAAGAGGCACCTGGGGGATAGGGGTGGCGAAGGTCAGGAGATTAGAGTTGTGAAGCAGATGGTAGTGTCCAGAGCTTGGGGCCCTTCAGAGGACTGAAGAAATGTAGAGATGACAAAGATAAAGACAGAAAGAGCCAAGGTGATGGGTACAGACAGCAGAGTACTGTTGGGTGCAAGAAGCTATGGTTGCCTCGGCTGGGGTATGTTGGAATCTACTGGAGTTTGGCAGTGGGTTTAGAGGACCAGAGATACCTTGCAGTTGTGAGTGCCCACTGTTCGACTGCCCATCACAGTCCTATGTTCGTTACGGCTTCAAGTGTGTCTTGTGGCTAGATGATAACAATTCATGTTACATGGATAATTCCGCAAAGCATTGCCAAGCTGTAAGCACGACCCCCTCAAAAGCCTTTGTGACTGAATGAATCCCTGGTACAGTTTTGAAAGTGTGGGGCTGATAATAGTGTCCCATGGCGAGGGATGAGTTATAACCTCTATGTACATGAACACATTTGTGTGGTACCAAAGAAAAGAACTCTTAGTAGCTATGATTCTTCCCGTGATCATGGAATTCCCAAAGTCAGGGTGTGCTTGAAGTTAGGGGAAGGATGGAAGGAAGGAAGGAGAGGGCATTGCTGGAAATTGAACCGCATGCCAAAGTTTGGTATGGAAACAAGATTTTAGGGGTTCTCAGTGTGGGAAATGACTAAATCTAGAGCTAAGTGGGCAAGTAGAAAGACAATCAGACACACACCACACACACACACACACACACACACACACACACACACACACACAGATTAAATACTTCTACAGCTTTTTATTTTATTTGCACAATTGGTAGAATACTATGCACTTATAGTAAGCACAAGAATAAGTCTAAACTAACATACCAGCTGGCATCAGGGGATTCCTGTGAATGCTCCAAGATTTTGTATCAGAAACAGGATTGTGCAAATGTCTACAACTGCTACACAGCAATGCCCTGTGCTTGGTTGCAAATAGTGAGCACACATCAATTGGTGTTTATACCACCAGGCTCTGTGTTAAGTGTTTTTTTATCGTTTTACTTTTGCAACAAGACTTTGTAGTCTAAGAGGGAATTTTATTCCTCCTATTCTCAGCATCAAATATTTTGCCCCAAGCCTTACTAGTAAATGGAGTTGATTAGATCCAAAGTTTGGCAGTCTGACTCAGGTGCCTGCAATTCTTATAATGCTGCCTCTTCAAGGAATCCAGAATCCTCTAGCACCCTCCAGAGTTGTTGGTCCCGCATCCCACAGAATAATAGTGAAGACTCAGGGTCCTAACTCTAGTCCTAAAACCTTTCAGCTGAAATCATATGGCTTTTTGGCCATTTAGAAAGTTAACACAAGAGTTTGTTGCATTTCTCTCCATCCATTTGTAATTTCTGAGTAAATGAAGAAACTATGAATTTTAACAAATTGTTTAGTTTTAGTTATTTTAATTATGTGTACACATGAATGTCTGAGTGTATGTTTATACTTGTGAGTGAAGGGGTCTGTGGAGGTAAGAGGTATAGGGTACCCCCAGAGCTGGAGATACAGGCATTTGTAAACCACCCCAGGTGGATGCTGAAAATGTTCTTCAAAGGACAAAAGCAGTGGTAGAGATGAGAAATGGTATTTTTGCATACTTTTAATCAGTGCTTCTCTTAAATAATTTGTTTATTTTATTTTATTTAGGAAGCTCTCAGTATGCGCTGGGGTTTCTGACACTATAATCAGTTTGACAGGCTCCACGTCAAGGTATATACAATCTCTTGGAAGGCATGGTAGCATGATAATGACTTGGTGATTTACATTTGGGGCAGATGAGGTGTTACAGGGCATTGTGAACGATCATGGATAAATAGCTAAAGAAAAAAAAAATCTTGTTCCGTGGGCAGGAGTACCAGGGGGAAATAGGGTGAGAGTGAATTTAGGATGAGCTTGGAGTCTGATTGGGAGTCAGCAACACAGATAAAGAAAAACAATCTGGAGAATATTTTGAAAATGTGCTGGACGGTCTGGGTTTATTTGGTTCATGTAGAATCACATATGCTTATGCAGATAGAGAGGTGATTGCATTAGGAATGACACAGGACTTGGGTACAGGGCTAGCATGCTCTATCGACCCGAGTGTTATGATACAGGACTTGGATACAGGGCTAGCATGCTCTATCGACCTGAGTGTTAAATGGGAGCCTCGCAGGCTGCATGCTAGCGGAAGTTAAGGGTGTTGTTTCTGCTTTATTTTATTTTATCTTATTTTATTTACTTTGGAAATCAAGTTTGGATTTAGAAAGGCAGTCAAGGATGCAGGCAGGCTAAATCAGTGGGTTACAGGAGGAGGATGGCCAGTATGCCAGACCAGACTAGGAGGCTGTGTGTGCAGCAGGGAGAGTGGACATGTGGGAGATTATCACATATAGGATTTGGAGAATGTGGGCTTCAATGAAAACGTGCTGCAATGGTTATATTTTTAATTTTTATTATTTTATTTATTTACATTCCTGTTGCCATTCCTCGTTCCTCATCCCATCCCTCCTCTCCCTTGCCTCTGAGGTTGTGCTCACTCCCAAACCTCCCCCTTCCCTGGGGTCTCAAGTATCTCCAGGTTTAAACACATATTCTCTCACTAAGTTCTGACCAGGCAGATCTCCCCAAGGGCCTTGGACCAACCGTGTATGCATCTGGTTGCTGGCTCAGTCTCTGGGAGCTCCCTGGGACCATTTTTAAAAGTAGGTAATTGATAGATTGTAGATATTGCTAGTATCCATTCTCAAATGAGCTAAGTACAAAGCATTGTGTCTGTTACAGATCCTCCCAAAGACCCTGTGTCAAATGTGTCAGGGATTAGTAAGATACCTGGCAGAAGGGAAATTGCTTGAACAAGGCATTAATAGGAGAAATGACTCCTGATGGCTGTAAGTCGAACCCCATCAAGCCTAAGTTTCCTTTTTTCCAGAAGCCTCAGGGTCTCTCCTGAATGTATCTTGTTTCTTATTAGAATGGAGGATGCTGCTCAGAAATAATGATGGCTTAGAGCCTTTTACATTCAGAAAAGATTGTTAGATGTTGATAAGGTTATGATCTTTGAACATGCCCAGCAGTTATTATGAAAAATAAAAGTGTGAAATAGCAGTTTATAAATGTGCCATTTTTTTTTTCGAGATAGGGTTTCTCTGTGTAGCCCTGGTTGTCCTGGAAATCACTCTGTAGACCAGGCTGGCCTCGAACTTAGAAATCCACCTGCTTCTGCCTCCCAAGTGCTGGGATTAAAGGCATGCGCCACCACTGCCCTGCTTAAATGCACCATTTTTAATACAGAAAATAAGATTATAGCTTTTTAAAATTAGAAAAAGTCCATTTATTTCTTAAAATCTCCATATTATTTTGGTTTAACATAAATATTAATGTTTAGCTCAGCTGTAAGTTTATGGACAAGACAAACATATTCCTACTCAAACTACTGTGTCCATCTGGACAGGAAGAATAACATGAATGGGAGTGGGCAGCTGTTGTCATGTGCTTTAAAGTATGAAGCAGTGGCAGTGTGTCCTGGTGATGTTCTATCATGCAGATAAAGACTTAATACTGGTTAAAATCTTGTTAGATACACTTTAACAGCCCCATTAGTATCCCACATATATTTAAATATTTCATTTAAATACTTATTATGTTATGAGAGTAATTAACACTCATAAAAATGTAGAGATTAAATTTTCCATAAAGGCTGTTTACTTTTGATAAGTTTAACATTTGTCATATTTCAGGAAAAATATCTCTAGCATCTAATCTAGAGATAGATATCATTTCTCAGGTTGTGTGAATTCTTTACAACAGGGCCAAATGTCTTCCAGTATTGAAAATATCTTGGAAAACAAATGTCAGCATTTGCTTTCCTGGGGTCATCTTGGTACATCAGAATCTTAGGTACTCATGGGACTTCTGTGTCCTGCTGTATGTGGAAAATGTTGAGCCCTGGGAACCCAAAGGGTACAACATGAATCCCAACAAGGAAAACTATAGGGCACCTTTTGGATTTGAGTGTTTAAAGTCCTTCAGTCAATTCGTATCAATTATGTACATTACCTATTGCTTAGTTTGTGGACGTAGCTATGCCCAAAGTAGTATCACAGAAGATCTCAGCTTTCTGAAGGAGATGCCACATATCTTTGGCCGGTTAGTACTTTACATAAAGAAATTGAGTCAGCAGTTACATATTGCTTAGCCAATAGATATGGAGCACCACACTAAAACCATCGATTAAGGGATTCTTGTTTATATCCTAGACTTAGTATTATCATTGGCCTTAAGAATGGGTGTATCAGTGCTGGAGAGATGGCTCAGTAGTTAAGAGCACTGGCTTCTAATGGTATCTGGTGCTCTCTTCTGTAATGTAAGCATACAAGCAAATACAGCACTCACATACATACATAAATAAATCTTTAAAAAAAATAACACCTTTGTCTGACAAAATACTTGAATACATAAAACCACATTGGGGGTCCTATAAAAACACAGATACTGCTGTCTGTTCTGTTCTGCGCCTGTAGAAGTCAAAGTAAGGTTTATGTACCGCCAACTCTGAAAATTCAAACCATATATCACTTTCAACTTACTACTCATTTTGCACTCTGGAAATAACCTTGTATTCTGTTTTCCGACTTAGTCAGAGCCCTGGTCATCACTGCTGCTAGCAATGCTCTTTTGTCTGCATACACTGTTGCAACATAATGTGTTGTGCATTTGATACGGATATTACCATATTGCCATAAGGAGCTGCTATTATTTTAGTCACCAACTGATTCTATGATAGTGTCAGATTTCTTTGGCATATGCTTATGTTTTTGTACAGATGACCCTAAGTAACATCTGCTAGCTTTGTGGCGGTATCTACTGTTTCCGTTTTAGGTTCTGAGTTTTTCAGTCATATTTTAAATGTAAATCTATAATATTCCCCTATGTAAGGATATTAGGAAAATGAAACAGCATTTTCTCATAATTAGGACAGAAGTAGACACTACCTGCACTTGGTATTTTAAAAAGCCCCCCTTTTTTGTGACTGCTTTTTCACCTCTCTCATTGATTGACATTTGAAAATAAAAGAGGCTCTTTTAATGGATCCTTTAGGTTTGTTAATTTCAAGCACACGTTGCCTTCTATTGTATGTGATATGGTTCTATAAACTTAATGACATATATGTATAGTAGTGATGTGGCTCTGGTTAGCTCATCTCTTGTTTGATGCCAGTCTATTTTGGTATCTTTGGTGGTCATGCTAGGTCAGGCAAAAGAATTGGAAACGAAAAATCTAGAAACTGTTGGAATCTGTCGTCACGGGCACTGAAGAAGATTGTAGAAAACAGAGGTCAATGACTAAGATGGCCAAGGGTCTCTTTCTTGATTCCCTTGGCACCACCTTGTCAGAGAAGAGCAGATATTAAGAACCACATTGACATTTCCTTTTATTTTCTGATATTCTCTTGTTTTCTCTACTTATAAAACATATTTACTCAAAGAAAGAGCATGACATCTTTCTTTTTGGCATTTAAGTGAATCCAGAATATAAGTATCTGAAAACCCAAAACTTCCTTTGTTTTTTGCTGGAAAATGAATTAGATTTTATTAGAGGGTGTTATCAATTAAATATGTCACTTCCATGCTTACCACTAAACCTAAGCCAATAAAGCACACACATAGCAGGCATGGTCCCGTTCACAAGATGTGTGGTGCTGACATGCTTTTCTGTCCCAGTCATTGGCCTCCTTCGTGCTCAGGGTGTCAGCAATGCCAACATCTCCATGTTCATTCAGTGGCCCTGGCTTCCCTCAGTCCCTCTCTGTCCCTTGGGTGGCCTACATCATTAGAATAACCTTCTGTTCCCCTGGTCGCCACCACTTGGCTGACATCACATTCTATGCCTGCCTCTCATGGCTCAGCTTTGGCTGCTGTGGCATCTGTGTGGCTTCTCATCCAAAACTCAGTTCTACTGGGCAGGGGGGTGGCAGACTAGGATCCCTGCAATAGTTAGTTTTGAGGAATAGACCAAAATGAAGCTGAGTGCTGGAGTAGCTTTTCATCTAGGCCTGAAACAGGAGAGCCTGGGACTGAAGCGTCCCTTGAGAAATAGGGATTTGCTTCAGCCTTCTGTGCCCAATACTCAACTACTTAAGTGGGCTGGTGGGCTGAGTCCAAAGGGAATATCATTTCCATAGATTGTGGTTTAGTTTGTCTCCCCGGACAACTGAAGCGAAGCTGACTAGGGGGTGTTCCCGGTGACCCCCTTCTTCCCGAGGAGTAGTTGGCTTACTTTGTCACATCTCCCTACTTCTCTGTACAATCTTCCCTACATCCCTACATAAGATATTTGAAGGGAAAGAAGACTTGAGGATACATTCTTAGAAGGGGGTTTCAGGTGTTGTGTATATATGGACTGATATTTGCTATATAAGACACTACTTAGCTGTTTTCAATGAGAACTTCCTATGCCTTGGTTAGCTTTTAGCATGATAAATTTTGTCTGTACTTACAAGGATAGGGATAATATAAAGAAACATATTTCTATTAAGATTGTGTCATGTCTGCAGCTCCCCTGAGCAGGTGGTCCTGTAATTATTTATTTGATGCTCTTTTAAGAAGTCAATAATACCATGGGAGATAGAAGAATAGCAAATTAATTTGTTTAAACCATTACGTAGGAAGTCTTGTGTACATGTTCACTAGAGAAACATCGGGTTTCTTCCCTTAAAGGACAGGCTTTGTTTTGTTTTTAATAAGACACACTCTTCATAATTAAAACAAAATCCTAGTGTTAAGGGATTACCGCTTTAAATAATTGGATTTCTTCCTTTTGTCTCTCTGATCCCTATATATGAGAGGTAAATCTAGTTGTGTCATAGGATAATAAATATTTCCAAATTAAAGGGTGCTTTTAAGCATGGAATTTTAATAACTTTTTTTTTTTAAGTTTAGGGATGATGATATAGGAGTAAGTTAAGGTCAAGAACCATTTTAAATTTAAATTCAAAAGCCAAAGATACAAAACTTGGTCGAGCAGTGGAGCTGTGCATACACTTCTTCTATCGAGATACATTTCTTTTTTGTAATAAATTATTACAAATTATCCACACAGTTTTATTGAATCCTTTTATCACAACACTATATTTACTTCCTTACCCATTTGGTACTTTACATTTTGTCTGTCGGATGTCTTGCATGAGATGATTAAAATTTGAGACTGGTCAGGGTGAGAAAGCTATGGGGAAACGCATAATGTAAACATCCGACCATGTTGCTTTTAGGGAAAACTTGCAGAATCAACCCCAGTCTTCTTTCTTTTATCTCTTTACGACATCGAGTCTTTTTGTGAGATTCTAAAATCATTAACATGGGAACCTCTAAGAGTGGATGTCTAAAATTGGGGGCAAAATTTGTGCGAAGTAGAGTCACTCCATCCAGGACCTTCCGCAAGCCTTTCCTTCAGCCCTTAAATCAGGAAAGGATGGCATTTGTGGGCAAAGAAGAATGATCTGAAAGGGCCGAAGGTTCCCACTTCCTAGGAGGTCACATTGGGGATAGGAAGCACCTTTACAGATCCATCTCATGAATTTCAGTCTTGGAGCTCTTTGGAAGCTCAGAGAAATACTGGCTCTTGCTCTAGTTGTAGGCTTAAAACAAACAAACAAAAAAGCAAAAAATAAACCAATGGAAATCTGGAGCCAGAATAGCAAAAGATTTCAATGTGACCCATTTGGCAAGCAGCATGGGTCCTACCATAAATGATACTGTCACTTCTTAAACAGCTTCTTAGTCACCGGAATCTGTGTCACCAGACTGCTTTGCAGCCCTTGCTATCTTGATGCTTGCTACCTAAAACAAATCAGTGGTCTCTCAATATAACTCAAATGTTCAAATCAGTA
Organism: Uromys caudimaculatus; assembly: GCA_028551405.1. Lineage (NCBI taxonomy): Eukaryota > Metazoa > Chordata > Mammalia > Rodentia > Muridae > Uromys > Uromys caudimaculatus. The sequence goes on from CM052701.1 coordinate 89,856,068, forward strand.
ATAATAAAGTAGCCTGTATTAAAAGTATTTCCTCTTTGGCATTAACTGTTCTTCAGCACTCGCACTGGGAGGTACTGGACCCCAGACTGAAAGAAGGGATATGATGGAGTTGTATGGCCGTCGGGTTTCCATATAATGACAAAAACAATGGCTCACCTACAGAAGATAAGACAGACAGAACTGTTATGGAATAAGAAGTTATGGTGGGGACAAGTTGGGAAGGAGGGGCACTACTTGACTGGAGCTGCCTTTAGAGCACAGACAGTGTGGCTTTAAGCAGCAGAAGTGACTTTCTTTTCATACTTCTGGAACTGAAAGTTCAAGGTTCCACCAGGGTTGGTTTCTGAAGTGCCTCTCTCTGGCTCCAGGGCAGCTGCTTTCTTGCTGAGTGTTCACCTGGTCTTACCCCAGTATCTGCAGAGAGCAAGAGAGAGCAAGCAATTGAGTGGGTGAGAACAAGAGACAGAGAAAGGGAAAGAGAGAGAGAGAGAGAGAGAGAGAGAGAGAGAGAGAGAGAGAGAGAGAGAACGCAGAGAGGGAGCAGGAGAGAAAAAGAGTAAGAGCTAATGAGAGCAAGAAGGAGAATCTTGCTTTCTTATCTAGAAGGAGACCAGTTCTCCCTTGAGCTGTCCTTTCAGGTTAGCTAATGGCCTCATTGCTCGCTCTTCAAACACAGTCCCACTGGGTGCTGGTTGGGTGTTGATGTATGAATTCTGGGCCATATAATCCATATTGGATGAATCTACTACAAAATTGTAATTAAATCCTTTTCAAATCTGCAAGTGAGTTTTACTTCTGTGTGGTCAGGCTTATCTTTTGATTTTAATACAGTGGCTATTGTTAACTTTCTATAAAAGTCTATTTATAAAGCAGTTACTAAGAAACAAGAATTGTCAGGGCATCCAAGTGTTAGGGCATATTGAAATGACTTGTAAAAGGAGATCTCATTTTGTTTTCATTCTAAGGATGTCTTCAAAGCTCAGGCTCTGAGGAACTCGGTCATTCTAGTCAGTCTGAATATAGGGTGAATATACATTTTTAGTTTTACAGACTGGAAAAAACAGAAAAAAAAAAATACCTGAGTGCCTGTTACAAATATTGTCATGACTTTGCTTGTTCCTGTCAATGGTTAGCAAAGTTAGCTAATAGGTTACTATCATGATTGTTGATATCAGACACAGATTACTCTCTGGTCCCTTGACATTCATTATATGCTTATTTCACATTTAGATACAAAAAAAAAAAAAAACCCCAAACAAACAAACAACAAAACCACAATCAATCAAACAAACAAAAGACCAATATTCCCTTCATTCTAAATATTAGATGCAGATCTTACCAGTAAATAATAACTTCGAATGTTGGGACCTGCATTGGGCTACCAGATTCTTGGTTCCACACCTAAACCATTTAATAGCCATGGGGAGAAGTAACCTAGGTGGATATTCTACTTCACTCAGGTCTGGGTAAGCCACTTTTGAGCTCAGTCAGAATTCTGACCTACATTTGCAAAGGCAGTGCTGTGCTGTTACCTGAATCCATTGTGCACCTCGGGGTGAAATACTAGACACGAGGCTGTCAGTATTTTTTTTTCCAGCTATATTTGACCAGAAGTGATTTCTTATGTCGAGTGGCTGGCTTTGGAAGACATGAAAAGTACAAGGTTCCTTAAGATTCCTCTGTGAGATCATAGAGAAGGCGATTCAGAACAAGTAGGATACCGAGAAACAATGAGAGCCATGTCAAAATAATCTAAGGGGAGATTCAGATGACTTAATTGTATCAGAAAGTAGCGAAATGTAACTGTGGCTTTTGTTCAAACCTGCTCTTACATACGTGCTCTGAGTATAAATCATTTACTCCTTTAGTCATCCACCCATTAGCACAGACTTAGAACCTCATCCTTATCTTGGCTCTGTGAGGCTCTGGAAACACAAAGCAACAGATGTTATATGCAGCATAATTATATGTATCCTGGAAACATATCTTTATGAAGTAGGATTGGTTCTTGGGAAAACAAAAATTTGGCAAACAAAGGGCACTACCTTGCTGGTGTCAGCAGTAACTACTCAGGCTAGATTATAATAATCCTGTGTAAGCAGTAACTGCAGGCTGCATGTTTCAGAGAAACAACGGAGTTCTAAAATACACCAACCAGAGTAAACAGCAACCCACTCATCCCCTGAAGGACGGAAGAGAGGTCCTCACAGCTGAGTTTTGTGTTGGGAGAGTTCTTTCTACAGTGTTTAAAAGATGTTTCCACAGTACCAAGAACTGGCAGATTGATGTTGAGGTTTGGGGCACAGACGGCTGGGGATGCTGCCTTTGTGCTGTGTTCTGTTTTAGGATACCAACTGCAAAAGAAACCCATTAAACAATTGAACCGAGCTCCGATCTTCCAGCAACTCAGTAACTCTGAATTGAGTTGGGCACCCTGGGCTCTGCACTTCTGTGATGCTTGATCAGCCTTGGTGTCTGTACTATTTGATCGTTTCCCTCTAATTCCAAATCAAAGTACTCTCTTTGCCCTCTTCTGTTTAATACAACACACCCACTTAGTCAGTGTCATAGAGGAATTGTCTAGACAATATTTTGAGAGCTACTTTGTGAACCTTTTCTAGTGTGGGAAGCTGCAAAGTTGAAAAGACCTTGACCAATGTTTTCGAAGTTAATTGTGTTAGAGTCAGAGGCTTAAGTAACTAGGTTTGCTCATGGTCACGATCTATTTATCTACTTAGCATCAAAATCACCTAAATGTAGACTTGTTTATATTTTCCCACAAAGTTATTTTGAAAATAAACAAAGCCTCCAAGTACAGATTATTTATGCCATGAGGCTATTCTGACATAATTGTGCCTTGTGTCATGTGTCTTATTTTGTGTATTTTAGACGATCAGCCTGTATTTTGTTGTTGACAATCATCTTACAGATGGGCCATCACCTGTTTGAAAAAGCTTAGCAACCAAGCCTCCTCTGTTGCTATGGCAGAGTTTTCACATGTCTGAGAAGCAAAGATGATGAATAAGGAGAGTGGCACATTTCCGGGTTCGCATGCTTCCTCATTCAGTGTTTCAGTGCTCAGGGCAGTGCTGTATGCTGGGGTCCAGCCCCCCAGAGTGAGAACGCCTTCCTCCTCAGCACAGTATGTATTTCCATGAAATACGGCTCTACAGGAAAGTCTCAAGACCATGAAGCTAGGTAGCTGTAAGCAGATTTCGGCTGCACCTCACCAGTGTTTGCCCAAAATTTAAGCCATTCCATCCTGGTTTGGAACTTCCCAGTGAAGGAAAGTTACAGAAACCTTTTGAAAAAATTGAATGTGAATGACTGTCTTGATTAGTGTTTTTTGTCACCATGAGCATAAGCTAAAGTCATTTGAGAAGAGGGAACCTCAAATGAGAAAATACCCCCCACTGGCCTGGCTGTGGAGCATTTTCTTGATTAGTGTATTGATAGGGGAGGACTTAGCCCATTGTGGGTGGTACCTTGGGCTCGTGGTCCTGAATTGTATATGAAAGCAGGTTGAGCAAGTCAAGAAAAGTAAGCCAGTAAGCAGCATCCCTCCATGGCCTCTGCTTCAGATTCTGCCTCCAAGTTCCTGCCCTGACAGTGATGTGGAAATGTAAGCTAATATAGCCCCTCTCTTCCCCTGGTTGCTTTGGTCTTTTTTTTTTTTTTTTTTTTTTTTTTTTTTTTTTTTTTTTTATCACAGCAATAGTTTTTAAAAGTGTAACAGAACTCTATGGAAGGATAGGAAATCGTTATCCAGCTGGTAAACTTTGGGATTTTCTCATAAGAACTGACTTTGTGATCATGAAAATTGCCCAAGCTTCTCCTATTCCACAGGCAGACACTTATTTTATTGATGGCTCATCTAATGGTATGGTTATGGGGAGAGTGAAATTCATCATCCAGATATTTATTAATCTTAATTGACTGATATTTCCTTTTCTTCAGCCCAACAGGTAGAACTGGATGTTTTGATTGATCTATTATAGTTAATTCACAAACCCTTAAATATCATTTCAGATTCTGCTTATCACTTCCAGCAATAGACTCATCATACTTACTCATCATACATACTGTAACTTCCCTGGTTTTATGGCAGAAGGAATTAAAGCAAGCTAATGCATCAACCTGAACCATATTTACTTCTCCAGAAGAAAATTGGGGAGGGGTATGAATCTGCTATTGCAGAAGTTAAGGCCCTATGTACCAATGGAGGGGTTATTTTACTATGATTCTATGTGTCTGACTGGACATTGGGACTGTAATAGACTTATCCATTCATCTGTAGAAGGGACTGCATTTAATTTTCCCTGGGATTTAAATCACTTCCTATTTGCACAGGACATCATAACGTTTGTATTACTATTAAAGGCAAATATGGGCTTATCTTCCACAAGATACTAGAACTTAATCTTACGGGCTCTACAAAGTCACTATATGTTACTTTAACATTGTGTATCACATTGAATAATTCTTGTGGGTGGGAGTAAAATCCCAAGGTTGTAGTACACTCTCCACTCAGGTTCCATGTTACACACCAGCTTCTGACCTTTCTGTTTGCACATCATATCTCCCTACCCTTTTTTTCCTAGTGTCTGCCACATCTTGACTGTTCATAAATACTCAATATGCTTTTCACACAGGGCCTTTTTTAAATACTTGCTCAGTCAGGAAACCCTTGGAACTAGCTGCAAATTAAAATTTAGATACTTGCTAATATGGTGTATGTAAGTTATCTAACATAACTAGCCTAGGTAGCGTCTTATAATCACATATTAGTATTTTTGAATGAAACATTGACATTAGTCAGTCTAGGCAGGAGAGCAATACCTCAATCTGTATAAAGTGTTTTCTGTGTAGTCTTGAGGACCTCTGACATCTTTATTTCAAGCACCTCTCAATTTTTGGTCCATTGTGGGTTCTCCTAAACCAATAACATAAAGATAGTTTTAAGACAATAAGATCTAGGCCTGGGGAAGATGGCTCAGTCCTTAAAGTGTATGCTGCACAAGTGTGAGGACCTCAGTCTCATCCCCAGGACCTACACAAAAATGCTGGGGCTGGTGTCATAAGTTTGTGATTCAGGAAATGTGACTGTTGAGACAGCAGTAAAGTCTGTAGAGTCTGGCCTGCTAGAATAGCCTAATTGGCAAGCCCCAGGTTCCAGGAAGAGACTGTTTCAACAACAACAAAAACAAGGTGGAAAGCTCTTGAGAAATGACACCCAAGGTTGTCCTTTGCTCCCCCTTCAAAAAAACACACACATAAGCGTACACAAGCACATGTACACACAAGCAAGCACACACACACATACACAAGCATACATACACAAAGCACATAAGCATGCACACACACAAACACACACATGAACACACACACAAGCATATACACAGATAAATATCTGTGTTCACATTCAAACACACACACACACACACACAAATCATTTTTCACTTAAATATGGTCTTTTGTTGAAGATGGGGCAAGCAGTTTAAGGATAGCTCACCATTACTGAAAACAAGTACTATTTGTTTGATGGCACTTAATCAAGCACTTATTAATAGTAGGAATATCAGAAATACTTAATGGGTCTATGTCAGTGAATGATTTATGCATTATGTCTTCTAGGATGCTGTAATGTAACCAGTTGAACTCTCTTATTGATCTGCTATTGATTTGACCTGTCATGAGGGTAATTTGATCCTCACTTGACATTTTAACATTTATTTGTATCCCTTATATTGAAGAACTTATTGCTTGCTTAAAAAAAAAAAACAAAAAAACAAAAAAAAAACAAAAAACGAAGATAAGTTGTCGCAGTGATAACAGTGACAGTTGTCTTGTTTTGGTTGACAAGACGCAGGAGAGAGTTAGGCATAAGTAGCAATTACAATCCGGATCACTCTTCTTTCTCCAGTCAGAATGTTCTTCTGTACTTCTAGAAATTCTTCCTTTTTGTCCCTTCCTTCTAGCTTTAGGACCATAGTTGGATTTGAGTTGCTAATTTGTTTTAGGACACATAATAAATTGCTGGTCATTTATAGGCAGTTGACCTTGGTACTTGTATAGTGTTTTCTTCCGGAGTTATTTAAGCATCTTAACAAAGATAGAAGGGTGGCAATCCTGTTCTAGCTTTGCTGCACTCTCCAGGTTGATTCCTGATCTACTGGCTAAAGCCCTTCTTCAAACAGGAGTTCTTTATCTTTGCCTTTCCTCTCAAAGACTAGATATGGTAGATGCAATTCTATTTGTTTGTTTCTTTATGCAGATGTAGGTCTTATTTCACATTATGGGGTAGCATTTTGTTCTGGGGAACCATAAGGAAACATTAAGGTAGTAATAATTGCATTGTAAAAGAAAACGAAACCAAATACTACATGTGTACATGGCAAATTGGCTTGCAGGCTTTAATGTGAGGTCAATCTTTTGAAGGCCTTTCTTTCTGATTGCAGTGGCTTATATTTAGCAGTGTTCTTTCTAGTGAAATAAAAGCCTCTTTAGCCACACAGGCACAGGTGGGCATCTCGGTAGCAAGCCCCATGCAGTGTGACACATGGCACAGCCCTACATGGGGGGGGGGGAGAGCATGCAGCTTGAGCTAGGAGTCATTTTATGGCCTTTACTGTAGCTTTGTGGCTTTCTTTTTTCTTTTTTCTTTTTTTCATAAAAAACCCATTATCCAAGACAGTTAAAGAATATAGCATTTCGAAATCTCAATGTTTATTATTATTTCCCTAAAGTAGTCAAGACTTGAGTCCTAGAACCTATTTAGAAAGCAGAGTCCCCCACCCGCCCTTGCTATCTATACAAATGATATTTTTGACTCTGTCCTTTACAGTGTTGGCACCCTGGGCATATTAGATATAATCAGGGCTGAAAGGAAACTTGAATCCATCTGGAAGCAATAAACTTTTCTAAAAGACTGCACAGTGTTATTTAATCCTGTGACTTCTCACTGTGAGTGAAATTAAGGTTTGATGCAGTTGTGTCACATCGTATTGATATCAAATTTATCTTTCTAAGAAAAAAAAAGAAAACCCTGACAGTAGTATTACAGCCCTGAGGAGAAGATGGCTTTCTGAAACCCGACAAGCCATTGTATGTTCATCGCTTGCTATGTAGCCCCGCAAAACTGTACAATACGCTATCTAGAGTATTTGCTTCTTTAAAATTTTCAAATTATCCAGTGATACTCTCTTGCCCCTACCTTTAGTGATAGCCTGTTATCATAGTAGTGTGTGATAGAGACTGTATGAAAGACTTGTAGAAAAATCTATTTTCAAGCCATTTTTAACACATGATGTAAATACCATCATGTAGGATTAAGTGAAAAACAACAGCCTTACTTTTAATGCCAGACCGTTTGAATTCTTTAAGCGTTTTTCAAAGAAAAAATTGACCTCTGATCTCACTGTGGGAATAACTTTTAAAATGTGATTTTATTTCAAATGTGTAGGTAGGGGTAACATGTTTCATGAAGATATGAGTTTAGATTATACCAATTAACTAGCTTAGTACCTGAAGTTTATGTTAAAGATTTTTAACATATACTTTATTAAATTTTATTTTTCGTAAAAATTTCCAATTAAAACCAATTGAAATAGAAGATAATTTAGAGTTGGGTAATTTGACTACATTTTATAGATAATTTTCTGGTGATTTTTCTTTCTTAGTGAATTGTATTGCATTTACTCGGTGTTTTTCAATGTCAGAAACCCAAATACAAATCAAAATCCAAATACATTTGTCATTGATAAGCTTTTAATGATAGAAATGAAATAAAAGTTCATATCATGCAAATGCTTAGCATATTAAAAATAAACATGAACTTTGTCTTGAATATTAAGTTGGATTAAAAATAACATGATAAGCTATAATCTAATTACTTCTCTCTTGCTTTTGTTTCCGTATATATTAGCCTTGCAAATACTAATTAGATGGTAAATAAATACGAATATTTTATATGATCATGGATTATGTGAGTTTCATGTTTACTTTGGATGTTCAATGTATGTGACTTCTGGAAATCTCCTTTTAATTTCTCTTTGTCCTTCCTGTCTTCTAGCACCTTATCCACACAGTGGGCTGTTGATCCAGTTTTGTCTCAGTATTAGGGAGGGTTCCAAGAAGCAGGTCCCAGTAGAGTGCTCTTGCTTCTTTTTTGCCTTTAACTTGTGATCAGGATTTTGGCATGCTGCTCCTGGCTGTTTTGGACCATAGGTGAAAACCATTCTAGTTCTAAGTCCAGTCGTCTATATAAAAATTGCTACTTCTTCAGTTTCACTGACAATGGGTCTGCTGCTTTCCAACAATGCAAATCTGCCTGGGAGGAGTCAAATCAACCTTGAATAGCTAGTAGCTATTCTGATAATTTCCTATGCTCAAATGAGAGTCTTAAGGGGTAAACTATATGGAAGGGGAGATAAGGTGGGCCTTCTAGTGTCTTCAGGACCCTTTGGGTAGGGTAAAGGGCTATATGATATCCTCACTGTGAGTGCTGAAAGGCCAAGGCACAACTAGATTGCACTGGAATCACATTGATTGACACTAGTGCATAGGTGAAAGCAAAGAATAGATGACTAGCCATGAGGTCTTCCTAAAAGTTGGAGTGTGAGTTGACTTAGACTGTGAGTGAAGAAGTACCTGCTAAGCTCTCTGCCCACATTCAGACCACCTTCCTTAGAATCCATTATAGTTGAAATATCAAATGCTCTCATGGGCACATGTGTTTCAACACTTAGTTTTGAGGTGGCAAACCTGTTTGGGGAGGTTGTGGCACCTTCAGGAAGTGGGGCATAACCAGAGGAAGTGGGTCACTGGAGGGCAATGGAGAGGTAGGCTTTATGGTACAGCCTAGTTGACTTCTGTCCAGATGATCTCTCTGCTTGCTGACTATATCAAAGTGTGGCATACGCCCATGTCTTCCCTGCTGTGATGTGGTATATTCTTCACAATATAAGTCAAAACAAGTCCTACTTCCCCTGACTTGATTCTATCAAGCATGGAGTCCCATTGTTGAGAAAGTGGGAGCTAATGCACACAACAGTAGAAGGATGGGCACTTTAATATAGAAAAGAAGTATTGGGAATATAGTAAATGTTTATGTATGTTAAACAAAAGAATAAAGCTTTTGTGTTTGCCTTAACCTACTACATTATAATTCACCTCTAACTATGGCATACATTTTTGAAATCATTTGTTTAATGTGGAGAACAAGTACAGAGAATGAGTGGAATGTACCAGTAACTTCTGTTGAGTATCTGGGCTGTACAACTTAGAAGGACACCGCAGCGAAGGATATTCCTGGGATTAATGGTCTAATGGGCTTGGAGAGCTAACGTTTGAAGAGGCTAGAGTCAAGAAGGCCTTCCATTGTCCAGGAAATGAAGGGGCAAAGGTTCAGAGGTAGACATGTGCATAGCGTGGTTAAGAAACATCTGATTGCGGTGACTGTACTTACTATCAGCATTTATTGGGAGACCGACCTATTTTTGAAGCACAGAATGAAGTGCTCGGATATGGAAAGCAGAGATGGAGATAAGCATAAAGATACTGCCCGAGGTTCACAGGGTATGCAAATGACAGTCATCGGACATGATATCAGTTACCAGTGTGCATGACTTGATAGACGCAGATGAACTGATAAGGTCAAAGGAATGGCTTGATTATGAGAATAGAGCGAAGCCATTAGGTTCATATCTTCTGTGAGTGCTACTCATGGAATCTTCCACCCTTGAGTTCATCAATGTATCTATTAAGAGATAGAGATGGGAGTGACATAGGAAAGAACACAAATGGACAAATATGAACACAATAAAGTAATAAATGGTCCCAGCAGAAAAAGCTTGATCATGCTGCATAAAGCCATTCAATAAACCTAAAATAACTTGAAGTATTTATAAGCTTAGGTTGTGTTCTCTCAAGGTCATATTATATATATTCCAAACTCTAATTTGGGGCAAACTTAAATTATTGAAAACAGCCAAGAGATGTTATTTATGTAAGTTATATCCACTGATGTTTATGTTATAGATTACAGATTTTTAAAATATTAATGAAAGAGACAAGGCTATTGCTCAGCAATGGAGTGTTTGCCTGGCATATAGAAGGCCCTAGATTGGTTACTCAGCATCACAGAAAAATAAAAAATAAAAATAATAATAGTAAGCCGATACATGTTAATATAAATGACACACTTATTTAAGACATTTCCCCAAACACTATAATAGCAGCGCCACTGTCTTCACATTCTCATAGTCTGGGGAACCTCTTAAACGTAGGGTGGAATAGGAAAGAGTCGGCCTCTCACCTTACTGCTCCGGTCTGCTGTGAATATTTGTTCTGGTTGATGTGTTGAGGAAAATTGAGCTTAACTCAGGTGTAGGAGAGGGAAATGTTTCACATTTGCCTGTAACAATCACTCTGAAACCACAGCAGAACACATCAAGTACTAGCTTCTTACAGGTGAGCCATACTGTGGAGTCTGAACAATTTCAACTGATTTCTCTCCTTCTGCTATTTTAACAGACTGATAACTCATGCATGATTTTCATGATATCCCCTTGACTATTTGGAAAGCTGGGTACCTCTGTTACAGTTTGAAGACACATATATCTTATTATAGAGTGTTTTTTAAAAGTCAAATAATCCTTGCCATTATCTCCAGAAAATTCCCTTAAGATGGGAAGGTATAATATATATCTTTTAGAAAACCCTGATTTTCTTCAAGATCTTGTTTTGTTTTGTTTTGTTTTAGTATAGAAATAAAGTTTATTTAAGGCATGGGGAGGGGAGTTAAGAGGGTAGTAGAGGCAGAGAAGGCAGAGAGAGGAAGAGAGAAGAGAAGTAGAGAGGTGGAGGCTGGCCATGACCACGTGGAGAGAGGGGGGAAGGGAACGGGGAGAGGTAAGAGATAAGAGATGTAAGAGAGAGGCAAGAGAAAGAGAGATCTTGTATTTTATTATGGACAGCACTTTCAGTTTTACTCTTTGGCCAGTTTGGTTAATTTTCCAGAGGAAGTTTGTCAAATAGCTATGACTAAATGCCACAGCCTTCCCTGTCAGCAGGTCTTTGGCTCAGACTGGACTTGAACTCTTTAGCCAAGGAGAACTTTAATTTCTCATCCTCCTGCCTCCACCTCTTGGGTGTTGGGATTAAATGTGTCCTACCACACCTGTTTGTGTGCTGCTGGGGCCAAACCCTGGGAGGGCTTCATGTATACTAAGCAGACACTCTCCCCACCGAGATGCATTCCCAGTCAGTTGGTCCTTTAAGTAGACGTGGTGTTCCATGATAACTGGGAAGGCGATTGGGTGATGTCAATCTGGGTGATGCCAGGGCTCTTCTGGAGAAGGCCATCGCTTTGTTCACAGCAGTGACATTTTATGTGTACTTGGCATACAAGATATAAACATTAATAAAGTTTTCTTTCCTTAACAAGAACCACTAGTGGAGAATGTGGGTGGTTATTGGTTACATTGAATGGTCTTGTCTGTAGTCATGTCAAAAGCAGGTGTGTCTCCAGATGTCTACATGGCAGGCAATGGAGTATTGCGCCTTTAGTAGCAATGGAAATTCTCTTAAGTCTGTGCATTCTATAAGTCTACCCTTGAGAATGACCTATGGGGCTGTTTGGTCTCTCTTAAGTGTTTGAATGATTTACTTCACGCATTCTCCCCAAATTATCTGTCTGTGGAAGACGGCACTGTAGATGTAGGCATATCTTTTGTTACTGGCAGAGATTTAAAGAAAACTCTGACCTCTCAAAACTGGCCAAGGTATCTGGAACATGAATAAATTATATATCAAGAAATAGCTTTAGCATAGAAGATTGTGTGGTGGCTTTTTTTTCTTTTTACCAATTCTGTATTTTCTAATGGCAATTTTGTGATAATTATGACTAAATATAGACTGTGGTTTTAATTATTTCACTTACATTTTTGGCACTGTTCTAAATAAAGGATTGGCATTTTTATCTGTATTTTAAAACCCAAGCTACAGGAGAATATATAAAATGTCTCAGTTTTTCATTAGTTCATTGTGAACTTGGTGCAGAAATGTCTTTACATCTTCTAGCATTTAAAATCTTAAGAGACATATTTGAGGCGCTTACACTTGACAGAAAAAGATAAATGAAAGAAACCCACAGGCAGAAAAAATCATCTCCGATATTAAATTTGGTCTAGTAAACATGTAAGACTGATGGTGGATTTGGGATTTCTCTCAAAAAGATGGAAGTTTTCAAATCTTTTCACTAGACAAGAATACTAGTTCTCTGCATCTCTGTTTCGATACGCGTGTGTGCTCAGGAGTTTAGGCACCTCTGCTATCCGGTGCTCTGCACAGTCTCCAGGACAGTAATACATCTAAGCACGTTTGCAGTCTGCTACAGGATTGGTCCTATTTGTGTAAACCCTAGTTTAACCTGATTATTAACAATTACATTGTGTTTTCTACTTACAATTAGAGTGTATTCAAATTTATTGGTCCCTTGCTTCACAGATTTATCTCAGTATGTGGTGTATTCAAACAGAATTTTGTATTTTTAATTAGGGGATTAGATAAGTAATTCTGACGAGCCAAAAACAACAACAACAACAAAAAGAACCAGTTAGGCATCATTTTGCCTAACAATCTGATGTACACCATACACCGTGTGTGTGTGTGTGTGTGTGTGTGTGTGTGTGTGTGTGTGTGTGTGTGTGTTCAGGGTGTTGTGTGGGAGCCATCTATCCAGCAGGCTGTTTTTCAGGCCATGTTTTTAAAAGTGGACATGTGCAGGAACTGTGAGCACAATTAGCACCAGGCAGATAAACCCAGCTTTAATCCTGTTTACGGTCCGCATCAGGCAGATGTGCCAAGATTGATGCAGACAAGCCCTGGGCTTACAGTAATATTTTTAAAAGTGCCGCTCACTGTCCTATTTTTGTTAAACCTTTGCTCAGTATCCTGAAATATCACTGGCTTTGCTCTCCTTATTTACCACTGTAACCCACTTTGAACAGGTACTGCTTTGCTCTCATGGTGACAGCGTAACCTGCAAAGAAAGGTTATCTTTATTCTCTGTAATTAAATTGGCTCCCCCTCCCCCAAGAAGATACAATAGGAAGTGGGTGCTGAATTAAATAAATAGCAAGCTATCCAATAGACGAATACTTAAATCCCTTGCAAGAACAGATGGTCCCAGTATCTCTGTAAGTAATTCGAGAGGACAGTTAGTGTTCTGAAGCAACTAGCAACGACCAATATGATTCTAACGAGCCAATAGATTTCAAATAGCAACCCACATGCCACCAACCAGAGCTCTACATGGTCTGTGAGGAGTTAATGTTAGTAGCCTGCGATGCAGTGCCCGTAGATCATTCTGCATTTGTAACTCCTGATATCAAATATGAATTTATAAATGAAGTTTTACTCCAGAGTCTTCCCAATAACTCTGCCACTTATACTTAAGGTGGAAGTAAAGCCGCATTTAAAATACATACCCAGAAAAATCAGTGGGCATGGTGCTTCTCTTCAGAACTCTTTATTCTACAGTCCGGTTGTAATAGGTTCATGGAAATATGGCTTTCACGTGTAATTATGAGAACATTTGCTTTCCTTGTGACAGAAACTGATACTGTCCCAGGAGTGGCCAGTGTGAATCAGCCCAGCCACTCAGGAGAAGGGAATCTAAGCAGAGAGTTAAGACCTAACCCTTTTGTTCAGCACTTAAAATAGCTCACTTGTTTTCAAAAGCCTCTTCCTGATTCATTTGTAGAAGAAAAGAAATCCAAGTCATTCTTAAATAATCCTTAGAGAGACACAGACAGGTAGTCCATCTTTATAGAACCAACACTTCTTTTTACAACACGGTTTATTTTCTTTTATCTTCTTTACTTCTGTTTAGAATAAATATTGGTGTATCCTGAGAGTGTTCAAAGGGTGTCCTGAAGTGGTGGCTGAGGAGAAATAATGACCTAAGATTTTCTGTTTATCCCATCAGATAATCCCCAGAACCTTTAGCCTTTCCTGAGGCTAGCCCTAGGGCTTTCCACAGGGAGCTGCGGAGCCCATCATTAACTTCTGAGCCAGGAGGCTGGTGTTGCCTCACCCAGAACCAGCAGGTCTGCTGCCTACAAACTTCCAAAACTACAAGGTGCAGCTAAGCACATCCCACACTGCCGATGAAACATTTAGACCGAAGCTGTATGATAAAAACATTTCAAAGTCAAGTGCACAGAATTCTAACATGCTTTTGTAGGACCTGTTTCTACACAGAACACTAAATTCCAGTTGTGCTACAGTCTTCTGCTATATCACCGTGCTCCATGAGACAGGCGTTCTGTAATCACACACTCAAGTTGCTCCCAAGTTTGATCTCAGTGATGCTTGGGTGAGCTTGCCTTTCACTTCAGCTGGGCTTAGTATTAATTCTTTTGGAGTTAATTCTAAAAAGTAAGTTCCTCCATCAAAACTATGCACACAAAAAACCTTTCCCTCCCTCTATCCTTCTCTCCCTCCCTCCGTCCCTCCCTCTCTCCCTCCCTCCCTCCCTCCCTCCTTTAGAGTGCACCTGCCAGTGTAGACATTAGAGAACAGTAGTCAGGAATTGCTCAGAGCGCACCAAGCCTCTTTCCCCACTGAGCCATCATGCCCCCAATTTCCCCTTTTCTACACTTAAAATTATTTGTACTGCTGATTCCTGGAAGGGAAAACTAATGAAGGTTTATAAGAAAAACAGAAGTCCATGTTCTCGATTTTATCTCTCTGAAACGGTAACTGGTATTAAGCGTTTTCTGTGGTTATCTCTTGGGTTTCTTTCTAAGTAGTATGTAAGCGGGTTCGACAAACCCCGCCCCCATCAACTGTGTAGCTTGCTTTTATTGCACGCATTCATGCTTACTGTCAATGTCTTTCTGGATGCAGACATACCATTGAGACTTGTTCAACAAAAGCTACAGAAGGCCACGAAGGTTTGTTCTACCGTCCTCTGAAAGGATGCTAGTGCAGCTTCCAATCATTTTGCTAGTATGAATACGGCCACAATTAACATTTGGAAATCTTTTGATAGGTACTAACAGCACATTGCCCAGCAGCCACCATTTGCGGGCTTTCCATACTAAAACTGCTTCCTTTTCTGCCATACCATCGCCCGCCCTTAGTTTTGATCCCAAGCCAACCTAAAAGGTTGTTTGAATTTGCATTTCTTTGATTACTAATTAGGTTGAACTTCTTCATATGTTTGCTAGTTGATTTACATTCCTTCTTTTGTGGAATGCCTGCTTGAGTCTTCTGTGTACTTTTCCATGAAAGTGTTGCAAATGACTCTTTGGCCTTTGCTCTCTTTGTGCCTCTATGAATTTTTAGGACTTTCAAAGTGATTAAATCATTTTAGGTCAGGTAACTTGAGCTCTGCCTGTCTATTTTATTATGCTTGACACATTTTTAACTTAAGGCTATATAAATTTCTAATCTAGAAATTCTGCTGTAATTTATGAGAAGGGCTTTCTTTTATCTCTTCAAATGATAAATAAGTTTGAAACCGCCTTCTACTCCTTTCCACATATTAGTGAATTTTCAAATACACACACACACACACACACACACACACACACACACACACACACACACACATTTCTGTGGTCCATTTGTTTCTGTTTCTAAATAGTGAAATTACTGCCACTTTGTAAACTACACCTGCCAGGGACAATTGCTCTCATTGTCTTTAGGATGTTTTTCTAGCAAATACTCTAGCAAATATAGTTTGTTACTCCAAGAGAACTAGCAAATCATTTGAACAGAGTCCTTGCTCATCCAAACATTAAAAAAAAAAAAAAAAATACATTGAGGTTTTGGCTGAAACCTCAAGAATATCATAAATATTCTTGAATAGGACAGTGAGATTTTAGACTTGCGAAACACATAATCTTGGGATTTAGTCAATCTCTTTTGCTCATTTGCCTTTTTTTTGTCTTTCAGTAAATTTTAAATGGCTTCCCTCCATCATTCAACTCCCGCGTCCATAGTTGTTGGCTCTTTCAAAGGCATCCTATGCTAAGTGATATGGAAGTTCTGTTTTCCCCATATGTCTTCTCATGTGTAGACATATTCACCTGCGATGTTCAATAGGTCTAATGATTAGGTTGACCCACTTGAATCTTATAAGTATTTCATGCTATTGCCGGTAAATAGAGTCAGAGTCCTACCTCTCCCTGCATCACCAGGCTTGACTTTTATTTCCTAGCAGTTAGCCAGAATGTTGAGTAGCAAGGGTGCCTGCCGATAGACATTCTTGTTCCTGTAAAGGCTTCTCTGTCATTATCAAATGTGATATTGGTTTCTGGCTAATATCTATAAATTTGTGATTCTTAAGAGATTTAAGTTAAAATGATTCTGGAATAACTTAAGTAAAACACATGAATATTGAAGAATTCAAACTATGTGGAATGAGATTTCAAATAAAAATCATGGAGTTCATCATTTTTTATTAGTTTCTATTTCCTTTTTTCCTCTTTCCTTCTCTTCCATTCTTTTCCCCTCTGCTTGTTTATGGCATGTTTTACTCTACAAAACTAACTATTTAATTGTATAGGTTGTAACCAACATTATCAGATTGGCCTAGAAGCTATTTGCAACATATAGAATAAGAGTCTAATGCCAAAATTATTTGAGATACACATACAAATGAGTGAAAGACAGGCAAGTGAGAAGAAACGAAGAAAAGAGTATGAGAGGGGTTTCTATTGGTGGCGGGAGACCTCTGCCTGGGCCACCAAGGCTCCATAGCCAAATAGTGCTGGGAGAAAGCTAGCCTCCCAGGAGTGTGGAAAAGCCCGTGAGAGGGGGTAAGAAGAACACCACAGCTCAGTGGGACTTGTCCAGAATCCATGGGACACAGGTACTGAGGAACAGCTGGGGGAAGGAGCCTTCGGTTTCCATCTGTGGCAGGAGACCTCTGCTGGGGCCACCAGGGCTCCATAGCCAAATAGTGCCAGGAGAAAGCTAGACTCCCAGGAGTGTGGGCAAGCCTGTCTGCTCAGAGGGACACACCTGGAATCCCCAGGACACAGGGACTGAAGGGTGGTCTTCGGGTTTCTTTTGGTGGCCAGGGAGCTGATCCTGTGACACAGGGCTCCATCTCAAATAGTGCCATGAGAGAGCTGGTATCCCAGGAGTGCCAATACACCTTCAAGCACAGGCAAGACCATTACTTCTGTTAAAATTCACTGGATCAAGAGGGCCCCTTGCAGAGTCATTAGGACACAGGAACCAAGGGACAGCTGGGGACTAGATCCTTCTGGTTTCTGTCTGTACCCCAGAGCTGACCCTGTACCACAGTCCTCCAAACCCAAATTCCTCTCAGAGAAAACTGGACTTCAAGGAGTATTGACACCGAGGCTTGCAGGAAGGACAAGCCACAGTCAGAGAGAGTAAGACCAGTTAATACCAGAGATAACCAGAAGGTGAAAGGAAAGGTCAAGAACATAAGGAGCAGAAATCAATACTACTTGGCATCATCAGAACTCAGCTCTCCCACCACAGCAAGCCCTGGATACCCCAATACACGAGAAAAGCAAGACTCAGATTTAAAATCACATCTGATGATGATGATAGAAGATTTTAAGAAGGAAATAAATAACTCCCTTAAATACAAGAGAACACAGGCAAAAAACTAGAAGCCCTTAAAGAGGAAACACAAAAATCCCTTAAAGAATTACAGGAAAGAGCTTGGGCCACCGGGCTCCATAGCAAATTAGTGCTGGGACAAAGATCCCTCTCAGGAGCGCAGAAAAGCCGGGAGAGGGCCAAAGACACGTCCCACAGCTCACCAGGAACTGCCCTGAACCCATGAGACACAGGGACGGAGATCAGACCCGGTGCCACAGCTCTCCAAACCCAAACACCTCTCAGAGAGAGCTGGTCTTCAAGGAGTACTGACACAGAGACCTGCAAGAGAGGCAAGCCACAACCACACAGAGTAAGATCAGCTAACAACAGAGTCAACAAGATGGCAACAGGCAAGGGCAAGAACATAAAGAACAGAAACCAAGAGTACTCTGCACCATCAGAACCCAGCTCTCCCACCACAGAAAGCCCTGGATACTCCAACACACCAGAAAAGCAAGACTCAGATTTAAAATCATTTCTCATGAGGATGATAGAAGACTTTAAGAAAGAAATGAATAACACCCTTAAAGAAATGCAAGAGAACAGGGATAAACAACGAGAAGCCTTTCAAGAGGAAATGCAAAAATACATTAAAGAATTACAGGAAAACACAAACAAACAGGCAGAAGTGCAAGA